>JBBMOE010000041.1:253661-853661 GCA_037975065.1 Chaetodon trifasciatus
CAAAACCTGTCATACTGCTGATGCTGAAAACGTGGTTTGGATAGAGATGGAGTGGGGTTTCCAGTGACATCAGAGTGAGTGTGTGTGTGTGTGTGTGACAGAGAGAGAGAGGGAGGGAGAGAGAGAGAGAGAGAGAGAGAGAGAGAGAGAGAGAGAGAGAGAGAGAAGCAGGTGTAGTAGGTGATGAGACCAATGCAGTTACAACCAGGGGAGGCAAATGCAGATTTGACAGGCAGAACACCCAGAACTACTACACATCAAATGAGATGTGCTAAAACAGCACATTAGTCTACCCAGACCACAACAGATAAGTCACAACAGTAGCCGAGGCCACACAAAAAAGTCGGCACAGTCTCCCGATCAACCCTATTATTAAAAACTCACCAAATGATTCAAAGGAGCACAGTCAACAAAAGCATGCGAGCACAGGGCTGAGCTCTCACTCACAGACGGTGGACAGCAGTATGATCAATTTATCAAACGCCTGGCAAACTTTACAGAGCTCATTATGCTGAAGTGCTGAAACTGAATGTTTTTTTCGACAGGCCTATATGATGTATGCCTATATAAGCTGATTTAATTGTTTAATTCTAAAATTAAATAGAAGTCCTGAACAGAAACTTGGGTTTTATTTACAATTGATAGTGTTTTATATCACAAACAACTTTTTTTCATTACAATATCACTTTCTGTAAATACTTGAAAGTGAAAACATAGTGTTACAATATACAGAACAAATTGTTTAAATTTTTGTAAATAATTAAATTCAGTTAGTGTAAATGAGAAAATGGTTTTAAGCATGTGTCCTCAAACTTTAAAACATAAATTGTTGATTTGTATGTCAGATAACTTTGTGGGAAATGACAATGTGCAAAGGAAAGTGGTGTGAAAGCATGGGAGCTAAGTGTTACACTGTTGTGGTACTCAAAATATTTTCCCAAGGTTTGCAGGTCTGGAAATATAGGATCTTACATTCATCATTTACATTCAGCGTTTAGACTGACACTGCATTATTCCTGCTTGTCTTTATTGTGTGTTTTTTTTTATTTTTTTTTATTTTTCTTTTTTCAGAGAATGAAGTTGACGGCAACCTCCCTCGTGTGCTCTTATGTGGCCACATCTACTGCACATCTTGCCTGCTGTCCATTCACCATGACAGTGTGATTAAATGTCCGGAGTGTGAGGTAAAATTACCAGTACTCTTTCTCTACTAACTAGAGACTGGTTCTGCCTGTTAAAAGGAAGTTTTTCCATGGAACATTCACCAAGTGAATTGTTGGGTCTCTGTAGACAAAGGGTATGGTCTGTACCAGCTCTATTTGGAAAGTGTCCTGAAACAACCTCTGCACTATATAAATAAAACTAAATTGAATTGGCTTGAATTCATAATTTGACAGAAATGTGTCACACAAAGCTCTATTTTGAATTCTGGCCTCTTGATGTAAGCTGCTTTTGCTGTATGGCATTTTATCCAGTTTTGTGGTTGCAGTTGGAACAGATCAGAGTGGGACTAGAAATGCAGCATGTGCAGAGCTGTACATTAACTTTGTTTTGCACATAGCAGTGATAATTGTAGCCCAAGTATAAAATGTCTGTAACTATCTTGAAGTATTGCAATTAATACAAGACACCTTCCAAACTTAACAAGAAATCAGACAAGTATTTTCTGTATTTGTCCATAGTGGTAAGTTGCAGGGACATAACACCTCTTGCTGCAGTGAACAAACCATCCATATATTACACTTCAAATGAGCAGCACGAATCTCTGTAAACTTGTATCATCATACAAATAACATTTATGTTAAAATCATATTGATCATGCAGTCTCGTGTGGGGTTTTGATTGATAACATTTTTTCATGTCATGTGGTTCAACTCGCTCATAGATACATACAGTAGATGACATCCGGTTTGTGAGATGGATCTCTACTACCAACATACTGCAGGTTCTGACCTGTTCAGTTTGCAGAAAATACTGTAGTAATTTCATTCATCACACAAACCGTTTTGTTTGTCATTGAAAAAAAGCCCACTCTCTGCAGGTTGAGCTGACCATTCCTGAAGGTGGTGTGTATGAACTTCAGGAAGATAGCAGAATCATTGGCCTCATCTACACGGCTAAAATGAACAAGATGAAAAGGTAAATTGCAGTTCTGAAAATTAAGCTGAACCACACTACTAACACGTGCAGTGGATTTTTTTTAAGAACTTTTACTACCTTCTTGTGTAATCAGATTGTAGTGGATTTTTGTAAGAGAATGGGTCATTGCTGGAATGTTGTAATCTCTTGAAGCCTCCGATGGGACAGATCAAAGAATCACAGAAGGACCAAATTGCAAACATCCACAGACATGAACGCCAATACTGAGGATATGGAGCAGGTATGTTTTAGTTGCTGGTGGGGAATGAAGTTGTCATGTTGGTCGGGTTGGGCATCGAGAACTGTACCAAAATTCTACACAAATGCAATTAACCCTAAACAAATAAAGAGAGAAAGCTTGTTTTGGCCAACTATAATTGTGTTTTTAGCAATGGGGCATAGCTGAAGCTACACACTGGCAGGGGTGGAAGCAGCAAATTACTTTTACTGTCAGTACTGTTGACAAAATTCTTTTTTGTGTAATAAAATCAATGATAATATCATTTTTGGTTAAGGTTAGCATCATTGTACCTTGACAGTTAAAAATAGGTCACATCTACCTTCATTAATCACTGATTTAATACACCACTTGGTGATCAAAGTGACCCAAATCAAACACACTCACAATATTACATGACTACCAGGTGCTTGCTGGATATGGCTAAATGCTAAAATGAACAAGTTAAACCTAGAGCCAATTGTGAAGGACTTTGTGGTGCACAAGACTCACAGCTGCTCTTGATTGTCAGGCTGTGCTCACCAAGTCTGTATCAAATCAAGGATATCCTTAGATTTATCTGTTTTTTTCTGTTTTTTCCAATGTGTCAAATACTTTTCTTTTTGTCCTCTAATAATTTGGTTTAGTTCAGTGGCTTTCCTGTCTCTGGGCTCAGAACCAGCTGGCTGGGGGGGCATGTCTCTAGATGGGTCTCTCGGTAGGTGAGGGCTTTACTGTGGAGCATGTTAGGATCGCTTTCTTTTCAGTTAGTAGAAATTTAAATCCTCTCTTTTGGATTTTGATGGTTAGTGGGAATCATCCTAATTCTGCTCTGCATGCATTATTCTGTGTTTTACGTTGGACTTGGAGAATAGATTTGCAGAGTTCTGGATGCAGAGTTGCAATTTGGGGTTTGTCCCATTTTGTAAACTCTTGGTTTGCAAGTGGACCCCAGAACTCGCAACCGTACAGGGAAATAGGTCAAAATTTTGATTGGAATGTCCAACTTGGTTTTCTTTTTGATGGAGTAAAGGAGGCCTTCTTTCTTTGTTTCTTAGGTCATTCACAGCTTTGTTGAAGTTGACTGGTTAATTCATCAAAACAGTCTATGTGCTGCTCCTCCCTTGTTTTCATATACTTTCAGCACTTACCAAGAATAACATTACATATATTTTGGACATGTCATGCTGGGAAGCCACACCTGGGGTTGACCTAGTGTCTTGGGTTCCTAGAGGAGCTAGAGGATGTAGCTGGGGGAAAGGGTCTGTGGGATACTCTGGGATACTCCCTGAAGAGATAAAATCCTCGGCTGACTGAAGTGTATTCATGTTGCAGAGTGTCCGCATGGTGACATATGTTGTTGTCTGACCTTAGCGTAAACTCAGTTCATTCTGAAGGAGGGTGCACAGTGAACATATATTGTTCAGGTTACAAAGTGTTAAATTTTTTGTTATATTTTATTCAGCCAGCTGACATCAACAAGATTGAGAAAACGGTGGATGAGGCGTTGGCCCGGGCTGCAGAAAATCTTGCCCAGCTGGAATACATCCATGAGGTGAAAGCTGCACTAAACGCTGCACACACCTTGTACAACATAAGTGTAGACATTATCTATTTCTTAGCAGGAAAAAAACAGAATTTCTCCACATCAGAAAGGAAAAAAATTAATTCTGAAACTGTTTTGTGCGTATGTTGCTGGAGTGTTCCATGTCTGTGTTTCATCTGTGCAGACTCTGACAGCTGGTCTAGCCAAACAGGTGAAGATCGAGAGAGCTCGGCTGGAGTGGGAGATCAAGCAAGCTGCAGACAAAGCTTTACATGCTATTCAAAAGTGGTATGAGCATAAACTCCCCAAATCTACTTAAAAAGTAGATACTTATTGTAGAAAGTCTGGAAAGCCACATTTATCTTGATGCCTGTGATTTCTTTGTCAACAGGAAGGATGTGCAGTTGAATCAGCTGACGAAACTGGGGGCACAATTCTCCACCAGCCAAGCAGAGGTGTTCTGTGCCCAAGAAAGGATAAAAACCCTGAAGATTGCCATGCAGATGGCCAGAGAAGTCCGCCGTGTCCCCTTCCTGGAGCAGTACTGCACCCTCGATAAGGTATGAAATGCTCTGCTTATACACATCCCAGCAGATACTTCCTAATGAGCGCACAATGCATAGTCAGATTCTATAGAATGACCACTAAGTACATGCTCGTAAACTCTGGCTGCAGCTTTCATCTTTATTTTCCAACAATTTTCAAGAAAAACAAATTTGCTTAAAATACAGAGGCTGCTAAATTATGCTGCATGTCTGTGTGTGTGTGTGTGTGTGTGTGTGTGTGTGTGTGTGTGTGTGTGTGTGTGTGTGTGATAGGTTCTGAGGACGCTGCAGGCTCCTGTGGATAACAAGTCCTTCAATATGAAATGTGTTGCTATGGGCTCTGGGATGAGGTTTGTCAGTTTAAGCCTGCTGTTTGTTTCAGTTTTTGTGTTCATTCATTCATTCATCATTACAACAGTCTGTGTGTGCCACAAACAATAAGTACAAAATAAATGATAAAGTACAATATACTGTATATAGCAGTTTTTTTCAGCTACTGTAGCTGGTAACCAGATTGTGTTAAATATTAAAATAATTGCCAAAACAGAAGACATGTGGAATATTTGTGTACTTGCCACTGTTTATTTCCCTCCTCTTGTTCTGTAGAACTGCATGAAGCATGACGAATGTTAGCTTTGGCTTATACTTTGGATTGTGAATTTGAATTGGGGTGTGGTTATGGTTGTGTCTCTGTGTTCTAGCTTTGTTTTTCAGTCAGAAGGTCTGAATCAGAGTCTGTCATTGTCTCTGAAGATGGAAGTCAGCAACCCAAAGCTGTGAGTCCTTCAATATCTTTCAGCATGTCATTTGGATTGATTTGGGCCTGGGGATGAAACCTGCCAAAAGCCCCTACATCTTTTTTCAAGCGCAGGACTTAAGAACCTCAACCCAACTAATTTTTTTGAGAATATTGCATAAAGTATTATGTGCAAACGTTTTTAAATTGCATTCTTTTATGTGGCTGAACTCGTGGCATTTGTGTTTTGACATCCTCTGGCTGCTCCTTTTTAGCTTGTCTGAGTCTCCATCCAAAGGCCACCAGCCGGGCAACTGCACCAGAAAGTCCCCGTGGCAATGCGCAGCGGGTAGCAATAGCAACTCTACCCCATCCAGTCGTGACAAGCCCCCCAGCCCACAAAAACAGCACCAGGAGAGCCTTGGATCATCACGGAGCTCCGCTGCAAGCCACAACTTGGCCTCAGTCCCTGGAACTCCAGATGTAATTATTGAAGAGCTTTTAGACGAAGAACAAGAGCATGGTGTGTGTGGCTTCATCACCTGTTTCTGTTTGACTTTAATTTCACTTAAATAATTGCTGATCCAAATAATTCCTACCCAATCCAGTTAAATGTGTTGTGTTTTTCTACAGCTCTCCCACCCACTGGCCCTGAGCTGGCTAATGACAAATGGAGAGTTCACAGGAGAAGGAGAAATCAGTTTGTCAATAAGAGAAATGGTAAGACAACTGTGTAATCATGTAGTTCGGTTGATATTATATATCTGAACTGAAAACAACCCTCATAAGATAGCCCCCTTTTTGTTTGTGC
This sequence comes from Chaetodon trifasciatus, assembly GCA_037975065.1. Classification (NCBI taxonomy): domain Eukaryota; kingdom Metazoa; phylum Chordata; class Actinopteri; order Chaetodontiformes; family Chaetodontidae; genus Chaetodon; species Chaetodon trifasciatus. Next base: position 259,656 of record JBBMOE010000041.1, read on the forward strand.
ATAAAGAGCTTTTGAAGATAAGGATGTCCTTTCTTATGCTTGTGCACGTTCCCTGTCTGCTTGCTTTTCGTCCTTGCTCTCCTTCTCTCCTCTTACCTCTACTACCACTTTTCCTCCCTCTCTCATTGCTCCTCTGTTCCAGTTGCCCAGTTGGTGATTGTAACCCACATTGTGAATCCAAGTCATTTCTACGTCCGCTATGTGGCTGAGAAGAGGGAGAACGAGACTCTCTCCAAGAAGATCAACCACATCTGTTACAGAGATAGTTGCCGCTTCACTTCCAGTGACACAGTGGAGACTGGTGTGTGTGTGTGTGTGTGTGTCCATGTGTCTGTCCTCAAAATGATTGAGACATAGTAGTATTAGTTTAGTTTTCAGTGTTGATTTAAGCTTATTCCATGTAGCAGTGAAAGTTACTGTTAAAGTTATTGTTAAAGGTCAAAAACAAAGTTTTCACTAAATTAATGTTAAGCAAAATGCAGAGTTTATTATGGTTGCTCGTGCTGCACCTGATGGCAGATTCATTAATTGGTTTAATTAAGGTGGTTAATGGTGTAGTTGGCTGGCTAATTGCTGCTAGCTTTATGTTGGAAATTTATTTAATCATATCAAAATGTATTTTATTCTCCATGGTAATAGATCATCAGATAACAGTATTTTTTTGTTATCGCTTTTATTGTTTTGAAGTTTCCCACAGAATAATAGTGAGAATGCATCACACACCACTCCTCTTCTCACCTGGCATGTGATTCAGCCTTTGCTTCTCTGCCCCCGTCCAGGCTCTGTGATCTTTGTTAAGTGGAAGGAAGGACTCTGGTGCAGGGCCAGTGTGGTTGAAGTCTTGCAGAATGGATGCGTGGAGGCTGTGAAAGCCTGCCCAGTCGACCAGCTGGCCAGTATCCAAGTCTTCTTCCTTGACTATGGTCTCACCAAAAGCATCACCATACAGAGGTAAGCACACAAATGTACAGAAGGTACACATGTCAGTGTTTCCCACAGGTTGAAAAATGAAATGCGCTGCACAGTAGTGTTGTTTTTGGCGGCCTGTTTTAATTTTAGTCTTAGTCTAGTCTTTGTGTCAAGCTGTCATTTTAGTTTTTATTAGTTTTAGTCACGTTCATACTGTTTTTAGTCTAGTCAAGTTTCAGTCAACTAAAAGTCTGAGCATTTCAGTCTTAATTTAGTCAGAATTATCTGTGACTATTTTCGTCTAGTTTTAGTCGACGAAAACTGATGACATTTTAGTCTAGTTTTAGTCAATGAAAATTGCATTTTAGTCTCTTTTTAGTAACGCTATTCTATTTGACCCAGTCAATATAGTATAAGTATCTAGTAGTATAGGCAAAACCAAAATTTTCTTTTAGCCAAACCCATTTCACAATTCAAACAAGGTTGTCTTATTATTATATTATTGTTACCTTATAGACTTAAGAATACATCCATTCCAGACATGGAAGACGCTCTAATTTGAATTTACAACATATTTATTTTACCAAGCAAAGCCGGCTGGCCGGCCATCAGTCCCGTTCTCTGTGTCAGCTGTCTTAAGGCTAACCTACTGCAGCTGCATCTTCTAAATAACGCCGCGAGTGGGGATTGAGTAAGTGACGTCGCTGCAACTGCGCAGTGCGACCTGATGCGGCCCCTGAAGTGAGACACAGGAAACAGAAAATCTGCAAAATAATAATAACAACGCAACTAAACGAGACGAAATAATGTTATAACATATCATCTCGTCTCGTTTTAGTCAACGAAAGTGAAGAGACAATTGAGCAGAGTTTTTATTTTGTAAACCACATTTAGTCTTGTTTTTATTCATCAACAATATTGCATTATATATATTTAATTATGGTTATCGTCACATGACCAGCATTTACATTGCGTCTAGTCTCGTTTTCGTCACATGATAAAGGTTCATTGACGACGATATTTAGTATTATTTTCGTTGACGAAAGCAACACTACTGCACAGGTAGGGACAGAAGCCATTTTAAGCTACAGAACCCAATTAGCTTTCTGTCAACTCTCCAGCTCTGTATCCTTACTGCTGAATCACTACCTGCTTCTAAACAAAATCACAGGTTTCCAAGTGTCACTCTTTTGTTGTTCTCACAATTTTTGGTCTAATTTAGACCTGATTAAGAAGTAAAAAGCAACAGAATGTCTGCATGGAGAGTCCTGCGATTCTTTTGTTATCCACAGTTCTACATGTGCTGGAACAGGATTTCTGTACTGAATGAAAGATATATGTAAACATATAAACATATGTTATTAAAACATAGCAAAATATCTCTGCATCTCAGTGTAGTTTCAGTTTAAAGACATTATTCCACAACCATATTTTGCTTGGTCTGTTGTCAATGCCTGTAGAAGTGTCTCAGAAATATATAGAACATGCAGCGTAAATGATTAATGACCCATTTTGAATGTCTTGATTGTGAAGCATTTTTCACAGTTATTCAGTGGAATGGTCCACAGCATTATTCTAGTACATCCTCCACTCTTCTCTGACACTTTGTCCAGTGAGGAGGGGACAGCTGAGTCTTCACTGAAGGCTGTGAACACCCACCTGAGGAAGGTGGGTGAAGCGGAGAATGTGGAGCTGGGTCACTTTGCTCCTCAGGCCATCAGGTGTTCACTCAAGGACCTGGTCCCCTATGACCCGGTAAGATTTAAATAGATACAGTATCCGTTTTTGCCTAAGTAGTTACATTTACCTTTTCTGAAGAAGGACATGAAAGCTATGATATCAAGTTATCACAAGCTTTGAGAAAACAAATGAGCAGAACAGAAGTTAGGACTTGCCCATCTTCAAGTTTACTGCTGTTATTTTTTGTCTGCTGTTTGTGGGAAATACATTTTTGTATAGCAGAGAGGCCTAACCTTCCCCTGCTGGTAGAAGTTAATCTAACATTTGCTGTAATATTCACAAAAGTCTGCCTGCAGTCTTTGGACAGTAGGTCAAAGTCAAGTTTTATGTTGCCTCTTTCCTGTATTACTGTGCTACAGTACCTGAAAGTGATGTTGTAGACAAACAATCAGAAGAGAAAGACAGATGGTACAGAGTACCTTATCTGTTTAATGAAATTTTGTTTCAAATATTTGTATTTATGTGTTTGAATTTGTCAATTTATATTAGCTAACACAGCAGTAGCAAGAGGTGGCTTGACTAGATTTTGTGTGTGCGTGTGTGTGTGTCTGTGCAGACACAGGGCTGGAGTGAAGAGGCACAGTTTGAATTCCACATTGTGGTTGACTCTGCAGCAGTGGAGATGCGGCCTTTGGGTCAGGACAGAGACTTTTTATTGGTGGACCTGAGGAAAGCCCCCATAGACCAGTCCAGTGATGTGGCCATCTCTGTCAGAGAGTACCTTGTTTTCATTGAAGTGGCCAGGTCTGCATGTGCAAGTTACCACGAAAAAATGTGATAATTAATAATCAAGAATGAAATCGAATGAAATTCAGTCAAAATTGAATTCAGACTTTGTAAATATCAAGAGCTAGTGCTGATGTGGCCTAACTTTGGCTGTGCTCTTATCACAAAAGGTTTTATTCACCAGTGATGCTGGGCAGTAGACCCCAGCTGTACCACCCTCCTGTCTATCCCAAGACAAACACAGAGCTCAATGCTGTGGTGTCCCACATCAACAACCCTTCTGACTTCTACATCCAGCTGGTACTAAATATCCACCCCAAAAACACACACACTGCACTGTATATATAGTATTCTTAAATGAGGGTCAGATGCCAGGGATATCATTTAGATTAGCAAGAGATAAAAACCTGGTTATTTTTAAAGGTTACCATTTTAAGACAATCTCACCTAGACAATTTCATGAAAGTATAATTCAAAGTTTCTCTTTTTTATGTCTCTTTCTTCTTCATTTCCCCATCTGCTCACTTTGTCAACCCCGACCAGGTTGATAACGTGGAGTCCGTGTTGCTCACAGCCAAGCTCCAGGATTGTTACAACGCAACACCAGCGGTTCGAAAAGATGACCTCAACGTCTACTGCCCTGTGATAGGACAGGCCTATGTTGCACGCTACGATGATAAGTTGTGGTACAGAGCTCAGGTCATAGGTGAGGATGTGTGTATGTGCATGGCACAGTTTGAGCAAAGGAGGAGTGGTAACTGTATATCCAGTTCATGAAAGTTTTATCGTAATGCTCACTGGACACGGCTTTGTTTGATGACCCTGCTGCAGTGACTGTGTGCTCGCATGCATGTTAGAAATCAGACATGGCATGTGTCTCTCTCCCTCTGTCTGTCTCTTTGATATGTATGAAAAACATGATAAAGACACAAAAGGGCTGCTGCTTCACATCATTTGCACAAATTTGGCCACTGGACCACCTGTCTTTACTTGCCCCAAACAGCCGACATACCAACTGCGCATGAGTCAAATTTAGGTGTAATGACTTTAAAATTATAGCAGTAGCCTGTCTGAACATACAGTAATAAGCCGATCTTGGAATTTGATACAAAGGCAGCCTTTGATAAAGTTGTGTGGAGTTATTTGTTTGAGGTGATTACAGTTTGGGCTGGGAGCAATTGATGATGTGCTGTCTTACTGTGTAGATTGTTAGTTGTGCTGTGCAAAGCTTTGAGTGTGTTTTCAGGTGCAGTTGCAAAAGTCATCAAACACTATGATGAAACTGGCTGTCATGAGGACTGTCTCAGGACAGAGAGACCCTGAGTTTTGCTGCAGAGGAGAAGTACAGTTGCCAGCCTCAGAAATCAGCAGTTAATGGCACCTCAGAGCCCACATAAATGCTTCAGAGTTCAAGTAACAGACATGTCTAAATGGTAAATGGGCTGTTTTTGGACTTCTCAACATCAGCTGTATGGACTGCTGAATTAGGCAAAGAAATCACTACTGAGGGAGATCAGCAGGAAGAGGAGAACTGTTTGGGCCAAGAAACAAAAGGAATGGACATTAGACCAGTGGACATCTGTTCTTTGGTCCGATGAGTCCAAGTTTGACATTTTTGGTTCCAGTGGCTGTGTCTTTGTGAGACACAGAGAAGGTGAACGGATGCTATCTGCATGTGTGGCTCCGCCATGAAGCATGGAGGAGGAGGCATGATGGTGTGGGGATGCTTAGCTGGTCACACAGTTGGTGATTTCTACAAAATTCAAGGCACACTGAACCAGCTTGGTTACCACACCATTCTGCCATCCCATCTAGTTTGTGCTTCGTGGGACCATCATTTGTTTATCAACAGGAAATTTACCCAGAATGCACCTCCAGGCTATTAAAGGGCTGTTTGACTAAGACAGAGGCTGACGTGTGCTTCATCAGATGATCTGGCGTCCACAATCAGCTGACCTAAACCCAAATGAGATTGTTTAGCAAGAGTTGTACTAACCCTAACCCACAGTGGCAGCAAAGCAGCCAACAGGTGCTCAGCATATACCAGATCTCTTTCAAGCCTGTTGGCAAAGCTTTCCAGGCAGCTCCATCCTGAAGCTGGTTAAGAAAAATACCAGTGGCGTGAAAGCAGATCTTTTGTTACTGCATAAATCTATGGTTAATCTGCAATGTAGAAAATAATAAAACAAACAAACAAAAAAAAACTTAATCAAAAGGTCTGTCCAAACTTTCAACTGGTACTATAACTGTTTTGTTACTGAGATTGTGACCGGGTGTTGTGGATGATTGCCACTGCTGAGTGTGTGTGTGTGTGTGCTTGTGTGTGTAGGTCATCCAGGGGGCAGAAAAGTGGAGGTATGTTATGTAGACTATGGCAATAAGAGCGTCTTACCGGTCAGTGACTTGAGGAAGATCAAGGATGAATTCTTTGCCCTTCCTTCCATGGTGAGGACACAGCTTTGACTGATCAACTGATATTCCTTTTTAGTAAAACGAAAGCATAATCTACACATGCTGTAAATTGGCAGAAATTAACCATCCTGTCCTCAAGGAAAAATCTTATTTTTCTGCCTTTTTTCTTTCCTGATTAAATGGCTAGATACTCTACATGTTGCTATTCAATACCAAATTCAGTGGCATTGAAATGGAACGAGGTTAGTTCCTGTACTACTTTGTCAGGACATTTTTAGGCTCTATTTTTACAATCCTGGTCTCTTTTTTTTTTTTTTTTTTTTTTTTTTTTTTTAAAGTCCCTTAAAATGTTTTATACGTGATATTAAACTAAAATGTTGGCATTTCCATTTGCAAATCATGTACACAATAGGTACATTTTTACACCATACAAAGAGTGCTGGGTTAAGTCAACAGGGAGAGTCTGCTCTTCTGTCAAGGCAATCCACTGCTCTTTGTCAGAAGTGATCCCTCTGGATGGAGAGACCTGGACTGATGCCTGCACCAACAGATTCATCAGCCTGGCTCAACAGAAACTGGTCACTGTTGTGGCTACAGGTACTGTGCATGGTTAGGTTTTTTTTTGCTTTAAAAACAGGAGAGTGGAGCCCCCACTTGTCAGCAATGTCCATTTTGTGTCACCATTTGTATTTATTGTGTCCCTCCAGGAACCACCTGCAAGACTGAGCCTCTGCCAGTCAAACTGTTTGAGAGCAGCCTGAACGGGCCACTAGCCAACATAGCTGAGCTGCTGGTCAAGGAGGAGCTGGCCTGCTTCAAAGGGGGGTGAGACTGGTCTGGAGTGTCCTCTGCAACTAAGTCAAATAACATAAGTCATATAATGTAAGACTTGGAAATGTATTTTTCCACACCACTGAAGACATAGTTGTTGAACTTGGATATTGTATATGCACCGATGTTGTTGCAGTCTGATCTGAAGAGTCTGGGGCCAATGTTGTAATTGGTGCAGTTACAGCTTAGTAGTTATTGAAGAGAGGAAAGAAATGACTATTTGAATGGTAATGTACTCTGTCATCTCTACTTCTATTTCGGTTTCTGCTCAGGTCATTTTCACATTGTATACTTCTTTATTATTATTTTTATTTATTGTCATCTTTATTCTTTCAGTTTTTTTCTTACTCTCATTTTCTCCACTCCAATTCCCCCTCCCTTCCTGCAGACTTGTGGTGGAGGATGCCACTCACCCTGTTGATGAGTCTGCCTTATGGGATCCTCCACTTGAGCTTGGTGTGGCCACGAAGAGTGCCATTGATGACCCGGACCAAAATACCACCAGAGAGCAGAAGAAGAAGCTGCCAGAGTTTCAGCCTCTGCTGAACCTCCCCGCCCAACTCAAAGACCTGAAAGTCAGAGTCAGCCACGTCAACTCACCGAGCAGCTTCTATGTCCAGTTCACTGAGTTCGACTCTCAGCTCGAAAGGTCAGCAGCACAACCATGATTTAAAAATGCTTTAGATAAGTCAAATATTGGTGCAGGACAATCCTGTTCTGAAGAATGCCTAGTGGTTACTAGAAATACGACATCATTTGACATTCCTACCACAGTTTTACTATTTTTACCAGCATTAAAGCCACCAAGAAAATGTGCTGCTCGTCATATGATGTTGCCAACATATAGTGTACTATGATTATAACATCTGTTTTTCAGGATGTGTGAGGAGGTGAAGAAGGAGTGTGAACTTCTGGAGCCCCAAGATGTGCTGTGGAAGGCAGGCATGTACTGCGCTGCTCACTTTAACGGGGTTTGGGAGAGAGGACAGATCTGCTGTGACGTCACATCCAGCAACATCGCACAGGTATGAAAACTGTTGTTCCCAAACAGCAGCCTGGAAGCAGCGGTCGTCTTCTATCATTGATCACAGTGCCTGTGTCCCTGTGTCTCTGCTGTCTGCTGCCAGGTGATGCGCTGTGACCATGGCAGCAAGGTGAAGCTGCACATCAGCAACCTGCGGCCGCTGCCAACCTCCTTGACAGGCTCTCTGGCAGTGGAGTGCAGTCTTAGTGACATCAGGTCACACAAACACACACACACACACACACACACACAGTATTTACTTGTGCACTGAGACACATGTAGTGTTTATATAAGAAGAATTGATCTAAGCTGTGCATTTTGAACATTTGACAGTCATGATGTGCTGTATGTCACAATGTCTAACTATTCCTGTCATTTCTAAAGAATGTGAGTACATGTTGCTGGGGTGTAGTACTAAATGTTTATTGTCTGGGACTAAAGTTTTGAATGTGTTAACATACTTCAGTGACTGGAGAGTTTCAGGCTGTGTGAATGTGTTCTTGCTTTCTCGTGACAGCTGCTGTACAATTTTCATATTTTGTTTTGGGTGTAATGTATGTTCTCTACTTTCCACCTCTTTCTTACTCTTTCATGGTTCACTTTTTCTCACCTTGACCCCTTCCTCACTCTCCGTTCTCTCTTGTAGGCCAGCAGGAGGCCGATCCACCTGGACAGCTACAGCCTGCGAATTAATCTCCCACTACCTGACTGGAGCCAAGGCTTACATAACCATCAAGGTCTTTCTCTCCTCTCCTCACCTTACGCCCCCATTTCTTTTTCCCATTCCTTTAGCTCAAGTTTGCTGCTCAAGTTTATACAGATGAATCATTTCTTCAAGTCAGTGACTTCACAGGTGCTCCACTGTGTGTTTAGTTCTTAGTTCACTTATACTAGTCTTTTCTCCCAACTGTGTACCTCTTTTCTTTGTTGCTGTAATGGCCTTCTTTCAGCTAGTCTCTCCCTCTCCTCTCCTGGTGTCTAGGAGTTGACAGATGAGCGTCCATTACCCGTCACACTGTTCTACTGCAATGATATGGGACAGTTTGTCAACATAACAGAATTTCTGGCCATAGAGGGCCTCGCCCTCAGGGAGAAAAATCAAAGGTCTGTGTGTGCACGTGTGCTACATGCATGAAAGTGTGTGTGAGAGGGAGAGAGATTGTTATGATTTACAAGTTTTAAGTATGCGGCCTTTCTTTTGTTTTTTGCATATAACACTTTCTGACTGTCTCTTTCTGATAGACATTACTGCATGTTGTGTGTGTGTGTGTGTGTGTGTGTGTGTGTGTGTGTGTGTGTGTGTGTGTGTGTGTGTGTCTGTCTTGCAGAGATGCTGTCGTTCCAATACCCCAAGAAACTGAAGCACAGTCTCCAGTGAGCGAGACGCAAACTAATGGCGACAAAAAAACCACTCACCCAGCTCCTCTTGTTCCTGTCCCTCCCCTGTCCTCCGTCGCCTCCACTTCAACCCGTCCAACACCAGCCCCACGCACCATTATGTCTGCTGAAAAGGTGAGAATACACACGAACACTCTCTGCACAAGAAACCATTTTGTTTCACTGGTCTAAATGCAACAACACATAAACTAATCACCCACTAAAGCAAACTTGGTGACGATGTATGGTAGTTTCAGCTTTTAGTTAAGTTCAGAACAATATTCACAAGTGCAACAGCTGAAAGATGCCTGTATCACAGTTACTGTATTAACTTGTGAACCATCTAGACCTCTCAGCCTTTTCTGCTTGCCGCTGCCTTTTATTAATCGCAGTGCAACATTGCACTTTGCATTGTTCTTGAAAAGTACCAACGAATTCCATTTGCACTGCCTTTCCTAGTAAAAGATGAGGATTTTAGGGACATAGTGTAGCGAATATAAAGTAAAATATTAAAAATTGTATGTAGATAAGTCAAAAAAAAATATCCATAGTTCTGGTTGTATTTTTTTGTGTGTGTGTGTGTGTGTGTGTGCGTGTGCGTGTGTGTGGCGTGCACACTTCTGTACAGGTGAAGACTCCTTTGTACCACCCCCCAAAGCTTCCATGCCTCGGTTACATCCAGATGAGTGTTACTGCCGTTGGAGAGGACGGTGTCATTTATGCCAGAACACAGGATGCAGGTGCACATAAGAGCACACTGAGTTAAAGCTGACATAAATTTATTTCTTTTAATACTACAAACTTGTTTGTTCTGACCTTTAAGCTTATTATAGAAATTACAAATTGACTGAAAACATAATCTGTCCATCATACAGTGATGTGAAACATGAGTGGTGAAGGGACTGCTCTCTGTGTGAAACCAAAGCAACCACTGCAGGTTTAAGCTGCCACCCTGCAGTAAGTGCGTGTGTGTGTGTGTGTGTGTGTGTGTGTGTGTGTCAGACTGTCAGCTGGAGAATCTTAGGGAGAATATTGAGCAGAGCATGAAGACATTGCCCAGACAGAAGTCTTACACCTGGAAGTCAGTCCTGGGCTGTGCTATCATTGGGCCTGATATGCTGTGGCATCGAGGACAGCTGCTGGAGGTGCTGGGAGGACATGTTAAGGTCAGGAGGACACACACACAAAAAATCCTTCCCTTTAGAATTTTATATATGTTACATAACACAGCACGTACATGAAGCAAATCATTTTTGTTGTTGTTGTTGTTGTTGGTGGTGGTCTTTTTTTGGTAATGTGTATGTGTGTGTGTGTGTGTTGCCAGTTACAATATGTGGACTATGGCCTGGTGGAGAACATCCCAGTGGTCCATGTGTACCCCATTCTTCTGTGTCCTGATGTTCCACAGCTCTGTGTGCCCTGCCAGCTGCATGGCATCAACCCTGTAAGAGTCTGTGTGTGTGTGTCACCCTCTGGCTCTTCACAGATATGGAGCAAATAGTCTTTAAATGTAGATCTTACAAAATGTTTTAGAACTGATAATGTATTTTTGTTTCAGTGGACCACTGTAGGATTTGTAATTTAATTCCTATTTTTGAATTCACACTTATTTAAAAGGTCAGAGTTAAGAAGAGTCAGCAAAAATGTCTGTTCGATTACGAGACATCTCAACCATTCCAATGGTTATGCACAATCAGCCCAGTAAATCCATTCTGCTTACAATTTACTGTACTGATGAACATTTCTGTGTGACGCTGTCACTTTGAAGAGTTTTTCTGACCTTCCAGGCCTCATGAGTTACTGTGCTCTCAGTGTGCTATCAAAATCAACTTGCATCAAGATTTGAAACTTACTCAACGTGGCTGATGCATCATAATATAACACACCTCGTGCCTCTGAGGTTTTCTTTAATGTTAGTTCATTTTAGAGTTTTAATAGTGTTAAAATCCCAGATAAAGCTTTACCTTTCAGCTGCCACATAACATTGCATTCATAAGCTATGATGTTTGGAAACTCAGACATAAAAGACTTCAGAATTTTGGCAGTTAGGCGTATTGAATGGTCCACAAAAATGATGTCACTGACCTCACATGGGAGGACAGTTTTAGCAACACAACAGCACCTCTGACCTGAAGATGTGCACGATCATTAGATGAAGACCTGCATACTAGTTAGCAGACAAAATGTAGTGAACTGAATATGATGATGAGGAGCTCCGAAGACAGTTACACTTTCTACAGAACAACTGCTGTACAGCATCGGTTTGAGCCAGGCAGGAAGTTAGACACAGAAACAGGACAGAGAACCTGGTAAGTTTGCCCTGTGGCGTCTCCTGGTAGCAGAAGGTGTAAACAGATAGAAGTTATTTGGCTTAAACATGCAAAACCACTGGCACACCTCTTGAAGTTTAAAGGTTGAAATGTGTCTTTCTGAGAGCTGTGCGTGTCTGGTTTTAAGCTACAGTGTTCATCTCATCTGTGTACTCAGGTTGGTGGTCGGTGGCAGTCGGATGCAGTGTCCTTGCTGAGAGAGCTGTTGCTGAAGCGTTCTGTGGACGTAGAAGTCATGGTAGAATCACACTTATATGCATGCGTTGTTCTTGTTTTCCACATTAAGTGCTGTACATCTGGGCATGTTTCCTACTGTCCATGGTCGACTACTGGCCACAGCGATGAATAGTGGTTTTAGTAGTCCACTACTCAAGTGAAGAAAATGGTGATCCATAGAATGTGTGTGTGTGTGTGTGTGTGTGTGTGTGTGTGTGTGTGTGTGTGTGTGTGTGTGTNTGTGTGTGTGTGTGTGTGTGTGTGTGTGTGTGTGTGTGTGTGTGTGTGTGTGTGTGTGTGTGTGTGTGTGTGTGTGTGTGTGTGTGGTAGGAGCTACCAACTGACCCAAGAGGACACCTCACAGTTGAGGTCTTCCTGGATGGACAGAGTCTCAGCAGGATCCTGTGTCACCATGAACACGCCTCCATGGACAGGACTGTCTCAGCACAGAAGGTCTGAGTGTGTATTTGTGTGTGTTTTCCCAAGACAAAACAGTTCTGCCATAATTTACTCAGCAACATCTGTTTCTTTGCAGGGACTCTCAGTGATGTCTCCTGACGTCCTGGTTGACTGGGACATGGACACTGAGGTATTGTAGGAGGAATGAGGAGTGGAGAATTGATTTTGAAACCAGCCACAACTCACTTCAACTTATTTGAACCATATTTACAGCAATGATTAAAATGTTTAGATGCAGACCATCCCATATAATTGTTTACCCAAAATACATGACTGAGTTGGTTATGAACAGTTGTTCATCCAGAGGAAGTACTAGAAAACATCAGAGTCTGACTGCTGTCGTCAACCTCCCCATACACAGAAAACGCCATAAGCAACCTTCTCCAGGAAACAGGCTTCCTGCCCAGCCAGTCACAGAGAACTGAAGTGGTCAAGTAGCTGGTGAGGGAAGTGGAACATGTAGCATGTTCTGAGGATCAAACCAGAGCCAAAAAAGGATTTGGATCTTTTGTTTTTTGTTGTCGGAGTGCAGCAGAACATTTTCAGGTTGTGAGTCTTGGCATTGCATGGTGAGTGAACTTAAGACTGATGCTGCTGCTGCTGCTGCTGCTGTATCTCCAGGGTCTGAGGGGCCCAGAGGAACCGATGCTGGGACCCTTCGTCCTCCCAAAGCTGCCACAGAAAGGAGAGCATTTTCAAGTCAGGGTCAAGCACCTGTTGACGCCCAACGAGGTAGCTCCTGGCCACAGGGACGGTATTATGTATTAAAACATTGTGGTGATGATGCATTAGTTCCAGTAAACTGGACTGTTGAAGTGATTTGATGGGATCTGTGATCCTTGGGTCTGTTTAGTACTGAAGCTTGAATGATAAGGTCCAGGCATCTTGTTTTAAAGTGCAGCTGTAGTTACTTTTGAGCCTGTCAGGATAATTAACAGACACACTGCCCCAAATATTTACATTGTTCATATTGATGTTTTCTGCAGTCAGTCATTAACTGACTAAATGAAACTGAACTGATGTTTGAGCTGATAAATGCTTTTGTCTGTCCTGCAGCTGTTCCTGTGGCCTTTGGAGGGAACAGCTTATGTGGAGGTGGATGGAGAGACTCTGGATGAGGCTCTGAGAAGAGTCAATGCAAATATCAACAGTCTGCCGCAACTCACCAGCTTCCCTCATGGTAATGTTTCACTGTGTTCACTGCCAGAGGCTTTAAAGGTAGCAGGGTGAGCTGGTCTTCAGAAAGTAACACACTTCTTGGAAATGTATGTACAAACTTAGTTGTATGTTCCAGTGGCAGCTGGATGTCACTCACTTCTAGTATGAGATAAAGCTGTGGACTGTCCAGTGGCCTGATGTTCAGAAAAGGACCCTCTTTCCTCTGCAGCCATCCTAACACTAGGTCCTGTGCTAACATGCATGTGTATCTGAGAAATCAGTCATGCTTGTGTTTTGCAGGCTGTCCATGTCTGGCAGAGTACAGTGACGGGAATTACTACCGGTCCAAGCTGATCAAGTTTACCAGCGTGGAGCCCGTCACCATCCTGGTCCAACACGTCGACTTTGGCTCTGACGACACTCTGCCCACCAGCAAGTATGAACGACACACACTGCCTTAACCGACCAAGGCCCGAGCACGAGGTGGTCGAGGGAGGGGAGGCCTGTGCACCGCACATTGATAACTTTGTTTTTAGCAAAGAAGAGCTGCCACCTTTTTGGCCATCACCAGTTCGCACCCCTCATCTTAGTGTTGTGTGTTAGTGTGCTGATTTGTTGTGCTTACCTTCGCTGTCACTTCCTGTTAGGATACGTCAGATGCCGGCCAAGCTTCTGGGGTTTCCACTGCAGGCCCTCAAGGTCAAAGTAGCCGGCTTCAAGGCTCCAAGCGTCAACAGGCAGAAAGACATGCTGCCCTACAGCCCCAGGTGGAGCGTGAAGGCTGCGATGGACATGATCGACCTGTTACACAGCGACATCACAGCCTCTGTTGTGGTAAGAACTGCACAACAAGACTGTTTTTAAAAAGAAGAAGCAAAAAAAAAAAGCCATCTTTATGTTTCATTGATTTTTGGTTGGATTGGACCTGGTGGGATAGTTATTTAGGCACCCTGTGGAGGAAACAGACAAAAGTTAGATTTACATGCACCTAAAAATGCATCTTGTGTATCTTTAAGGTCCAAAAAATGTCATAAATGTACTTCTTTCCACATGAAACCATCACAAAGCATTTGTGTGAAGTTTGAAGTCTGCCTTGTTTCTATCCATGCACTAGCTTGCAGTCTTCTTCTTCACTGCCTTTGGTGGCACATCATCGCCATCTGTTGATCTGTTGATCTGTAGAAAGTACAGATGCAGCACTCAGTCGCAAAAAGTTGGATGGGCTCCCTCACTGACCCCTCATATCTACCTAAAAAGCTCTTAACTGTTCAGACTTTCTCACATCTTGTCTCATTTATATCTTTGAAGTAGAGTACACAATCAGTAACGCCAGTCCTTAGATATGCCACATTAATCTCAAAATCTGAGATTCTGAAGCTTTATTTTTATAATGCCTGTAGTTCATTGGATTTATTTCATGACTGTGGTTGTCTGCCATTATTTATGCTGTTTTTATATGCCAGTTGCATGGTTGTCTGACTGTGTCTGTCTTGTGTTCTGAAGGCGTCTCTTGAAAAAGAGATCTCGATCTTCCCAAAGCCTCCTGATAAACTAGTTAAAAGAAAACTCAACTTCAAAAAAAAACTCTTTAGTCTGAATTTTTGAGAGCCCATGTGGTCTCACAGATGTCTGACAGAGCATGAGACGTGACTTCTTGTCTCTTCTTCTTCTTCTTCGTTGTCTGTTCAGGCCCATGAACCGGAGCTCACAGTGCTGCTGTACAACGAGGAGGGCATGTTGGTCCACCTGCCTCTGGTGAGCAGAGGACTGGCTGAGCTCGAGTGAAGCAGACAGAGACAACCTCCTCGACCCGAAGGTGCAGTTCATGGAGGGTTTCAGCTTTATTTCTAATAACATAACAGTTTAAAATGTGGTTCTCTCTGAACTTCAGTTATTTGACTGATTTGTGAAGCTCAGGTTTAAACGTCACATATTACTATATATATTACTTTGTCCTCAGATTTGTCACTTTGTTCATATTGTTTGCATTGACCTGACGACATCAGGACTGAATATAGTTGTTGAGAAATAATGGAAATAATTGTTGATTTCATTGTGTTGTGCTGTTTGACTGCAGGTCTTAGTCTTTCCAGCTTGAAGTTTGGCTGTTTTGTGTTTGAGCTGTGTTGACTGAGCGTTTTGTTTTCTCCTCATTTGATTCATGTGAGACAGGCTCGTCTGTATGAAGGTTCACACTGAAGTGTTCCAATGCTGTCTAACCTCTCTGCACAGTTTTCTTTGGAAATAAACACTTAAAGCTTAAACAAATTAGCAAAACAAACTGAATGATTCTTAAGTGTAAAAAAAGTTGAAATTTATTTTTACAAAAAATATACAGTCAACTAAGAAAATAAATATGTATTGAACATTTTTACAAATTAAAATGTTGTAAAGAAATACTTAAAATCACAAATACTTCACACAGCACACTGATGCAGATCTGCTGCACACCATTCATCATTCCCTGCCCTTCACTGAGAATGGAAACAAGGAGTCATTGTTAAAACATTCAGACTGTGAATGAAGTCTGGTGGGAGATCAGAAGCCAAAAAGACGCTTTTTCACTTTTTCACTGCAAACCTTCTGATACGAAACATTAAAGGTGGAGTCTTCTTACAGAGTTCCTGTTTGCAAAACTTAGTGTGTGTGACCTTGAAGTCTACTGAATATGTTGAATGTCTTCCTCCTTCATCAAACATTTGCAAAGGCGTTTTCCTGCAGTGTTTGGAAACTGCATTGTTTACATCCATGTTAGAACTCTTCCCTGCATCTCTTGGTGCATTACTGCCACCTGTAATCAGAACCTGTGTGCATCTTTGTGCACAAGAACAGACAGAACAGGAGCGCACGTGTAAAAACATTCAAACAAACCTGAGTCTGAAAGGTATCCTATGGAGTTTTTAACTAACTATGAATTAAAAAGCTATTGAAAAGGCTTTTCACTTCTTCACACTCACACTGTGGACTGTCAGCTGTAGCTTTGCCTCTGATTTTGGCAGCATGATGACTTTTTACAAGTCTCTGGGAATCAAAGTTGGACTGAGATTAGCCTCGCTAAGTCTGAGACATGGTGCTTCTACGCCCCGTTGTCCACGATGACATTGCCCTCTTTGTCTTTGATCCTGAGCCGTCCGGTGGGGTAGCGGGTTTCCTGCCTGCCGTCAGTGTAGACGGTCTTCACGGTACCGTCTGGATACTCCCTCCTCTTGTAGTCGGCCGTGTGGATCTCCCTTTGGCCCGTGTTGAAATGGATCTCCTTGGTTCCGTCCCTGAGAGAGGCAGCACCCACTTAGTTTTCATGTAAGGTGAGACTTTAAAACAGAACCAAACTGGAGTCATCAGCTGAAGCAGAGAACAGCTCATCCCTGCGAAATTTCAGTTTTTCTTCTTCTATTTTCCGACACTGCCCAGACAAAATGACTGAGGAAATACACACCAGATCAACTGATAATGGAAACAATTGTTGATGCCAATATAATGTAAAAGTACTCCATTACGAGTCTTTCATTCAAAATCCAACTGAAGTAAAAGTACAAAAGTATTATCAACTAAATGTACTTCAGTATGCATTATACAGAAGCAGCATGTTTACTTTTGATGTGTGGCATATCTGCTCACATCTCATCTCATCTGAAAACATGACGAACCCACTGGTTTAACACAACACTGTATTTTAGAAGCTGAGCAGATTTTTTGTAAAATCTTAAGTATAAAGAAGTATGAAGTACCTCATTAATGTACTTAAGTACAGTATTTGAGTAAATGTTCTTGGTTACTGTAACCAGTGCTGGTTGTGCTGCTGTGGTCTTTACTCACGGGTTGACTTGTATGATGGTCCCGTCTGTCAGCACGCTCTCCTCCCGGCCGCTGGGGAACAGGTTCTTGACCGTCTGGTCTGGGAAGGTGATTTCCTTCCGGCCGTCTGGGAAATGCTTCTCTGCAGCACAAATACAAAGCGATGGAATATAGTGTAATCATAACTATGCTGCTTTCAGGCACTGAGGTGCACTTTGTGGAGATCATAGCAAATTTTCACTTCACCAAAATTTATCGCCTGCATTTGAACTTAACTTTCAGTGCAGCCCTTTTAGAAATTAAGCCAGTAAGCATGTAAAATATATTTTCAATTAGCTGCCAGATGAATAAAGATAACATATAGAAGTTGTGTCAAAATCCAATGGTGGCAAGGAGCTGTAGTTAAGCACACTTTGGAGGTACTTACCTACCTACTTGAGTAATTTCATTTGATGCTACCTTATACTTGTTGTATTATCATAGATTAAAGGTATACTACGCAGGAGTCGTGGGTGATGATGCTCTCAACAGCTCACTGTAGAGTGATCGTGTGCCCTCACCAGTCTGGTTGTTGGGGAAATGCAGGACCTCCATGCCGTCTGGGTAGGTGATGTGTGTCGTCTGGGCTTCAGCGTAGTAGTAGATCTGAGCACAAAGAGCAGAGCTTTGTTAAGAGCGTCACCCATAGAGGACGGGTGGGTAACAGGCCCAACAGGCTTTTTATGTTCAGCTTAAACATCTCACCACTCTCTGGTCGGCTGTGATCTGTTTGGTGTCTCCGTTGAAAAAGGTGACTTTGACTGTCAGTCCGTCTGCTGAAACCTCCTTTCTGGTCCCGTTGGGGAAGGCAATGAGGCGATCACCACTGGCCAGAACCTTCTCTATCTGGAAGAATCACAAGCAGAGCTACATCAGCAGCTAGCACTAAACATCAATAACACACAACAATCAAACTGAAAATCAAACCGCATTTTTAAATATCCATACTGAAACAACAAAATGTAGTCAAATCTGTTCACTGTGGCAGGTGAGCAAGTCACTGACACTGGTTAGGAGCTCTACATCTGTGAGCCATATTTAAAGATTCACATCTTCAGTAGGAACACATGAGCTTTTGGCAAAGAGCAACAGACGGGGGGGTCTTATTGACAGACGGACTAAGACGTTGTTGTCTGTGGTCTTTGAAATCAGCAGCCATTTCCTTTGAGATCCAAATGAAGGTCACCTGATAAAATCAGCCACTTCCTGCTTTGCAGTTTTCGTCACTGGAGTCTCAGAGTGTGGAAAAATCTCCTGCCTGGTGGAGTTTTCATACTGTGGTGAAAATGACACATCTTTCCACTGTCTCACCTTCCCATCAGGGTGTGTGATAACCTCCTGAGCTGAGTCTGGCTCTTCAGCCTCACTGCTCTCTGGGTCTTTTGGCAGAGAATCTCTTTTCTACAATGAGAAGATGTTAAAAAAACAAACACTTATTAAACACAGGCCTCGTGACTGAGCACTGGAAACAATGGACTTGTGACTGGCTGAACTGACCACACTGTCAACAGTCTCTGGACAGGATGAGGGGCTGTAAATTAGCTCTAGCTAGCTGCACAATATGTTGCTTTTTACCCATTGTGCCGTCCCTGTTGTATAAACAAATAAATTTTCAGCAGATTTTAAAAAATCTATCCTAAATTTGACGAACAGTCAGTGCTTAGAACCAGTTGTACGTCATCTTCTTTTGGGATCTGTAGTTAATGTGCGGCAGCTTCAGTCTTTATACAGATTGTTATACCAGAGAGGAAAGACCAGCGCTAACGTCTCACCGGAGAGCAGCTGTGCGAGCTCTCTTGGTTTGCCTGCTTGTCCTGGCTGTTGCTGGCAGGTGTAGACCTCTCCTCTGTCCTCTTGCCAGCCAATGAAGAGGAAGAGGAGGCTGAGGAAGAGGAGGAGCCTGGCCCTGCTGGCCTCCTCAAGCTGCTCTTTATCCCTGCTGACAATTGACACAAAATAACACTCAGTTGGATTTAATCCAAATTACTGTGTATCAGTTGTAAAAACCATCTGCTGCTTGAATTACATCCATAATGCTGTACATTTCCATCAAGACTTGATTGAGTTCATCCTCAAAACAAAGCACCTCTACAGGTCTGTAAACAGCTGCAACCCCAGAGCCATGTGCCAGAAATCATCTAGTCCTTGCAGAACTGTAGAAATGTCTGTGTGAATTGAAACAATACCTGGAGCCCCCTGACCGCTCTCCCTGGAGCCCCTCCTAGTGGCTGCAGCAGTGCTGCTCTGTGGAGGGCTGCTGCTGCTGCTGCTGCTGCTTCCTCTGGAGTCAAGAGGACTCTGAAAACCAAGAGAGAGGGCATTTTTTGGCTTTTTTACATAAAGCACTGCCTTTCTATGAGACAAATACAATTTGATGGGAATTGCGTAATAACTCCCACACTGTCCTAGTCACTGATTTGTTCAGCCCAATCATGAAATGAAGGTGTGAATAGAGTGTCATGTGTGATCATGTGTGCCTGACAAGATGCATACAACCGATAAAACATAGGACAAACATTCATTCATTCATTCATCTTCTATACCCCTTGTATCCCTTTCGGGGTTGGGGGGGGGCTGGAGCCTATCCCAGCTGTCAACGGGCGAGAGGCAGGGTACACCCTGAGCCGGTCGCCAGCCGACTGCAGGGCAACACACACACAAGCATTCACGCTCACACTCACACCTAGGGACAATTTAGAGTCACCAATTAACCTGATGAGCATGTTTTTGGTCTGTGGGAGGAAGCCAGAGTGCCCGGAGAGAACCCACGCATGCACGGGAAGAACATGCAAACTTCACACAGAAAGGCCCCCGCCTGACCCCGGGATCGAACCGGGAACCTTCTTGCTGTGAGGCACGCGCACTACCTGCTGCGCCACCGTGCCGCCCTAGGACAAACATACTCACAGCAAATTTCACTGCTTTGGTCACAGATGACACATTGTTTTCAAATATTTTGGGTCCATCTTTCTTCTCTTTGTTCTTCTCTGTATTGAGGTCTTTCTTCCAGGCACTGAGGCGGAGCTTTTCCAACATACGAATCTTGAATTACAAGAGAAAGTAAAACAAAATACCCTCAGAAACACAACATGGCTGGAACTGAATAATGACAGCAAAGAAAAAGAAATGTGTATGGCATGGTCAAAGGGTCAGAGGTCAGGGGGGTACCTCGTCATGGAGACAAGCGTTCTCCCGGCTGAGGGAGTCGATCTGTTGCCGCAGCCGGCTGTGTGAGGAGGCCCAGCGACTCTCCCTCCTCCTCAGCTCCTCCTGCAGGGAGCTCAGCTGCTGCTTCGTCGCCTGGCAGGAAGGAAAGCACAGATTGAGAGGAGACTTCACCTATTTTCAGATTTCACACATAATATCTTGTTCTTGTGCTGCTGAACAGGTCAGTCGCATTTTCTGTGACCATTTTTTAATTGGTTTTGATTTTGAAACAGCATGTAATTACACAAGTACAATAAAGTAGCTTTTCAAAAAATGTGAAGAGGGAAAAATGTGCCACAGACTTTCCTAGAGCTGCGTCGACATGCAGCAACATTAGTATTTTTTCTAAAGAAGGCACATGCAGAATCAACTTATCTGTCCACCGACATGTGAAGTGCTGATATGGTGCGAGTCTCGTCATTGTGTCACCTGGATTTCCTCTCGTTCCTTCTTGTCAGGCATGGCTCTGGCAGCCGACGCATGCTTCTCAAACAGTTTGCGCTCCTTCTGCAGCTTCCTGTTCTCCTCTTTCTTGTATTCTTCAAACTTGGCCAGCTCCTCTGCTTTCATCTGCTCAAACTCCAAACGCTCTTTCCTTCAAAAACAACACAAAGTAGACATAAACCACACAGGCAAAGAGAGACAAGACGTCACAGAAATTACCACAAGAAGAACTTGCAAAACTTATCAACATTTGGACTTTGGTTTGCACAGAATCGCCTCCCATAAACAAGAAGAAATCCCAATCAGGTAAGATCAACAAAACAGCATGAGGAAAATAGAGAACAGTCGTAAAGCAGCATCATGCAGGAAATCAAAAAGACTAACTCAGAGGAGAAAGCTGTTTGCAAAGGTATTTTAAAACAACATTAAGAGCAGACAGACACCTCACCTGAGCTTTTCCTGGTTTTTCTCGTTCTCCTGTCTGAGTTTGGTGAGGACAGCATTCTCCCTCTTAAACCTCTCAATCTCAATCTCCAGCTCAACCAGTCTCTCCTTCAGCAGTCTAGACTGGAGCTGCTGACCTGTGAATGAGGACACACACGTACACGTACACGTACACGTTGTGTTTTTATCACTTGTGGGGACATTACATAGACTTATATTCATTTCCTGGAGCCTTACCCTAACCATAACCACTATTTGCCTATTCCTAACCCTATACCTAACCTAACCTAACCTTACCTTACCTAACCTTTGTCCCCCACAACGTGATAAATACCTGGTCACACGTGTAACCTCAAGTCTGTTTCATCGTCTCTGCTTTGGCAAAAGTCACCATTCAGCAAAGTGACTCTTATCATAATCCTTTGAGGATTTACAGATGTGGCCTCAGGCCTCAAAACACCTCTCTATAGTTGTTTCCTGCTATTTTTTTAAATAGAAGTACATACAAGGCACAATAAAGTGGCAGCCAGTCAGCATCTGTTCATACATAGGTGTAGTTTACTTTTGTGGTGTTGAAGTTCCATTCAATACCTCAATGTGAGACTGATTGATAATGAAAATAAGGTTAAGCTGCAACACATTTCCATCCTTCAATAGCAATCTAATTCATGAGTGAACAAATTTACTTCTTGTCTCACTGAACAGTGAGAGGACAAATGCTAATACAGGTTATGACATTTAAAACACTACAAGTGTTTGTCTCACCTGTCTCCACGTCTGCCGTTTTGGACTCAAGAGCAACAGAAGCAGCAGGAGGAGGAGGGAGAGGTGCATTCTGGGTCTTTGGTTTCAATGAGGGGAACAACCTTGTCATGAGCTGAGAGGCAGGAGGGGGAGGAGGAGGAGGTTCTGGCTCCTGATTAGCTGAACCAATGACTGTGCCCTTATCCAGCTCCACAACTTTGCTCACTGCCACTTTCCTCAACAGAGTCTGCTCAGGAGGTGAGATTCCTTTGGCTGTTGCCTTGGAAACTCCCCCACTGTCATTGGTTGTACCAAATGTGGTGTCCTCCAAGTCATTCCATGTGTCATTGTCGTCAAACACAACTCTACCCTGCTGACCGTCTTTGTCCTCTATCAGAGTGGACTCATCAGCATTGCTGAGAATGCTGTCACTCTGTCCATCGTCACCTTGTGTCACATCGGAAGCTGAATCCCTAAAACTGTCCTCGTCCTGATACGACCGCTTGTCGTAAGGCGGGTCAGACTGTGCAGGAAAGCAAAGAGTGCTGGGAAACAAAGGCGGTTTGACCACCACTTCCTGGTCTTCAGATTCAGAGCCGCTATGGGACGAAACATCAGAGTTGTTGTGCTCTTCTTCTCTCCCACTGTCCTGCTTCTCCTCATCCTCTATGCTCACTTTGTTCTTCAGTGTATCATCTCTTATCTTCACCACCTCAGCATCTGAGTTCATGGAACTGTTTTTATATGCACAGCTACTACTACCAACACTACTGCACCTCCGAAGCGCAGCTCTGGGAGGTGACTTGATGGGGGTGGAGGAGAGTCTTCGTGGGTGAAGCCCCCTGGCAGCCTGCAGCTGGTCCATCTGAAGAACCTACAAGTACAGAACAGAGACTAAAATCACACTGTTGGACAGTCAACAGGTCAAACATAACAGGACCATACTGAGACAAAAATCCACACAAGTGTGTAACTACTGGAAAACTTTAAATGCTGGCTGAATTGATTTACACAGCTTTCTTTATCCAAGCCCAAGCAGTTGTTTTCCACAATCCCCATATTGCAACTAAGAGAATATACTTGTTCATGGTCTGTGCCTTAAACCCTAGGCCACACAGGCAACCCACCACAGGGATTACAAAAATACAATAATGGATGTTTGGCCACTTGGGGGCAGCAGAAACGTGCTGCAAACACAACATTGACATGAGAGGGTTTTCAGAGCTGGTTAACTGCAGCTGTGACTATGAAGTACACTGATGAGGGCGGCGGGAGTGGTTCAGCAAAGGAAAGCTGCAAACTGGAAAACAGAACAAGGAGCTGAAAGATGTATACAGCTCTGCAGTCTAAAAGAAAACATCTACAAGTAGTTATGTGACCCATTGTCATTATAAACAGATTGATTATAGCCGCTTTAAAAGAACACTGAATGCTACTAAAAGAGACTGGAGCAGAGAAAATTTAACTATTGGACAAGACATCCAAGGCAAGTCATGTAATCAGGCACAAGGAAAAAAGCATCAAGCTACATTTGGAATGATCGACAGTGACCATCTACCTGACATAAAACAATAGTGAGTTGAATAAAGCACCTTCATGACAAAGGAGGAGTTGGATGAGAAGGACAGCTCTTCAGCTGCTTGCTCCAGCAGCTCAAACTCTCCCAGCTCCATGTTCTCCAACTGCCGGTCACACTCCCAGCGCTGGAGCTTCTCCTGGAACGACAACTCAAAGGAATCCTGTGGAACCCCATCTCCTCCTCCTCCTCCACATTCTTCCGAATCTGTTCCTCCTTCTTCTGATTGCACTCTTGAACCACAGCTTTTCTCCACAGGTGCCTCGTTTTCAGCCTTCTCTGGCCCTCTTACCGTGCCCACCTGTTTGGTGACAGGGTTTGGCTGTGTGTTGTGACCTGGCTTCCCTGAGGCCTGAGCTGACAGACCCACTTTCCTATTATTCCACTCCTTTACTTGCCCCAGGTGTTTGGCTCGTCTACCCTCTGGGTCAGTTTGAATCGACTCTGATCCTTGTGTGTTCTGTCTTTGATGACTACCCAACACTTTCGTCCGTGCTGTCTTACTCTCAACTCTGATGCCCTGGGGTGGCGAAATGAACCCCCTCAGTTGGTTTTCCTTGTTGAGTGTGGCAGTTTTACGCTGGACAGGAAGGCGCTGGGCACCATTTGTGCTCCCTCTCTGGATAGCTGCAGGCTCTGAGTTGCTGCGACAGATTACTCTAGCCTGGAGTTGAGGTTTGGGGTCCTTCTTCAGCTCAATTTTTTGTAGCGAGGCTTTGCGACTATTGGTGAATCTTGAGAGGCCCTCGCCTCGCTTCAGAAAGGCCCTCTTAGGAGGCGGCTGTACAGCTTCATCTCCATCTTGGCTCTATTGAGATGAGAGGACACAATGTGAATGTAGTGTGGATGTTTGTTGCATTAAAAAATATTTGTCGTTGTCAAAACTCTAAAAACTATGATAACAAAGCTTCCTTGAATGCACCAACAGGGAGAGGCTCTCTTTGCAAATGCTTTACCATGAGGCAATAGCAGTCAGTCTGGAGTGAGACTGTCACAGTCTGCAAATCAAACAATAAATCAAATGTGTACATGGCTCATAATAAAATGATTGGCAATCTTAAGAGCTTTGCTTACAAAACTCTTTGCTATATGTATGGAAGCCCTTGTTATATTGTCTGACCTGCTGTTGCTGGGCAGACTTCAGCCTCTGCTCCTCCAGCCTCAGCTGTTCCTCCAGCAACTCCTCAAACGTCTTCTTCTGACCCCCAATAGGTCTGTAAAGGGACACACACACAGACGCACACAGGCAAATGTATGCATACAGATAAGTTTGTCAAGAAATACACTCCTACGAAACAGCAAACATAAGAGCCACACTGACAGGTTTCTGCTGTATACTTGCTTGGTTTATCTCTTCCTGAGAGTCTTGTTTTAACACTGTGTACAATGCTGGAATATAGAATTTACCTGTCATGGAAGACTTCATCTTCTCTTCTGCTGCTAACTTCAGTCAAAGCCACACCATTTCTTGGTATCAATTTGTCGTCAAGCTCATGAAAATGGCTAATATCGACAGTCTGTTCCTGGTCATCATCTCTGGAATTCCACATGCCTGTAAAAAACAATTTTATACTTAAGTGATTTAACTCCACAATCATATCAACAATGAAATGATGAAAGTGAGCATAGGCTTGTGCTGGTTATGGTACTCTACAATCAAATACACTGTACAAATTCTGTTGTCACCTTGAGCTCAGAAAACATTTTCCTCACCCTCTTCCTCATCATCCACCTTCTCGCAGTCTGGACCTCTTGGTAGCCGCTCCTGTCTCCCTGCTGGTGAGAGCTCCTGCTCCTGTCGGGGGCCACAGGTCGAGCCCTGTGTGAATCTATGGCACTTAATGGCAGGGCTGTGTAGGGTCTCTGTGTAATGACAGTCTCCCTGGAGTGACCCCAACTCTGCTCCTGACAGCCCTGAACTCTCTGTGTGATCTGTAAGGTGCATTACAGTCACTTCACACAGTGTATGAAGGAAAATGTAAACATCAAGAAGCTACAACAACCGGCATATTTTGTATCTTCAGTGAAACAAATTATTATATATTTCTTTTTTTACCTCTTGTGCAGTCCTGGGATCCAGTTATCATTCCCAACAGCCTCTGCTGCTCCTCCTGTAGGCGAAGCAGCTCCTCCAACTGATGGGCCTTTAGCTGCTCCTGCATGTGCTGCTGCCATTTTCTCAACTGCACAAACACAATTTTATATAACCCCAAATCCAAAAAAGCTCTTATACTGTGTAAAACATACACAATGTGATCACTTGATAATCCCTTTTGACATGATATCAGTTAAAAGCAGTGCAAACACAATGTATTTAATGTTTGACCTCATCAGCTTCATTGATTTTTGCAAATATCTGCTTATTCTGAATTTGATGCAGCAACATGTTTCATCATGTTGGTACAAGAGCAACTAAAGACTGGGAAAGATGTGGAGTGCTCCAAAAACACCTGTTTGGAACATTCCACAGGTAAACAGGCTCATTGGTAACAGGTGATAGTATCATGATGGGGTATGAAAGGGGCATCCTGGAAAGGCTGAGTCGTTCACAAGCGCTACATGAACTCGGGAAGAGTTTGTAAATCACTATTTGAGTCCTCATCAAAATAAATAGCCTTAGAGGAAAAATACTAATAATAGACAGAGTGTGTGTGGGAGTGCGTGTAATGGAGGTGAGGGGTATTAAGTAAACAGGAAGCAGTGATGTAATCAGCAGTGAAGTCTACACAAATTGACGTTTTCAGGACATCAACAGATGTCCTAACATTAGTGATTAATTTGTGGTTGCAAACCTATTTCCATTTGGTTTGGTGTGTTGAGCTGCTGAAAGTGTGCATACATCCAAATACTGAAGGTGTTCATTCTGCCTTAGTTTGTGACTAAAGACCACTGTAACAACAGGGTCTTCTCCTAGTATACATAAAATACTGTATCTATATCACATTAACAGAATGCTGTGTCAGCAGTTAAACTGTCAGGCAGATGTCCAGCCCATCATATTACATAGTAGTGGGAATAGCTGTCAACTTCAGATGGCATGCTCAGGTATCTCAGACATTATTCAGGGAGACATTTGACTTAGTGTTTATTTTGACAACCACATTGTGTAATGTAATAATGTCCTTACCTGTTCCAGCTTCATCATTAGCGACAGATCCTGTGACTTGTTTGCCATCTCATCCACACTGTCCAGCTCTCCATCTGAATTTCTCGTAGGCACAGATGACAGATCGTTCACTGGCCTGTCAGTCCCAGGCCTCTCTCCTCCAGGTGACCGGGCAAATCTATCCACACCGAGGCAGCTGCTGTCTGCGGAGGCGGGCAGAGGGGCGAAGTCGGATGCAAAGGAGTCGTCTGGCTCCAGGGACGGGGATCTGACGACAGATGTGTGCCGCAAAGAGCCAGCCAAGTCCGGACACGGGTTGAGGATCACACCGGCTCTGGCGCTACTTGGCATCCATCGGGCCAAAAAGTCTGCCTGGGAGTATTCAAGCCCGGCTGGGAATGACATGATGTCTCAGGTAGGGCTCACTAATCCGGGATTTGAACAACAGATTACGGTGACAGGTTAATCACACCGTGAATAAACACCGTCCAACACGCTCTAGATGATGCCCAGATCCAAGAAAAGTATATATAGTAGCCGGTTTGCGTTGAAATACCATTAGCTATTTTTATACGTAACCTAGCTGTTATCTGACATCGATTACACGTTACACCACAGCAAGTCACGACAGCAGAGGGTCGGTTTTAAATGAGCATTTGTTTGGTTAGCAACAGCGCACTAAATGAAAGCTGCTTAGGAATCACTGACAGTGTGACAACATTCATGACATGGAGCTAAGACACGTCGCGCAGTTTAGCTAATGGGTTGACGGGGCTCTTAGTACATGTCAGACAATTATCGGTGCATTTAAAAGGCTTGACTTCCTTGGTGGTATTTACTGTAGCTACTCGCCGTTGTTAGCAGACTGCCTATTATTTGAGATACAAAAAGGTTTTTTACGGGTGTTTCAGCGTAGTGACAAGGTAGAGTAGTTCGCAACATTGATAAAATTGTCATAACACGGGATTTACCTGAGACATGGGCCAAAAACGGTGGAATGAGAGCGTGCGTTATAGAAACATAACTAACAGAACTTTCGAAGACTGCCGCCACATCACAACAAAGCCCGCGAGAGTAAAAAAAAAACACCCACGACAAATCAGTTGCATTGTGGGCAATGTAGTTCAAGTGTGTTTTTAAACTTTTGGTTTCGCTAATTGTATTCAAGTTTGGTTTCTTAAGTCTTATAAACGACTATAATAGTTCAAATATGCTTACACTACATGTTTTTAGAAAATGAAACGTGACATTTATATCGAATAACATTTTAAAGAGACTAGCTTCGAATTATATCCGGTTTAAAGGCGCTTCGGAAAAATATTTCATAATAATTGTCATCAAGCAAATAAAATCTGGCGTACTGTTAAGTTTTTATTTTGCCTACCAAAGTATCTATGTAGTTTAAGTTAAATTGCTATCTAAATTATGATGTCTTAACTTGTGTAGTCAATATAATTGATTTTTCTTTTCCCCAGTTTGGAAGAAAACCTTTATACTAGTATTCACACACCGGATGTATTTGCTGACAACTGTGAGTGGATGATACGAAAATGCTGAAGTCCACCAATGACTTTCGTGGTAGCCATAGATTCAGTTTGGAACTGAGCTGAATGAGTTTGCTAGAGCGATGGAGAAGATCTTGTGCAATGTCCACGGTAGGTCGTAATATGTTAATGGTAACTCACTCACTGTTCATTTTAAAGTGAAAAATAAATATATATTTATTGTGTTGAGTTTCTAGAAGTCATATTAAAGTTTTATTTCCTGAAACACTTACGTGCATGACAAGGCACTTTCTTTCAGCTCTCCGTATAACGTTAACTTTGGACTTGGTAAAAAGCTAGTTTTTCTACGCATTTCTTTTGCTAACTTGCGGTGAGTAGAAGGGATTTGAAAAATAACTCCCATCTCCATGTCTCCTTACAGGCAGCGTGTGTATGCTAAAAACGGGCGTGAAAGATGGACCAAGTAAAGGCAAAAGCTTCTACGTATGCGTTGACAAGGAAGGCTGTGATTTCAGTCAGATGGTCAGGTAGTGTTAACTTATTCATATCACTGAGGACCGATATGTCCTCTGTGGATCCTCTGTGCGTAACACTGTGAAACAAATGTAGAGAGGATGTCAAAGGCGAGGGTGGATCCTTGTACTTACCACCACAGCAGCAACATGGATTATAAATCATCTTTATTATGAAAAATGTAGAGGTTTCTCAATCAAGATGCCTTAGATTTACAGTAGAAAAAACCGGAAGTGTTCAAAAGGCTAGTATCTCAAAGTAGAGATGTATGAGACCACTTTCTTATGCCGAAACCTCTGTTGAAAAGATCGCCACTTCTGTTTTTTGTTTATAAATGATATGAATACCATTTTATAAGTTTGGTTTGGCAAAGTCTGAACTGTCTCATGCTGACATGGCTTTTGTGGTATTTATAGTGGTACCCAGTGATACTCTCCTCACTGCCAATAGACCTGCCTCATACAAACTGGATCTGCAATGCCATTGTCAAACACTTGAACACTTTATAACTGGTTGTTATTTCATTGCATAAAAGTTAAAATATTTTGCAAATTTTGGACTTCTTCTCCCACTTTTGTGTTTAGGAGAGAAGATGAGTTGTTTTTTTTTGCACAGACTTCTGATCCTGTTTTTGATCTGCATTATCACTATTTTTTTTATCATTATCATCTCCTCCAGCATCCCACCATCCCACTGCCTCCATCATGAGGATTCGATGGTGGAACTCCAAGCTCTCACCTACAATCAACAACAGCAGAGCCATAGGTGGGTGTGCAAGTGGATTGTTTTATGGTCTAAAACAAGAAGAATTTTTTCTATTATCACGTCTATGTAGATGAATTTTCAAAGAAATACAGGCTGTAAACTGTTAAAAAGGTTTATTAAAATCACTGCACAGCAATACATTTTGGTTTTCATACAAGCAGGAGGAAGAAACTCTTGCAAGAAATACAAAGAAGTCATGTGATCAGCACATGGCCTGAGATGTAAAAGTGTGCTTATCCAGAGTGGGCATCATCAAAACACACATAAAACACATGAAGATATCTAGACAAGGAAAAGGGCTCACGGTGACCAAAGAAACCATGTTGTTGTTCCATACATAGCAAAATCCCTGTGTATTTCAAACCTATGAACACACAAGGACAGTGTTTTGTCCATCCATGGACCAAATTCCCAAATGTCTCAAGAGAAATGTTGTATATGTGGTCAAGTGCAGTGAGGAGTAGAAGAACAAAACTCGGTTGTCTTCACACATTTCTAACAAAAGAAACATTGTTTTAATGATCATGAGGTATGCAGCCTAGACAGAGAGGACAGGCGCTCTTAAACAGGTGTCAAGGAGACCAAGTATGTCAAAGTAGAGCAGCCCTCATGAGACAGAGGAGGAGGTTTAAGACACCACCTGTCCCCAGTTTACAAGGCTTTGTTAAAAACTGTACCCGAGTGATCTTTTTAATGGTCCAGTGATTTTTAATAACCCTTTTTTTTTTTTTTTAAGTTTTGTAAGTGATACTTAAAACACATGATGAAATGAAAGTCAATCCTGTTGCAGCTTTACATTTAAATTAGCACTTGAGCAAGATGCTGTCTCTAGGTAACAACACACCTGGTTGGTTGGCGTGAATGTCTGACAGTTCATTCTCTTTCTGCAGGTTGTTCTTCCGGTGTGCTACGGGGAAAAAATCAGGCAAGAGATGGTGTGGAAACGTGCCTTGGACTGCAGTAAGACAACACCTGTCATAGATTCACCATACACACCCGAGTAGAAAATGAACTGAACTTTTTAAAATGTGAAAATCTGCCTGCCATTGACAGAAACATGTTCAAATTCATCAACCACTCAATAGTAAGTTATTATTTTGCTACATTGGCACCTTTATTTATAGAGCATTGTCAGCAACCATATCTGGGACTCAGTTCTGCATCCATTCCTTAACCATCACATACTCGGTTTTTAGAGCTTCATGTTGAATTTTTGTCATTATTCCAACTTTTCCAAAAAGATCAAATATGTTAATGTCAGGCTACGATCTGTGAGATTAATATA
The DNA here is from genome assembly GCA_037975065.1 of Chaetodon trifasciatus. NCBI lineage: Eukaryota > Metazoa > Chordata > Actinopteri > Chaetodontiformes > Chaetodontidae > Chaetodon > Chaetodon trifasciatus. The sequence goes on from JBBMOE010000041.1 coordinate 290,261, forward strand.
GAGATTTAATTGGGCAGAACATTTACATTTAGGGGTTAAAGTCACTGACCATCCGATCACAATATCCCCGGTTCAAGTTGAGCCAGGCGTTTTCAGCCAGTTTCTTAACTTTTACAAATAAATGACCACCTTTCAATGATCAATTGTTTTTAATCACTTTCCTGAAAACTGTCTGCTCTTCATTCTTAAAATGCTTGTCATCTTCCATCATTACAGCCAGAGAAAGAAAAGCGAAACCTTCTCTCTGAGTCACAGAGACAGCCCTCCTTGCTGCCGCCTGTCCGAAACCCTTTTAAGGTTCCTGGCAAGACGGACAAGGACTCTGAGTGGAGGAAGCTGCAGTGTGGGGGAGGTGATGAGGAAATAAGGAAAGAGAAAGACAGTGAGGCAAGTCATAAGGCTGAAGGAAGCAACAGTTGTCAGAAAGAAAATGTGGAGCGCGTAGGTGCTGGAGTGGAAGGAGAGGAGGAAGGAAAGCAGAATTCATCAGATTCTGACAGAGGTAGACGACTTCCAGCAGGGATGAAGATAAAGAAAAGGGTTTCAGCTGAGGAGGGAAACCGTCCCAATGCTAGCAGCACAGACAAAAGGACAGAGAAAGTCCAAGACAAGACTACAGAGAATCACACCAAGCCAGGAGAAGCAGAAAAAAACATTTCTGCCTCCAGTGTCAAGGCTGTTCATCCTGAGAAAACCAATCAGACCTCACAGGATCCTCACAAGGACTCGCCCCGGCAACCAACCGATGGTGACACCCGTCTGGTGGAACAGACCAAACCTCCTGTGAAAGAGAGTGTCTCTAAATCTTCACCCAGCCATAACACCTCAGCTTCCAGAGACTCTGATAACACCAGGGACCCCACATCCAACAAACTAACTCAATCCACAGAGTCCAGTCAAAGCGAAAACCACCAAGACGATGATGTAGTGTTGGTGTCGGTGGAACCTGCTACTCGGAAAACTCCTCCTGTTTCTGCTGTCCAAAAGACCCTGACCACCTTCCCTGGGTTCCAGCCAGCTTCTAAGGTCAAATGTCAGCAGCAAGATCCCAAAGGGCTGCACAGCCTGCTCACTGCTCAACTCCAACAGAAAAAGGTGAGCAAGTGACCAACTGTGATGCCAGACTGTGAAAGCCATACATGTCATAGATGAGCCACTTTTATGATAGCGATTAGAGTGGGACAAATGCTGCATTTTTGATGCTGATACTAAAAATATGCTAATATTCTTAAAAAGAATCCTGATCGAGATATGCACCTCAGACACGTCTGCCGAAGCACTACAGTATCTTGCTGCTTTAGTTGTTGTGTCATAGGTGAGCAATGAAAGTCCAAGAAGCCTGTTTGTGTCATTAAATCTGTAGTACTGCTGTTCAGATGTGCTGTATTAAATATGGATGGGAAATTTACAACATGTTACAGTAAAATAAATGCATTGTCCATAGTGTAGATATTTTTACTGACACCAAATATTAATGTACCTTTTTGGTGTAGTTTAGCCTCAGTGTGAGCTCATGTGTTTTAACTTCACGGTTGATATTTAACATTTTATATGAGTCAGAATGTGATGTGATATTCACTGAATTAGCCTGTTAATACTGTTACATTATTACTTGGTTTCAGGTGGTAATTTTCTCTTTTCTCTCTTTTTCTTTTCCTCGACTGAACCTATCACATAATTTAACTGTAAAACTGTCAAACTGAATGCTGCGCGTGTGTCACTCTGTAAATCGGGAGACACAGTTGAATGGTACTACAAGAAATACTGATTTATTATTGAAACAGCAGTCCACAGTCTTTAGTACAGCACTCCACAGCAGCAAAAATACGGGGCAGTGGAGTTTGTGTACTGGCTTCTTTGACCTCAAAATGGATGAAACACGTTCTGCTTAAGGTTATCCGTCTGTCCTCTCACCCCATTTCTTTCCTCCTGTTAAGGCTACTCTGTCTGTGGTGAATGTAGCAGCTCTGCCAGATAAAGGGGAGAGGTTGAGGACTCAGGTCAAAGAGCTGGAGGAAGCTCTGGAGTCTCTGAGCCTCACTGCTGCTTCTCAGCCAGGTAACTCACTCAACGTTACGTAGGAATAATATAGAGTTATTTGTCAAGAGTCCACTTCTACTGCTGTTGTGGAAATGAAGGCATGTTTTTAATGGCTACATATGATGAAACAGTTGTTTCAGTGACCACTGCAAATCTCTTTCAGAGTCCCAGGGTGCATGTAGCAGTGGTGATCCGGGTAGCAGCCACGCAAACCCCTTCAGCCGGCAGGGTGGCACCATCCTGCTCCCTGCCCTCCCTGCTCCAGGCCCCTCCCAGCAGCAGGCCTCCAGCAGCTCTATGAGCCTCCAGCCGAGCCAGCGACACACCCAGATGCATGGAGGTAGGCCAAATGGGAGGTCGAAGTCAGTTTTCCCTGAACCATGAAAACTTGTGCATTTGAATCTACGTATCTGAAATCTGTCTTGTGGCACGAGGTGATCTCCCCATTTGGTGTCATTTGCATTATCTCTTTCACTGCAAGCGCCCTAAATTTCAATTCGGCATGTTTCTAGCAACCCAACAGGTCCAAGCCACCTGCGAGGCCATTGACCATCTCCACAAATCCCTGGAGTCCTGCCCCGACCCTGAAGCCGAGGCTCCAGACCCAAAAGGCATCAAGGTGAGATGTTCCTTCAGTCACTAGTCTGTTTTTTCATCAGTCCTTCCACTGGCTCAGAACAGACAGGCTGACATACATCAACATATTTATACAGATCACAGATGACTCACAACAACAGTAATACAAAGGCTCTGTTTCCATGACCAATGATCAAATTCATTTTAAGCAAAAAATCCTATGTCCTCTTTTGTTCGGTCCGTTCTGTCTCTCTAATAACATTATCCTCTTGTGATTGGTTGGTCAGGTGTCTCTCCTGGCCCATCAGAGGAGAGCTTTGGCCTGGCTGCTCTGGAGAGAAACCCAGAATCCCTGTGGAGGAATTCTGGGTATGTTCACCATTTTTATACATGATCGCTATTAAAGAGGTTTCACTGAAAACAGATGAGTGATATCCTAATTGTTATGTCACAGAAACTTCAAATTCTAATTGTTTTGTTCTTCATCGTTTCTCTGTCTTGTTCCTTTTGCCCTGTCTGGATTCAGCGGATGACATGGGTCTGGGGAAAACCCTGACCATGATTTCTCTCATACTGGCCCAGAAGATTAAGACAAAAGAGAAAGATGAGAAGAAGGAAGAGAAGAAGCTGGTGAGCTGGATCTCCAAAGCTGGTAACTAAAACCTCTTCTCACTCTTTCACTTTCTATGATAGGATACAGTGATGTAATCCTTGTCCATGCAGTTCATGATTAATTAGACAATAGCTCTTGTAGAGACGGACAGTTTTCAGTATCTTCAAGAAAATTGGAATTCGATAAAATTGGAATCGGCATGTCCGACTTTTAAAACAGACATTTGAATCAGCAAAGAAAATTGCAATCAGCGCCTCTTTAGCCTCTTGTTTTGTCTGAATGCTGTAGGTGAACTCTCATGTCATGAATGTTTAGATTTGTTTGTTTGTTGATCATCCAGACTCCAGCCTCATAGTTTCTAAAGGCACTCTGATCATCTGTCCCGCCTCCCTGGTCCACCACTGGAAGAGAGAGATTGACAGACATGTGAAGGCGGCCAAGCTGACTGTGTACCTGTACCACGGCCCCAACCGCAAGAAAAGTGCCAAAGTGTGAGGAAACTATGCACATACTGTACACACCACTGCTCTCTTCCCACACTGCACTGCAGTCACACCATGCTTTGTTTGGTCAGAGCAAGGATTAAATGGAAGCTTCTTATGATGGAGTTTTTGTATTTGCTTCATTTACCTTTGCTACTAACCACAGATAACATGACAGGAACAGGAATATATTGTGCACAGGTACATTGTTGACTTAAACATGATTGGATAAAACATTGCAAAGACAGAGCCCACGTCCTGTTTGTGTTTTGACAAAGCTTTTCATACAACAAATAACCTCTTCAAACATTTATTTTGTTAGTTTTTACTTCAAATTTGCTTAGAATTACTGTTGTTTTAATTAGAGATTTTTGTAAAGTGATATCACAGCATGATCATATGTTAGCAGGTGATTGCATGGTCTCCAAATGAGCTCAAACTGTATTTGTTGGTATGAAAAATTCCACACTTAGATGTCAGCTTCCATTCTTGAATGAAGCGTCCTCTGTCATCCCTCAGGCTGGCAGATCATGATGTGGTGGTGACCACATACAGTTTAGTCTCTAAAGAGATCCCAGTCCAGAAGGAGAAGGCTGAGAAACCCACCAAAGATGCTGAGGATGTGGTGAGAAATCTACATTTAGGATTTCAGAGTTTATCAGCTTCAGGGCTGTAACTTCCGATTCTGCCATTAAGATATGAATCCAGTCTTAGTTACACAAAAAATCAATAATCTTTGGCTCCAAAGCTAAAACAAACTCAGAGACGTGTACACTTTATCCCATGTTGTTTTCACCAGTCACCACACTTGGCTCCTCTCCTGCGGGTGGCCTGGGCCCGGGTGGTTCTGGACGAAGCCCACAACATCAAAAACCCAAAGGTGCAGACCTCCATGGCTGTGTGTCAGCTGAGGGCTGGAGCCCGCTGGGCTGTCACTGGCACACCCATCCAGAACAACCTGCTGGACATGTACTCACTGCTCAAGTAAGACAAAAACACAGAGAACACAAGAGGTTTAAAAATTGAACCTGATAGAGACGCTTGGAACATGACTATAGACTATAGACCTTCATGGCTTCTTTGTGTAATGATAAAATAAAATAAACAATACAAGCAGGTTAAAGCTGCACAAAATAAGCAAATAATAAATGTTGATATAATTATAATTAATTTAGAATCCGTTCAGGTGGAAAGCTCGATATGATCGATCCATTTCTGTCTTGAATCCAGGGAAGGTTAGTTTTTGCTTACTGAGCAGGAGTTATGATGGAAAAGTGCTTTAGAAATGACCACAAGGTGGAGCTATAGATTAACTTCAACTTCTCAAATTCCACTGAAATCTGTGAAATACTTTTTGAGGAAGCAAAGGCTCAGTTATTTTGTCGACATTTTCTCACATTGCATGAAGAAACATGAAATTATGCTTTTCTCCTGACAATGCTTGAGGATTGAATATGATCCCAAAGTGCTTTTTGAATCCACTAATGTAACAGCATCTTCACTGCATTCAAGTGAAGTCCAGACGGCTAACTGGAATGAGAGTCTGTTAATTCACTGTCTTGTCAGGTTTCTGCGTTGTTCTCCATTTGATGAGTACAAACTCTGGAAAGCTCAAGTGGACAACGGCTCTAAGAGAGGCAGAGAGAGACTCAACATCCTAACGAGGAGTCTCCTGCTCCGACGAAGCAAAGACCAGCTGGACTCCACAGGAAAACCACTGGTACGGACAGACACACACATGGGCGCTCGACTTTGATTTTGTCTAAATGATGGCAGAGTATCTGATCTCCACAGCTTGCTAGGTTTGTTCAGGCAAACAGACACGACTCTACAGCTACAGCTGAGCTTTTGATTGGTTCAAACATCCACACACTCACTCCTGATCCCGGCTGATGTGAAATGTTGAATGTTTCAGGTGTCTCTTCCTAATCGGACCTGTGAGGTGCATCAACTCAGACTGTCCAAGGATGAACAGGCTGTGTACGATGTGGTCTTTGCCCAATCTCGGTAACGCAACAATTTTTTTTTTTTTTTTAATCTAACAAAAGATTTCTGAGAAAACATCCTCATGGCCCTAACTTAGTCTCTCACAGTGTATACACTCATTCTTTTTTGGGTAGAAAGGTTTCAAACTGAACAGCTGTGATAAGAAAATGCTGCTGGTGTACAGCTTCTTGTCCTGTCTGCTGTAGCTCAGGAAACACAGGACCCTTCTTAAACAAAGCATACAAGATATTACCATCCTCTGGATCCTTGTTTTGTTAATATTTTAATGACAATACACAATTTAGGTGCTGACAATAAATTAGGGCTGTGCTGAGTAGTTTTCATTCATAGCATTGACATTCAAAATCTAAATCAAGCTTCAGTGGATCATAAGATTGTGGTGTTTTTGTAACTTTAGCTATATCTGCTGCCTTACCTTCAAAACACAGCTCCACTTGCTCACTGCAGCAAGTCTCCCTGTTCTGTGGCACAGAAGCCTTCAGTGTTGATGGCTATTACTCATGACATGTGAGGACATTGAGTGTGACTACAGACAGAGAGAAGCGGCTGTGTTAGAGCTGGAAATACATACATACAAGTGTAGTTATGTGTATTCTTGTTGACGACACTGACAAGTTATATTCATTGAAGAAAGTTCATTTAATAGACTAATTCATTTAATCCAATGAATCACTTCATTCAAAACGAGGATTTTGTCTGAGGATGAATTAGTTTTTGTTTATTTTGGGTGATGATGTCATAAAATATGATGAAAACTACTCTCTGACTACCATTGAGGATGCTTAAGACATCTTGAAAGTCCAAATGTGTGTAACGTAAAACGTGATGAATGCCTTTGTCTTCCTGGATACAGTAGATGGATCAACTAAAAAAAAACAAAAATGACACTAAAATGGTGATTTCCTCTTCTCTAGATCTACTCTGCAGAACTACTTGAAGAGACATGAAGGACATGATGTGAACGAGGGAACCCCTTCCAGTTCCAATCCCTTTAACAAAGGTGAGATATCGGCTGGTTGACTTATCGCCCTCAACAGGCTACACTGTTGAAACTGTCAACCTGAATGAACCCTCCTCCTGCCCTTTTTAAACATAATTTATCCTTTTTATTTCAAAAATGCTTGTATTCAACGCGTGTTAAAGAAACTAGTTTGACAGCCATCTCTAATCTGTCATACAGCAATGCTTTTTGTCAACTCAGGGAATTTTCTAAAACGAAGCCATTTCTGTCTACCAACAACCCTGTCATTCATGCCTTTACTTAATCTCAGTTAAATTATTGCAATTCCCTTTTCTCTGCAGCAAAAAGCTTCTGCAACTAATGCAAAATGCAGCTGCCAGGATTTTAACAGGTATCAGAAAATGAGAGCACATTTCATCTGTGCACTGGCTGCCTGTTAGTTTTTAGAGTTGATTTGAAGATTTTACTCATTGCCTTTAAAGCCCAGAGTGGTTTTGCCCCAAGCTATAATCCTGACCTTTAAACTCCCCATGTACATTCAGAGCCCCTGAGGTCCTCAAATGCTGTTCTCCTGGTGGTTGCTAACTCCAAAGGTGACAGAGCATTTGCCATCAGGGCGCCCAGACTTTGGACCAACCTTCTACAGAAGATTAGGATGACTAAATCTGTGCCTTCATTTAATTCCCTTTATAGTCTAGCCTTCCTGTGATCCTCTACCTTACTCTCCCACACCATTGGTTTTATTGTTTTATTTTGTATTGTCTGTTTTATTACATGTGCAAAATTATGTGTAGTTTATCCAAAAAATTAAAATAAATCATGGAAATCATGGATGTGAATTTTCCATTGAGGTGTGTCTGTCTGATTAAGTCTTGCATTGCCTATTAAGCCAAACCTGGTCAGTTACTCCTGGTGGTGTATCAAAAGTGTGTGTGTTTCTTCCCCAGTGGCCCAAGAGTTTGGGATGTCCCAGGCTTACCCTGCTGTGTCAAGTTCCCAGCAGCCTCAGCAGGCGTCCAGCACCATCCACATCCTGTCTCTGCTGCTGCGCCTCCGACAGTGCTGCTGTCACCTGTCACTTCTTAGGAAGGTACACACACTGGCATGCTCCGACAAGGCTCACCAGTCCTTGATCAGAAGACAGTCTCACACACATAAACACAACAAAGAGCATCTGTGTAGTATACACAAGCTCTGATTTCCTTCCCTCTCCTCACCTCTCTGCTCAGACGTTGGACCCGTCAGAGCTGCAGGGTGATGGGATCGTCTTGTCTTTGGAGGAGCAGCTCAATGCACTGTCACTCTCCTTCAGCCCCTCGCCATCGGCCCCTGACCCCAAAGACACTGTGGCTCTAAACGGCACCCGCTTCCCCTCACAGCTGTTTGGGGACACCAATGAGAGCACAAAGGTGGGTTACCACTGTGCCCAGCACCTAACATCTCAAATACATCCTGAATGTGAGAATGAGGAATGTTGGCTGTTTGATGTCTGCTGCTGAACCAATTGTTCTACCTCAATTTTCCAGATTTCTGCTATTATCTCTGAGCTGAAAGCAATCAGACAGAAGAGTGATCAGAAAAGGTAAAATATTAAAGTCTCACAGTCGCCTCAGACTCTGTTTTTCATCCACTTAAAGCTGCTTCACTTTGACTTATTTTTCGTCTTGCAGCAAAATTTCAATGCATTCTTTTAAACCCACGTGGTATCTCCTCTCTGGTAATGTGTAGTGTGATCGTGTCCCAGTGGACCAGCATGCTGCACATTGTAGCAGTTCACCTGCAGCGGATTGGCCTGAGATACAGTGTTATCGACGGAACTGTCAACCCCAAACGCCGCATGGACCTGGTGGAAGAATTCAACACGAACCCTGAAGGACCGAAGGTAAATCTCACCCAAAACTCTGGACCTTAAAAACAAAACACATGACTACAACCCGATACTGCTTTTAAATTAATTAGCAGGTAGTTTAACGCAGGTATGAATACTTGGCCGCAATTAAACCTTTGACGAAAAATATTCTTTTGCTGTTAAAGGTTTGTAGACATCAGAAATGTTCATTAATACGAGTGTAACAGGCATGTAATTTTAATAACAATCAGTTGACAAACATATGTGTTTTCCGTTTTTCAAATACATGGTGAAGAAATGACGAACTGTACCTTTAACCCCACTGTTTTGTCACACATCTTGAAATACACAGTGCAAAGTGGTTTTCAGTGAAAGCCCCCACAGTACTGCTGAGGAGTAGACTTGAGAACTGGATTTCATCCAGTGTAACGTTAAATATTTTGTGAGTAAATATTGTGAGTGTGCGTGTATTTATATATATTTATGTCTGGTTTTCTCCCAAGGTGATGCTGGTTTCTCTTTGTGCTGGAGGGGTTGGGCTCAATCTCATTGGTGGGAATCACCTCTTCCTTGTGGACATGCACTGGTGAGACCCACACTGGCGTGCACAAAACCAGAGTAGAGTAGTTGTATACACAGTATGTCTTTTGTCTGAATTATGGTTGTTTTTTATTCCTTTTATGATAATGTTCTTAAAAATACCTTTACTTCTTGTTATTGCTCCTTATTTGACCTTCAGCTGAACTTCACTCTAAAAATGTTTTACAAATAAAATTATTATTCCACATCAGATGAGCCTTTAGCTTGCCTTACCCTTCAACCCCTTTCAGTGGCTTACAAGAAAAGACATAATAACATTTTTTAATGTTTTGAGCAAAAGTGAGCTCACTTTTACTTTCTTCAAAGAAATCCCTCTTAAATTCTGCATTATTCAATATAAGTTTTACGTAATTAAGTAATTTAAGGTAAAATACACTTCAAAAATTGAAAGTCCTCTGTCTCACAAATGTGCACATCTGGACTTCTGTCGATTAAAAAAAACAATCAGATCAGATCTGTCATCACACACAGATGAATATGTAATGCTATGAATAAAGTGTCAAAATGTTTGACATTATCTGTGTAAGAGTGGTTGGTTTTTGACCTCTGACCCACGTATACTCTAACAGGAACCCAGCCTTGGAGGATCAGGCATGCGACAGAATCTACAGAGTTGGACAAACTAAAGATGTCACCATCCACAGGTAACCAATCAGCAGGACATCTGATGGGTATCTGTGGTTACTACTATTATTTATGATTGCATCATATGCCATTGTTGCAAAAGGACAATACTGAGAAAAATATTGACTCAGGCAAGCAACAAAGTGACAGAATCCAAGTGAAAGTTAAATAAAGCTTAAGTATCTTAAAAGCGAAACAAACCTTCAGATTCACGGAAAGCGTTTTTCGTAGGTTTGTTCTGAGTGGTTCAGACTGCTCCTGATTGAATCTTTACAAAACTTAATTTGTATGCATCTTCATTGTAAAGTAATTTTGCTGAAGGCTATGGTGTGACTTTTTTTAATAAGAGTATAATAATAATTGTGTGTTAATAGCTTTGTGTGTGTTTTCCAGGTTTGAATGTGAAGGAACAGTGGAGGAGAAAATCTCCAGACTTCAGGTGAAGAAGAAGCAGCTGGCCCAGAATGTGCTGTCAGGAACAGGAAGCACCCTCTCCAAACTCTCCCTGGCTGATCTTAAAATCATTTTTGGTGTCTGAGATGGGAGGGAATCGAGGCTGCTGTGCCACATGCTCAACCCCACAGCTATAACAAGACACAGTTGCTCATAGACATATTCTGAAGTCTGAAAAATCTTGAAACAACCTAATAACACTGAGGTAATAAACGACAGAGCTCTGAGATACAAGAGAGCCCATTTTCCACCATGTAATTATTTGTGTGGTGTGTTATTTTAGTAGCTTACTCATTATTGGAGTCAAGCAGATATTTTCCTTTTTTTCTCACATCATGAAGTTTTTTTTGTATGTGTGTTTCTGTGATTTTAAATAAATTTGGGTGGTTCAAAGTTATAGAGGTTGTGATGAGAAGAATGTGACTGCCTGCTGTATGAAGTCACTTGCATAGTAACCTAAAAAAAGATAAGATAGGACTTTATTGATCCCATGTTAGAAAATTAAGTCAAGATGTTGGCCTACTTTAACTGGCAGGCTTGTTTGGATTTGAGGATTCAATGAAACTCAATGCCACTGCTGCTAAAAATATGTACACAAATTGTTTAATGTCACCTGTCTTGAAGGGCAAAAAAACTTAATTTTGAGTTAATTTTGTGTACTTAAACATAACAGTATGTTGGAGAAGATAACCTATAATTACAGAGTTTTAAAATATAGATGCAAACCAATGTTTTCTATCAGATGGCCTGCTCCATGCAGACCACTGTGTCTTCATTGCTCGCTGTGTAAAAATTTCAGAGGGTAGCTTTATGTCCATGCTGCCTTTTATAAACCTCGGGATTTTTAGAATCAGCGTCTGAAGCAACTGCAGAGAGCGGTGACGGAATCCACGCGTCGTTCAATTGTTCTAAATAACAGTGTAAAATTGTTTTCAAATCAGTGTCTTCATATAATCAATGTAGCCAAGACTTCTCTTTAGAGCAAACTTATAAATTTAGAAAACGCATTCAGATACAGATGTTAAGACAATGTGCCAGTGTTTATGTATCAGGCATTAACGTTGCTATCGCGTAATTCAGCATTGTTTTGGTTCAGTGATTAATGCCGCACATTGGAAAGTTTAAATTAATTGTCCCACGTACAAGCTTCTAACAGAACAATTTGAAATTTGTGAACGTCGTGAATGTGATGTCGAAGTAGGAGAGTAGGAGGCTGGGAGCAGCATTTGAATGCAGCGTTGGTAGAGCGGGCGGTAGCTGCTCCGCGCTCTATATCCCTCTGAGCTGCAGAGCTTGTGCAGTGAGTACGGCCAGGTACGCTAGCGTCCTGCGTCGGTGAACACGGCTAACGCGGCCTTCACTAGTGCTGAATCAATAGGTACATTTTAGCAAAACAATCCGCCATGGCTGCGGAGACTGACAAGTTGGAGCCTGCGGACAGTGAACAAGATGAGGAAGAAGATGTATACGAAGTGGAGAGGATTATTGACATGCGAGTGGAGGAGGTAACGTTAAAGCTAGCTTAATGCTACGTAGCCGCCTGGCTAGCTTCTCCGAACATGGCTGGCATTGCTTTCGCTCCAACTCTCACGACGCATAGCCCATCTACGACGGTGCACAGACACTTTCCGTCAACAAAGTGCCCGTCTAACAAGTAATTTGGTGCACTTGGTTGCTCTTGTGTCACTCACCTAGCCTAATACGAGTACACTTGTCGTGGCTCACTGCTCGTCTATACATAGCATCGTTTTTCTGTACAACTTCTCCCATGATGTCTGCTCGCCTCTCCCCTGCTGGGGCCAAGGACGGACGGACGCTTTGCAAGCATGCAAATAATTTCATCAATGCTCCTGACCAGCGATGTAGCTACATCAAACAAATCCCAGGAATTGTGCTAGTCACACTGTGCATTAAACAGATAGAAAGGTGGATGGTTTGTTAGCGATAAACCATGCAATTTAACGTAATTCCCAATGTGAATTTACTCACGCCTGTAAACGTTACGTACCACAGTGGCCGCCGTATTTGAAATGGCATCAGCTGGCCGACTAACTTGTCTTATTTCACTTTTCTGAGCATTAATGAACAATTACCGCACTGGATAATAGTTTATTATAATTAATAGTCCTCTCTCACTTGGGTTATTGTTACTGGCATTGTGTCTTTGTTAGAACGTAGTGACGTGTTTGTAACGTATGGACCTGCTGCGTTAACTGACCAGAATGTTTCAGTTGAGGTTCCAGTGATATATTCTCTCTATGTAGTGACCGAGCAGGCCTTAAGTATTTGACCTACACGATATTCCAATTTCATAGCTGCATACATCCTGCGGATTTCTATATCAACATCTTGTTAATAACCTCAATGAAATGGCACTTGGATGACACTAAATGTGTCAGCTGTTGTTGTTTTTCCTTGAGTGCCAGGGTGTTTTTACAGGTTTTGCACATACATTCACTGTGGTTTTTTACCTCAGTTCAAGTGATCAGATTTTTTGTCCCCAGCTGTTGAAGCTCTTAGGTTGATTTATGAGACTAAAGGATTAAGAGAAACTGAGTAAACATAGGTGAATTTATGCCTGAGAAACCTTGTTGTATATATTTGTAAGTATGCTACTTTATGAAGACACAGGAATAAGTGCAGTATAGGTGAGGTGGCAACTTGGCAGAAGGGGAGAGATCGCTACTTAAAATTGTGCAGTGTGGTATCCATCGGATCAAAATTGCATTGACCATCCCATTACACATAGGACTGTTAAATATGTCAGTTTCCACACTGCAGCATTTGTCTTTAAAAAAAACTTTCACAGCAGCATCACATAACAAATTCTTAAACATATCAATTTTCTTCGACAAAATCTGCATTTAAATGCACTTGAAAAATGTCAGTATTTTTAGCTTAAAACTGTGCAGGAGAAACTGTATCACTGTGATAGCTGCACTTCTGTGCTGTATCACAGAAGTGCAGCTATCACAGTGCTCTGTAGATGTCTGTTCTTTTATTGTTGTAGTCACTCCTGTTTTTGTTTTTGACACGTTTGACTCTCTCTTTGACTCTTTGGCTTTATAGGCTGTCAACAAACAAAAAGGCTCAGCCTGAGCTGTCCTGTAAATCAAGTTGATGTAGAGACATTGGAGCTCCCTTAATAGGCATTGGCACTGCAAGTGCTAAATAAAGTTCTGGTGTTTTGTGAAAGTTACAAATTGATACTTCATTGCAAAACTTTGTTGCAAACATGTGCATGATATCAGAACCTCTCCCCCCATTTGTCTTCCTTTGTATAAATGCATACAGTGTAGTCCAGACTGCTAAATATGTGCATCGGCATTGAGCAGTTATTGATGTTGCCTTTTCTGTACATGGACATTTTTCCAGTAGTTGGCGAGTGTAGCTTTAAGTCTTTTTTGCTTTTCCTCCTCATTTAACTCTTGCTGTCTTGTGCAGTGTATCTGTTACAAATACAAGCAATGAATCAAAGAAAAATATCCATCATTCAAAATATTCTAACTATTGATTTTACTTAGTCATTCACCCATGTTTGCGTGCAGGCAGCCATCATATGGAAATGTACTCTACAGATTGTGTTTGCTGGTGGAATAGTCTGCAGTGAAATTCTGACAGCTACCAGTCACCTTGTCAGATTGGTGTGGAGCTGAACATCTTCTTTCTGTTTTTAGGGTGAAGTGCTCTACAGAGTCCGTTGGAAGAATTACTGCTCTGATGATGACACGTGGGAGCCTGAGGCCCATTTAGAGGACTGTCGCGAGGTTCTCCTGGCTTTTAAGAAGTCTATGGCTGATGCTAAGGCCAAGAAAGATGCCGAAGCCAAGAAGAGCGTGGTAAGTCTAAGTGACAGTCAGGTATACATAATATTTAGGATAATGTATTCACCAAAATAATAGTATTGGTGTAGGTACACTCTTTTTACAAATATATTAACAGTCAGACACCTAGTGTATTTATTTTGTATTCCTCTTGTACTTATTGTAACAATTTGAGCCCGTCGGTGGCAAAACAAACACTAGTGGACACACATTGATGGTGCACAAACGCTTGGAGGGATTACATTGCAGTCTGTTTCATGGCTGCTGGCTGGAGCACTGTCACTAAATACTGGAAAAATTTCTAAATTGTTGTGTCCATTAGTCACTTGGACACAATAACATGGGAAAAATACTCCATAATCAGATAATAAGTGACTGAAATTCCTCTGGTTTGTCCAGGACATTGAAATCTTACGAAACATGTGGACCGCACCAGTCGGAAGCTCAGTGCAGACAGTCTTATTTTCACACAGCTCCATAGTGCTGCTAGAGGTCTGAAACTCCACAGGGAACCTTTAAGCCAAAAAACTAAAAATACTATGTATGATCTTAAAAAAATGTGGCATTGCTTGTCCTGTTCTCCTTTTAGAAATTGCTGCCTACAAAGAGTGACGTGTTTGATGCTGACTCAGAGAGTGACAGTGACAAAGACCGTCCAGCTGAGGCGCCCCTCAAGAAGAAGAAAAAGACAAAGACTCGGGAAGAAGACGTGGAATCACCTCCAAAGGAGAAAAAGAAAAAGAAGAAGAAGAAAGACAAACGGAAGGAGGAGTTCAGACCTCTACCGGCACCAGAGACAGATGAGGAGGAAGAAGAAGAGACAGCTCCAACTCCACCCTCTCCTCCCAAGGAGAAAAAGACTGAATCAAAAAAGCGGCTGGTTGACTCTGAAGAGGAGGACGATGAACCCGTTCCCTCCAAAAAACACAAGAAGGAAAAGGGAAAGGAGGGAGGGAAGCATAAGAAAGAAAAGGAAGAGGAGTGGAAGAAAAAGAAAGCAAAGAAGGAAAGGAAAATTGACACATCTGAAGACGAGGCTGCTGCACCTCTGGAAGACGACCTGAGTGACGGCCCATCAGAATCCCAAACAGACGATGCTGCGTCAACGGATACTGCAGCAAAGTCCCCCGAAAAGGTACGTTTGGATGACAAATCCAAGCAAAAGAAGGGGAAATGGGAAGTAAAGCTGCAGGGCATTAAGGACCTCATCCATGACAAAAAGAACAGAAAGCCAGACAGCGCCCAGAAAGAAGGCAGCCTCCAAAAACTTAAGAGCCTAACTTCTAAAGGCAAGGAGGAGGCTGCCCCACTCTCAGACTCCAGTGATAGCTCCACACTACATAAGAAAGCCAAGAGCAAAGGGCAGGAGAGCACAACGGCGCCACCCAAAGTCCCTTCTTCCACATCCTCCTCATCCTCCTCATCCTCTGTCACAGCACCTAGCAGCACCAAGGCTAAGGAGGATGAGGTGGCTAAAGAGGAGGTATTGGGACAGAAGGACGCCACAGGCTCCACTAACCTTTTTGAGAAGTTCCTGTTAAACTGCGAGGCCAAGGACCGTGCCCCCCGCAGGCAGCCAGTGCATCAGCCTCCCCCAGAAAAGACGAGTAGCAGTAGCAGCAGCAGCAGCAGCAGCAGCAGCAAGCCCCCAAAGGTACAGTATTAGTGCTATGCATGTTTTTCCATTGATTTGCATCATATAGCATAAAATGTTGGAGGGGAAAATAAGGTACATGTTGATTTAACTTTCGACAACTACAGGAAAAATGTTTCTTAATAAGATGTTATTGCTTCCTTTGCCTTTGTCTTTTATTGTTAAGCTCCAACTCCACCCTCTATTGATAAAGATGTAGTAATACATAGTCCTCCCATGAAACATTTCACAGACCTCCAGAAGGTCTGATTTAGTCAGCAAATGGCTAAGTTACTGTTAGAAAAAAGCAAACCAAGCTGGTTTCACAGTAAAGGGCTGCCATCACCTTCAGATTGAAATGTGGTTATTATGATACACATGCAGAAAGTGGCAAAGTGTGAGTGGTAACTGAGCACATGGCAGCATACTGCTGTAAATGGATGGGTTAAAACAAAACAGGATTTATTGTGGATCAGTGAATCCAGTGACCCACTTCATGAGGTCAGTATTGGTGTACATCCCAAGCGTACAGTTACATGCAAAAGTGCATGCTGTTTAAAAGGTCACACCAGCAAATCAAGCCAAACAGTATTTTACCTGTTTGGCTGGCCAGAAGCCCACAGGAACTTACAGCAGAGAGGAAGCAGTCCGTGGCAAGAATACTGGTTTTGATGAACAGTCACCAGGCTGAAATGAAAGTCACTGGATAAGACCTGAGGAACTCTGTGAAGGCAGTTGTGGAATGGCACCAGAAACACCTGCAAGTGTTATTGAGAATATTATCCAATGTTTCTTCAATTTCATCATTACTTCAGGTAGTCAAATGGAACAGAGTCTATACTTTATTTCCATGTTAACACATTTGATAGGTCTTTGCTTAATAAAACCCAAAAGAAGTCAGGACATGATATGACCACATTGACATGCTTGTCTTTTCAGAATATGTGAGACTTGTGTCAAATGTTGAACATCTCATATCCCTTGGCCAGCATAAACATTTGCTCTGTGTGATGAACCTGCTGCTCAGTGGTTTGCCAGAAAGACTCAAAGGTTTTAACATCTTGTGTTTTTTTCTCAACTATAGTTAATAGGAAAGATTGAGAAGATCCCCAAGTCAAACAAAGATTCTCCAGCTCAGAAACCAGAGTCCAAGAAGACGGAGAAGACCAAGCAATCAGATGGTATGCATGATACACAGGCACAAAAAACACATGTAGGAAACACTAGTTATTGAATGTGCTGAGTTTGAACATAGTCACATAAATGCAAACTGACTTCAGTTAAAGAGAAACCAAACACCAGGTGAAAACAAGCCAAATACAGAAATGGCCAGCATATGAGAAACAGTGACATCAAAGTCTAGGAGTGATTGCACCTTTAGCCTTTTTGCATAGTGCTCCCATCTGTGTGGACACCAGCACCTACAAGTTGTTTACATGTGAAACATTTTGCTCAGATTTTTTATTATTAAACTTTTTATTTGAAGAAGAAACAGCCCATACATGTTGCTCTTGATTTTGTGTACATATCATCAAGTTTTATCATCAAAGCAGATAAGGAAAGAAAAATAGGTTAAAAAGAAAAGAAAAAAAATAAAAACAAAGAAAAAAAAATCGCATAATTTCAAAAGCATCTACACTCTTTATCACTGTACTCCTGTACAGGTAAACTCGTACCTGAATTGATAGGCAACTTAAGTATCCGAAAAATGTGAAATTATAACTAGAAAATAACAATAACAGCCATAATAATAAAGAGTTTATCTGCCCCATATGGACCTTCCTTAATCCATGATTTCTCCTGCGAACAGTATCTTATCAAGGGGTAATAACAGCGATGACAAGAGCAACAGTAACACAAACGATAGTCATAATAAATCAACTAAAGATAGCTTGTTGCATACATGTATAACACTGACTATTAATAGTGTAATTGCTGAACAGAAACAGAGAACAGAACCAAATGAGTGCAGTCAAACTGGGGGGGTTATCACTTTACCCAGCTTTTTGCCTATAAGTTGCTAGATAGTTTATCCAGATTTTCCCGTAACTTAAAGTCTGAGAATGAATGTTAGCTTCTCCATTATAAATATATCCTGAACCACTTTAATCCAATCCTCAACTGTTTGAGAATCTTTTGCCAACCATTTTCCTGTGATTGCTTTCTTACTCATCAATAGTAAAATATTATACATATATTTGTTTTCTGGTCCCTTCACAGTGCCCGGTCTTAGCCCTAGACATAAGGTCTCAAACCCTGATGGAATCACTATCACTACTATCATGATTTTCTCCATGTTCAATTTAATTTTTTCCCAATATTTTGAAATGACCAGGCAATCCCAAAACACATGAAAATGTGTTGCCTTGCTCTCACCACAGGATCTCCAGCAAGATGTAATTCCTCCCACCCTTTGAGCTGGAACTCTAAAAAACCTAACTATACTTTTCCACCCAAATTCTCTCCAGGACAGAGCAGATGTACTTTTCCACTGTTGTAAAATAATTTTTTCCCATCTTTCCATCTGCATCATGATGTTATTCTCCTTCTCCCACTTCTCTTTTATATATGCAGCTTCCTCCCTTACTAGCTCTTGCAACATCTTATATATCTTCGATATGTTTCCATGGTTCAGGGCCTGACATGTAGCTACGTAGGAATATCTTCACTATACCAAAATTAGTTTGTTGCAATTCTCCCTTTTTCATTGTTTTTTCTACATAAAGTCTTAAGTTGCAAAAATCTATAAAAATCTTGATTGGTTAAACCAAATCAATTTTTAAGATCCTGGTATTGTGGCAGTGTGCCCCCCTCATAGAGGTCACTGTGTTTTATTAACCCTTTATCAGCCCACTGTTTAAATCTTGCATCCATCCTGTTTGGTAAGAAATCTGAGTCATATGCTATCCATCTTATGATCCAGTATGGTTCTTTGGCCTTGTTTTCATTGACTACCCTGTGCCAAATCCTAATTGACATTTTTATCCATGGGGTTATGTCTTTTAGACAAGTAAACAATCCACTGTCCCCTATAATTGCTTGCAAAGGAATATCACTGGATATCCAACATTCTATGTCTTTCCAGTTAGCTTTATAGGAAGGGTTGCAAATGTTAACCAAAATTTTTATCTGCACTGCTTGGTAATAATTTGTAATATTCAGGAGAGAGAGGCCTCCTTTGTCTTTTGCTCGTTGAAGAGTCTCGTAGCGAATTCTTGGCCTCTTCCCCTGCCAAATGAATCATGATATCAATTTGTCTAATTCCTGAAATTTCTCCTTTGGAAGTTCTGCTGGTATGTTTTGGAACAGATATAATAGTCTGGGTAACACATTCATTTTTATTGCTTCCACCCTCTGTCCTAATCCTAGAAAGGGAACTAGATTCCACCTGGTTAGATCAGATTTAATTTTGGAAAATAGGGGGTTGTAATTCTCTGATAAAATCATGTTCAGGTGTTTTGGGATATTCACACCTAGGTATTTAATTGACTTTGAATCCCAACTGACTTTAAAGTCCTCTCTGATGGGTTGGCTAGGAGAATAATTAAATGTCAAAATTTGAGCTTTGTGTGTGTTGAGTTTATAACCTGATAATAATCCATATTCCCTCAGGGTTAAAAGCAGTTTTGGAATGGAAGTGGATGGGTGCCCCAAGTATATCAAAATATCATCAGCAAACAGTGTGTTCTTCTTGAGACACCATGATCCCCTTTTATCTTCTCATTCTGTCTTATCCACTGACTCAAAGGCTCTATAAAGATGGCAAACAAGAGCGGGGAAACAGGGCAACCCCGTCGGCATCCCCTTTCTAGTTCAAAATTGTTTGATAATCCTCCATTAATCCGAATTTTAGCTGTTGGTTTATAATATAAAGCTTGGATTATTTTAACAAAATCATCTTGGAACTGGAACCTCTCTAGTGTCTTATATAAGAAGGACCAATCAACAGAGTCAAATGCCTTCTCTGCATCTAACCCTAATAAGACAGACTTTAAATTGTCTTTGTTTATATGGTTAATGACATGTAATGTCCTCCTAACGTTGTCCTGTGTTTGCCTCGGTATTATAGTTATGATCACTTCACTCCAAGATGGAGGAATCTCTCCTTTTTTAAGGACCCAATTGAATGGTCCCAGTAGTAATGATGATAAAGAGTCCCTGAAAGTCTTGTACCATCCCGCTGTAAACTTGTCCCCCTTACTGGCCATCCGGGCATATAGATTTTTGTAGTCATTTTCACAACAACTGTGAATGTCCTTCAAGTTATGTTTCATTTGTTTGGTAATTGGGTCTTTGATTTTATATACTACCCTCTCTGCTTGTTGCTTTCTTAATTTATAAGCCAGAAAAAACTGAAGATTTTTTAATGATATATTGCATGCTTGATTAGTTTATGGATGGATGTTTGTGTTATTCAGACTTCTATTTCATTCATCAACAGAGCAGCTGTAGCAAGTGCAAAGAGAGAGAACGGAGAGAGTGTGTATGTGTGTGGGGGTTTTGAATATTTGTGGGCAGTCCTCATTGAAACTATACCCTGTGTTCTCCTCGAGAAGCAATCCTCCCACCGTCAGAGCCTCTGTTACTCTTTCCCTTGGACACAGTCATAAAAATCTCCTCCACCACCTCCAACAAAGTTTTCAGTTCCATGGTTTGTGGTGGAGAAAAAGTTAGATTTTTTTTTCTTCACCACAAACCATGGAAATGAAAACTATACTATAGCATCAGTGAGAATTACCCACGAATATTCAAAGCCTCAATACTTTCATAGAGAGTTGGCCGATGGGACGAATAGAGCGGTATTGGCCGAGTCCATTGCCTCCCCACCAACCCACCCACGCACCCAAATTATTTGCAGGTTGCAAGGTTTATTTCGACCAAACCAGAGTTGGTTGTGGAACAATGGACAGACTAACTGAGACTGTTTTGTTGAGTTTTATTTTGTTACTGTCAAGCTTGAATAAAGTCTGTTTGATCTGGAGTCAAGTTAACTAAGATTGTTCAGTGAAAGACAGAAACTGGAAAAAGGTCTTCTGCTAAATAAGGAATATTATGTTAATATTTGCTTTCTCGACATTGTCAGTTTATTTTGTTTATTTATTAGACTAATAGTAAATAAACAATAAAAGACAGTACACAGGAACATGTTTGCTGCATTGTTGAGCACATTTACAACATTTTCGTAGCAGGAATAGAGAACCGTCTGCCACTTCTCAAAGTCTTTATGCATTATGTGCTACCATGTGACTCTCATCCACTGATTTAGAGTCCGATACAAAGCTCTCCATTTCCCAGTCACCATTGATCCAGTCCTGCATGTCAGTGGATCTTGCTGTGATTACATGAGAGACATCCCCTTGCTTGGACAGAGTGTAGCCTTTTCATTTCTTGAAAAATAAATTAGTCATAAGCAGTTATGAGCAGTTAGTGTCCAGTGTTTTTTTGTGAGGGGCCAACATCAGATTTGTGATATCCTCCTGAGAACCAAGGGAAAAAAGTATCTTTCAATTTATTTATTTTTTTGTAATTTTCTGCCTCTTTGGAGCTAAAACAACTCCCAATTTAGAATTTTATAAAAATGTTTTTATTTTAGATTTTACAGCATGTCCACTGTAGTGGACAACAGAACAATTTTACCGTAATTCAACAAAATCATAACAGGCTGACAGGAAAACCAGAATGTCAGTCCATTTTTTAAATGAAACTCAACGTTTGGCCTGTATCTTTTGTCGAACTACTGAACAAAATTGACATTATTAAACATTCACAACATTGCTATTATTTTTCCTAACAACAAGTTTAACTCAAGTCTGACTCCAATTTATATTTCCTGACATGTTCGTAAACAGGAAAATATATGATTACTATAGTTAAAAAACAATATCTTAACAATATTTGACTTTTCTTGGCATTTGCATTTTGCTGCAGTCTCCATTTTGTCTCAGCATGAAAACAAAGCTCTCCTCATCCCACCCAAACACATGTCCAGGTGTCCTCTACTGAGCACATCTGGACTTAGTATGATAGCTCAAATGAGTCAAAAGATATAGACCAAAACCAAATGTCCACTACAGAGGACACAAATGAATAGGCTGGGTCTCAGGAGGATATACCAGTTTCCTTTGGCATATCTGGCACTCAACCTTTTGGGGGTCATCTTTGCAGATTTTGTAATTGTTCCAGATGCTTGACTTTTTCAACATCTTACTAGCCTAGTTGTACAATGCATACAGGTAGCAGCCTCACAGTGCAACGTGGAAGCTCTTGTGCTTAAAAAGGTACACAGTAAATCCCAGGGGCATGTGGTTATGGTGCACAGGCATGGGCATTGGTTATGGTGCTGCAATGTTACGGAAATTGTTATGTTAATCAGTGCCACAGGTGCAAGCTGCAGAAAAGAGGCTTAGTTGTTGTTTTCCTTTAACTGTCATTGATGTGAGCTTTTTGGGTCGTCGGGACAAGGCAACAACAAGAAGGAAGTACTGTGTTCTTTGCTGTGCCCTGAAGAAGAGAAACAAGACAATCTTTTAGTACCGGTCTTGTAATGTGCCTCTATGCATAATCCCACATCATCTCTGCTTCAGGGACTGGCATGACTGGCAGATGACTGGAGAAGCGGGGCAGGGGTTCAGTTAAATTGTCTTATATTTTCATGGAGATTATTAAATTGAACACTAAATGGTAAATTGTCAAGATAAAAGAAAACCAGTAGAGATATATAAAATCAGACAAAAAAGGCCTAAAATTGCTGCAGAAAGAGGTTTGCATTTAATCAGGCACAAAAAAATTCCACAAGCAGCATGTACCTATCTCATATCATTAATTTCTGGAGCAAAGAAAAGTATCTTAAATCCAGCAAAGATTGTGCTCTCTATGGTCCAGCACCATGTCCCTGAATAACTTCAAGCCTTTTCTTTCCCTTTCTTTTTCTGAGTGCTGTCACCACTTGACAGCATGCCCACAGTATCCAGTGAGAAACAAGTCTTTACCAAGCAGGCATGGGGAATGGCAACCATGAAGATAAAGCACACTGCTGTTTTCTATAGGTTTGATTGACAGCTGTGATGGAGGATGAAAGGCTGTTTATGCTCTTTATCTCCCAAGAAATATGACAGTGTCTCTTCTGCCTCTCTAGTCCCCAGGCCTGGCCAGAGTTACGGCTTCAACCTGGACAGTGATGAGAGGGAGGGAGATGAATCTACAGCAAAGCAGAAGCCTGGAGAGGAACCCCGAGAGCGCAGGGAGAGGCCAGAGGAGACACAGCGGCCAGGCTGGGAGAGGAAAACCCCAACAGATGACAGGAGGAAGAGGCGAGAGGACAGTGAGCCTAGACTCTTCATGGCGTGTGATGACAATCAGGACACCCAGGACCCAGCAGAGGGCGCTGACAAATCTGGTATGTTTCTGACTGGCTAGTGAGCGCATGCTGATTGTTGCTGTTTCCAAACATTTGAGTGGTGTTTCCCTCATATATTTCTTCTGCACAGTTGAAATGTCAGTTTTTGTTATTTTTTATCAATTAGACAAGTGATTTCAGTGAAACAACAATCACTAAATGAAGTTTGAAACTTAAATGTCATTTAAATGTCATTTAAATCGCAGTATGTCGGGTTTCTACCTGCCAACTAATGCAGTATTTCTGTCTGCATTTTGTGTTGCAAAGACAAGGGCCAAGCCACTTTGAGTCTAGGAATGGACCTCAACCTGGACTGGATGACTCTGGACGATTTCCGGAAACATCTGAATGGGGAGGATGAGATCCTGTCAGGTCCACCCTTATCACCCAGTGAGTATTAACCTCTAAGACATTTGGCTGATGACTGTCTACTGACTGACTGACTGCTACTGCTATTCAGACACATCAGTTTCAGAGTCTTTAGTATTTATAATTTGGCCTATTTGAAATATGAATGGAATATGTGAGCAGGGTATAAACTATGTAGATAGTGGGCCTAACTTACTGATTATGAACAATATGGAGCTGTAGAGGACTGTTGGCTACCACCCACACCTCCCTCACCACATTGTTAAATCTGGATGAAGAGAAAACGGGGGCAAAATGAACAAGTTGAAGCACAACCATGATCTTTTTGAAGTTTCTGCCAGCTGATATCCAAAATGTGCAGGTCTGATATGGCTCTTCTAGTTACGAGCCATGAGCTCTCACTCAAATGCAGTTTTATATGATGGGCAAGATTAGGTAGTAGCTCCAAATCGTATTTGGTTAGATGTGTATTCACCCTTTAGTGCAACTCCAGTCATCAAAATATTGTGTAGTGACGAGATTTTAATAGAACTCAAATATTTGTGATTTTTTGGTCACATGGACATCCAAAACTAATACAGCTCTGCCTGCTGTTAGAGGAAACTCATGAATATGAGCTGTGGGTGTAGCCAAAGTTTGCTTGTCAATAAGAATGTAATGCCTCCTGCTAATATATTGCTATGCTAGCGGCTGTATCAGTGTGTCATGGTGTCATTAAAAGTATGCCTTACATACAGTCTCTGCACTTGTTGTCCTATAATGCTGGCTGCCAGTTTACTACTATTTTCCTTGAGTGGTTTATGTAATGAATTTCCAGAATAGGCCCATATTCTTGAATTAGATGTTTTGTTCTATATTTAGTTTCACTATTATTTGTTTTTAAATAGATATTGTATGGTGATTTTTTTTTTTTTCAGGATCTTCATGGATGTTTGATTGTGAGATTTATGATGTATACTTTCTTTAAACTTCATTTGGCTTTACCTTGTTCCTGTCAGGTGAGTTGCGGGATGCTGTGAAAAGTGGAGATTACATGGCTGTAAAATTGGCACTTAATTCCAAAGAGGACTACAATCTGGACCAGGAGGTATGTTCTCTCCCCTTTAAAAGGGTTTATTTTAGTACATTTTATAAAATCTTTCCTCCAAACCATCTGCTGACTAGCTTTGCCTTATTTTATATTGTGTTATATGTATTTTTGATTACATATATGTCAAGATTTGTGAGCCTTCAATTTCAAGTCAGAAACACATTTTACAAATTTTACAGCTCGCACCTTGGTTGTCCCCAGTGTGTATGTGTGTGTGAGTGTTGAAGTGTTGTATGTGAGTGTGCAGTCTGGTGTGAATTTTGTGGGTAATACAGTGCTATGTCTGTCATGAATGGCGCTAATATGGTTAACTTGCCCAGCCAAATCCTCTGCATTACAAAAACATGAACTGACAAAAAAATAGCACTCCTTAATTTATTCATTAAAATTACACTTCATTTTGTAGAAGAACATATTTCAAATGTATTTGATATAAACATCTGTGGACCAGGAATTGTCTAAATATGTCAAAAAAATGTGAACTTTTTGAAAATGTCATGGTATTACATAACACATAACAGATGAATGTAGACAAATTTTCTATATCCGCTACAATTATCTGTTTGTGACTGGACTTGATCAAATTTGGAACTTCTGGAACCTTTTTTAAATATCTTAGGAAAACCTCTGATAAAATTTCAAGTTACACAATACTATCTGCAGCAATGGAATATACTAAATAGTAAACATTAGCGAAATGCCTTACTAAGGCTACTTGATGTAGCAGAGAGGAGTCCATTCTGTTACATTCAAAGGAACTGTGCACCAAGGAATCTCTCTTCAAGATCTACATCTTCAGGCTTTACTGTCTACAAATAATTCAACACCACAAGATGTTTTTCACAACTCCAAAGCACTGTGGCTTCTGCAACAAGGTAAGAATATGGCCTCAAATGTTCTCTTCTTTTTTTGTATTTGTTAAGCGATAACATAGTAGTGTGGAAATTTAGTACCATAGTCATTTATTTAGATTTTTGTCTGTATTACATGAAGCAGGAACAACCCTGTGGTAATTAGTAGGTTTTAAATTTAAATTATACCTAGAATGTGTTGAGAATTAAAGGGCCTTGTCACTTTTAACCTGAATTGTATTCTTTGTGGGCAGAATATGTAAAGAGATAATTAAAATCTCAACTGAGGCCTGTGTCATGAGATCTTACTGCCTCTCTCTGTCAGATTACTCACTGCTCTTAGCATCTTAAGTTAAGATAACTTATTGTATCAACCATAAATAGTTTAAAATGGCACTTTAATGTATGTGTAATTGAACAATGGTAACTTGGAGCTAATATTATCAAGCCATCATTATATATCCATCATAATGTGTGCACATAAGAGACTGGTCTCATCCTTCTTTACAGTGAACAACCCAATGGAAGAAGACCCCGAACACATGAAGGACAAGATGAACTCTTTTGAAGCAGGTACATACTGTATATGCCCTCAGAACATGTATCATCATCATGATCATAGCACACCATGTGTAGCCACCATGCCCCAGTAAATATAAATATCATATATTCAGGATCTTTTTTTTTCCTAGCCATATTGAAGACTTGTTATGTTAAATCACCACTCATAGATTTAATTGTTGAAAAAAACACAGCTATGCTCAGCCAAACTATTTTGTATATGCCATCAAAAGTAACATAATTGTTTGTTTTGATTGCAAGCCATGAATGTAGGTCTAGTGCATATTTTGTTCTCTCCATGTAGCCTGTCATCCAACACCCCATGATTACGTATACTTGGTTAGACAATTACAATGTCAAAACGCTGCTTGATCCAATAAAACCATTAACTATTCTCGAATGGGTCACATGTGGTTTTTGTACTGGAGATTTGAGAGGTGTCAGGAGTTTTTTCGATACCGATGTTGGGCCCAAAAGTGATGTGTGGCCATCACATTGACTTCTGTTTGAATGAGCCTGGATCTTGGTGGGGCATTGCCAAGGTGCTGATGCGTTAAACAGCAGTTGAAAATGTGCAAAGGATTTTCAACAAGAAATACCATGAAAACATTACTTGATTTTCACCACCACTGAACAACCAAAATTCAAACCAAATTTTAGCTTTTTTTAAATTTCTTGTAAGTCTGTGTTTTAAGTTCACTCAATCAAATTATTCACAAGGTCTGATTTGGCGATGAGTCTTACTTATACTTGTTCTTTTGCAGGCTTGTACTATTGATGAGACGAAGTCATTTGAAGGAGAGAGGAGCTTGATTGAAGAGAGAAGTTCGAGTGATGCATTTAGGTTGACTTCTAACCTTGACAGTGCACGAAATGAAGAGGGTACTCCAAGAGTAGAAGAGATTACCCCACAAGATTTGGATGGTCCAAAAGATGGTGAAAAAAGGCCAAGCTGCCCTGCCAGTACAAACACTGAGCAACTGACAGTGAGGGAACATGAAAAGATCCAAAAATGTGGGAGAGATGTAACTGAATCCAGAAACACTGCTTGTGATTCAGCTACCATGCAGGAAAGTCAAGGAAAGGAAGACCAGAAGCAAGCACAGGAACACAAGATGTCAGACGACGCAACAGGTGGTTTACCAAGTAAAATGGGTTTGAACTTTGATTATTCAAATCCCGACAGAAATACAGAAGGGATACTGACAAGGGATGATGACAATACAAAACAAAAGGGCATAGCTAACAAGCAAAGTTCCCCTGAGGAAGCAGATGACTCAAGTGATGAGGCAGAGGATGCACTGACAGGTCAGTCAGATAGTACAGATCAAGTTCTGTTTGATTTGGTCGCAAAGGATATTCCTAAAGCACGACAACGGCGCAGAAGAACTGTGGAGAGTAAACCGACACGATCCAGTTTAAGGACCTGTAAGAAAGTGCTTGAAACAAAACCTAGCATACCAGATGATGAAAAGAAAGAGTCCTGCAAAAAGCACTTCTGTTTATATTGCAAAATGGCTTTTACCCAACTTGCAAAGCATTTGGAAAGGAAACATGCAGAGGAAACTGATGTTGCCCATGCAATACACTTTCCCAAAGGTTCCAAAGTCAGACAGACCTTGCTTGACCAAATTCGCAATAAAGGAGATTATGAACATAATTTCCAAGTTCTCAAAAGTGGCGAGGGGGAAATCGTCACGAAGAAGCAGGTAAAAAATCCCAGCATATCTGTTCGTGACTTTCTACCTTGTCAGCACTGTTTTGCTTTTTACCGCAAAACTGATTTATGGAGACATGAGCGGTCATGTAAGGCCAGAAAAGGAGATCAAAAATCTGGTGAAAGGACAAAAAGAAACAGAGTCCACAGTGCCTCCTCCCAGCTACTTCCAATGTCAGAGTTCCTAACTGGAGGCTGTGAGGAAATCATCCACATCATGCATCAAGATGACATCTCCAGACATATCAGAAATGACCCACTTATTTGTAAATTTGGCAATGCATTGTCTGTTAAGTATGATCATGACAAGTCTCAGTTTGCTTATATCGCACAAAAGATGAGGGAACTGGGTAGATTTGTGCTGGCTGTAAATGAACTGGACAAGAGTGTGAGGTACTTGCATGAAGTATGTTTACCATCCAGATTTGAGTTGGCAGTTCAAGGGGCCAAAAAACTTAGTGGTTTTGATCCCAGTTCCAGTAAGTTTAAAACCTTTTCCCTTGTCTCAAAGATTGGCTACTCTTTGAAACGAGCTGCAGAAATAGCTTTTGGGGAAAGTCGCATGACAGAGGACAGTGAAACTGAAAGTGAAGTGAAAAAGTTCATACAGCTTCTAGATACAAAATGGAATGAGTGTTTTTCTCGCAAAGCTCTTGCATTATCTCTTAAGCAAGAAGTCAAGAAAGTGGAAGTAGACAAATCAACTGTGACAGAAGATTTGATAAAACTCCACAGTTTTATCACAGGGGAAGAAGAGGAAGCCAGGAAGGAGCTGAAAGAAAATCCTAGTTTGTCAACATGGAAAAAGCTCAGCGAGGCCACTCTAGCAGATGTTTGTCTGTTTAACAGAGGAAGGGTAGGAAATATTGGTAGAATGCTCTTGCAAACTTACACTCGCAAACAGAGTAAGGGAACATTTGTGCCCTCTGCAGATCAAATAAGGAAAAGCACAAAATTGGAGCTGGACCTTGGTGCCAATTTCACCAGGCTGGAATTGGAAGGTCAGTATGGAAGGAACATGCTGGTTCTGCTAACAGAGAGGATGGTTTTGTCAGTCGATTTGCTCATTGAAAATCGAGAACAAGCAGGTGTGTCAAAAACAAACCCATACCTGTTTGCAAGGACTGAAGGTCCATCCTTCATCAGAGGATTAGACTGTTTCCGAAGGTCTGCAATGGAATGTGGAGTTAAAAACCCAGAAGCACTTCTGTCCTCATCATTAAGAGAGCAAATTGCCAGCTGTTGGCAGCTAATGAGTCTCAATGAACACGAATTGGATCAAGTGGCCAAACTGGTGGGAAGGAGCAGCCAGGAGTGTTACAGGCTCTCAAAAAATGCATCAGAGCTAGAGGAAGTGAGCAAACAACTTCTCAAGATAGATCGAACACTGCCATCAAGTCTACCCAGCACTGCTAAAGATGGTGAGTACCATTTGCTCCTTTGGATCCTGTTGCATTAATGTGTTCTTTGATTACAAATGTTGGATGGGAAATAGTCTACAAAATAAAAAATAATAATAAATAGCCAAATCAGTAAAATAATAAATCCTTAAGAATAAATGAACAGTTAAAATTTAAAGTGAATGAATCAACTAAAACCTGAAGGTGAAAAAAGAAAGGATTAAGAATTCAGATTGCCCGAAGAATAAAAATGAGGTAAGATTTAGATTGTTCTGTGTGTTATTCCAGGTTGCAGGTGTACAGAGAGAAAAACTGGATCCAAGTTCAGCAAAAGCACGTTCAATAAGGGTCCACATTAAAAGACAGCAAAGAAGTAATGTAAGGGAGCAAAAAGACAGTAAGGGCCCTATAAATGAATAAAACTCAGTGTCTATAATGCCTCATAAAGAGAGGGCCACCTTAACATGCAGCTCACAATGATGAGTATTATAATTATCACCAGTGATAAATCTTAGTGTAGTGTTAACAGCATCCAAGAGTTTCAGAGGCACCACTGAAGCATGCATCGATAAAATGTGACCATAACCCAAGACTGACAGGCAAGCTACCTCAATAAGCACATTCTGCAGTGCATAGGAAAAAAAGTGTTTTATTCCTATGGATGAAGCTCACCAGGTCAGTTACCTTCTCATTGACCTAAATTCCAAGATACTTGTACTCTAGGACTCTTTACTACTTAATATTTTTACCATTCTCAGTTGAGATGATGAGATTATCATAATTGATATTTTTAGTTCTGGTGCAAAGCATAAGTTTGGTTTTGCCTGCATTAATAACTCTTGTATGATTACCAAGTGCAGCTTCTAAATCAATGAAGCAGTGTTGAAGGAAACAGCAGAATGCACATTATCTGCAATACACTATAAAATAGATGTATATTAGACATACATTAGACTCATTTACAGAAGAAGCAACATCATCAATATGAGGAGTGAACAGAACAGGCCTCGGGATTGAGCCCTGAGTGATACCAGTTACAGTTTGTACAAATTAAGATAAACATTTCTAATCATGACACACTGATTTCGAAATTTCCATGATCAATTTCTCATTATCAAGTGTTTCAAATGATTTAGTTGGATTTGAATACGATTTGAGAATTAAAAAGAAATCATTATTAGCTTTAGCCTTTCTTATTGCAGATGTGCATTTGTTCCTAAGTTGCCTAAAAGCAAGCCAGTGATCTGGGTCCCTGGTACACCTGGCAAGAGTCCAAGCTTTATGTCTCTCTCTAAGTCTTTAGTTACTAGTTCTGGAACTTTCAACTGTATCTCACACAGTCTTCATCAGCAGATGAAGTTTTCTCAGTTATCATGGAACAGTAGATGTTCAAACTTCTCATTTTCCTGATCCCTCTTAGGACTTGACGGGTCATGCTTGACCTTTGAAACAGCAGCTAACAAAACAGTTTCCACTCAAAATCCACTTACTCATAAGTTCTGGGGCTTTTGACAATACTGTATGTCAAACAGTGGATGCTGTTGTTTACTTTTGCATTTTGAAGTCAATGAGGATTGTATGTCTCTTATATAACCACGATTCTCTACACTCTTTATCTTAGGAACTGTACAGAAGCCTGCTTTGAAGAGAAGACCTTGGAGTGAGAAGGAGCAGGCTGCAGTGAAGCGTTACTTATGTGAATTTATCACGACAATGAAGGTTCCAGGCAAAAAGGAGTGTAATGCTTGCATAGCTGCTGAACCAGATCTTGGTGGAAGATCTTGGACAGATGTCAAAAACTATGTACACAACACACTACAGACAATACGGAGGAGAAATAACCAGCAACACTCTGAAGGGAATGTAAATGAGAGTCCAGAAGCCGAAGTCCAAACCACAAAGAAAGATTTGGAAGATGCAAACATTGTCTGTAGTATGACAACAGTGCATGCAGATCACCTGAGAGAAAGTTCAAATTGTTGTATGACAATGGCACCGCCAACCAGCTTAAGAGAGTCATCAACACCATTCCCCCAAGAGATGACTTCAAGTTATGCAACCTTGTGTTCCACTACTACAGATATGGTCCACACGAGCCAGCCATTGATTTCTACTTTCACACCACTGAATGCTACTGATACACAAGTGGTTCCTACATTTACCCCACACAACACTACAAATGCACTAATGCCTCCTGCATACACATCAGAGAACATAATTATGCCAATGTCTGCTCCTTATTCACAGAATGCCACAAGTATGCCACCCCCTTCTGTGTATGCACCACAGGACACTACAAATTCATCAATGATCCCTAATTTTAGCACCCTTAATGCTCCAAGTACCTCAATGGTGCCTACGTTCACGTCACTAAATACTTCAACCTCACCAATGGTCCCTCCATTCTCAACACTAAATGACAGAAGTAGGCCTATCATTTCTTCATTCACACCTCTGAACCATTCAAGTGCACCAGCTTACCCCACAAATCCACCTAGGGCCCCTACAACTGCACAGGTTGTCCCAACAATCCATAGACCCAGTGTTCCTGACAGAACACTCGTGGTACAGGAAAGTACACCCATGTCCTCTATAATCACTCCAGCTGTCAAGCCTCAGAAGAGAAACAAGCGGTTGTGGAGTGAGGAGGAGCAGGCCGCGGTGAGGCGGCAGCTTGGAGACTTCTGTAAACTGGTAAAAGTACCAGGCAAAAAGGATTGTGATGCATGTTTAGCTGCTGAACCTGCCTTAAACAGCAGAACATGGAGGGAAGTCAAATATTTTGTACATAACTCAATTCAGTCGATGAAAAGAAGAGGGCATCCAGTCGCTTCCAAACAAGGTGGAAGACCGGAGCCAGAGATCCATACTCCAAGCACGGAGTGGGATGGTCCTGTTTATCTGTCCCTGTAAATATTTGTAATGAACTTGCTAGAAAACAATAAGTGATCAGTGAGACTTCAGAGGTGCGTGAGGCCTGTGGCTTTAACCTCAAATTGTATGGAGCTTAAGAATTCAGCGGATGTGAATTGTACTGTCAGTGAACCTTGGTCTCAGTAAAGTCCTGCCTTTCTTTTAGTCACACTTTTTAAGAAGTTCCTGAGATACTCAGAATCAAGCTCACTGGACCAAGCTTTTGCATGAATATACACGAAATACATAAGTGGAAATGAGGATGTTTAAACTGTAGCTTTGACTCTGAAAAAGCGGATAGTAATGTTTAATATGGTTAGATTGCGTATATGTATGTAACATAGTCAGATATGTAACACTGTCACTTTGTCAGATCATTGCAGGTTATCTCTATAAATGTTCAAGTTTTAGATGTGTGATTATTTAGGAAATGTGAATCTCATTTTTGCCAGGATTTTCAACCTGCCACAAGTAATTTCTGTGGCAATTAGCCACTGTGGCACCCAAACACACTTTCACAATTTCAAACACAATATTTGTGAAAATGGTGAAAGCTTTCACAATTGTCTGGGACTCCTCAGCCACCGTGGCCAGGGCATTTCCCACTCTGTACTGGGCAAAGGTAGCCTCAGTGTCTGTACATTTCTAGAGGGATTTTTACTCTAACTTACTTCAAAACTTACTTGGACATCTATCTTTCTGCCTGTACTGTTTTCAGTAGCATTTTTATGAATTTTGATTATCAAAAAAGAAATGGAAACCTACCAGCAAATCTTTGCAGCCACTCCCTCCAACATAATAGGTGTGCATTGACTTGCTTTATTTAACTCCCAAATGCCTGGCTCAGATGGATTGTATTCTTGCTTTAGCCAGTAGCCTGTATTGTAGAAGGCCCCTGATAGCCTGCAGCAGTAATGGCATACCTTCCTTGCTGATGTTAGAGACTTAGGAGCTGCGTGTCTATACCTCTCACTTAAATATTGAAAACTTTTTTTTTCTTTCTTTTTCTTTTTCTTTTTTTTTTTTTTTTCCTGTCGATAAGTGTTCATGATCGTCATTTTTGTGATAGTTTTTTCTTGTGTATTAATAAGCTGCCGCAAGATTTGGTTGTATTTTTTTATCACTATACAGTAACTGTAGAACATTTTAGTACTTTATTACTTTAGCACTCTAATTTGCATAATTTGCATCACTTCGTTTTAAGCATTCATTATCTGGATGTTTGTGACATTAATATCCAGTTGTGAAGATCAGACTGCCTTATGTTGATTTCATTTCATTTCATTTTTATTTTATTTTATTTTTTTACTGTATAACATTTTTTTCTCATTTATGTTGATTGTATCCCACACGTAGTGTAGTAACTACAACTCTGATAGATTTTGTGAGCTGGCTGGTAAACCAACAGTCAAATGATTTTTTGTTGTTGGCTATTAGTGTGTTAGTGTTATTACAAAAGTTTATACATGACAAGAATTAAAAACAAGATCAAAAATCAAAGACATCCCTTTACATTTAAATATGAAGGGATGGGCATAACTTTTTTGAAATCTCGATGAAAAGTCATTTTCCTTCATTTTTTATTTAATTTTTTTCTTTTTTTGGTTGCATACAAACCTTGTTAAAGGTTTCAAATAGTACTGAGTATATTAATATTTACCAATAGCAGACTGCAGGTCACAGGGTTTGTGATTGGAGTCCAGGCTCAACAGGGTCGTCACATTTTACTTTCAAAAATTGGTCACCACAGTGTTTGTTTTGCACAAAGGGTGTGGACCACCTGTTGTTGGGTAGGGTCACTGCAGATTGTAGATGTCTTCATCAGCATCTACAGTAATTTTAACAGTTTTCTTTGTAATCAAAAGGTGCACAAGTTATGGGTAAGAGTTCCAGATAGCACTGCTGCTATTTGTCATGGACAAAAGTTTTTGTGTTATCCTCAGTAGCAGCTGTAGTGAACCTGTGTAGAGTAATGAGTGTTCTTCCTTTCATACCAAAGCAATTAGTGTCAAACACATAAAGCCCTGACTGTGAGCAGGGTTGCAGACCTGGACCAGATTAACCGTGTTAACTCATTCACACCAACGGAAAACACCTTTTCCCTTATCGTTGGCTCCTTTTGAAAGGGGTATGTATGTGTCGCAGTGTATATACACTAATGAGGGTCACACCCCAGATACATCAGTGTTTAGAAAATGAATCTGCTCAAGGTCTACAAATGATAAATGATCATTCAGACGCTACCATTGCTGTTTAGTGTTGCAAAGTAAAACATTTTTTGTCTGTATAGTAGATAGCTTTCTTTCATTGCTATTGTATAAGCACACCGTGCGTGTTACTCTTTTCATCCTGGTGCAATTACAATGCCTTCAGTTAATGCTTCTTATCAAGTATTGTAAGGAAATTATGACTTCTGCTTGTACAATAAAATCCTCCTTGGCTTAAGAAATAGTTTTGCTATGATAAAGACATTGTGTATTCGTGCATAAAGTTTTTTGCGTTTTTATCCAATTCCCCAAAGTGTCAAAGGAGACTGTGTTTAATTGATGTCAATTCCAAAGTGTCCTATGAATTTTTATGCAAGACTTCAGAATTTACAGTCAAGCTAGTGGCTCTATAAGGTGCATATATAAGTGCAGCGATGGTTCGATCAAAATACCATTGTCAGCTATAACGTTAACCATGTTCTCTCTCTTCGTTTAGCGTTTTGGCATGCTAATATTTGCTGAATAGCAATAAACTCAACATACAGCTGAGGCTGTGTGTCCACTAGTTTTGTAGGTATTTCGTCATAAACCAAAGTATTTGTCTACTTAAAGTTTTTGCCCGAGGATGGTGCTAGATGAAAGAGCAGAGGATCAAACATCTTACAGAAAATGTATTCTTAAGGTGTCTATCAGTCTTCATGGCAAACCACCCGACAATTGAGTTATTTCAATAAAGAACAAAACGTCAACCGCATGGTGCTAGAGAAGGCTTGGGATCACACCATTAGAAAGTCATTAGAGTTCATCATCTGGGCAGCATGAATGTCAAATGAATGTACAAAATTTGGTGCTCATCCATCTAGTAGGTGTTGAGATATGTCACTGAATAATATTTTGACCTGCTGATGGCCAGGGATAACCAAAATCATGAGCATTTATCCTCAGGGGACCTGGAATACTGATAGCAAATTTCACTGCATTCGATCAGATAGTTGCTGAGATATTTTACATCCACAAATGTTAATCTCATGGTGGTGCTCGGGGAAAAGTCAGGGGCTGTCAAAGTCGGTAGGATTCGTCCTCTGGGAACTATGAATTGTTTGAATTTTCATGCCAATCCATCAAATAGTTGTTAAAACATTTCAGCCTGAACCAAAGTGGTGGGTAGACTGACACTGCCATCCCATCGCCTTCAACTAAATATGTCTTTACACAGTGTGAGAAAATATTCACTGCAGTGAAGGAGCATTAAGTATTCTGATGTATATTAAACACTGTTAGGAACCAAAGAATCTCATCAATGGTGACTGATTTGTGGTGCAACTCATGCTGGTATGTAGCTGACACAGTGCAAATACTGAATAACCTTTTAGACTAGAATGTGCGTCAGTGGCTTGTGTGTATATGTGTTAGCCCTGTGAGACTGACTACCTGTCCAGGGTGAGCCAAGCATCTGGCCTGATGTCAGCTGAGATTGGCTCCTGCCATCTGCCGGTCTGCGAATCACAATTCACTATTATTGTGGCTATTTGGAACAGCGCTGATATCTATGACAAAGCTGCTCGAACCGTCTGTTTTTTGTTTTGCTTTTGTGTGTGTGTGTGTGTGTGTGTACAATCATTATTTTATACCATTTATGCAGAAACAACAACACATTGTTTCACACTTTCGTTTCCGCTCATGGACTAATGGAAAATGATTCAAATACGCACATTTATTCACAATTCATACATCATCTGCAGATGCTGACTGAGCTGAATAGTCTTCCTCAAATACAGTTATAAACTATGAGGTCTTGATGCAGTGAAGAGTAATAACTGCATTATGACACTTATCCATCTTTCCGATGGACTCCTAACCCAGTCTGGGACATCTTAGAATCAGCATTGCTGTGACAAGATGCCAATTTCCTCGACCTCAGGCAAGTATGCAGCATGCAAGTGCAGGACGAACGCCATGCTTAACTGCTTAACATTGTAGCATTGTAGCACCAGGAATGTCTCATCACAAACTCAGCAGTGCTGGCCATGGTGTGCGCGTCCTTTATCTGAAAGATGTGTTTGTAATTGCAGAGAGGCTGCACAGTGTTTTCTGAGGGCCACAGAGAAAGTGGCAGAATTAAAAAAAAAAACTTGTAGAAATGTTTTGGGGTTTCCCATCCTTCAACTTTAATAAAGTACAGACTGCTAATCAAGATCCAAAAAAGGTCAGTGAGAATATTTCCTCATTCATGTGTGACACTGTAGCTTTGTTTCTGTTTGTTCGTCCACAGGATGTCAGTGGTATGTCCCTGAGCATGCTGGCGGCTGCGGGGGGGCAGGACGACATCCTCAGGTTGCTGATAAAGAAGGGGGTGAGGGTGAACGGGCGACAGAAGAACGGCACCACAGCCCTGATGCATGCCGCTGAAAAGGTAACGCAGCCTGTCACCTATGAGGATGTGATGTTGTACACTGAGACAGAGATCACAGGCATTTCCCTCAGGAGTTAGTTGAGACAATATATAATGGACTAAATATTGTAATGTTGCTGATATATAAAGCACAGGTTTTCTCACACATTAGCCTTAAAGAAGGTGATATGTGTCACTGTTGTGTTTACAGCTCGTTGCACTGCTGATACACAAAGTATAAAAGACTGGTGGGCGCATCATCATACTGTACTGCAGCACTTCCACAATCCAGTGTTCATTTCATGTCCTCATGCACTTTCTGAAATTGTTAGCACTTTCCTTACACATTTGTTTTACTTCTGTTTTCTGTCAGAATTTCTTGACGACTGTCTCTATCCTGCTGGAGGCGGGCTCCTATGTCAACGCTCAGACACTGGGTGGGGAGACGGCACTGATGAAGGTAATGCTGCATATCACACACAAGCTTCTGTGTTTGGCACAAAGCAATGAAAGTAGCCCGGGTTTGACCATTTACACCTGACACAGATGCTGTGACAAATCTGTCCTGGTTCTCCAACTGCAGGTCTATGCGCAGCGATAGTGAGAGGACCTGTACATGGCACACAGGCTGTGTTGGTAAATCATTTCTTATGCTTCGTTTTAGGCGTGCAAAAGAGGGAATGCTGACGTAGTGCGCCTCCTGCTGGAGTATGGAGCTGACTGCAACATCCTGTCCAAACACAAGAACACGGCCATGTACTTTGCCAAGCTCAGCAACAATCTGATGGTGTGCGACCTCATCAAGGACCACATCAGCATGTGAGTGCTCACCATAGCTATCAGCCTGCTCTACTAACACTGAGGATGGGATGGAGTAATGGGGAGAGGATGGAGTCAACAGCTGGGTTTAAAAGACAGTTGGCCAGATCTACTAAGATCCCAATTTGCATGCACTAATTTGCTTGTACAATCTACAATTTTGCGTGTGGGGCTGAACCGCGGTTTGCGGGTGATTTACTAAGAGTGATTGCGTAAATGTCACCAGGTGCAAACGTGTTGGAGACACCCTATTTAAATGAGGGTTTTGCGGGTTTCATGGTTTGCAGCATGGCGAGTTTGGAGAGAAGAAAGCGCAAAGTGAAATTCAACCCTATGGAATAAGTGGTGTTGGTAGATGAAGCCAATAAACACTTAAATGAGCTACAGCAAAGAAATCTGACTGTAGGACAAAGGAACGCTAAATGGGAAGAAATTAGTGAAAAAGTAAATGCTGTTGGCAAAACAATGCAAACACTGGATGAAGTGAAAAGAAGATATCAGAAGACAAACAAAAGAAAATTTGGCGTACAATAAAACATCTGCAAATAAAAATAAGATAGGTGGGGGCACAGCGGATGAGATGCCTCTGACCAGCACTGAGGAACAGGTGCAGCTGATGTTCTGCGAGGAGCAAGTCACTGGAATTGCCAGATATGACACACTGGACCAAGCAGCAGAACAAGGTAGGCGCACAATAATACTGTATAAACACACTTTTTCTCTGAAAAGATATTTATTTAGTAAGTGAAAAATGAATGTACCTCTTGTGGTTACATTTTGCTGTCTTTCAAGTCAAATCCCAAAATCCAAACAAAAAACATTTCTTTTTTACATGTAGAATCTTCATCAGAAGTCCAGCCATTCCCCTCAAATCCCCCCAGAGCAGCCACCACCTCTGCAGAGCCTCGAAAAGGCCCAGAGGACATTGATGTGGAGTTGCTGCAGGAACAAAAGAAACAGTCTGCAGCCCTTCAGACAATTGCACGGGAGATGCGAGCGGCGTCATCATTGGCACGGGCAGTAAGGCGCGACACTCAGGCCATTGCCACGCACTGCAGACAGATGGTCAGCTCAGTATCTGCCCTGACGGTGGCCGTCAATTCTGTGGCAAGAGGGCTACGAGAAGGCATGCAGGCAATGACTGCCCTTAATCCAGGTGGAGAGGTGGGCCGACCAAGTCACAGCGACAGCTAGGCAGCCGGGGACCGGAGAGGGAGGAGAGGTGTGCACGGCGGGCAAGTTCCACCTGCTAAAAGGAAACACAAATAATATATTCAACTGTCAAGTTTAAGTTGTCTTATATTGGCTGTGAATATTTTTTTGTGTAAAATGGACTATATGATGAAGAGCTGTTTTGTTTTCGGTTGTTTTTTTTAACACCATAAATGTTACAACTACAGCCTAATACATTTTCTGACTGAAACAATGGCTTAACATAATTAGACGTTAATGAGACTGAGTATTTTGTCTGATAATAATGTTTGGAATTTAGAAAGTGATTTCAGTCATCTTTTTGTTGCTTAACTTTGCAATGCTCTGCTCTTCAGTTTGTTGGGTCACACTAACCAGAGGGAACGGTCTTGCATCTGTATTCCAATGTACAACATACCCATGTGTTGTTGGGGACATTTTCATCTGTTTATTTGGTCATAACTTTTACTGTGTTTCAGCAAATTGAATGGTTTTTGGGGAGATTTCTTACTTTAACACAAACTTTGGAAATATGATTTTGAATTTTTCTAAAAGTCAATAATACAGCTTTGGCAAATTTACTACCCTAAAGTGGTTTGTGGCTGAAAACAGCCACTAAAACATACAGCTGTAAAAAAAAAAATATATATATGTGTGTGTGTGTGTGTGTGTGTGTGTGTGTGTGTGTGTGTGTGTGTATAAAAAATATAGATTTCTTTTTCTTTTCTTTTTTTTCCTTTTTTTGTTTAAATCTGTTAATCCACTTCAGTTCTGATCAAAACTACCAAATCTTAAAATAAAAAAAAAAATTTTTTAAATCAGGATTTTAACTCTTTAGATGCCAATTTCATATAAATTGACTCAGCTACCCAGCCATCTCCAAACTCGCCATCTCAAAACCTGGAAAACAGAAAACTGTTTCTCAGAATGAAAGAATCATGTACTGACCCGGGATATTTTGCTACAACGTTGGTAATGATCCCCTTGGCATCACAAACGCACTGCACATTCAATGAATGCGTGTCTTTGCAATTTCTGGACACATGTTCAGTGCCTGCAGGGGACACACGCTGCACATGGGTGCAGTGCAAAAAAAGTCTTGTTTGGTCTCATTCAACGAGTGCCAAGTGCGTGGAAACTTAAGATTGAAAAAAAAATGTAAACTTGCAGGAGTTTTGTCATTGCAGGTATTGTGTGACTCCTTCTCGTGACTGGCTCCAAATCCACTCTGAGTTCCTCCAACAGCTCCAAAATGGCAATGCTGGATAGGCGATATGTTTTAATCAGAGTTTCCTCGTTCATTCCAAAAATGTTCACACAAGGGTCAAAAATGCATTCTCTGCATCTCCTTTCATCGTTTCGATGTCTCCTTCTTGCAACAATAACCGCAGCCATGTGTGAGTAACTGCAATGAGCTTGCACACGTTTTTAAACACGCAAAACTTTAGCAGATCTGGCCCAGTGTGTGTTGGAAGAGAAAGAAAGACAGAAATTCAAATATTTTATTGGTGCCATAGTGTGGTGTGTCTGAAAGATTTGAATTTCAGTACTTAAAGAAGTAATAAACACAAGGCACATTT
Organism: Chaetodon trifasciatus; assembly: GCA_037975065.1. Classification (NCBI taxonomy): domain Eukaryota; kingdom Metazoa; phylum Chordata; class Actinopteri; order Chaetodontiformes; family Chaetodontidae; genus Chaetodon; species Chaetodon trifasciatus. The sequence goes on from JBBMOE010000041.1 coordinate 330,409, forward strand.
GGTTTTAAAATTGACTCCCTGCATTTTGCTGCGTGTTTGAGTTCCAGTCCATCTGTCTATCCTGTATTCTCATGCATTTCGCCCATCTCTCCGTCTCTCAGGCTGTCCAGTGTGGCGGAGGACACCATCCGAGCGTATTTTGAGTCTCGTCTGGTGCTGCTGGAGCCAGTCTTCCCTCTTGCCTGCCACAGGCTTTGTGAGGGACCAGACTTCTCCCTGGAGTTTGGCTTCAAGTCACAGCCACAACCAGAGGGTAGTACACAATCTTTGCATTTGGAGGTCATCAGCTCTGTTAACAGCTGGTTGATTGTTTTTCCATACACAACTTAATGATCTCAAATAACTTAAAGGGCCAGTGTGTAGGATTCAGTGGCATCTTAACACTGAGGTTGCAGATTGTAATTAGCTGAATACCCCTCGCTGCACCCTTCCTTTGACTATTACATTCAGGTTCTGCCAACAGATCCCCCTAAACCCTACACGCTGGACCTTAAAGAAATGTGGTTTGTTTTTCTCTTATTGAGCCCGTCAAGCTGTCATTGATCCATCCAAGTTTCTCAGCCTTGCATTTGGGACCTTGTGACATTCAGACAACATTGTGGGAGACTTCTAAGACTCTCTCTACCTTTTTATCCGTCCCTATTTTCCTCTGCCCCTCCCTCCCTCTGCAGGCTCTGGCATCCTCCTCTTCATCTTCCACGCTAACTTCATAAATGAAATCACAGCCAGGCTCTGTGGACCCTGCAGTGTTCACGCCGTGGTGCTCAATGACAAGTTCCAGCTGCCCATCTTCCTGGTTGGTCCTTAACAAAAACAGCAGAGAGTTACACAACACGTAAAAGCAAAAGTGGTTTATCAGAACAAATACGAAGCACTTGGTCAAAAGACAAAACATGGAAAACATTTTGATATTACGGTGACCATATTTCTGCAGGCCCTGTTCAATATATTTACATTCAGTAATAACCTCTCTACAGAGCAGCTTTCATGGGATTCAAAGGACTTAACACCTGCACAGGCAATTAACAGGAAAGCATACATGCACATATTTCAGTGGTACTGTTAAGTTAGTTTGTTTTATCTGGTAATTTTTTCTTTCCTATGACGTGACGATGTGCTCATTTTTCCTAATGTATTAATTTTTGTCATCAAATGTTCAGGATAGTCACTTCATCTACTCCTTCAGCCCGGCTCCAGGCATCAACAGGCTCTTCATTCGTTTAGCGGAGGCACCAGCAGCTAAGGTGACACACAAACACAGAACACATGCATGAATTTGACCATACACGTAAACCCTCTGCCCTCAATCAGGCTCTCAGGTAGTGTGACGAAAAGTTGCTTATGGGTTTGAGAATGGTCACTGTTAGCAGTTCGAAGGAAAAAGAAATGATCTGTCCTTGCAGCAGAACACAGCAGCTTGCAGTCTTTTCGTGAATAAGAAATAAGCTACAAGATTTTTAAAGAGACATGTCACGTCTGGAGGGGTAGAGAGTCTCAAACCATTTTTGGCGTGGAGCGTCACTCTAAGGTTAGCGAGCTACCACAAATAACACGGCTTGCGAGCTTCTGTCAAAGCTGACGAGCATCCAGAATCATGTAACAGTGTCTGTGCCCTCCAAGCTCATGTTCTCTCTGTCTCAAACATTATTCAGCAGCTACAGCAATAAAAAGATGTCCTGAAAGAGAAGAAAACAGCTAAGGATGAGCCAAATCGGTGGTTTTATTCCCAGCCTATCTGGGCTTGAAGTAATACTTAGTATGTCAGACGAAGTGACCTAGCTGTTGAAAAAAGAGTTTCTCTCTCTGTCCTGTGCAGTGATGCTGGCAGTCTCTTCATGTTAAGGGAAGAAGATGACATGATTCTATACATATCTTCTCTAATGTCAAGCAATGTGCTCCATGAAAAACACTGTGCAAGTCTGCCCCTCTTCCCTGCCCCGTCTGTGGCACTCAGCCCATTCATTCCTAGAAGACATAAATCAGGTTACAAATACATAGTTTAATATTAAGATATTATATGTTAATAATATTATTCTGAATGTTCCCAACACGGCTGGACCCTGTAGTTTTTCTTTGATCAAATAATGCATTTGTTGGGGACTGTTTTCAGCCATGGATTAATAAATATTTAGTAACACAAGTGAGTATTTCCAGCAGCAGGATGGCGTGGGGGGGCTTGACTCAAAATAAACCTCAGTGTGTGCGTTCATGGTAGTGAAGGAACGTGTCACCCAGTGCAGCAGTGTTGCTCACTGGTGTGTTTTTAACAATGGTTCACTGGCACAGAGGACAAAGACATGTCAGGGTATACCTCTTAAAGGAACAATAAGAAAAACATAGAATAGAATCAGCCTGGCTTATTAGCTCTCCAGTTTGTCCTGTGTTTACTCCAGACAAAGCATTGGGTAGAAAGCGCCAGTGTAAAAGGAACTTGCACTTTGCTGCCTCAGTCAGTATCAGAGGCTAGAAAGGCACAGTGTTATTGTAATGAAGCTACTCTGGTGCTAATTGTTTCTTCTCCTCTCCTCAGGTGAAGCTCCTCATTTGTGCGTACAGAGTCCAGCTGCAATGATGCCCCCTCTCATGTCAAAGGTCACACCAAGCCTGCTCGACACAGCAGAACACACCACCACACATACACGCACTGAGCAGCAGCTGAAATGCTCTGCCGAGCTCGTTGTCTTCTAAGAAAGGAAGAGCCTGTTGGATCCTGGTCACCGTGACGTGAAATTAAAAGCTGCCTTCCTCTGACGTCAGCACGAATTCTCAAAGGCTGCAGCTCGTCCAGACCACAGCTCTGCGACAGCCTATGCACGCAGCACAAGTATGAGGATCTGGAGAGGTCGATGAAACCTCGAGCAGCCCGTCCATTCATCGGTGATGACATCGCTACGCAGCTTCCGGGAGGAGGGAGGCATTCAGATCTCCCTCCGCTGTCACTGCAGTAACCTCTGACACTGAAACGCTCCTGAGTCGTGCCTTTCTCCGACTTCCACCTTCTGTCGGCGTGGATATGATAGATGCGTGTGTTGTCTGTAAACCTAGTTTGTGTGTAGGTGTGTGTATGTGGACTTTATTTTTTCTCTTTTTTTTGCATGCATTTGAGGAACATGAGGGGTTTTACCTCACTGTTTTTTTCTATTTTTAGCATTTGGACCAAGCTTGTGCTTTTCCACATCTGTTTTTGGTAACACGTTGCTTCATAGTGGATTTATTTCAGTGTATTAACCTGTGCATCAGTGTTGTACAGCAAGGATTTTAATCCTGTCCTGTTGGAAAAGCCAGTCAGAACTTGTGAACTCATCGCTCGTGAACATCACACCTAAAGGTACAATGTTTTGAATGTCAGATCTGGCGTTGCTCCATTGATTTCAACACCCAAAATGAGATTTGAATTGCTTGTCACACTTGCTTTCCATCTTACAGCGATAACATCTTTAGGTTTCACAAAATCAGAGTCCAATTTGCTATCAGCAGAGCAGTTAATAATCTCAGTCACATCACTTTAGAATCGAGGGGTAAGAGTTCAAACGCTGGCTCTGGGGCACACACACACACACACACACAGCGTGCGTGCATCCTTGAATTGGTGTCATCCTCCTTTACTCGCCCTGTGTCGTGCTGACAACACTTTCCCACAAGTTAATACAGAATGAGGTGATTGCAAAGTAAGATGTTTTAATGAATGAAGAAAAAGTTTCTTTTGCCTTTCATGCACAGAGTTGCTGTTTATATTTTCTGCCCTGTACATATTCACATACGATATATAAATATATTCATACATATATGCAGTTGTAAATGTCATCTAATGACTGACAATGTTTTGCCACTGTTGGAGTGGGTTAACTTATTTAGTGTGTACAGTTAAAAGCTCTGATGTGAATGTCCTTTGAAGGGCTGCGGCGTCTCAGCTTTGATGGACTGCCCTGTGAGTCGAGGTTTGGGGTTTTTTAATGTAAAAGCTTCTTAGTCACCTGCCGACACTGTACCGAGCCAGTCAGTGCCGATCAGAGCTCCCTCACTGCTCTCCTCTCTCCTCTGACAATCTTTCTCATTAGCATTTGATAAGTGCAGTTGATATTAAAGGAGCCCCTCTGCAGCACAGCACAAATACCAAACCCAAAAGTTGCAGGAACACGTCTAGATTCTAGCTTTGTCATATCGTCTGTGAGCTCAGGTCAGGGCAGCGATGTGTCTTTGAATAACGCTAGTGGAGTGTTTCTGTGTTTTCGTCTGTTTGCGGTGTTTAATGAACCTGTCCGAGACTCCAAACTGATGGGGCCTCTCCATGCTGCCTTAATATCCATAGTTTCACTAAGTGTTTTTCTTTTCCATTCCTGTCAAAGTTTAAAGAGGAATACACCCAGCTGGACTACTTTTGACTGTTAACAAACATCACACAGCTCATCTGACTCCAGGCTGTTAGATTTCAATAGCTTGCTTCCGGTTCTGTGATTTTGTCTCAGTGACATCATAAAAAATGTCAGAAAACTATTGAGGTTGTTGCATGTGGAGACAAAATGGACGCCTGCATTCAGTGCTGTTTGTTTTCCTCACTCTCCGACCTGTTCTTGTCATTTCAGTGTAGAGTTGCTTACCTCTTGCTAACTTGGTGTCACAGCTGGGCAGCATATGCGGATGCTGCAGAAATCTTACCCAACAACACCTTCCATCCCACTGACACGCTCCAACAGGACTGTTGTTTTCAGTTTATCCCTGACCTGATATGTTTGACTTCAGTCAGTGGAGGCATGCACCACATCATCTTACCATGCTTAATGGCAGGGAGAGTAAGAATTGGAGCCAAAGCAACATCAGAACTGGCTGTAAATACAGAAAGAGGAATCAGCTCATCAGGAAAAGGTGGTGTTTTGGTGAAGGTTTTTGGAGATGAGCAAGATCAGAGGCGAGTTCAGCCCTGACAAAACACAGCCAAAGCCACAGTCATTTAAAGAGAAACTGGTGCGTCGAGCACCTTGTTAAGTTACACAAGCGCACTGCCTTTTTAATGCAGCAGGACTCCTGGGACGCTCAGTGACAACTGAGAATCAACCAATCAGTGTGACAGGAAAAGTTTGGGAAACTGAGTGATAGCAGTTTTAGACTTAAAATAACAAAGAAATGAAAGTGGTGTGTCCAGCCTGTGGAGCTGAGAGGCCTAGCAGCTCTGTCCCATCCATAGGTTATGTGAGAAACCAAAGATGACTCCAGAGCAGACGTATCACCTGCTTTACAAGCACATCTCACCGTTTCACACATCACTGAGCTGTTTCCTAGATTTTCAGGTATTTCTCCTACTTTTCACACTGTGATTGGTTCCCAGATGTGTGATCCATCACATGTCGAGAAACTTAAACAAAAAGTCTGCATTATTGAAGCTGATGTTCGCTGTGATGGATCACACACACGAAGCATGTTTCAAGAGAAATCCATTTAAAACTGAGTCATTAGTTATGGACAATATGGAGGGTTTGTAGTTGAGCTAAAACATGTGAACAGGCTGTTTCATGAGCAGAACCACTTGTCTTGATTCTTTGTGTCTGCTGGTAGTTTGAGCCTTTGTGGTTTTCTGACTCCTTTGCCAATCCACATCTCTTCTGTCTTGCTGTGTGCACCTTTGCTTTGAGGGTGTGGGCAAATGTTTGGCTCTGAATGTTCCTACAAGTAGACGTACTGTATGTGTGAGAAAGAATGATCTCAATGTTGTTTGTATAGATGCTGCAGATACCCCAAAGCTGCGTCTCTGTCCTGAATAAAACGTGTACATATATTTCCACACAGCTTTCTCTGCCTGTATTCATTCATCACATGGGAAGTTTTTAATCCGGTTTGAGGTTGGTAAAGGGGCTAAGACAGACAGACAGACATTTTGTCCTTTATTTGGTAGAGGACAGAACAGATCTGACCAGAAGTGAGGGGTAAAAAAGGTCCACGTGGCCTATCTTACTCCTAGTACACAGATCATTACACAAAAATGCAAAAGTCTGACAGAGATGGTTGGTTATGAAGCTAGAAATGCCATGGAGTCATGCATTCATATTCATGTTTGGAATTAAGGTCACCTGCCTGTATTCAAGGTGTGAGAAGTCATTTTGGCTAAATACACCTGGATCTGGAAGGTCTGGACAGGGGAGTCAATTTCCTGTCAAATATGGCAACATAGTGACAACAGTACCTCTCAGAGGGAGGGGAAGGATCCGCGGAGCTCAGTAAGATAAAGCCCTGGAAGCCTTGTGTAGGTAGAGGCTCAAAGTCATTCATTCATGGAGGATATCCTGCTGCAGTCTTCAATGAAAGTACAGCTGAGGAGAACAAATAGCCAAAGTACACAGGAATGGCTTCGAACAAACAATGTCACTGAGTTGAAGAGTCAACAACTTGAACAGTTTCGCCACAAAGAATTGCTTAAAAATTGCAGTTTCCACAAGTGCATGGACTCGTGACAGCAACAGTCAAAGGTGTATTGACTATATAGAGACCTGAGGGGGCATTACCTTTCCTCTATTGATGAGTCTTGAAAATGTTCCTTGCAGCATTATGGGTTCAAGCCTGGCTCTCGTCCTTCCACGCTCCTCAGGTGCTGTAGATGTCATCTTATATGAAATCCATGCAGTAGCAGCTCTGGAGCATCAGATGCACCACTCGACCTTCCTCCGCAGGTGGAGTGGCCTCGTTATAGATTATGTGACATCATCAAAACCTCCAAATCAGTTACTAAATGTACCTGGAGTAGAGATTATTTTGTCAGCTAGTCTAGCTTAGTTGCACTGAAGACTGCTACGAAAAAAACACCTGACATCTGAACTCAGGTCAGTCAAACACGATGCAAAAACTGTATGACCAATGAGAAAGAGGAATCAAATGACTTAATGAACCAGTATTATCAGCAGCATGTATGTACACAGCATATGAATGCATTAACATATTAGCAGCATTTTAATGTTGAAGCTGGTTGAGGTGATTATTTTAACTACATCCTGATGGTGGCTTAATCCATTCATCTTGCCTGTTTCCTTCAGAATCTGGAAAAAGCTCAGGAATATCTTTATCTTCACCAACTAATGTGTCAGCTGCTGTCTTCGGTGCAGCTCCCTCTTCTTCTGGTGCACTCGTTCCCTGACTTGCCTCACAGAAGTTCCATATCATTGTCAAGAGGGCTCGGTTTTTGTTTTGGGTGAAGGTTTTGAACATCAGGGTTGTCTTTGCTGGGAATGAAGAACAGGCCCCGCATGAGCCCACACAGCTGGCGGCTCATGCCTGGTGGTGGAAGAGATGCTGCAGAAGGGCACCTGCTGGAAGATAAAGCACTCCAGCATGGAGGGTCACCTGCTGATGTGACCCCCTCAGAGTGGACAGACTGAAATGAGTATTTACACACCCACAACTCTTAAAATCGATGTGGATCAGGGAGTGTTTGGCCCTCTCTGAGATTTTTGCATGCGTCATATTGCCAGGGATTATTAAAAGGTATCACCTGAATGCTCCTGCTGAGCCTTTGCCTGCATCTGAGCTGACGCATGCCTCACGTTCAGCTCTCTCCTCTCCTTCACTTATTCTCCCGCTCCTTTTTTTTTGTCTTTTTTCTGTCAATGTCTCTTGCATCGCTCTGCATTCAGGATCAGTATTCCTGCACTGTCTGTGAAGTCGCTGCTTCTCAGCGTTATTCAGTTCAGCCATACATGAACTGAGGATTAACAATGAGTCTTATTAAGTCTTAGTGCTGTTTTGTGGCAAAAGAACTCAATGAACAGCTCTGAATAAAGTTTATATATACATGGGAGTCATGGGTGTTCATTTAATCCATTTTTTCACGATCAACTTGCTTCATGTGCAATCATGAGATAAATGAGAACATTTGTGATAACTAGAGACAGTGGATTTCCATGGTCCGTTCTTCATCGATCTACAGGAAGAAGGTAAAAGGAAGTCAAATGATGTCATCAGTGTTATTTTTATTTCAAAATAACTGATTTTTGTGATACAGCTCCAGGGGACCACTGCTTCCATTGCATATTTCTGAGATTTATTTTGCATTTATTTTTTCAGTGTTTTTCACATCCTTGCATGTTAAGTGGTGGAAACGTGTTTGACCTGATAATAGGGCACTTGCCCTCTGCACATGACCGTGGGGACGGACGCTGCTGCGGTCCTTGCAATTCTATTTAATTAACAAACAAACATTGCCAAATTGATGTCTCCAGAAGGTGTGACTGCTCAAATAACACGTGTCATATTTCTGTAAAAGCTGGGGACATGTTTCCATACACATGACGCACAGAGGCAATGTATGAAGATCGCCTACAATAAAGAGGCTCATGGAGGGATCGAACAAGGAAGAGCACTATTGGCTAAAAATGGAAATATTATGAAATCAGCAAATGGCACACAAAAACACACAGTGTACTTTCATATAGGCTGTGTGTACTGTCTGGGGCTGATAAAGGATCAGTCTGCATTTCTTCTCCAGTCTGGATCCAGCGTCACATCCTATCAACATAAAAAATCTCCGACATTTTGCTCAGCAAGATCTGTTCACTTCATCACACTGATTAAGAAATAATCCTACTCTTCGTCCACTGCTTCTCTCAGTCTGGTGAGTTCAGACATGTGCGCTGCTGGAGAGATGGAAGTCATTTTTCCGCCCCGTCGACTCTTGACGTGATCCGCTCTGCACGTTTCAGCGGTGTACAGGTCACTGCTTTGAACGCACCTGATCCGCCATATTTAAAACGTAATCATTTGACTTTTTTTAGCCTCCCTGATGCATAAACGACGAGCTTCCTACTGCTGATGTTTTTTTTCCTCGTGACTCATAATTGGCCCGTTGTACTAAGTAGTGAGTTTACGGTGACATTATCGCACTTAAAGGGTTTTTATCTCCTCCGACATTAACATGCATCACAACCTCCTTATCATGCAGGGACTGATGTTGAGGTTTGTTGAGCATTACAACACTCTTGTGGGACTAGCCTGTTAGTCACCGTTTGCTTTCTATTGTATGTCTGGACGAAATTACGTGAGGAAACCCGATGTTGCACCGACAGAGCTGAGAACATGAACTCTCTCAACCCGGATCCCTGCTCCTGATTGGACCCGAGCTCTGTACTTCAATGCAGCTTGTTGTAGCTTTTCCACAAAAGCCTTTCGTGATCAAACTATCTCATTTATCAGCAGAACTGGGGTCAGTTTACACGGGAAATAATATGCATCGGTAAGGTTAAATCAGCTTAATGGAGAATTTAATTGCCAACCACGCAACCCCTGATTGCTCCTCCTGCGCTTGCGCACCGAAAAAAATATATAAGAAATGCGAATGGATGCCGTCAGAGAGGGTAAGAAACGAGTGAGATCCCACTCTGCCTCTACTTCCGTTACAATAAACGTTAGCATATATGCAAGAGGACTTCCGCCTTAAAGGGCCTTACCAGCGTTTTTAAGAGGTTTCAACTAGTTAACTATATAATACTGATAACCATTGTTTTCCATTAATTTCTTCTCTCTCTAAAAAAAAAAAATTAAAATACATTTGCCCGACATTTAAAAAGTTGCTTGAAATTCATTTTAGTGAAGCAGTCAATTGCAGCCAAGGAAATTCCTGAAGGGATCAATAAAGTTTTTCTGAATCTGAATTCTGAATGTAATGTGAATACCAGAGATCTAATATTGTTCAGTGGGGACGTGCATTGAGTGCAGATTTCTGTGGAAAGTCTGCACAGCATTACCCCAAATTGAAATATAACTTAGAATGATTTAAGATTACACACTTTATATTCACAGATAGATTACACATTTCATTTTAATATCATGGGAACCCATAGTTTTGTCCCATTACTGCACTAGCTCCTAGCCTTTTTTGGCTTAAAACAATAGCAACATCAACTAGCACCCACCCATCACATTTGGAGTCCTGAATAAGTAAAATGCTCAACAAGAAAAAGGATCATTCTGTAAAAATAAACGTGGCAGAAATTGATTCTGTTTTTCCAACGCTTCTAATAATTTCCTGACCCCTCAGATTTATCTTGCAACCCCTTGTGGGGGTTCCATCCCGCAGCCTAGGTACCACAGCCTAATGTTATCTTTGCCTACTGTTTATTTGGCCTGGTTACCTGCAAACTTCCCTGCTGACCTTAAATATTCAGTACAATCATTCTCTCATCCTACATGTTCAAAATGGCTGCTCAAAAGGTCACTGGAGAATCACATAGAGATAGAGAGCTGGCCAGATTCTCAACCTTGTTAATACTCACACAAAACAAAAATGACTCAGAAGAGTGTATATAATGCACCTAGATCAATCAATCAATAGCAGTCTGTGTCCTCACACTGCTGCTGAAAGACGAAGGTAATGTCCTCTTCAAGCTACAAACCGGCGTGTTACGTCAGGTGAAAAGCCGTCTGCACGGAGTGACTCATCTGCTCATTAGACAATCTTCGGACGGAAAGTGGAAAGTTCTACGTTGTGCGCACGCGCTCCCCGGGATTAATGTTAAGGCACAAAAGTGGCGCTACACCGTTCCGAGCTGTACTCCGGTAAGCGAATTTCACAGCCGTTTTTTATATTCCAGTTTTACCCCTAATTAGTTAAAGTTTCGGGAACTTGTGCGGGCCGTCAGGCGGATTTCCAGGGACTCTCTCAGCAGTCACGCTGGGGCGAGGAGACACACACAGGGAACAATAAACAGTTAATTTTAACAGATTTTCTCCTCTGCTCTGTGTGCTGTGGCTGCTGCCGCCTCTAGTCTCCAGTATTGTTCACTTAGCTCCCTAATGGCGGACGGCAGGCAGTGCTGCTTTCCGCTGGGGGAGGAGGAGGGGAGGGGGGTGGGGGGCAAATTCTATCTGGTTGAGAGAATATGGGGTTTATAACTGACTTTGTGTCACGGTTACTCCTGAGAGACTCATGCAAATACGATGCTGGAAATGAATCGAGCCGCGTTGTTTACCACCGCATGACACAAATGAAGACAGTTCATGTGATACGTAACACTAGGGCGCCCCTAGCGGTGGCCGGGTATATTTGCCACTGATTGCGCCAGGGTGGACGTGCAGGGTAACTTTCCAATTAAAACCCCAGTGTCACAGGTATCATAAAAATCGGGCTTTTTATGCGGATTCCGGGTCCGCTTTGGTGGCTCTGCTCAGTGTACAACTAGAGGAAACGAACAGCACGAGATGGGGGGTGTGTAGTAAAAGCACACGTTGCCAGCCATTCGAGATGTTTTTGAGTGTCACCCTGTGCATCCGGTGCTACATTTGTCCCTATTTTCATGAATTTGATGCACGTAAGTTGTGGTCATATTTAGTGGTATTTCAGCCACGGCGCAGTCTGTGTCTGCTCTCCTCCCCTCGATCCGCCGCTAATCCAATGGCTGTTTGCGCCAGGAAGGGCAGGGGTGGGAGCGGAACGGAACGGAACACCCTGAACCACGTTTCTTCTGGATCCCAACTTGGAAGCCAACCTACCCCCTCATTCACCTGGGTTATTTATGGAAGAGTTGCGCAGCTCAGGTAGTGCTGGTTCTGTTTATCGTTCTTGATTAAAGTTTTGGACCTGCTCTCCATAGCTAAGTTTGGTAAATATGACTGCTGGAGGGGAGAAGAGCAGGGAAGCTCGGATCAGGTCGAGCCACAGTCCCCTCGGAAACCCGGCGCTTGGACCGGATTTCATGCTGTGGTGGTCCTCGTCATGGAGCTGAGCTTCTAGCCAGTGTTGATCATCAAGGGCACAGCCAGGGGGACTTCAGCGGCCCCTGAGAGCTTGGTACAGGCTGTCCTTGATTTTCAAACATTTCACAGGAGAGCTGATCAGCTGTGAGGAGCTCAGAATAGTCAGGGTTTAGTTTTGCGTTCAGCTGCCAGGTAAACAGGGAATGGGCTGTGTTTTAGCCCATCAGCTGGCTTGGGGGATGTTCTGGTGGCTGCGCATTACGCATCACTTCTCAGTGACATAAGCCTTATATAATAATCTCAGGCGTTTGATTTGAATATGTTATTAGTCGGTTGTTCTCTGCGCAACTGGCGCAAACAGCTGCATGTTTCCACCTTGTGACCTGCGGGGAAAATGATGTCAACCCGGCTGCATGCGCAAACCGATAGCGCTGGAAAGGTAGAGGAGCACCTATGAAAGGTGGTGATGTGGCCGGGGCTGGTCTGGCGCAGCTGTTGATTTGAACTGCTTGTCTGCTGAGTGTTTTGTTGCAGGGCGGGGGGGGTGCAGGCCCACAGCCCAGCACAGACCACCTCTCTGTCCACCTGGTGCTGACGTTGAGTGCAGGGTTGCATGTCAGAGCTCATTAATGCTGGACCCTCGTTTCCCTCTCATCCACGTGAATGCAGGCTGGCTCATAGCTCTGCATTGCAGTCTGAAGTGAGTCTAGACCAGGCTATTTTTTCCCCTCAGAGCTCTACTCAGATGCTTTGCACATAGATTCCCTTTCTGTTGATGTAATATTTTTTGCAGCTCGTCTTGGCTTTGGCGAGGGTTTGCACACGGGGAGAAGGGTGCGTTTGGGTCCTCTCTGTTTGACACCAGTTAACCCCACGGTCACAGACAGATGTGCTGTAACCCTAAACCACGTGCTCTCTAGACTTATGGTGGGGTTGTAGCTTCTTAAATACCAGCTTGAGCGAGATTACACACTGACTTTTGAGAATGGTTTGGAATCCCATCCTGTTTTTGAACAGTCAAGAACAGCGTATTGATCTTGAATGTCACACTGTTTTGGCTTTTTCTTCCTGTCACATGGTCACCATGAGCGACTCTCTTCCTCTTCCAGCTTCAGTGTTTTACAGCCAAGTGATCTTAACAGTCACATACTATACATACTCTATGCAGCTCCGGCACGGCGTCCTTCCTGAGTTTGCAGCACTGGGGCGTAATAATGTATGCAGTGTTTCTATTCAAAAGTACAGACTTGGATCTATTTTCTCATAAAATTGCACTCCAGACAAAGCTTTTCATTTGAAATTTTGGTTGAGTTAATGTGGAAAAGAATCAGCCTGCTCATAGTTTTTGGATGTGCTTTGGTGACTTATTATTGTTATTAGTAAAGCTCAGTTCAGGTAGCCCATCTCTTCTCAGTATTGATGATCCTTTTCCAGTCGTCACTAATAGAGTTGTCAGGGTCGGGGAGCATAGTTGGGTTTAACGTAATCAATGCAGCAGGATTGTGTGTGTGTATATGTATGAAGTATGCATATGCTTTAAAGAGGCTGACTTCGACTTTTGTTTGCATCTTGAATGTATGGTTCTGGTGTGTTTTTTATTTTTTTGCTGTCTACATAGGAGTGTAACCTGTAACAGGAGCATCTGAAAATGCAACCCCGCTGTAAATGCCTGAGTTTAATGTTTGATTTTTGGTGAGTCAGTTCGAGGTGTTGATTCAGCTCCATATTTGTCTTTGAGGGTTTAGTTTTTAGCATTGTTGTACAAACATCCCATAAAAGGTCTTCTGTTTAATATCACCGCTGCATTTGATACGTTTTCACTGCTTTGCATGTGTTGACAGGAAGTTTTACGTCTTGGTATCACACAAATACTTTTTTAAATTTTGGTACTGACTGAAATACATCCACAGCACTGTGTATAGGAAAATGTCATTAAAAATGAAAATGTTTCTGTATCTCAAAATAAGATATTTAGTTTTGGTATACCAATTGACAGTTGGCCAATTAGCACTCATATTTACATTTTTTACATTAAATCCAACCCAGTTCCGGAGGACAATCGCATTAGATGTGAGGTATTTTGTCTTATGTCCCACCCCGTACTTTCCTTGGCTTAAGTGTCAAGTAAAGTACGGTCAAGCTGCCAACCTCCAGTAGAAGGCCAGCACCCTATTTTTTGAAAATGAGCAGTTAACAAAGATGTCCCAGGAAGTCTCGTAAGTGGAAAGTCAGGAAAATGAATTTCGTTTCCGTGTCTTTGGAATGGAAGATTCTGGAAATCAAAAGTGTGGATCTCCTTTATTCGTAGCTGTAGAGAGCTGTGAGACATGTAGACATACTTGTTGTGACGTACGTCTCCAGTCATAGAAAGATGCGTCACAGTCCACAACCTTGTGATGATTCACTGAGCCCTGTCCAGAGGTCAGGGTCACCTGCCAGACAGCACAGCACCTTTAGGGACTGATGTTCAATCGAGGAAGTCTGGATAAAGGATGGACTTTCTAGCTAACATGCCACCCATTTACAATGAACAAAAAGTAGCCATGATATTGGGTATCTATCTACCATAACTGCAGCCCTGTGATATTTATTGGATGCATCTCACAGTGCTGGGACCAAAATGGCCGCCGCAGTGATGTCAAGGCAGTGACCTGGCCTCCTCTGTTATGTAGACTGTGCTCACTTCTAGCTCTAAAGGCTGATTCAGGTGTTTTCAGCGTCAATGTTGAAGAAGCGCTACAGAGATCATTGACTGCTCAGGAGTGTGTCTTTGAGCTTCTATCTGTTTGTGTGTGTGCGTCTGTGCTGCAGCTGTCAGCAATGATGTGATGTGTGGCTTACAGCCACCCTCACTGCTGTGTAACATGAAAAGGAGACTTTGACAGAAACAGATCAGCACAGAGAGCGTAGACATCCCCAAAAGTGCTTTAAATAACGTTTGATCCTGAGTGTGGCACCAAATCAGCCGACGACGTATTTCTTCTCTTGTGGATCTATAGATACTTCAGAAGCCCTCATTTAGTAACACTTCACTGATGAACGCTGTTCCACACCAAACGCTACAAACTGTTCATGAAAAGCTGTTTATGACTCCATTCATTATCATGAAGGGTGATATCTAAGCCTGTTAAATATTGTCTGGAAATATTGTGTTCTCCAACTCAACAGCACCCAGATGTAGAACACAGAGAACAAGTCCCTGTGGTTGTGGGCCCTACCGTCACCACGGCAACCAAGGTGTAGCTTCACCAGTTGCCGGGGGCAACAAGAGGGAAGCTGTGTCGAGCGACATGCAGGGGTAGGGAGGGAGGGAGGTATGCGAGAGACAGCAGGTGAGAGGAGGAGTAGAGTTCTGGGTGATTGGTTAAAGGAGGTGCAGAGAACGTGAAGGAGAAGGAGAATGAGAGGAAGAGACGTGATGGGGAGGAGGAGGCGCAAAGTTGCACCCCCCATCGTTGCCGGGCAGGCACGTCGCAGTTCTTGAGTCTACGCTCAGCCATGAAGACATTGCCTCTACTGTTGCACTACTACTGGAGCACAAAACCCTCCACCGTCCTTCAGTCCTGTCAATACTGTCCAAATGTAGGAATCATTTTAGAGAATGATGTTAGCAAAGGTATTTTGATAGAGTAAAATAGCAAGGTTTCTGAGCTGATTTTGCAATAATTCTAAGGATTTCAGAGCTGTACATTCTGTACGTGGACTAATCATCCAAAGGCTGCAGTAGAAATACATGAACATGTTGCGGTAATTAGATTTAAGGTTCCACCGATTATTGAATAATAAGAATACTTAGAGCAATGAAGGAAGTCTCTGGTGTTGGTGCCTCAAAATGACTCTATAAGCTGCTGCTGCTCTTTGTTCTCTTTAACTGGACAAAAGAAGTCCAATGTTTAGAGCCTCATGGTCAAGCAGGTGTAGTTTGACTCGACCACAGTGACCTAAGTGAAGTAACACAGCACTGACATGACGGCGCCGGCATCACAGAGACACCCATTTTGGCTCCAACTGCGAGCAGAGCATGACGTTAAATCACGGCTCTAACTGCATCGTGGAGGAATCAGGTCGAGGTTTAAAATGAAAGACTCGTATCTGGGACAGGCTTGGTTGGAAATTAGACGGATGTTTAAAAGGTGAAGTTCAACCACATTGCTAAAAAGAAAAAATGCAGAAAAGGTGGGAGCTCTCAGTGAGTCTCCATCAGGCATGAGCAAGCTGTGCGGGGGGAGTTTGCCTCTGGGGATACCTGCGCTACCTGCACAGCTGTCAGACATCATAAAGCCAGTCGCTGGAGCTCGCTCCACCTCATTATCTCTCAACCGCCTTTTGTTTGTGTTGCCAGGTGGCTGCCTTAGCGATGAATGGGGAGTCAGAACCCAACCCTGTCGTAGCAGAAGAGGCAGGGGAGCAGGTGGAGCCCATGGATGCCACGCCCTCCCCCCAGGAACAGACCACGCCCCCCTCGGAGGAGGCTGCTGAGGCTGTTTCCATGGTAACAGGAGATGGAGCCACAAAGGAGGATGTCACAGAGGACAATGACGACGATGATGATGTGGTTCTTGTCGGGGAGGAGGCTCCCCAGCCTTGTGCCGTGACCGTTTCCCAAGACACGCCCAGCACGGACTGCCTCGAGCCAGCTGCCGCCGTCGAAACTGTAGACATGTCCATGGCAGCGATGCCTTCCAAGACCCCCAGTTCTCCCGCGTCTTCCAGCACATCCACGGTGGCAACACCACCTAAACCTCCAACCACGGCAGCAGAGCCTATTGTCATTGATGATGAGGAGGACTCTGAACAGAAAGACACTTCCCCCTCCTCACCAGCGCACCCAGGAGGCTCCTCCCCATGCCACTCGCCAGGTGCACTCAGCAGCACTGAGCCAGATTCAGAGATCAGGATCGCCAGTGTCACCACACTGGGCTCCAGTAGCCAGAAAGAAAGCTCCACCATCGCTGCAGTAAATACTCCACCACATCCAGTGGACATCCAGGCAGACATGAACCTGATGATAACCTCAGTGACATCATTGCAGGACGCGGTGGCGTCTGTGGCAGCGGTAAGAATCACCA
The DNA here is from genome assembly GCA_037975065.1 of Chaetodon trifasciatus. Lineage (NCBI taxonomy): Eukaryota > Metazoa > Chordata > Actinopteri > Chaetodontiformes > Chaetodontidae > Chaetodon > Chaetodon trifasciatus. Next base: position 347,148 of record JBBMOE010000041.1, read on the forward strand.
GGACGATGTGACTTACACAACATACACATTATGTTGCTTTCTTCTCATTGATATTCATCTCTGTTCTCTGAGTTGTTTGTTTTTTAGGGTATACATTGAACAAATGTTTTTTTTTATTTCTAGAAGTTGTTTCCTCTGATGCTGTCTGCTGCTAGACTTTGGTGAAAGCAGGTGTTCTCTGTGGCAAAGCAGGTTCCTTCTTGGCAAAGTGGATAATGATATCTTTGTAATGACACTGCTGAGTGCCGATATTTTATGCCAGTGTTTATTCATCCAAGTTTCACTGGCAGCTCCGGTTCTTCACACTGCATAGCATACCAGACCCATGTGTCTTTGGTTCTTTGTCATCCTCTTTTCTAATGCTTCGTCACTAAGGAGGAAGAACTAACCCAAGCTGCTTGTTTGTCTAGGCAGGTGAAGGCCAGGCAGAGGAAAATGGTCTGCAGATCAGCAGCACGTTCAGCCTGAATCCCGATACCCCACCTGGCCGACCAACAGCCTCCTTCAATCCCGGGCGAGGCTCGGGCCCCCTGGGCCAGCTGGTACAGAATGGAGACACAGGGACGCACAACAGAACAGGTAATGAGTTTATCATGCAGCTAGAAGAAATCTGATTGGATGTGTTATCACAGGTAAAACGTTTGGATTGTTTGTGACAGCAATGAAGTGTCACAGTTAGCCTGGGCCCTGCAGTGCGTGCAAGCTAGCAGCACTGAACCTACTTAACAATATCACGTGAGTGATGACAGGCCACATGTGTCTGTTAACCATCGCTTTATTGAGATGTTTGTTTTGAGGAACAGGCATGCTGCCTCCACCTGTGCTGGAAAGCATATCCCTTCAGCCCTCTCTGTCTGGCCTTTGCCTTTGGCCTCGGTCAACAGACAATTCACATTTGTTTCTCGAATCAGATCTTTCAGACAGACTATCTGCAAAGTCATTTGCAAGTGATCAGATCAGATTTGTGTGTCCACACAGCCTGTGGATTCTGCTCAGCCTCTCTGATGTTCCTCCCGTCACTCTGGATTTGACATTGTCCTTGTGTATCAAGTTACAAATGACACAAAAGACACTTTGAAATCTGATTTGCGTGGCCAGGGTATCCGGACTGAGACGCATCTGTAGAAATCTGATTGGAATCGTATTTCAAACCACCTCTAAATGTGGTTCGGGTCTGATTAGCAAAAATCACATTTCACGTGTTTTTTTTTACTGTCCAGACTGTCTAAAGCTGATCTGGATATGCCAAAAAAAAACAGATTTGGGCTGGCAGTCTGAACTAAGCCTATGTTCTGTGAAATTGCTCTTCATGACCTTCATCTCTCCTCTTCCCCTTGTCCTCTGCATAAGCATGAACGCCACCTGTTGTCGATTGGCCGGAAGAGCGGTGTGTGGCTCATTCCAAGACACTTAGGGCCGCATACAAAAACCAGACTTTTTCAGCACACACACAGAATACACAGGTAGTGGACCTGGAGGAGATATTCACTGAACAGTGTATTTAATCAGAATGTCTGCTGCCATTACCATGGATACAGTCCGTCACGTGTCAATCCATATCAGCTGATATATACTGTACATCTTTGACAAAACCTATTCTAAAAAAAAGAAGATGTGGAACAAACTTCATGAGTGCTCTTTAAAGGTGTTACCGGTGTTTGTTTGTGTGTTTACTTGCATACACATGTAAACAAGTGATTAGATGTTTAGGTAGACACTGCACATTGTGTGAAAAAGCGTAGCCCTCTCACTGATTTGAGCAGCAGGGTCATCCTGAAAAAAGCTGAACCTGCTTTAACTTTTGCTGCAACACAATGCAGCATTGCTCTGCAAAGCACAGCAGTGGCTGCTATAAAACACTGTCTAGTGTTTTGGAGGAAGATTATCCTTCAAACTCTGACACATTACTCCAACGGGCTTTCCTGCATGGTTTTGTCTCAGAGTGCACGCACGCTATGAGGAACCGGACAGAGCATTCTGTCATGCCTTGCTTAGCACAGTAGGGTGAAAGTAAAGACTTGAAACTAAATAAGTAATAATTCAATCCCAACATCAGTTTAATTACAAACTGATATAATTTAAATGTATCCTGTGGAGTCTTTGGCCTCTAGAAGCATGTACTTTCACTTTGCTGTAGGTCCGAATTCTGTCAAAAAAAGAAAAAAACCTCTGTTACACTGAGCAGAAAAACAATGGAAAGCTGAGGAGTGAGGGAAAAAGCTGATCAGTTGTGTGTAAGTTGAATAAGTGTTGTGGTTCATGTAGACAAATTCCAGTTTTCACCCTCAGACCTGCTGAGTGAACCATCACAGAGTCTGATAAACTCCACCTGTGCGCTAAGCACTGATGTTTGAGTGTGTGGTGTGAGAGGGTCAGCATGCTTTATGAAGAATGGGACAGCATTTTGTGAAGTCATGCCTTCATATGACAAAGAACCAAACACACTAAAGTTGTTCTGTCTGTCATACTTGCTTTTAAGATTAGAACACTATGAATTAGGTGATTCCCTCAAGCAAATTTCCCAGCATTGCAGACCTGTGGAGAGAGTGCATACAGGGATTAAATAGTTCCCAAGTGGGCCATCAGGCACTTTCTGATTTCACGGTGGCACAGTCCCAAGCCCTGACTGACTTATTGGCATTTAAGTCCATGAATTGATAAGGAGGGACATTGGGACTGGGCCTGAGACAGCTTTATGTTCCAGTCTTGCTCCGCATGGACTCCAGATGGTGCTGTTGACTGCAGCGGTACTCTGTTCTAAAACTGGCAGCTGGAGGATTATGTTTTTGGATGTTTGCAGTTTAAGCCAGTACAGCAGAATCACATTTTGAGCAGCCACTTCGTGCTGCAACAGCATCTTATCCAGATTTACAACCACAGAAACAACAAACCATGATTTGGCTGGAGATACAACAAGTGCGCGGCTGTGTGTGTGACTCTAGGCCAGATGGATTGGTGGCGCTAACCTCAAGTCTGATGTTATTTCCTGGTTTGAAGTTGTGAAACAGCTATACAGCATAAATGGATATTTTATCATCCGAATGGTCATGGTGCTTTGTTATGTGGTGCCCTGCTATCCCCAAATGGTCAAGGTGCATACCACACTCCCCCATGTCCCTCGTTTGATTGTAGCCAGGTATGTTTTATGGATGTCACACCCATGTCTCCCCCTCTTTGCACCGTTTACCTCTCTACCGTCACCTGTCCAGCAAATACATAATTTCAAAAAACGTTATCATGAAAGGAATGCAGGCAAGGGAGACATGTCCAGACTCCTGGAGTTAAGAAGGACATGGTTGATTAATGACTAAGATGTAAAAAGATGCAATGACTCACTTGTTGATACACTGTAAGACCAAAAGCATGTGGACACCCATACTTGACATTCATATACTTGAAGAGCTCACTCCACTCCTCTGGAAGACTTTCCACTAGATTTTTGAACCTGGCTGCAGGGGCTCGCTCAGATATTGGTTTTGCAGTTGGTGTTTCAATTCTGCTGTTGTATTAAGATTTCCCTGAACTGAAACTATGAGGCCAAGCCCAAACCATGCAGAAAAAGACAGCATACTTGTGACATGTACTTGGAATAGTGAAGCCACCTTGAAGAATTTCATGGACGAAAACATCAGGACATGAAACAAAAGGTGTTTAAGAACAGCACCAGGAGTCACTGCTTGCTGCTTTGTCTCTCCCTGCAGACTCGTGGATTTCCCAGTCAGCATCTGTCCCTCGCAACCAAAAACAGACAGGGGTCGACTCTCCGTCACCAGCCACCTCCCTGCCCAAACCTCCAGGCCAGTCTTCCTCATCTACTTCCTCTTCAAGCTCCCAGCAACAGCCCAGGACGGTCAAGGTGATCCCTTTTTCCCCCTCTGGTTTCTTTTTCTGTCTGTATTCATTAGCACAGAAGGGCACTGGTTCAACTCGCGGGTAATGGATTAAAGTCCAAGTTTACCTGTTGCCATTGTAAAACCGGCTCGCTTAATCAGTAAGTTGTTGTCATTTGTTCATCGCAGGTGACCTGTGCTAACTGTAAAAAGCCTCTGAAGAAAGGCCAAACAGCATACCAGCGTAAAGGCTCCACACACCTGTTCTGCTCCACCACCTGTCTCTCTGCCTTCTCACACAAACCTGCCCCCAAGAAGAGCTGCACCATGTGCAAAAAGTGAGTGTGCTACAACCCACTGACCTGGAGATATCTGTAACAATAAGCCAAATCTGTGGTTGAGTCGAATAAAGGGAAAAGAGAAGTTATCTGTCTGTTGCAGTTACTGAGTTTCAACTCGTGTTTGCAAGTCCTAAGCACAGCATCTGAGTGTAAGGACAGTTTTAATTCTCTGAGCTAACTGATGCACACTTTCTGTAGACGTTAATCTGTCCGCGCCCTGTGATGTGTTTGTGTTTTTCAGGGACATCACAAACATGAAGGGTACAATCGTGGCCCAGGTCGACTCCAGTGAGTCTTTCCAGGAGTTCTGCAGCACAGGCTGCCTAGGTGCATATGAGAACAAGCAAAACCCCCCCAAATCGGGCCTCAAAACCAAATGTACAGTCTGCGGCAAGCTCACAGAGGTCAGTCTGTCCAACACACCGAACAACACATTCTCTTGTCCACTCCTCCATTAACCTGTTACTCCTAACCAGAGCAACACACCTGCCACTATGTTCCTGACAATGGGATGAATAACTGGCTAGCAGTGGGCACACAGTGAGATGTATTAGTTAGCACCCATGAAGTGTGACAGCCAATTCATGGTTTCCACATCCGTCCTCAATACAAGTACACTGACTGCACCCGCACAAGAAAAGCAAAGTTACTGCTTATTTTGTGCATATTATGTATGTACTGTATTTCCCATCTGTGGTCCTTTTCTCCTTCAGTGGCCCCAAACACCATTTTTTGTTTGTTGGTTTGTTTGTTTACTTTGTTTACATGCAGTTCAGACAAACACATTAAATACTACAATTGTAGTATGTGTTGAAGAATGTCCACATCTAAGTATGCAGCGCTGTCTGCATCTGTACTGAAGAATGATCAAAGCTTAAAGAAATCGAGATCTCTGCAGACTCTTGTTAAGCTTCACCTTCTCTTCATTATTTACTTCCTTGGCTTAGCTGTTTGTTTTGTTGTCTTTATGCTCATCTTCTCACCCTCTTCTCCGTCTTTCCTGTGTTTGGTTCTTATCCCTTAACGAACATCTCTTAACACTGTTTCACTGCCTCTGCCTCTCCTCCGCTTTGTCTTCCTCCTCAGGTCACTTTCATTCAATATTTATCTCTGCCTTGCTCCTTGTGTGCCCTCATTGTTCTCTTGTTCACTCTTTCTGGCCTTTCTTTTCTCCTTCCCTCCATTTCAGCTTGGCTTATTGAGGCCATTTTTCAGCAGGCCTCATTCTCCATGAGCACCACACGCAAAAACAGTTGTCCCAAAGTTGGAAAAAAGCTCCTTCCACCTCACAGTGCAGCATTAGTTAGTGAGTTGGGGTTGAATTCATTTGGTTTGAAACACAAAAGATGGTGCGAGCACCATGAGCATTCAAAGTATCCAAAATCGCTAAACTAGTCAGTCAGTTTGTGGTGAGCTTGGCAATATCTTTTAAAATGTGTTTTCTAGTCCACACATTCAGTATTAGGCAGGGGGCTTATTGTGTTACCTGCATCCCTGTGTGCCACAGCTAACCAGCACTACTGTCACCTAGCAGTCACAACCATCTACATTAGTGACACCATAAAATCATTTGCATTATTTACACCTGCTCCATGATTTAAGCAAGCACATAACATGGATAGTATGCAGGTGTAAGAATTAAACAACAAATAAACAAGAGTTTTCCAGTAGATTTGTCATTCCCTGTAGCTTTAGCTAATTTTAATTTCAGGATATGACAACTTAGGACAACTTCTAAAGCAAATGCATGAAAGAGGCGCTGATAAGCTGTTTGAGAGCAAACCTCCATTTTCACAGTGGGAGGCACTTCTGGATTTCCACTGAAAGGGTTGTTTGGACTAAGCTAGAATTCCACAGACATGAAGTGAAACAAAGTGTGATGCATAACTACATTGCTCTCAGACTGAGCAGACGAAAGATAAATGAAGTGGAGTTAATCGGCTCTTGCTGCCATTTCTGCATTTTTCTGTCAACAGATACGGCACGAGGTTAGCTTTAAGACTGTGACTCATAAGATCTGCAGCGACACATGTTTCAACGTTTACCGCAGGGCCAATGGGTTGATCATGAACTGCTGTGAGCAGTGTGGCGACTACCTGCCCAGCCGAGCGTCAGCGAACCACTTCCTGCTGGTTGATGGCCAACAGAAACGCTTCTGCTGCCAGAACTGCATTAGGGAGTACAAGCAGGTACTGTAGGCCCAAATGCAGGCTGCAGGTGTGTAGGATTTGCCTGATTGGGGCTATGTGATTGATTCATTTATTTCATTCAACCATATATATTAAAACTACAGCACTGCCTTGACAGCCAGAACTTTGACACATGACAAAGTTTCCGCTGTGGCGACCCCTCCTCCTCCTCCTCCTCCTCACAGCCAGGCATCTGCCTCCACAGTAACTACAATAAAATCATTCACCTGGCTTTGTTACTCTCACTCCTAAGATATATAAGGTATATAAGAAAAAGACGTTTACAGTTGCAGAAATACTAGTGTGCTTTGTCATAATAGGAAATGAATATCCAAGTGAGACAGCAAATGGTCCTTGAGTGAGCAAAGCAAATGAAATAGGACTCTGTTTGCACTTAAAGCAACAGGACTATGTTCCACTACATATTACTAATGGTTCAATCAGCATTTTATTTTTAAGGTGTGTTTTCTTTTCTGCTAATGTTTGTTTGCATGTTGGCCTCCACTGTGTGAATTTTGAACTATTGTTTTTTTAAAGGTGCAGTCTTGGTCATGATTGTTGATGGAGTTACAGAGTTGAGCAGCCAGTGTTTGTCCTGCCAAGTTGCGTAGACAGACTAGATGATGAAAGGCACACTTTATCAGGACACGGGTCACCAACCCTTTGGAGCTCTTTAAATTTCTAGTACTTCTGTTATTCCCATTTTCAACATATCACAACTAAATTGTGTTAATTTTCAATATTTGCTTGGCCTATTGGACATTATTGCTAATAAGTGGAAGAAGCCATGGTGCCGGTCTCATTTCAGTGGTATAAAATTCAAACGACAGGCTGACTGTTCACTAAAACTGTGAGCTGGTGTTTATCAGACACCCAATATGAGCTGTAATGATCCATCTAGAACAGACCAGCCCAGTTGATTTAATAGTGAAAGCTAAGTGTTTTCATGGCTGATGACAAGTCTTCTCTATGTCTGACTAGCTCTTGTCGTCCACATTTCTATAAAAAGTTAAAAAATCCATCAGTTCCTCTCAATAGATCCTAACTCATGCCAGCTGGGAAGAGGAGGCACATTCTGAATTCTGTAATGTCGCCTCACTCTTCAATCAATCTTTGAAGAACTCAAATTCAATAATCACAGTTTAGCACACTGTGGAAAATGACCTTAATCTTTACTCGGTTGTAATTGCATTTTCTGTGATGTACTTTGTTGGGAGGAATAAATAAAAGTGACAGCGGAACCAGGTCTGACTCCACATACTGAAGATGCATTTTATCAAATAATGCTGTAACACATTTCCAGGGCCGATGGTGCTGCTACCACTGTGATGTTAATAATAGGACGGAGCAGTGGGAAGACACTCACAAAGCGAACAGAGTCTGTTTGCTCTCTTAATGCTCATATGTCGTCAAGGTCCACTCAGTCAGAAGCCACTCTGTATCCTTAACAAACACATCAGAATCTCTTGTTTTAATGAACATTTCCCACAATTACTAATAATCCATTTGTCCCCTCACTAGCTTTATCAGTGAGTTGATAGAATCATTGCAGGTCACTGTGTCGCTGTTTGTTCTGATGTGGTGTTTTCCCTCTCTGTCTCAGGCCCACAGTAAACTTGCGAGCTGCCTGACTTGCAAAACGCTGATCAAGACAGGCGAGGTGCTCCACAGCCTCGGAGCAGGCGGCACCATGGGCTCCTACTGTTCTGTCAACTGCATGAACAAGGGCAAACTGACATCAACCTCTTTCCTCAGTGAGTAACCAGACGACTCAAGCAGGAGGGTTGAAGCTCTGAAAGTGAGCTTTTTTCTACCATAAACTCTCTTGAAGGATATTGATTTTTAAAAGGGCCATCCGAAGTGTGGCTTTCACTTTAAACCTTTAATCATGTTGAATTTTTTTTTTTTTTTTTTTTTGGCAAGAATAAGAGATAATGTGCACAGTTCTACAAAATCCTGTAAGATGTTCAACAGATATGAGCAACACAAAGTTGTGTTCTCATTGCTGCAGGTGGGCAGTATTGGGGGTGGGCAACATGGCTAAAATCAATGGCATGTGTAATTTTATATCATAATAACAGTACATATCCGATACAGTAATTGGTCTGTAAATTGAATGAAGAAATGGTTTAAGATTACCATATCATATTTCATCATATTGGATTATTTTCTTCATTTTGAGTCAACAACAAAAAACTCAAAACAGAAGAACGAGCGTTCTTTCAAAACAGAAGCTCCAAAGTTCCAGATGAGAACAATAATTTCAAGTGTTACAGGTAGTCCTCCATGTTTTCTCCAGCTTGAAGGTGTATTACTGTCACCAACTGTTGCTGTCATGTCTCGTGAGAGCATGGTTAGCAGTCCTGCTGCCCAAAGCACATTGCCCTGCGAGGCAGCTGGATTTGTGAGAATCACGAGATCATGTGAGAATCCAGCCCTGATCCTGCCCCAAATATATATTTGAGACGCTAAGGGAGAGCTCCTGCTGTGGACACAGCACTCCCAAGTCTCTACTGGTGGGAGCATTTCTACTGTTGTACAGTATACACCGTCACGTTGCCCAACCCTACGCTTCAACAGAAACATAATGTGCATTTATCATGGTAAGACCTGGGTAGACCACTTCTTGTGTTACTAAACATTGAATACATAAGTAGGAACAACTTATGTAAAAAGGATCTTTAAAAACCACAAGCATATGTAATAAATGCCTTTTTGTGTTGTTTTAATGTTTGATCTTTGTGTGTATGCAGACACAGAGCCCACATGTCACTTCTGTAAGAGGAACTCATTACCGCAGTACCAGGCCACACTGCCAGAGGGAAACATCCTCAACTTCTGCAGCTCGCAGTGTGTTACCAAGTTCCAGGTGGGGGCTCTTTTATTATTCAAATCAGAAGACACAAATATGGCTCCTTTTTTTTAGTGCCTCATGTCCCTCTGATGTGTTCTGGGTTATTAAATACAGTAATTCTTTGGTGTAGTTGAATGAGAACGCCACATTGTTTTGTTAGCTGTAGTGTCTGCTGCTGTGACAGTGAACAGGATGCTCTTGAAATTAGCATAAAATACTAATTGCATGCAACAAGTCTCTTAGAAAATTGGATCAAAATAGACATATTGATTGTACTGATGCCCCCACACTCTGATGTGAAGTTGTGTGGAGTGGACAGTTTCTCTCCATAGGATGTTTACAGGATAGGAGTGACTGTCTAGCAGCTCTAAACACAAACATGAAACACCACAGGTTTTTTCAGTGGAGTCCATGACCTGATTAGTTTTTTAGCATCATGTTGCATACATTTGCATATTGACTTCCATGTCTCCATCATTGTTTATGACACAGAGTTCATATGTGGAAAGACAGGTTTGTGGGCATAGAGGTATTTTCAAGTCAGTGTGTTTTTTAGCTTCATTAATTATCTCTGTAGTACACCCAGGTGGTGTGTTTTGATATATCCAGTAACAGGATGCTGACACGCATTAGGCATGTTGGATCATGCCTAAGCTGCATTTTCTCCATGTGATTGTTTTTGGGTTTTTTTGAACAGAATGCTACTCTTCAAACGGCCACCAATGGACAGACGCCCCTCTCCACCACGAACAACACTGTCCAGCTGAAATGTAACTACTGTCGAGGATCATTCAGCCTGAAGCCCGAAACTCTGGACTGGGAGGTGAGACCATCCTCAGGAGCAGCTTCTTAATTTTTATGGATATCACAGGCAAGCTGGTCTTTTTCTTCAACAAATAATGCTCTTCTTTATTTATTTTTTCTTTGTTTTTAATAAAAGAACCATAGACGATAAAGGTGCAACGAGTCAACCAAAGAGCTGAAACTTTAGCCAGTAAATTAATGCAGAGCAGATGAATCAGAATAGGTACAATACATTTATTTATATGTGTGTGTCTTCAGGATAAAGTCTACCAGTTCTGCAGTAAAGCGTGCTGTGAGGACTACAAGAAGCTCCACTGCATTGTGACGTTCTGTGAGTACTGCCAGGAGGAGAAGACGTTACATGAGACGGTCAAGTTCTCCGGGGTGAAGAGACCTTTCTGCAGTGAAGGTACCGAACTCCTTCCTCTCTAAGAAACTTCAGAAATCTGAGCAATTTTTTTTTACAATTTTGAAGCAGTCAGACAGACTGATTACATCCCATTTCAGATGAGCCTTCCCTGATTTTTATTCATCATCATTCCTTTTTCTGTTTCATTTTTTCTGTTTCATCTTTTCTTCTCTTTAATTGTTTGGTCTTGTTTTCCAGGCTGTAAGCTGTTATTTAAGCAGGATTTTATCAAGCGGTTGGGTCTGAAGTGTGTCAGCTGTAACCACTGCAACCAGCTGTGTAAGAGAGGTGTGACCCGGCAGCTCGGTGGCATGACCCGGGACTTCTGCAGCGAGACCTGTGCCAAGAAGTTCCACGACTGGTACTACAAGGTCCGCTCATACTCAGCGTCTGTCACTAAATGAACACAAATTCTGCGCACAGAACAAGTTTTTGTGAATGTTCTGAAGCTGTCTGCTTGTTGCCACTAGGCGGCGAGGTGTGACTGCTGTAAGGTGCAGGGTAACTTGACGGAGTCTGTGATGTGGAGAGCAGAGATGAAGCATTTCTGTGACCAGGAGTGTCTGTTGAAGTTCTACTGCCAGCAGAATGAGCCCATCATGGTCACACAGAAAGGCCCCGAGAACTCCAGCATGGGTACAAACTCTGTGTGTGTGTGTGTGTGTGTGTGTGTGTGTGTGTGTGTGTGTGTGTGTGTGTGTGTGTGTGTGTGTGTGTGTGTCTGTGTCTGTGTCTGTGTGTGTCTGTGTCTGTGTCTGTGCATCCATGCACGTCTGTGTGTGTGTGTTTCCTTTTGAGGAGCTAAGGTCTTACAGATTACCCTCTTAAGCAAATGCTTACTGTTCCATGCAACAGAAAATGCTCTTTAAGGGTCAAGTATTACAGAATGAATCAGTGTTATCTGAACTGTAGTGATACAAAGGAAGTCAAGCCTGTCTGCTTGTGTGACTGTCACTCATGATTTCTTGGTGAATTAAAGATGTGATGTTTTTATTTTCCTCTTTACAGGATTTGACATGCAAGGCACCAAACTCGGGGTAAGGAAGAATTTGGAAGGGGTGTTTGTATCATCATCAGTTGCTCTGAGATGTACTTCATTTCTATTTTCTGTTTTCTCAGATGTATCTACTGTCCTTTAAAAACAAGCCCATTGTTGTTATTTCTGTTTGCAATTAAAACCTGTCCATTTTTTTTCTCTGCCATGTTGCAGCTGGTGAACCAGGGTTCTGTGGCGTACACTGGAGGAGGGTTGGTGAGAGATGTCAAGAACAAGGCAGTGCTCTGCAAGCCGCTCACCCTGACCAAGGCCACCTACTGCAAGCCTCACATGCAGAGCAAGCTTTTACAGACAGGTAAACACAGCAGCATCACACTCACAAGAGTGCTACGAACTTGTTCCTTTCATTTCAGACACTTTGAATTAGTTTGATAAAGGGAAATGATATGAGGCAGTAAAGGCAGCCAGCTGGATTTGAATCAGAGATGTGCAGGGCTCAGTGAGTAGCATATGATCACAGGTCAGACACAGATAAAGTTTGCTATAGCGAGCCAGTAGAACTGGGACATTGCTGTATTTTAGTGAAGTTTTGGCCTGGGTCCATCTTAACAGTTATGTGGAGGAATTCCTGCTACTTGCCCATTGAAATCATTACTTTATGACCCGTTAATACTCATACTAATTTGCATAGATAATGTTATGATTTGGCATATCTGTGTCCACAGATGTAGATGATGGTGTGAAGAGGGAGTATGTTCCTGTACCCATACCTGTGCCAGTCTTCATCCCCATGCCCATGAACATGTACTCCCAGGTCACTCCCACTCCAGTCTCTCTGCCTGTACCGGTAAGACATGATCCTTAGCTCAGGAACATCAGAAAAATCATTGAAAGCCTGTTTAATGGATGTTAGAATGACAAGCTGCTTAAGGTGCCTCTTGTAAGAACAAATTGGCAAATGCAGCAATCTCAGGCTGGCAAAGTGAGGAGAGATTTGCTAATCAGAGTGATTTCTAACCAAAAACCTACATGTCCTGTCCCATCCAGGTTCCTGTGCCTGTTTTCCTACCAACTACCCTGCAGGGGGCAGAGGAGATCATCCAGACCATCAACGAACTGAAAAACAAAGTGCCCTCTGATCCTCTGGAGGCAGACCTGCTCTCCATGGCCGATATGATCACAGAGGACCAGACGCCAGGTACACATGGGATGAACACTGATGGAAATTCTTGAAATTCTCTTTTTTTTTTTTTTTTAATGTTCAGTGTCAAATATTCAAATAATGACAGCGAGCACCTACCCGACTGTGTGTTTCAGATGTGAAGCCAGTGAAGGTGAAGACAGAGTGTGGAGGGGAGGAGTCCTCCAGCAGCAGGTCCGAGGACAAGGAGGCGAAAGAGAAAGAGGAGGAGGAGGGGGAGAAGGAGGAAGAGGAGGGGAAAAAGGAGGAAGAGGAGGGGGAGAAGGAGGAAGAGGAGGGGAAAAAGGAGGAAGAGGAGGGGGAGAAGGAGGAGGAGGAGGAGGACAAGTACGAGCCTGATCTGGACCTGGAGACAGACTTCCCTCAAGGTAAACACCTCCTATACATGGAGTTCCAGGCCTGTCAATGCTAGACCAGGGAGGCAGTGTCGGTCAGGAACCACTCACAAGCCGTGAGTGATAGTAGTTCTGCAGTGTTTGGTCTTGACGGGCTCTGGATTTCAAAGCTCAACAGTCAAACAGAGACTGACTTCAATATAACGGCAAAAAGGAACATTGAGCCCTTTTGTCTTTCGCCTGTGTTTTCATTTCTGTTTTTGAATTAACTGTAAAAGCAATAAAACTTTTAGACGCACTTTTCATCATCTGCTAAGCACGACAGACCTCGTTCATCCCATACTAAACATAACTGAATATAAAAATCATTGCTGACATTATGTTGTAACTGAAGCCATCTCATTCATTCTGTTTAGTGAAGCTGCGCTTATGTAACAGCATCTGACTGCATGGGTTTTTAATGGATCAGCACAGTAATTGAAATTCAAATTTCTCCCTCTGGTTATTGCTGGACCTGCTGTCATCGCCACCTACAGTCTAGAGGAGTGTGAGGTCATTAACCAGGCCAATACATGTGTTAGTTTTTTACTCTGTTGATTTGTTGTGTCTGACCGTGTTGATGAGCCATGATCATACGTACTTCGACCGCAGCTTCAGCCACAATATTTGGGCCGTTCTTGGAGCATAGCCAAAGTGTGATGGTCTCTTTCTCAAACTAAGCTTTTCGTCCTAAACTCAAAAAGCAATGTTTCAAAAACTCATTATGTTCAGCTTTCAGTATTTTTGTATATGTTTCGTAAACAGTATCATTGCATACTTTCCCATTTTTGGTAAATAAATTGCATTAATAGCAACATAAAGGGCATTCTTTACCTTACAAATTAAAGTGGTAACATTTTAATGTAACACCCCATCAAGCATCTACACACTGTATAAATACTTAAAGTGTAGCCTTTAATGTAGCTGCAGCAGTTGGATTCTTTCAGCTGCTGAAAATTCACCAGCTGCTGTCGCTGTTTTTACCAGTAATATGAACGAAATTCTTACCAGACAGGTTTTTCAGCATCAAGCAGTTTCATCTTCTCTCCTGTCCACAAGTCAGAGAGTCTGATTTGGGGCTAATTTCCATCACTCTCTGCGTTCTCTTGAGTAACAGAGTTCCAGTCAGAGATATTTTATCAGAGATAAAAGTGCTTTATCCTCATATGTGTTAAATTCAGACACGTTCATGTTGTCCTCTGTTTGTCTGTCTGTCTTCTTCTGCCTCCTCTATCACTAATATAGATAAAATAAGCAAGTAATGCTGCCGAAATAGTTTTTGGGGGTAGGGGAGATATCTGACTACTGACTTCCTGCAGGTATTCATGGATCAGTGACAGTGCATGTAAACATGTTGTGTGATTGGCTGCCTAAACCTGTTTGTCTGAATACCTGCTGTGGTGAATGCATGTAATTACATCGGCTAGGACAGCGCGTCCCTGTACCTGAGGCTCAGAACCCCATAATGCTGACAGACTCGCTGTCTTAACAATAAGTTGTTGAACTAAGTGCTGACCCACTGAACTCTGAATGCCGAGTCACAGTGTATAAACCCCTAAATCTAAAGTAGTGTTACCTGTTTCCCATCCTGACTAGATTTATTTTTCCACCATATAACAAATAAGAAAATAATCCGACAGATGTTGTTTCTTGTCTCAGCCTCAGACCCTGTTCCAGTCCTGGAGGGAATGGATGAGGACATGGGCTTCTCTCTACCTCCAGTCCTGGCAGAGGTGAAGGAGGTGGTGCAGGAGTCTGCACCTCGACCACAGCCCAGGAGACAAGTATGTGCACAGACACAAACACATGCACGGAACAATGTGAGTCCTTTGTTGTGGCCAGCTACAGTTAGTGATCGGTGTGTTTGTGTTGCAGGGGAACAAAAGGCAAGCGGTGGAGGACAGCTCAGATCCAGCCTCGTCCTCTTCGTCCCATCCAACAGGCAGACACTCAGAAGGTCGATCACTGCCCCTCAAAGCTCGATATGGTATCCATGCCTGGAAACGCTGGGCGCTGTCTCCCTCTGACCAGTCAGATGACACCAAAGTAAAGGACAGCTCCAAACCAGGTGCATTGTTTGGCTGAAAATGGCAGAAGTGAAAGGTTGATTGTCGTATCTGAAAACCTGTAGGATGTGTTGCTAACAGGAGTCGGCGTCTGTTTCCATCTCCTGCAGCCCGGACTAAAAGCAACCTGCTGCTGCTGAGCTCAGAGGAGCTGAATGTGGCTTTGGCCCGGTTTGTCAGGGAGGTCTGCAGGCCCAGTGGGGAGCGCTACTCTCCAGACAGCATCCTCTACCTCTGTCTGGGGATCCAGCAGGTTGGTACAAACCCCAGAAACACCAGCACCTCTCCAGGAAGACTGAACCAGACAACAAAGTCTCAAGACTGGACATGGAGACATTTATCTTTGCACCACATGTCAGTGCGAACAGTCCATCTGAAATATTTATGATGCCCCTTGTTTTTTAAATTTGGCACAAATGTTACTGTGACCACACCAGACACATCTTTGACCATAAGTCAAGAATTCGTACACTCTCTATGATGACATTTCACACAAATGTCTGACAGGATAAAATGCTGAAGTCATGACATTGTATATCCAAATGTCAGCTTCACAGTGACATCATACTGTTCTGCAGAAACACTCCTCTGCTCATTATTCAACACCTTAACTCAGGAACAGAAGGCAGATTGTGATCATATTTCACATTTGGTCAGATACTGAATTGTTGACTCTGATCTTGGGTTTTAACTGTGATTGTAGAGATCTTCTTTGCTGCTGGGTTGAAGATTTACAGTTTGAAGCTTCTTTGCAGCAGCATCCATCTTTGAATCATTGTAGTTCACCACAGGCTCACTGGTTCTACTGATGTTGAGCTTCAGGTGATTGCTGTTGCTCCATTTGCAGTCTTTCACTAGAAACATGCATGTCAATACAGTGATATTTCACCAAAAAATACACTGAATACCTTTTATTGAATTCCTCAAAAGTCTTCACTATGTATCATGAGTCTAGAGACACATGGATGTAAGCTGCAGCTTGACTGTTTGACGGAGGCATAAAACCATGAGGCAGGAAATCTAGTTGTCATGTTGTTTCTTAAAATGAAAACATTTTTTTTTAGTTTTCACATCAGTCTATCCTCATCTAACTAGTTTGTTCAGCTGTGAAGCTTTGTTCAACTTCCAGTGTACCCAGTTCATACTGTAAAAACAAAGGAATGGGACATCCTGCTGCATACAATCACAGTCCTCCCCTTGATGTCCCTCCTTTGTTTCTCCCTTCACTTCCTGTTACCTCCCTACTGTCTATCAAATAAAGGCAAATGCCATTACAAATACTTTTAAAAAACTATTCTGAAAATCAAAAATTAAAACAAAGTGGAGGCATCTCTAGCACTTGCCATAATGTAGCAGAAGGCTCGATTCAGTAGTAATTTTGTTGACCCTCTGTCATTAAGTATCACTGTTTCACCAACTAAAGTGAAAAAAATCTTAAGATAATGTAGAATAATTACATTTAGATTGATATAAAACAATAGAAATATTTACAGGAGTAAGTAAATATACAAAGCAAGAACTTTCCTTTTTGTCCCAGTAAAATCCCTCTGTAGGCATTTTAGAGGTAGGAACTCAACTTCAGAGTGTGTTTCCAGTGGGACAGATAGTACTGGTGCACAGCCTTCCCTCCTGCTCTCACATGTGAGCAGCAGCAGCAGCACAGCATGGCTGCAGAGAGGAGTGCAGGACGGTCAGAGGTCCTCTGGAGTGAGATTTTTCTCACAGAAACATGTAAGAACTGTGACTCTGTTGGTAAGAACAATCCATGTTTTTCAGATTTCTTGGTTTTTGTACAGTTTGATGAAGTAATATGGCCTAAAACACTTGAAAATGTTTCAGACCTTGTCTGGGCCTGCTGCTGCACCTCCCTCTCTTTTTGAACATGTCCTTTCAGTGAGCTCGTTCGTGGGGTTTCACTGAGGTGAAGACTTGTGTTTGTATTTTTTAGCAGGAAGTCAGAAAACAACCACGCTTTGCACCAGATGGGTCTGAGTGTACAGATTTGTGTGTCCTGTGATTAGAACTCTTTGCTGTTCACATTCTGAAAAACAGTGATGACGATTTAAATATGAGGACACTGAAGTTTGAATGCATGGGAGCAAACACAGCCTGCATTTGTTTCACCTTTTTTAAGTGTGAGTGTTTTATCTGTTTGAAGCATCTTCACGCCAAAGGCCGGACGGATGACCTGTTCAGTGACCCATGCTACCAGCAGTTTGGAGAGGAACTCAATAAGGTCCTGAAGGACTGGCAGCCCAGTGTGCTTCCTGATGGTGAGTGCAGCCACACGTCATCTGATATGACCGTCAGTCCAGCACCAAAAGTCTGCTATTGAACTATTTTTTTTGAATTTATAAGAAATTTAACCTACTAGATAAGTGAGTGACCACATTTTGTACACAAAATAGGAAATTTAGAGGGATGCAATCCAAAAATGTGGAGCTTAGAAAGTAAATCTACCACTGATGATGACACTGGAGATGTGGCACTGCGGCCTGAGTGTATGAGTGTGCGCTTGTTGGCGCCAACTAGTGACTGTTTAACTGTAGTGTTGCTCCATAATGAGCGGTGTCCAATGATTAGAACTCTTCTGCTGTTCACATCCTGACACGCTGTGATTGCACTGTACTGTCAAATGAGGACACCCTATCAGCCCCAACAGGCAACACATTTGAAGGTATAAAGTTAAAAATGAGTTTACACTGAAACTAAAAATTAGTTTTTACTTCTGCTGTATTGAGATAGTGCAGCGGGATAAGAGGCAGGAAAGGCAGGGCAGAGAGAGGGAATGACATGCAGCAAAAGGCTGGACTCAAACTCAGGCCTCTGCAGTCAGGACTCAGCCTTAATGCATGGTACACACTCCACTGGGTGAGCTCATGGGGAGCCCAGAATTGAAATTTGCCTGATCCAAAAATCTAAGTGTTTGAAATGAGTGAGATCCAATTGTGAATAAATGGATGGAAGCAAAGCCCTGAACAAATACAACTAAGCAGATAGCGTTGTGTTTTATTTATGTTTTACACAGTGCCACAGCTGTTTTGGAATCGGGGTTGTAGAAAGGGTTTAAACGTGTTTGCTGCTCTCCAGGCTCGCTGTGGGGTCGAGTGGAGGAGCAGAGCCTGTGGAGCAGCCGGCAGCTCGGCGAGCAGAGTCCCGCTGCTCTGCTGCGCTCTCTGGTCTACCTGAACACCAAATACTTTGGCCTGCGCACTGTGGAGCAGCACCTCCGCCTCTCCTTCGCCAACGTCTACAGCCCTGACACCGTCCATCCTGTCACCAAGGAGACCACTGTCTGCATCCGCGTGCCTTCCATCTCTCAGGATCACCACGGTGAGGCGAGCAGCGTGGACACAACCGAACATTTGCAGCACTTTTTTGATGCGTCCGAGCAATATCAGTGCAATTAATGCGACTATCATCTTGTCATAGAAAATAAAAATTCCCTTATTTTTAACCTCTGTGAGTGTGACGCAGTTCATTGGGTATTGGGTGTAAGGTCAAATCACGTTATATATCTCGTTAAAAATGTTTGATTTTGTCTTCTGGCCCTTCAGTGCAAACAGAGTCTGGGAGGAGGAAGCGTAAGTTAGAGGACAGCGATCAGGACTATGAACCAGACGACGACTCAGGAGGCCCCACTATACGCTGCCCGGTGAAGAAGCACGAGTGTCGCCTGTATGACCTCTACAGATCGAAGTGGTGAGTTCAACATCTTTACTAGTACAACTAAATCCAGTACTTTTTCTCTAAAACACCGTCTTCCTCCACGCAGTACTTTACCTCTGCAGTTGAAGCAATTTCAAACTCTTCCTGCTGTTCTTTCCCAGAGGAGCAGATTGTGCAGCAGCTGGAAAAACAAAGATTCTCCCTCTTCATTACTCTCATGCTCAAAGCATTTCCAGGAGTTATTTAAAGTGTTGGAGGTTACTGTGGAGAGAAGTTCTTCCTCTTTAAATCTGAAGCAGCTGAAATCAAAATCAGGCCTGCAACTGATGATTTTATGAGTCAGTTAATCCAGTGATTAAATATTTAGTATTTTATCTGACAAAAAATGGTGCTCAACTTCAGACATTACATCAACCAACATGAATGTTTTAGATAGCAGTAACTGAATATATTTCATGATGTGTATAATCTGTAGAACGTTTGATTTAGGCAACGTGTTTGTCTTCAGGTGCTCCGTCTTGCATCCTAAACTCAGTTAAGCAGTGTGAGTCCTGTGATTATAACTCATTGCTGTTCACATCCTGAACCACAGTGTTGATTATTGAAAGATGAGGACTTACCATGAAATACTGTCAAAAGTTTCTCTGTATTTTTCATGAGGAAAATACAAATAAGAGGTTCACACTTCTCTTCCTCTCTCTCTCTGACCTCCTGTTTTCTCTCCCCATCCCTCCTTTAACCATATTTTCTTCTTTTCTTCCTTTGTCTTCTCTTCTTGTCTAATTTTTTTTGCACTTTTCTGCTCTGCCACCCTTTTTCCTGCTCTTCTAACTCCTCCTGTTGCGACACTGATCTCCTACTCTGTCACTCTTTATATGATGCTTTCTCTTGTAATCTTTCCCTGACCTTTCTTACCCCTTAATCCCAATTTTCTCCCCCTCTCTTCTCTCACTGTTCTTGCTGCTTCCTCTTATCTCTTTCTCTCCTTTTCTCCTTAATTCTCTTCCACTTTTGCCTCTTCACTTTTACTCTCACTCCCTCCTTCCCTCCTCACCCTCCTTCCTTCCCTCCAGTCCACCGTTGTTGCGGGAGCGTCTGGATGTCTTCTACGTTCAGCCGGATCCGGCCTGCGGTCCCGACGACCCGCTGTGGTTCAGCTCCACACCGCTGGAGCGACAGATCCTGGAGAGCCTCCTCACCAGAGTCCTCCTGGTCAGGGACATTTACACAGACAAACAACACCTGGAGGAAGACGAGGAGGAAGAGGACAGGGGCGAAGCAGTTGGGGGAGAATAGCAGTCGCCTGGACTTCTGCTAGTAGAGCCAGAACCTTCAGCAGAGGATAGCTAGTGTGCGTGCTCCTCCCCTGTCTTGTCATCTAGCCCTCCTTCCCCTCCTCGCTGACTCGCTGTTTCCTCCTGGTGAGGGGCGTCCACAACAGGGAACTTGAGAAAGCAGAGGATGGTGATGGTGGTGAAGAGCAGCCCAAGCTTGCGCTTCTGCTGATAGATTCACAAAACAGAGGATGTGTGATGTGAACTAGTTCACGTTAATAGGAGGAGATGGAGGAGGTGGAGCTGTAATTCGTTATCTTTAGCCAAACAAAGCTAAATCAGGTAGAAAACAAAGCGTATTGATGGTTATCATGATTTTTTTGGAAAGATAAGATGTGCTGTCGTGCACTGGCATCAATTCCAAGGGCCTAACATGTTTATAGTTCTCAGCTTAAATCTATTCAAACTTTAAACAACACAGAATAATGCTTTAACAAAGGTTTTCAGCAGCCACCAGGAGGCAACAAGCAGGTACCAGCAGACACTGAGGTGAAGGGTCGGGATGTTATTTTCTCCTCCCCACTGCCGGTCTGTGCGTGGAAGAGAGGCAGTGGAGTGCTTGGGGTCAAGAGAGGAACTTAAGTTTTACAAAGATTATCAATAAGCAAGGGACGAGGCAGGCAGACGGGTCTGGATGAGTCCAGGACCACTACCCAAGAAGAGTAGAGGAGGCAGTGCGAGGCTGATGCTGTGTCTGTCTGAAATGTTGGAAGTTGGAAATTCCCAGCTGGTAGGTTGAAATTCCACCTTTGATGCATTTATAGTTCAGCTTCTTAAAAAAGAAAAAGGTAGAATCAAAGCTGATGAAAGTTTTTTTTTTTTTTTAATATTTCGGCCAATGTTCTATCCTTTTCCAAATTTAGCAGCTAATCATGCTGGTATAAGAGCTACTTTATACAAATTTCTATTTTAATGTGTGATTAAATGCTAAATATTCTCCAGCAGAAATGATTGGTGGACAGCTTCAGGTGTCTTGCGTCTTTGACCAGTGCGACTTCATTGAGGTTTAACATATCTGCTGTTAGATGGAAGGGAAGGTGTCATTTTGTGCATTTAACAAATATTTGGTTTCATGAATTATAGATTTAGCGTCACCCACCCGCACGTCGGCTCGTTGGACTTCTGCTCAGGTCAAAGTTTGGTGGTGTGAAGGTGCTGTCAGTCTACTCTGTTGTATGGCGACAGGCAGGCGGGACAGGAAATGGCGTGGGTGGGGTTGGAAACTGCAGGAGCTTAGCAGGGCTAGCATGCTAACCACAGCAGTCCACAAAGTTCATTAACAGACCTTTTCATGAACCTCTGTCACTGTTCTTGTGCTCAGTCCAGCAAAACAGCGTCCCTTCCTCTCTGCCTTTTATTACTTGGCCATGCAGCTATAACACAATGAATGGCAGGTCAGTCCCACCCACTGGAGATGTTGTGTGTCACAGTTCAGGCGGATTGAGTGGAAGGTGTGATCAGTTTATGATCAGGAGCTAATACATCTGTTCCTCATAGAAACGAATGGTGAGTGAAATCTGTTGTGACTGCACCATAAAGATATGGTCACATTACGCCTCCATCGCACCAATACTCGCTCTCTGCTTACCATCCGTTTTATTGTCGTCCATAAAAGAGACAAATCCAAGCATGCGTTCCTTGTTTTGGTGTGCTCTCCAGCCAGCTGTCAGAGTTCACCTTTGACTGGGCTGATGTGCTCAGAGGTGTAATTTTAGTCTGTTTCAGCACCGTGTTTAGTGCATAGTCACACTCCCAGATGACAAACTTTCTCACCTGCATCAGAAACATGACTCTTTCTCAGAGGGCGTGTGCAGGGCTTTGTTATTCTGTGACAATGTCTTTATGCAGGGAATACTGTGAGGCCACCAAACTCATCGTACCAAGAGATAATAGTTGTAAATCATCCCGCCTTAACAGGTGCAACATAAGGGTCAGAGAGATGTCGTGCACACCTGCACTGTCTAGTCAAGCTATATCTAATCAGGTAAATTGTGTGTGTGTGTGTGTGTGTGTGTGTGTGTGTGTGTGTGTGTGTGTGTGTGTGTGTNTGTGTGTGTGTGTGTGTGTGTGTGTGTGTGTGTGTGTGTGTGTGTGTTGTGTAGTGCTAACAGCGTCAGGGTGCATAACAGAAACCTCCAGTGCGATACGTTTCGCCACATTGGGTGAAATTTGGAATTTCTGACTCTCCAACATGTCTGGAACGCAGCATTAGTCCAGCAGCCTCTTCCTCTCAGTCAGGGCGATCTACCATATCACACATCTCCATTAACGGCTGCTTTCATTCCATCCCATCATCCCGCTCACGGCTCTTCCTCTGTCAGTACTGCTCTCAGGCAAAAACCATTGCACCACAGAGGACTTCAGCTCGGAAGAGCAGGAGTCAGGACTGATCCCAGGACAGTAAAAGAGGACTGACTCTAAAGCTTGTTATCTCTCTTCCGACAGACCTGACTCGCTGTGGTGTCAGGTAAAGGCAACCTACCGACATGCTGCATTTCTTGGATTTTCTTGCATTGGGGGAACCTTCATTCATGCAATGTAGCATTATATGCGTACTAAGCCCAGATTGGGTTGCTTTGAAGTGTAAATATCTCTGAAACGAGGAAGTGATTTGAGATGGAGTCAACACAGAGGGACACTGTGTCGTTTGGGGGGAAATAAAAACTCCCTCCGAAACCTTCAGCTTGAAAACCCGCCTCCCAAGAAGCCTTTTTAAAAGACTGATTATTTATTTCTTTTTATTAGTTTGACTGTATCCTCTTTGCATTGGGATGGGATTTTTATGGGTGCCATTTCCTTCTCAGCTGTCATTCATTGAAAACCTGCTGCGGTCCTGCACCCTCGTCTCTCTCCTGTCCATTAATTAAAGGGTATATGGTGCAGGAACCTGCTAACCATGAAGGACACTGATTATTCAGAGCTCAACAGACTATTTTTGAATGTTTCCTTTCCGCCTTGGTCCCCGTGTTTGTATTTTTCAATTAGTCGCCTCTAAACTTGATATCGATTTAGTTTGAAAACTGAGCACTTGTTGAGAAGTGCCCTCCTCTTCTTCCCAGCTGTTTTAGTGTTAGCACTGCAAAGCAAAAGCTTGTATGTAATAAAGAATTGGTTGATTTTTTTTTTTTTTTTTTTTCAATTTTCATGAACTGAACCTGTTTTCTTTCAGAGATACTATCCATTGTTAATTTCTATGATTTTTTTTTTTTTAATTTGTGGTTTAAGTCCCCTTTTTTACTTATGATTTTTATTATTTGCTCTGATTGTTTCAATAAATTGGATAAAGTGTCATCAAGTTAAAATCAAGTGAAGATTATTTGAAAATTCCTTTTCTGCTTCTTCGTCGTCACTTATTGGCTGTCATTTAAATAGAGAGAATGCTCTCAGATGTTAAAGTTGGATACATTTTTACACCAAGCTAATTTCTGTTTCCACAAGCAGTGCCCAAATGTAAGGAGCACCCTCACTAATCAAAAATCAAACATGTCTTCTCTGCATGATCCACGTCACTGCTCCTCCTGGCTGGAGTGGATTTACCTGGGGAACAAGGTCAGGGAATGCTCCTCTAGAGTTTTATTTTGTCTAAAGAGCAGGTGTTCCTGTTATTTTGTACACTTGACTGAGTGGTGTTGAACTGCAGTGTAACATTTCAGGAACTACGGCAGAGGACTGAGCGGGGGAACGTCGGTCTGGTTTCTGACACCAGAGGAGTGTCGCCAGTCCGAAATCCAAACCTTTAAACTTGA
Organism: Chaetodon trifasciatus; assembly: GCA_037975065.1. Lineage (NCBI taxonomy): Eukaryota > Metazoa > Chordata > Actinopteri > Chaetodontiformes > Chaetodontidae > Chaetodon > Chaetodon trifasciatus. Next base: position 370,962 of record JBBMOE010000041.1, read on the forward strand.
CTGTGGTGTTTTAACAAAACTGACACAGGATCAGAGACCCCGGTTAACCTGGCTAGTTTTCCTGCTGGACTCAGAGGCAGTGACCAAACCTGCCACAGGTTTGGACCTTCAGTAGTCGCTGTGGCTGGCTTCAATGCCTAATGTGAATGTGCCTATCTGTATATACTGAAAGTGAGTGATTGTGACTTGAGTCTGATGCTATGTGTGTGGGCTGATCTGCTGATACGGTCATGTTAAATAAATGGTTTCATTTTCTAACCAGACTCCTTAACGGTGCACTTTTATTTGCCTGTAGTGAAAACAGCAACATGGACATAAAGGTCACCACACTCTCTGCCAATCCAGTGTGATGCTGGTGAAAAGAATCTTAAAGCATTAAAAACTAGGAGTAACCAGGACATTGTTTCTGCTGGCACAATTTGCCGCTATGTTTTTTAAGTGACTTTTTTTTTTAAACTACATTCCTGTTCATTTTCATGGTCTTGGATTGATAGCAGAGAGACGCAGATTAAAACCTAATAGTGCTTGACCTAAGAGAAATGTCCTGTTGTGAAGTTGGCGAACTTACCCTTTAAATAACCAGGGTCGTGTGCAGAAGGTTGATGCTGCAAATCCCCCAAAATGGGGAAATGGAGAAAAGACCAGCAGGGAAAAGTGAACGAAAAATCCGATAATACTTTATACACACTACTGGGTCACAAAGGGTCTTCAGGGTTTCCACCAGATGTTGGTCCTGCTGCATTTGCTCCCAAACAGATGAGCATTAGTGACCCTGGTGAAAAAATACAGTAAAATATACAAAATATTAGTAACTGAGAATACTTAAGTGTACTTGCATCCAGACTAATTTTGTACTTACACTTACACACATTACACTTCAGTAGTATTTAAGAAGCACAACAGTCCAACTGAAGTTTTATTAAGTCTAATTACAAGGAAGTTTTTGGGTTCGTTTGTTTCATTTGGGGAGAAATAGTATTTGAATTGTTCCAGTTCACCCCAAAGATGAGCAGTCCTGTCAAGTTCTTTATGGACCCGGTTTTGTGTACGGGCTCCGGCGTGTTAAAATAGGGAAAGGTCCAAACTGTTGCCACAAAGTTGGAAGCACACTTATCAAAAGAAGAAAGAAAGGAAGAATTATTATCATGGGTCAATGACCTTGTTATCCATTCTAACGTCAGAGATTATAGAAATATGTGAGCCCCAGGTTAAAATTATTACAGCGTGTTAATGTTGGCACAGCATGGGGGCCTCTTCAGTGCGCTCTGACCTTCCTCACTATCATGTCCATTTTTTACAAGGTGCCAGGCGGACATGACACTGCGGCAGAGAGGGTTATCTTTGAGCTGACGGACAGCAGGGCAAGGGGAGGTGTGGCCTGTCGACACCCCCGGGTCAGTGCGGTAGCCAGGGAGACGAGGCTGAGGCTCATGAGACAGGAAGTCGTGTTGGAGAGGTTAAAGTGGCCAGGATGTGTTGTGTCACTATGCAGGGACTCAGTAGGAGCGTGGATATATGTAGTTCATGAAGCTGACTGTAAATGGTGTTGAGGAGAGGAGACTGAAGGTCTCCACTGCAAAATGAACATTAAATAAAGCTAAAATAGTTTCTAATTCTCTAGAAATGATGTCATCAAAAATATATGACCCCTACATACACTATAAAAGACATGCATACCAGAAGACAATGAACCATAACAAAACTATGTTTTGATTTTCTTGAAGCATAATGACGTGTCCTTTGAGAACAGAGTCAAAATGTCCCATTAAAGAAATGTACAAAAGAATAATAAACTACAGAATAAACTACAGTCAGTGTAACAGGGTGGCTCGCTGTTGTGTTTTTGCTAGTTTCTGTGGCACAGAGGAACGCCTGCATGGACAGTACTTGTTGATAAATTCATTGTTGTGTTTTTCTCATTTGTTTACAATAAGAATATAAGATCTCCATCTTCATCCTGTAATGAAAGCAGACGAAACACAGGAATGACCAGAGACAAGGCTGCTTCTCTCTTTGAGTGAAAGAGCACTGTCCTGTCTCTCCCAATGGGGGGCGCTACGCCCTCGCTGTGAACCCCTCCCCGGGGACTGGCTGAGTATTCGTGAGCTCCTGGTTTATCACCGCCACCATCATCATCACCAGACGTGTTGTTAAACTATAACACCTATCACTAGCCGCAGGAAGAGCTGCTGCTTTGTTGAGCTTCCGTGTCAGGACCCACATCTGACAAGAGGTTCACATCTGCAGCCGGCTGACGTAAGGCGGCCTCCCCTCTCCACCCATGAGCCTGTGCACACTCCTCCTCCCCACCCCCAGCCTCGCCCTCTCTCCCTCCACCCAGAAGAAGCAAGGCGTGAAAGCTCAAGTCTTTTGGAGGCTTTAAGGAAAAACATTCCCCCATTTCACCTCACATTTTTTTGGGGGGGTGGCGGACGGGCGGAGGTACAAAACACGGTGACAAAACCCAATTTTTTGAAGAGGCAAGCTTTTTTCTTTCTGTGCTATCTGTCAGAGTTGGCCAGACTCCAGTAACTTGTCCCATTGATCTAAAGCTAAAACGGCCCTGTGCGCCCACACAGCCAGGCCTGCGAGGGGTGTAAAAACATTTTTTCACCCTCGTGGGGTTTTTTTTGTTTGGGCTCAATCCCCAGCTCTTTCAGGGGGCATAAAGAAAGCGCTGTGCTCAGCAGGGTCATGTGGGCGAGGCCCGGGGGGTAGACTATAGGTGGCGATTAGGGCCTCTAATGTGCAATGAATCCTCTTTGAATCACATGATATGAACTAATGTCGCCATTTAATGATAAAACAACAGCGACTGGGAGGGAAGAGACAGTGTGTGTGTGTGTGTGTGTGTGTGTGTGCGCGCGCGCGTGCGCGCGCAGATGCAGTGTACAGCTGCACAGAGGACAAGAGGGCAGGAATGGATGACAACTGCATTTCTCAGGTTGTGTGCTCCAACACATGGCGCAGGACCGGCGGAGGGACGGGAAAGAATTTAGTTGGGACAGCTGGGATGTGAGTTCAAGTGCAACACAAATCTTTTGTGTTATCCTTCCTCTTGTCCTCCTGGATGGTTCTGTTTTTGCTCATTTCTTACATGCTCTTACCAAATTCTCCAATGTCCAATGATCCTCATTTCTTGAAAGTTGAAGAAATTATGGCGTCTTCCAAACTTAGGATGACGAGATCAAAGATTGGTGGACAACTGTCTAACCCCCCCCCCCCAACACACACACACACACACACACACACACACACACACACACACACACACACACACACACACACACACGCACAGTGTAACCTTGGCTCTGACTGGTGGTGTGGGCAGAGTGGGGGGCTTGGATTAGGTTAAATTTAGGATGACCTTACCCTATTTGGTGAGCCATAGTGAATCAGTGAGTGCAGCAATCCCTCCAGCGCAGAGTCACTTTTTCATAAAGTCACCTTTTTCCAAAATACCCCTGGGACACATCCGCCAATCCGTCACACACAAACACACACACACACACACACACACACACACACACACACACACACACACACACACACACACACACACACAGTGGTCCCCTTTGATAATCTTCATCAGCAGCCGCTCTCCTCCTTTTCAGGTGCTTCCTCCAAAGGAATGGTTGATCAACACAGTTTAACAAAAGCTCCTTCAGGTTTATTGATGATGTGAAGTGTAGTTATGAGCTTTTGCTTCTAAAGCAACCAAAGCATCATGGTGTTGAGGTATAACATGAATCCTCACATTGTGGGCTTACCTTATCAAACAATCTTTTAGCACATCCCTAAATACAATACTCAAAACGCCAAATGGAGATGGTGTTATTGCACCGATGACCCCTGTTCAGGTGACAGGAAGGAGAGACAAAGAAAGCTCAAACTTGCGGAAACTGAAGCCAACCTGAATCTGTCTGCAGCTCTGTGGAGAGCGAGCTCTGCTCCTGACAGGTCACATAAAGAGGTTCAAAGCGAGAGGAGAGGCTTTAGTTGACCTCTGGAGAGACAGAGACAGATGGATGGAGACAACAATTTACACTGTCATTTATTTTCAGTTTCAGTTCAGCATTTAGTTGAATGTAGTTGAGTTATGATGACTGTACCGTGGTGCATTCAGCATTCAAGTGAAGTCAGCCAGGTGCATTGTGGGCACTGTGCCCATACCCTCGCCTGACCTGTAGGTGTCCCCGCAGAGCTGACCTCTCCTCATTTAATTCTCTCATAATGCCCCATGCAGCCCCTCCCTCTTTCAATGTACAGACCGTCAAAACAAGCCGTCCCACATGACCGCACACTGTACACCTGCTGCAACGTTACATCATTTAGAGTATTAACAACTAAGCTGTAAGAAAGCTCTTTTTAAGTGAAACACATTCAAAATGTGGCAGAGTTAATGGACTAGATGAGATTTCTTTTACTTATTTTAAATTTTGGGGCACTTTTTGTCAAGTCATGGTCAAACAAGAACCTTTGAGAGGGCTTTCCAGTCACATGACACTAAATAACCAGAATATGTTTGAGACATAGCACAATTTATTTGAGATTTCTGAAGACCACATGTCACGGTCTGATGAGTTTGCTGCTGACCAGAGTTTACATTCCTTAATGAGACACAGTTTACACCTGATGGCTTTTTAAAAGGTGTTTTTTTTTTTTTTAATTCACCACGTTAAAGTTTTTGTGTTTTCAGCAATAAAAGTAAGTTAAAAAACTCATCAAATAAATGTATATATATAAAATAATAATTTTAATTGAAACGGAAGAAATGCACATAATGTACATATACATTGATTTTGTATTCTGTATCCTGTATACTTTATATCTTGACCCTTCTGTGCCACTGTTTTTGCTTGTCATAATACTTGCCGGCTGTAACGACTTAATTTGCCCCGTGGGGGGGATCAATAAAGTCTTATCTTATCTTATCTTATCTTATCTTAAATCTTGATTTATTTGGCAAAGACCGGAGTTGCATTGGGGGAATTTAGACTCACGACCTCAGTGTTCATGAACTCCTTGCTCAGGCAGTGACTCAGATGAAAGTACAAAGTCAAAGCATTCTTTTCTCACAGAGTTTGGTTTTCAGTAATTCACCTCCTCCGCTCTGTTTCTTAGGGCTGATTTTGAAAATGAACTTTCCCTTTTACAGTTATTGTCGGTTATAGTTTAATGTTTTTTGTTTTGTTTTTTTATTTTTTTTTTACTATTTTTAATCATTTTTGCAAACAGCTTTGAGGATTGCATGATCTGATCTGTAAAAAATGCAGTCAGACTTTTGACAGTCTGGCTCCATACTAGAAAGTTTTCTGTCAAACAAACGAACATCTTTCCATGAGCCAGCGGTCAGGCCTCCCAGAAACAAATTCATCACACTCCTGAAATACATAAAGAGGGCCTGAGGTATTTGTGCTGTGGGCTGAGTGTGAATTTGTTAGGTGATTAAAGGCTAAATATAGCCTCCTGTCTGCTCTGAGCTGAAGACTGGTGACTCAGTGACAGACGTTCTCTCTCTGTAGCAGTCACTTTTCCACCACAGGGCCAAGTGGGGCTGCACAGGGGCCACGGGATTCAAATTGGATAAAAAGCACCGCTGAAACCACTATCAGGACTTAATGTCCTTACTTCCTTATTAGGTCAGCATGTTGCATTGTTAAATTAGAATTCATTCTTTCATATAATAAGCTGTTTGTGATTAGTGTATGGCTACATAAATGTCTTTCAGTTAGAATGTTATTCTAGTTTTAATCTATGAAATGTGTAAACTTCTGAAATCTCAAAATCAATTCAAATCAAATTTAAAATCGTCTCTCCTGGAAACAAGCTTTTGTAGTGTTTTATGTTTTATTAATCTTCCAGTTCAAATGTTAGAAAAAAAAGAAAAAGACCAGTAAGTCAGTACAATGTTGTTGACGCTTCAAGTGTCAGACTCTCTCACCTGAACATGAAAGCAACTGACATTTGCTAGCATTGACTGGTGTCGGTGTGTTAGTAGACCAGTTTAAACACCAAAAATCATTGAAACCAGACAGAAATAAAAACAGGAAATATGTGAATCAAAGACATGCTGCTGTACTGTGTAGAAGCACTGAGTTGTGTTTTGCCCTGCAGTGGAAACAAGGCTGGCTGAGTGACGGGCCGAGGCCTCCAGTCAGTCGTGCCAACAGATCCACTATCTCCCATCACTCCTCAGCCACTGGACCTAAGAGCCAAGCACTCATGTACTGTACTCTGGTGTTAGACTCACTGCCAAATATCCTCTGCAAAGTAATCCTTCCAAATCCATATGATGCGTATTATTATTATTATTACTATCTAACCTATCAAACATTTCGATCTGAGTGATCAGTCAAGTATAAAGAAAAAGGAACATGCAATGTGACACTTTCATATGTTTTTTTTTACATTTTTAGCAGGCGGCTGAAAAATGAAGCCAACGTGGAAGTGCCAAAAACTGCAGTTCCTCGAATGGCCAAGTGAGGCTGGCTCCAAAAGCAAGTCAATCCCCATTAACCCCCACATCAAAATGTCCAACTTTACTGCAGAAAGAAACATGTTTATATCCTGGTCTTTGCCAGCTAATTTCCACACTCAGGACAACTGTACACATGGTGACTCTTTCTACAACTCACCTAAATTATATTAAGTTATGCAGAATTATGGGTATGGTTGCTTTGAGTGATGCTAGCTGCTAGGTTTCAGCAAACATTTGGCCTGCCTCAACTCCACCCACACTCCATCTCTTTGGCCGTTTTTGGATTAGGCGGTAGTTTGGTCAGGCACTGCCAGGATGGTGACAGCTGGAGCCACTGAGCTTATCAATGACTCTGGCTATGGATGACATTACGGAGACTACATCCATGTCTTATACAGTCAATGGTTTTTAGTGGTCTTTTGATACAGGTTTGCAGGAGCATACCAACAGGGGCGGGGCTTGAGGACAGGCAAGCCAGGCAATTGCTTGGAGCCCCTGGCCACTAGGGGGGCCCTGGCCACTTATTTACAACAATGATTATTGATAGGCCTGGGCTTTCAGGGACCTCTGTTGGTCCCTGGACCTCACTTTGAGAACCACTAATCCATTTTGTCAGTATTCATCACAAATGTCCTGGAAATTGTGCATTTATAAGTGCAAAAACCAAATTTTTGCGGCATGCACGGGCGGGGTGGGCCCCCCAGGGATTTCTTGCTTGGAGCCCCAAGAGACCCTAGCAAAGCCACTGCATACCAACATTTTTGGAAGATTAAGTCATTGAGCAATTTAAGATGTTTAGACACGGTGTATGTTAGTTTAATGTTTAATCTGTGGTAGTTCATTGTTGCCTGTGCTCTACGTTAACATGTTATCATATGCTGTGTTAGCTGATATCAGATTCCAACACTAAAGCACATTCCATGAATAACTGCCCACTGCCGCAGAGTAAAAGATGCCAGGTAACGTTATGATCACAAAAGTTGTGGTTGTGGTGAAAAAAGCTTCTTTAAAATCTGAATTTTTCCAGAAGACATAGGCAACAACTATTACGTTTAACCACCCTAACTGCCCGACATTTGTGATGATGATGGCCCCAAAACATTTGAAGAATACTCTGGTAGTTACTGCACTTATTTCTCTTTGTACGAAATATGATTATGTGCTTTGGATGTTGCTTTGTTGATCCCCTCCGTGGCCAGAGATCAAAACAAACCTTCCCGGCAGCTGTAAATTTCACCCACCTCTATCATGTCTTGCATAGTGTTGTAAATTATCATTCACTGTTTGATAGATGTTTGACTCTCAGGTGCAACATTGACATGGCCATCTTATTTTAATTATTTCTGGATGTGGTTATAAAGTGGGTCTGCCTGTGTGTGTGCGTGTGTGTGTGTGTGTGTGTGTGTGTGTGTGTGTGTGTGTGTGTGTGTGTGTGTGTGTGTGTGTGTGTGTGTGTGTGTGTGTCTGGCTCAGCGTCACATTGTGACATTCGCAGTTGGAATGCAGAGTGAGGGAGTGAACACTTGGAAGGTCAGAGGTCAAAGAGTCTACTAAGAGAGTAATGCTAAAGACACTCCCAATCTCTCCTGATGCTGATGTCTGCAGCACACAACCCAAAGAGCAAACAGGAAGCCAGCAGTTCAAATGAAGACGAACTACATGCTGCCAAAAAACTGCACTGTGGACAGATCGTGTAACTGGCAATAATAAAACAATACTGAGGTTGTAACTACAGTTAAGAAATACATATTCTATATCTTCACATGCACAGGAAATGACGAACAACGTTGTGGCTCATTATCCTGTCTAGACTCATACATAACATATGCTTAAAAATGCTTTACATTTAAAATCTACTAACAAAACTAAAAGACAAAAGTAAAATAAGCATAACAAATGAACATAAACAAATATAAATACTATAAAAATGACCATCAACCATTGCGGACCAGCTGATTGCAACAAGTTATGCAAGCATTTGTGAAAGATTCTTTCTTTTTGTACATGTACCTTTAAGACAGACATTAAGAGTAAGTATATAGTTTCAACTCACACACTGTGCTTTGAAGCACCAACAAACTGCACATCAGAGAACAAATGACATATTTGATTCTCCTGCCATAAGTTTTAAAGTGTTGAATGAATCTACTCTGAGTGAGTTTTCAATCTTCATGATGAGTGAGCAAACTCTATCCAGTGATGAAGACCAGGAGATGTGGTTGAAAGGCTGGAAAAACTAATAAGTGGACCTTGAGTCTGTTTTTCTTATTTCCTTTCACATACGTGATGTGTTTCATCTCATTATGAGATATCTGGCTTACTGTTCAGATTTTTGACCCTGACCAGTCTTACACCCTTCGTTGTCTCCTCAGTTGATAACTTCATATTTCTCTTTCTGTATCACTGATAGTAGTTGTACTTTTGAGGCATGGCGGCCAAGTGGTAAGATGGTCCGTTGCAAACATCAATGCAGACTTGCAAAACTGAACCCAAGAACAACAAATATGGTACAAAAAATTTATTTAGTAACAGTTTTGTAAACATTTGAGGTAAATTAACATTTACATCAACTTGTTCTTACAAAAGAATCATTCATACACAAGGCACTTCTCTTGTTTAAGACAGCATTGAAAACAGGTTGCTGTTCTGAGCATTGTGAGATGGTTCCTACTCCCTGACGAGCCAGAGAAATCATGCTCTGCATGAAACTTAAGAGGAGAGAGTTTGGAGGAGTCACGGGGACAACGGGCTTTGAACACAACATCCTGTCAGGGCTTCGTATGCAGGGTTAGGGAAGGGCCAGCTACCCAGCTAACACTGTCTCAACAGTGGAGTCGTCTGATTGACGTCTAACCAGAGTCTCGGCCAGTCTGTGAGAACATACTGAGTGAACACACAGAAAAATACCCCAACTGTTTTTCTCTCTCTCGCTGTTGCTTTTTTTTTTTTTTTTTTTTGAATCTTCAAACTCGTCATTTTCTGAGCTTGAGATAAATAAACAGTTTCTTTTTTTAATACTGCCTTTTCTGTGAAGAGCCACTGTGTTTTAGTTTTAAGACATTTTTTCCTTTGAGGATCATTGGCAGTTTGGCGTCACACTCTCTCTCACTCTCTCTCTCTCTCTCTCTCTCTCTCTCTCTCTCTCTCTCTCTCTCACACACACTACCAATATAAGCATTGTAGAACAGCAATTTTCTTTCCTAAATGTGCAAATCTTTATCAACTACCAAAATGTAAACTTTAGGGATCAAAAACAAATGCAGATAACAAAGATTTTTTTTTCTTTTTTTGTCATTTTGAACAAGAAACATGGATTGAGAAAGGCTGCTTTTACCTATGTGTTGTGTCGGCGTATATTCTCCTCTTTGTGCTTCTGTTGGCACTAAATGTCATTCAAACAACTGAAGTAAGATACGGTATTGAACATTATACCTATATGGGTACAGATACTCTTACATAGTACAGTACCATCATTTTGTAACCCCCCTCCCCCAGAAAATTTAAAAAACAGCTGGTACCACTTTGCACTGCTCTTACTCCAGTGTATTAACCTGCACATTAGCTGCTGGAAAAGTATAGTTCCTAGAGGATAGAGGAACATATTAGTGCTTAATCATAGTCCTTAATTGTATGCCCTGTGTGTGCAATATGTCAATGCAGATTATTGAGTTTTCACAGTGTTTTTTGCACTTGCAGCTCTGGCCCAGAGGTGAACTCACAGGATAATACAGTGGATTAAGGTTGTGTAAAGTAAAAAAAAAGAAAAAAGAAAAAGCTTCGAGTGCCCGGGTTGTGAATGAACCAAACAGCACAGTAACACAACAGAGACAGGGGACTGCAGCTGCTGAATTCAGTTAAGAGTTTGGGTTTCTAAAGATCTAGAAGAATCAAGATGAACACAACAAAATAGAAGCCGTCGAGGTCGACCGCACCGTGGCGTCTTGATACTCATAACGGCAGTCACTTTGTCTTAATCGTAGCTGTTTCGCAATCACAAACTGACTACTACAAGTATGCAATTTATGAGTAAAATTCAATTCAGTTTAAAAAAATAGCACTTTTCAGAATAAAACCAATGAAGAAGCACTTGAAATGTGTGATGGTGAAAATCATTGAACTCCCAAAGTTGCTCTCAATCTTTAAGTGTGCTGATAAAAGAGGGGGCATAAATATCTGCCAACAGTCTAAGTAAATTTATGAGCAGTGTCCAGTCTAACCAAGGAGCTTTGGGAGGTTGTTCGTGTGAATGAACAAGGAGAATATTGTTAGCCTTACTATCAGACGGTGGCTGCCATGTATTTGCAGAATATTTTTAAGGTTCTTTGAAGGCATTATCTTATCATTTGTGCAATTAGTGGAGAGCATTTTTCTTTTCAGACATGTTGACCGAAGGCGACGCTGACAGAGGCAGGTGTAAGGGGCTCTGCTCCTATTTTCCTCCTTTGTAAACTAACAGCTTGGTGGGGACATTTCGATCTCTAGGTTATCGTACGTGGGGACCCAGGTGCATTCTGGGCAGCACAGGGATGACTTCTATCAGCAGTTTTGACCCATATCCCGTCCACACTGCGCCTATGTCTGTTAATTCTGAGGGAATATCACATCTGTCCATTCCTATCCTTTCCAGCTCAATTACAATATTTATTGTCTCTGCAGGAAGCGCTGCATTGGATCATGGGTAAAATAAAGCTTGCCATGCGAATTTGTCAGTGAATCGGTGAGTTGTAGGGCTACACACACTGGCATGCACAACTACAAGGAACACAATACACAGAATGTTTGTTGATAAAATGACTTCTTGGTGAATTCTGTCCAATGAAACAGGTGCTTGTTCAGAAAATGCACGAAGTGCTGCAGCAAAAGACCTTCCAGGTCAAAGGACAACCACTGGAAAAAGCTGTGGACATGAGTGGAACACACGGTGCACGTCTGCGCTGCTGATTTGACTTTGAAACCAGATAAAAATGATGGACAAGATATATGAGTGAATCGTCTGGCTATACATCAAATAACTGATCTGTACAACAAGCTACCAGCTACCTCTGCTTCCTCCAGATAAAATAAAAAACCATTCAGTCATTGTTTTGATGAACGTCCTTTAGGCTGAACAAAAGGAAGAAAAATAGAGGAACACCATGAGATCTTCCCCCAAACCAAACACTTTGGTGAGCTGTGTCCATTCTGTAGCAAAATTGTGACATCGCAATGTCCTTCGCTCCATCCGCCGCTGCGTGTGGAGCCGTCCCACTTTATCGCACTGCATGATCATCTTTTTTGTGCATAAATTAAGACCATCCAAAAACACAAACCTTGCCTCAATTACTCTGCAACTCACCGATTGCACTAAATCATCGACTGCTGCTGATCATGTCTTTTCACATTTGCCTAAACGTTTTCTGCTATCCTGCTTTCCTGTCTCTTGTCGCTTTGCCTTCTTTTGTTTTTTTTGTTTTTGTTTTTTTTGTTTTTTTGTTTGTTTTTTCCTTTATGCATGCCCGTGATTTTTCTGTCTGAGAATCACTGTGTTTGGGGGTGGGGTTGGGGGAAGCGGCGTGTTGGTCGGGGAGGCTTTAGGGACATGAAAGGGCTGAAGAGATTTAGACAGCCAGGTCGCTTGGCCTGGCTCTTATGCTGCTGCTCTTGCTGGCCCGACTGAGCCGCCGAGGGTCTGTGCTGACCGTTACCGGAGGCTCGTGCATCTCCACTGTGGTGGTGGTGACGTGGCCTTCCTCCTGCTTGCTCTCGCCCCCACCCCAGCTGTCTGCGTTGGAGGCAGTGCCGGGGCTGCCGCTGCTGCTGGAAGCGGCAGTGGCGGTTGTGTTGGTGATGTTGGTGTTACTGGTCGTGTTGCTGGTGGGAAGGAACAGTGCAGCATCGACGGGCTGCTGCTGCTTGTTGTTGTTGCTGGTGGAGGAAGAGGAGGATGGGGAGGGAGAGGTGGCCTTCATCTCCCGAGTCTGCTGCTCGGTGGCCAGGTTGGCCCAGTTCTGCTGCGTGGCCAGCCTGTGGTTGTTGTTGTTGCTGATGTAGTAGTGGGAAGAGGGGGAGGGCTGGTGGAGAGACTGCTCCTGCTGGAGGTCATCCATCTTGAACTCTGCTGCTGAGGGCACGGCTGCCGGCCCCAGAGGCGGCAGGAATGCCCCGCTGCCCGCTGTCACATCTGTGTAGTTGGGAGGATAGCTGAGGCTGGATGGGGCAGTTCTGGAGGCCGAGGCCAAACACTCAGGCTCTGCAATGTCGACACGGCGCAGCGACTCATGGTCAGGGGCAAACTCATTTGTCATGCCCTGTTTAACTTTCTTCCATCCAAGGTGATAGATCTCTAACAAATTCAGCAAAAGAGACACGCAAGCCACCACAAGCATAAATATAATAAAAATAGTCTTTTCAGTGGGCCTCGATATGAAGCAGTCAACGGTGTTGGGGCAGGGCCAACGTGCACACTTGTACAGGGGCCTCAGCTGGAAGCCATAGAGGAAATACTGGCCCAAAATGAATCCCACTTCAAACAGGGTCTTGAAAATAATGTTGAACACATAGGTACGCAGTAATGCGCCTCTGATACGGATTTTGCCATGCTCATCCCTGATTGGTGGCTTCTCCTTCTTGCCGCCTCCTCCTCCTCCTCCAGCATCTCCACCATTTCTATAAAGGAGTTCTTTCTCCTCCTGGAACCTGTTTGCTTTGCGCATCTCCTCCTCCTTCTCTTTCCGCTTCTCTTCCATGCGGACGATGTGTAGCACATGGCCCAGGTAGATGAGAGTCGGCGTGGACACGAAGATGATCTGCAGCACCCAGAAGCGGATGTGCGAGATGGGGAAGGCCTCGTCATAGCAGACGTTCTCGCAACCGGGCTGTTGGGTGTTACAGGTGAAGTCAGACTGCTCATCGCCCCAGACCTCTTCAGCTGCAGCCCCCAGCACCAGGATCCTGAAGATGAAGAGGACAGTCAGCCAGACTTTGCCAATGACCGTTGAGTGCTCCTGAGCGTTCTCCAACAGCCGCCCCAGAAAGCTCCAGTCGCCCATGCTTCACGATTTCTAGCCTATGGAGAAAGTACAGGCTGGAGTGGACAAAGAAGGGAGTAACAGCAAAACAGAAAGAGGACAAACAGACAAAGAGAGTGTGAGACAAAGTTAAAGACATGTTTATGAATCTGCTGAACTACTCAAAGTTGGCGTGACCATCATGTCAGGCCTTACCCCAAGGTTAAACACTTCACACATACAAACACACAAGAAGACGCAAGGACATGGATGAGTGTGGAGGTGTCGACTAGACTCCGACATATTTCTCTTTTTCATAAAACGCTTAGCACAACAAGGTCTTTGTAGAAAAGTGCCACGTAGGCGCCGGATATCGATAACAAATCGAAACACAGACGCATTCGCTTCAAACACAGACGCTTTTTAGCAGCTGGTACACTGTATAGGCCACCTGTTTGACTGAACCCTGCTTCACTCTCCCTTTCTCTCTCTATGTCAGGCCTGTCTCTCTCTCTCACCTGCTCGCTCCACTGCCCAGCAGGCATGTGCTGAGATCAACATTATAATGTTCGAAAACAGCATTTAGCAGCGATGGGGCTCTGGTGTGGCACATGCACACACACACACACACACACCACACACACACACACACACACACACACACACACACACACACACAAACAAATACTGACATACACACATACATGCCACCCTCCCTTCCTCTCTCCCCCTTCAACTGTAACAGGGAACAAACAGAAATATTTTACAGTAAAAATGAAATATAATAATATAATAGCTATGTGATAAACTTTAGGTTTAGGAGATTTAAGAGCAATGCTGTTTTTAAGTTTCAAAAACTCTGCAAGTGGAATTTTTACATTTGAGAAGACAGAAGACATTATTTTCATTATCAATTAATCTTTGAATTTTTCTTTTATTAATCAAATTATTTAGTCTTTAAAAAGTTAAAATAACTATTTCAAATTTCCAGGGTCCTCTAACAATGGTCCAAACCCCAAATAAATTAAAAACAAATATATAAAATAGAGAAAATGAGCATATCCTGAAGCTATTTGCAGTTTTGCTTATTTAGTTTTATTGTTAGTACTATAATAGTACTATAATACTATGATAGAAAGTGTTAATATTCTGTTGATTCACTAGTCTTTTCTGCACTGCATCTGAACAGCTCTTTTAAACTGCATTTTAAAGTTGAAGTAACACAAATGGATATTTACAGATACAAAATATCACGTGTCCTCTTGTGGGATAGACGGGTGATAAATGTGTTTTGAGCAAAGTAGCGGCTGTTATTATTCTTTACATCTTTTAGACAGTCTTCTGTAAACTGAGCAAACACTATCAGTGCAACAAATTCAACACACACACACACACAGACCAGAGGATAAACTTACTAAAGTATTCTTGTATTAAAGGTAATAAATCCATCGACTAGGGTTCACAATATGTATGACACCTGGAAGAAAAAAAGCATTAGCCAACAATTACTCATTTTCTCTCTGTCAAAGGGTTAGCAGACCAAAAGAAGTGAATCAAATGCTGAACAAAAGCAGACTTAAAAAGTTCTGTGCATGTTTTGATCAAATATCAAAATGCATCCAGATTACAGCAATAGCACTGTAAGAAAACTGGAAACAGCTGAAAACAATCTAAAATCTAAAACAGTTTAATTTCATAGACCCAATTTGCATTTGAAATACCTGATAGAAATCTTGAGATCAAAGTAGGCTATTGAAGATACTGGAGCAGAGACACCCACAGTCACAAAGTCGTGTTTTCCCTTTGCCATTTGACCTTGTGATGACTTAATTATTAGTGGCAAACTTTGAGTAGATTTCTCTCAGTTTCACAGGTATTTGTGGCATTTATGTTGGATGGTGATGAATGAGCAGAACAGACAGAGCCAGGTTCAAATACAAAGCCATAGCTGCCAGGCTGACAATACAGAGTGTGCCAGAGTCCCCAGACTCCCTTTAAGCGCCACCAGCTTTGTCAGGCTTTTGTCCCACTCTTGTAAAACTGAAGCAGCTCTTAATTACCTGACAACACGCCGTTCTTCATTCTATTAGGTCTTATTTTACTCCCATTTAAGTACAGGGAACAAGCAGCAGTGTTCATCCATCATACCTTTAGTCCGGAGATGTCATACTTAAAAATGAAAAGCAAATCCATCTGCCATCATTGGTGCCATCGTTTGAGTGCGTTGAAAAGCGTGTAGACCTCCCGCGGCTGCAGCGACCCTCCCTCTGTCTCCCTGATCCCAAACCCGCAACCTGTCGCCTCCCTGACAGCTCAACAAACTCTTTCTTTAAAAAAAAATGCTGCCACACAAACTCATTCATGCACAAACTTCTCCAGGCGTGTGGTCAGTGTGGCTGTCTGTCCCGGGCCCGTTACCGTGCGCAAGGAAAACTTTTCCTTTGTTGTTGTTAGTTTTTGGAGGCGGCTTGGAGTCGGAGATGGGGCTCGGTTAGGCGGAGCTGCCTCCCGTTTCCAGCCATGTCTGGACTGTCACATTGTGTGACCATGCATGAGTGAATCCACAGAGTCATCAGCCTGTCCGGAGTCACACCACGCCCCTGCCAACCTCCCCAAAACCTGTCCAAAATGTGCGCAAAAGTTGCCGAAAATGTGCCCAAAACTGTTCCTGTAACAAAAGCAACAGTCTAAAGTTTACAGTTATAGCACTAGCTGCAATATTTTAAGTGAAGCACAATGAAATGTCATGTCATATGTTCACTATAAACTCACCCTACAGACACACTGTACTCTCTGAACAAATAAAACTACTTTGAGAGATCAATGAAAATTTTATATCTGGTGATTAAAGAGAACACATGGTGGAAAATACAAGGCTCTTTGGGCAGACCAGAATTTTAGGGCACCTCTCAGAAAATGAATAAAAGAAGGAGATTCCCCCACTTGTGACCCAATGGTTTAGCTGCAGGAAAGCATGACAGTATATGTGAAACACACTAACAGACACACTGCAAACAACACAATGAACCACGACGTTTTGTTTTTACTGATTTATAAAAAAAAAAAAAAGGTCTCAGAGCAAAAAGACTTCATGGATCAAAGTGCGAGTAGAATAAAAACTTCTTAGGTACAAAACACAATCACAAACATATAATGACTTAATTTCTGTCTTAGAAAGCTGTCTGTTCATTGGTGTGTTGCTTGCTCAAAGCAGACTACTAACCCTAGACTCTAGAAGAACTCTGAGTAGAAAAATGTTAAAAACAACAGCTTCTTGGGACTGAACCGCTCCAGCTCATCCCTTGAAAATAATGTGCATTACACATCGTTGCTATCAAGCATCAGAATGTCATTTGGCTGTTACAGAAAGCAAGAGGTCAAAGGTCAATGCAGAGCAGGCACACAAGACAAAACAATTTCTTAGAAATCACAAGTATTTGTTTGTAGATCTGTGGCAACCATGACTTGGCATTTTTTGGATATCAAACATAATAATATGGATATTATTATAAACTTTTCTTACCCACTGAAAAAAATGTCAACACTACACTTCATGCTGTGACTCCACAGACCTGCATCAGCTGCACCAGTTATGTAATGCCAATATACGAGTCACCCAGATTGTCTTTTTATAAATTTGGAATTGACACATCCAGTTATTATCCCATTTGTTTTGTACACCCCTTTCCAATTGTTTCTAACCACCAAATCACTATTCTCTGGATTTTTCTTTTAACAACACAAATATGACTGATCCATCTCAGTTATTCCTGGATGGAGGGAGGACAAAGACATTTTCACTTTGACATCAGCCGTAGTCCCTCGCATTAAGAGGGCAAGCAGTGATTAGTGTGGCAGCTAAAATAAGGCACATGCTGAAAGCTGATACAGCCAGCTGGGGTCAGTACACACTGCAACAACAACACAAGTCCAAGTAACACACGAGCCGGTCTGGACGGAACAGCATTTACTGACTGAAGACTAAAAACGTCTCATACAGACCAAACACGCATATTTCTCATAGTTTTATCACTTGGCATGTGTGAAAACATACAACACATTCTCACACTGAGTTTGCGTCATTCATGTAAAGACGCACTTCAATTTCAAACACATTCAGTTCAAGTAAAAGACAAAAGACATTCTGATTTGACTGAACGGCAGAGAGCATTAAACCGCCATGGTGTGATTTCACCATGTTTCATAAATTCTTCATCAGCATAATCTTATTCTGTGCAACACACTTCTCAGTAATTAAAAAATAAGAAACGCTAGCATTATTCATAGAATGACATTTAGCTAATTTTCAAACTTAGCTTCATGCTGCATTTGTTTGATTCAATACAGCAGGACCATAAAAACTGCTTTTATCAGCTACTGCAAAACATCAATCAAATGTCAGCTCTTGTAAACTACAAGCGTAATCACAAAGGCGCTTTTTCTGCTTCACTTTTCAGGACTTCATTTGTTTTCCTTCCTCCTCTTCAGTGCTGATTAGATCATTCAGCCTCTCAGAAAGGTGTTGGTGCTCTTGGAGGTTCTACTGTGAACCACTAGATGTCAGCATAGACTCATTGTTCTCTGGTTCAAAACCTAACCAGTCACCTGTGCAATGTTCGGCAACAACAAAATCACTATCAGTCGTCCACTGTAGGGAAAAAGTAAGGTGACACTTAATAATGTGGAACACCCACAGATAGAAAGATAAAATTGTGTTTGAGAAAAATTCACTGTTACCTGGAAGCTTTTTGTTCTAAGAACACAAACGGGCTGTCATAGTAACATTCACTGGTGGGACTTCTTCCAGATTTAAAAATTATATACTAACAATTATTGATTTTCTTACCTTGGGGAAGAACATCTGACTGCCTTTAGTGGCAAATTTTAGGCCGTATGTAGAAATATAGAACAAATAGGCATATTTTACAGTGATTTCCTTACAAATACTGTTGCTGCTGTGTATCTTAATTAATTCCTAGTGGGGTGATTTTGTGCACCAGAGTCTCAAAATGTGCTTCAGAAGTGTTTCACCTTCCCATGAGACAATTCTGGTGGCTTCCCACATTTAGAACTTAGAACTACCAAACTGCAGACACAAACTATGACCATTACAGGTGGATGTTGTTTCGTTGCCATCCACCACTGATGGCCATCCTTCAACACACGGTTTTATTGCTAGTTGAATCTGTGGAGGAGGACAACAGCATCTCGTTCTTCTTGTTCTGCAGAAGGGCATTATCCCGTGCCGCGCTGTCTGTGTGGGTGTAACTGTGTCTCCTCCTGTTCGACCTGGCCGAGCACCTCATGAGCGCCTTGACGATGAGGTAGCACAGCTCGGCCACATTCAGCACCATGCAGATGGCCGATGAGGACACCATGAAGATGGTGAAAACGGTCTTCTCTGTTGGCCTGGAGATGAAGCAGTCCACCTTGTTGGGGCAAGGCCACTGCTCGCACTTCACAAGCCGGGGCATCTGGAAGCCATCGTAGACAAAGTACAGCGCGTACATGAACCCACCCTCAAAGATGAGCCGGAAGAACAAGCTGCAGGTGTAGGTCCACCACAGTGGGCCTGTGATTGGCAGGCGCCTCTTCTTCAGTGTCTCCAGCTCATTATCTGTCATCTTCTCTGTGCCGTTGGAGGCCAGCATGGTCCTTTTATCCCCACGTTTCCTGTAGGCGACGTGCATGGCCACCAGCAAGGCAGGTGTGGACACAAAAATTAGCTGCAGGCACCACAAGCGGATGTGTGACACGGGAAAGAAGTGGTCATAGCAGACATTTTTGCAACCTGGCTGCTGAGTGTTGCATGTGAAGTCTGACTGCTCATCCCCCCAGACGCTCTCAGCAGCCAGAACCAATATAGTGATGCGGAAGATGAAAAGGACAGAAAGCCAAATCTTTCCCAAACTGGTGGAGTGCTTGTTGACGCCACCCAGCTGGGCATAGAGAGCCCCCCAAGTCATCGTGGCAAAGAGGACTCTGGAAGCTCAGACGACCTGTAGAAGCCGGAAAATCAGAAGATTAACATTTCCTAAAAATCCAAATTCAGTTTTTTCATGAAGGACATTTGAGCAAGTGTGTGAAAGTAATTAAATGATAATAATTAAATTTAAAAAAATCTAAAATAAATATGGACCAACAATACAAAGTGGGACTTGAAATCACTTTGAAGGTTGGGAATGAAAAGCAGACTCATACTCTGGGACACAGAGGGCCCAGCCTGACACAGATTTGACACTTTCAAGTCAAAACGGGCCAGAGCAACACAGTTTAGCTGTCAACAGCGTTTGGCTTTTTCATGTGTCTTAACAGGAGAGGCGCAGCGGCATTGATCTGTATTTAACCCATATTTTTTCTTATCTCCAAAACAAGAGATAACCTTTGCTTTCATCTTTATTCTTGCCATCCTAAAAAAAAAATCTTTTCACTTACCAGTAATTGCCTTAAAGATTAAAGAAGAAACAAGTGATGTTGTAAAAGGCAATTTCTGCTCTTTCGACGTGATTCAATTAATGCCAATTTACCTTCAATAAATAATATGTTATTTTTACTTGCGTAAATTAGACAGAAAAGTGTTTTCCGCATCAGACATAAATCATGCTCAATAGGCTTTTGTTTATTAAACGCAAGGCCGACATAATTACTGTTAATATCACTATCCTGAGCAGTGGTAGGTATTGTTGTTGTCGTCCGTATACCTTAACTCAAGTTGCGTCAAAGCGCAATGACTTAATAAAATAAACCGGCCGCACCAGCGTTGCGTAAAGCCCATGACCTCACCTGGCTGTGTGGAACTTATCCAAAAATATGTCACTAATCTTCCATGAAGGGAGACACCAGAAATTCTTTCTTCTGCTGTTTTCTGGAGAAAGGTGTCCCGAGTTTAGCTCGTTGGGGACTGAGGTGGACTTGTCCCGTCTTTCAGCTGTGTGAGGCGCACCTGTGTCTTCAGAGGCTTTTCATCTCCTCTGCTGGGGAGGGGCCAGGCTCAGGGTAGGGCCAGCCAGGCCCCAGTGGAAGAGGGCCATTATGGGCAAGACCGACTCTAAGTAGCTGTCACTGGCATATTGTGTGTGTGTGTGTGTGTGTGTGTGTGTGTGTGTGTGTGTGTGTGTGTGTGTGTGTGTGTGTGAGAGAGAGAGAGAGAGAGAGAGAGAGAGAGAGAGAGAGAGAGAGAGTTTCATAAACAGCAGAGTTTCATAATCAGTATGAACATTCCCAAGTAATGAGGATCATGATTGGCTGCGTTAAAAATGATCAAACGAGTCAAACTCTACATGAGTTCCAGCTACAAAAGAAGACTATGTTCAGCAGTAGTCAGTAGGATACCAACTGAACTACTTCACAAGCTGAAGATCAGGCAATCAGGTGAACAAGTTTAACCTGCTCGTGTGACTAGTTTGCATTTATTAGCATCACTAATCAAAGCACTGAGCTCCATAATGTTAGGTCCCTGCTCTCACGTCTAGTCTTATATTGTCTCAAGTGACTTTAACCAAGCTGATCATTTCTGCCTTTGGGGAAAAACCTAGAAACCCCCCAAAACAGCTGGATAGCTTGATCAAACACTGTTCTTTCTATTATTTGCACTACACAGTGACATACTTTTGTCAATATTCAACCATTTTCAGACATATTTATCCTAAAGTAGATGACGTAATCAGTGCAAATTTCATGTTTTGATATTATGAATAACACACCACATAATGCTTTAAAAACGTGGAAATATTCTGTGTAAGCAGTAGCCACAAAAGTGTACTAACAGATGCCCAGGGTGACGTTTGCTTAAAGCTTTTAAACACTGTGTTACCTCTGAAACTCCTGCCTCATTCATACAGCACACTGTACATACAGTATATGCACATACTGTACACATATGCACATTTTATCAATTGTGGTAAAGGTGCAACTTATCACATGCAACGGTCACTCTGGCCTGAAATCTCCGTGAAATGAAATCTGCAACATGAGCAGAGCAGAAATGGCGAAGCGAGCCCGAGCAGCACTCGTGACATTTTTCCATTCCGTTTCATGGATGCAGGACATTATCACTAACCAATAAATGATCCACACATCATCCATTTGCTTTGCTGAAAGGAACAGAGGTCACTCCAGTTCTCATCCAGACACACTAATATTTGATTTCACAGTTTTATTTTTTTAATTTTTCTTACATGTGTATTGATCAAAACACACGTTCACATTTATTCAAAGAATTCATTTTTCACAGGAGGCCATTCTGTGGTGTGTCGTGCCAAGTGAGATGACTGCTTTTAATTCAGTTCCTCAATGACCACACTGTCAGCCTTCAGATCAAAATGTAGACAAAAAGCTCAAATATAGTGTATATTTGGGAAACAAAACATTTGAAACTGAGTCTCTTCCTTTTAATGGGTACCAAACCACAGTTCTTTCATAATGTTGGCAGTTATGTGCTACAACTATCCAAAAAAAAGGCAATTTAGAGCTTACCTGTCTAGAAAATGACATGATTTTTTCCATTTGTTGGTGGAATAACAATTAATCAAGAGGTATCAAAAGCCTCTTGCAGGGGTCATGGTCATACTGATAATAATGACATGACATTCATATTCTCTGTTAGCTGTCATAATCAGAAGTATTGCTGACTTTGGGCCCTGCATGCTGATTTTTTGATTTTAGTGCTCCTTCTTCAGCTTGGCCAGACCCATGAGGAGCTGGTCTCTCCTCTCCATCCTGGCTGACAGATGCTGCCGGTCACTGGGAATCACCTCACACATCTCCTGTGGACATCAGGGAAGGAAACATATGTGACCAAAAGCAGATTGCTAGAGCTAAGATTAGAAGGCTTTCAGGTGACAGAACCACCCTCTAATGGCCATACTGGACTTCCAATGGATGAGAATATGACTGATCTGTTTGTTTTTAACTGGAAACTGATCGCATTTTGTGTTTGAGTAATGTTAGTTTGTGCAGATAACTAGTGAATGATGACTTCCCAGCTGTAAATGTAAATCTGATTTACACACTGGGTAACGTGTTTGGTGTGAGCAAGCTCTAAATCAGGTGGCACAGAGACATACAGTTTCAGTCCTGTGGTAACTCCCGACTGGTCATGTGTCGTGGCAGACACAGTTAGAAATGCGTGTGGATAATATAGCTAGCAAGGGTTCACATCCTGGGTACTGGCTGGTCAAGATGGCTTCACAGTCATGGTGGAAATGGAGGGAAACTTGAAAACAGCATGACCATGAGACGTGGCATTTATTTGAATTCACAGCAACTGCAAGCCAGTGAGCAAAAATAGACCATCAGAACAATGTGATGTGGTATGATTGGTCTTGGGTTAGCAGTTGAGGTGAGGCTGGAGCTAAAGGAAAGAATGCATGGGAACACAGAGAAATTATGCTTCAGTCGTGGTTTGAATTCATACTTAAAGCCGAATTCCTCGATGAAGGAAGCAACACACTGTTACCTTTCAAATGTAAAAGGTGGTGTGTGTTCATACTCCAAACCAGGGCAGGAATTTCACAGGGGCCATGAGGACCATGGCTGCTGTACTCCCTCAGTTTGGCCTCATGCTCCTCAAAAAGTGGTACGCCCTGCGGCCACAGTGGCCTTGATGCCCTGCCTGCACTGCGCAAGTTGATTTCACCATTTTCTCCTGTGCCTCTTTCCTGTCAATACAGTTTTTAGACACCAATGTCTTGTTGAAATTCTGAATTCTTTTGGGGCAAAATCAAGTGCAATGCTGGTCATATAACCAGTGGTGGGTTTGAGTTTGAGCCTGGTATAAACTGCTGCAAAACTGGGCTATTTATGACTGTTTAACACAAATCTAGCACCGGCCAGACAGGAGACTTTATCAAAGTCACTGATAGTTAAACTATGTATCAAAAACAAAATCATCCTTAACCCTTAAATATAATGAATCCTGGAGACTTAAAATCTGACAGCACCAAAGGCCAAGTGGCCTTGTCCCTAAACTGATGAAACTCCAGGCCTGATTCAAACATTTGTTTTCAGTATTCCTTTAAAACCTGGGTTGGCTGAAGATATTGAGGTGGGATTCTTTGGTCTTGCATCCATTGTTGCCTTCATACCTTCAGTCACAGTAGAAAATGCTGCTCCTGAGTGTCAATCTGTGGAACTTCTGATTAGAAGTTGGGACACTGTGTAAATGCAACTGATTTAGTCATCTTGCAAAGGCAAGATTCAGAGGGAATATGACTTTGTTAACAACTCTAAACTCATGCACTGATTCAGAAAGTTTCTCAGAGAGGCAAAAAGCACCAGAAAACAAGACTGCTGCTGCTCTCCAAACCGGTTTACCTTCGACTATTTATTGCACTGGCTCAGGGTTTCCTCACATGATGACCTTCTGTGACTAACATTTTACCAGCCTGTGACAACATGTGACTCAGTAATGTCTACTTAGGAGAGAGTTATTTAGTGCTGGGCGAGAAGGACCTCTTGACTTTCAGTCATGCAGAACTAAAGGCACAATCAGCAAACATTCTCTTCATTCGACTGAATCAGTGGAAAGAAATCATAAATCAGGCAACGTCATCTGTTTTGATTAAATACCACTGATCTGGATAAATAGATACTGTTCTATTTTACACAAGTTATCCTTAAGCAGCTCAGTGTCTTGACAGGTTCAGTCAAACACACTGTACGTACGCCACTAGGGGTCTCTCAATCAAAACAATGAAAATAAAAGACATGGTTTGATATTTCAAAGGATCATGGGAGTTGTTGCCTTCATTGTTAAAAACAACCACCATTGCAGATGAAAATCTATCTTTACCGACAAGGCAGGTATTCAAGTTTCATCCACGTTATGCTTAGTCACCTTTGCTGATTTCCTTCCTAATTCTTTGAAGTATCATCTGGTGTCTCCCACGTAGCCACAGACAGGTGACCAAATGAAACGCACCACTACTTTCAATAAAGTCAGGGCTCTTTCTGGGTTTGAATGTTGTTTGAAACATTTCGGATATTGTAAGTACATAACTCAGCAAAATACACTATATACCATAGCACTAGTCATTTTTGAGAGTTTAATGTGGAAATGTTACATTTCGTGCGTTTAAAGCATGGTCTCTTTTTCCTGCCATCATACTTACATCAATGATCTTCTTGGCTCCCTCAGCAAAGAAATCTGGTACAGGCCCAAAGGAGGTCAGGACCCTTGTAATGCCCTCTCCATACCGTTTCATGTAGTCTCCTAAACCTGTGGGAGGACAGCTGATCAGAGGCGGGAGCCAGGATTGAGAACACGGTCAAACAGCACAAATCTAACAGCAGTTGGTTCACATATGAATCATTAAATATGCCCAAAAGTCACCAAAACTTGCAGAACAAATTGCTTGCTCTTAAAAGTAAAATCAAATCAAATCAAATCAAACTTTATTTATATGGCACTTTTCATACTTAAAAGCAACACAAAGTGCCTCACAGAGGCTAAAAACAACAAAGAGGAAAACCCAGCCCTCCCGCCCCCATAAAAACATACCGGAACATATAAAAACACACACTCACAGACATGCACACACGAGGACACACACCCGCACACACACCCATACAGGCAAGGCAAGGAATAAGCAACCTTTGGGGGCCATCCACACTGAGAGGGCCCCCGGCCCATGATTAGGGAGCGCCGCCCGAGACACCCCGACCCAGGCAGACAGGAGGCCCCGCACCAAGGTGCAGAGGCCTCCAGCCGTCTAGGCCAGAGCCGTCCCCTCGACGGCGCACCCGTCAGTAGACCAAAAGCAGCTCCCAGTGTGGGGGGCCCCCATGAGGAAACGCTAAAAACCAAGGGCCCCCATGAAGAAAACAGGGGCCCCCATGAGGAAACACTGGAGCTAAAAACCAAGGGACTAAGGCATAAAATAAAATAAAATAGAATAAAATAGAATAAAATAAAATAAAACAAATAAAATAAAATAAGATAAAATGGATAAATGATATAAATAATAATTAAACGTGTCGTTAAAACATGATGCACCTAAAATAAGATACGAATAAAGATTAAAAATGATAAGAAGCCTGATTAAAGGAATGAGATGAGTCAAACAAATCAATTGAAAGCCTGATTAAAAAGGTGGGTCTTGAGCCTCTTTTTAAAAACATCAACAGTCTCTGCGGCCCTGAGGTTCTCCGGCAGGCTATTCCACAGTCGGGGGCCGTAATGACTAAAAGCCGCCTCCCCGTGTGTTTTAGTTCTTACTTTTGGAATGGTTAAGAGGCCAGTGCCAAAGGACCTCAGGGTCCGCGAGGGCTGATATGGTAAAAGTAGGTCAGATAAATAAGAAGGCCCGAGACCGTTAAGACACTTAAAAACTAATAAAAGAACCTTAAAATCTATCCTGAAACGCACGGGGAGCCAATGCAGCGATTTTAAAACTGGTGTAATGTGGTCCCGCCCTCTGGTCCTCGTCAGCACTCGTGCGGCTGAATTCTGAAGTAGCTGAAGGTTGGAGAAACTCTTTTTGGGAAGACCAGAGAGCAGGGCATTGCAGTAATCTAAGCGACATGAAATAAAAGCATGCATCAGCACCTCCGTGCTGGCCTGAGAGAAAAACTCTGCTCCACTCCAGGAAAAGTGCTAGAGGTAAAATATCACATTTTGAAAAACTGTCCTCCCCTATTCGGCGTTCCCCGCAGGTGGACAACATCAAACATGCTACAGTAGGCGTGAAAACACAGAGTAGGACTTTCAATCTGAAGAGATAACAAGCTTCTTCAAAGACATTCATGGGATTCAAAATTGTGGCTGGGTTTGTGTTGTGCACTTGTAGCTGAAGGCTAGAACATGCATCTCTGTACTACATGTAAATGAATAGGATTTTTCCACTTTGAACTCACAGAATGACACAAATTGGCACTCAGCATTGTACTACACATTCTTAGACCTGTGCTCATTAGCTGGTTACCCGTAACACCCTTCCCTGCATGCATCTACAGAACTACTATGTGCATATTAGCAGTCTTGCACTGAACTGTAAGCTGTGACTACATTTGTCATATCTCAAAGCTTCAATGCCGTGCGTAGCCAGTGTTACAGTAATTATTATTATTAAAAATATTACTGCATCCAAGGAACATTCCCATGGACTTCTTGTACAATAAACAAAAGATAAACAGTAAAGCCCACTGGATGTTGACTGTAAGATGCAGCACTAGGCTGATGACAAACATGAAAACAAATAGTATTAACAATAATCATTTTCTCACAGTTTAGGCAAAATAAACTAACTTGTCATAAAGTAATGCTCTATTCTCTAATTGATATTTTCTGTTATCATTATTATTATTATATATCCTGTTATTTTATTATTATCCTTGGACTTTAAGATGAGCCTCAGTCGTCTGAATTCATTGACTCCACAGAGAACGACGGTGTTCAGTAATTAAGTCTTGCAGTTACGGCTGTCACGAAAAGATGACATCAGTCACTCTGACATGAGAACTCCTCCTTGCTGACAGTCCATGGTGAATTCCTCATGAATAACTCTTCAGTCCTCTGAAGTGTTTGACTTACTTTGACTCTCAGGGTGATTCCTTGGAATTATTCTGTCATTACTGGCATTGATTAATCTTTAATGAGTAATAGGTGTAGGCAACAGACACTTTAGCTGATGAATGATTCATGCACTGGCCAAATAATCTGTTAAAGATTAATAAATAAGGGTTCTGTTTTACGACCTGACCAACTCGCTGTTGTATTCACTCTAGGTTTAAGTCAGTGACTCCAAGTCAAATTATGAGATCAAAAGATGCCAACTGTTTGTCCCTCTGCTGGTCTGCAGTGGTGCTCTCCTTTAAAAGATGAACGAAATGAAGCTGACTGGGCTATTGATAATTGCTTACTTGCTAAAATGCTACATGTAGCACCTTTATGTAAACATCCTTCAGCACACAAGCAAAGGATTGCGATCAAATAAGTGGTTGCTGACTGGACAAAGAGGGCCAGCGTTATGGTTTATTGACATTCCTGTGGTAAGAAACACAGCAGGTGAGGAATATATATATATTTTTAAAGCAATATAAAGCCAGGGTGGAGCAATGTGAACAAAAGAAAGATGTTCCCCAGCTACTTCACACCAGCTCTTTAATTAAGGCAGGTCAGAAGGTGCCCATTTAAAATAGTTTTGTCACACTGAAATGAAGTTTCACACAAAGATTTCAAAGTGTGACGCTTGTACAGTATGAAGTCAAACAAATGGAAAAATCATTGTAAAAGCTTTCACTATTTTCTTTACCTGTTGCTCCTCAAACTTTCAGGCCAAGCATGTGAGAATGATGGAGCTACAAAACTGAACATGTAGAAACTTGTAAAATCCATTTCCTATCTCATGTTTTATCCTGAAAATAAACAGAATGTTTATATGAAACTTAGTGGGACACACTAGATGACGCAGCAGTGTGATAAGTACCATCTACCTTCAACCAGACAAAGACTTTGTGTGGGAGGAAGATAGGAGTGTTATTTCAAGCTGTGATATTCATCTTTCACTGCCGTTTTTCTCAAATGTTCATATTCTGTGTATCAAAATCAGGGATCGAGCTCAGTACTCTCACATATGGCTCTGCTGCACATTCAGAGTTCTGGAGTGGATGGTTCAAGTCAATGGCAAGCTTCCCAACAGCTTCCCACAACAACCCCATGTTTGCTGAAGAGCTCTGCAGAGGTTGAAAGTGAGTGGAAATTTAGACATTTCAAACTAAACATGTTTCTTTTTCCATCGGCCTTTCACTTCTTCCACCATGTGTCATTACATGCTGTAAGACTGAAAACTTCATTTCAATATGCTCTGGGAGAACAAAATGTTATCTGTGCTGTGCCGTAGAGAGCAATTTGGTGGATTCAACCTTCTCTGTCCATAAGCCAAACCTCTGCTGTCTTTTGCTCAGTATGTTCTGAACACCCAACATTTGCCACTAGTGGTGGTGTGTGTCTTATGGAGCAACTTTTGCCTCTGTTGGTTGCATATGACAAACACAAACAGCTAACTGAGCAAATGAGTGTTAAGAATATACTGGCAATAACGAGTGGAGAGCGGATCACCATTTCAGTCCATTGTAGGAGCAAGCTGCAAACTTTTCAGAGCTTCCTTCAAGACAACAGGCAGCAGGTTTTCTTTGGATTATTCTGTTAAAGGATAATGCTCTCCTGTACAGGTAAGTGGTTTCCAAAAGCCAAGTCATCCGGGCAGGGTAGAAAGAGACAGAGACAGAGAGCCTGAGTGCTCCAGTATCTGATTGGAATGATTTAAGGACAGGAAGCCACATCAGGAGATGGTCTTAGCAATCTTTTGAGAACATGATCATGCTACTGTTTCCTGAGCAAAGAAAAAAAAACATCAGTAGAAAGCTTCAGCACTGTAACTACAGGTAGAGTTGGCACCTGGTTTGAAGGCCGCGATGTGTGCGCTGCGAGTTTTGGATTACTGGTGTGAGGGAGTGCATTCACTGTTACTCATCAAAAGACTGCTTTGTTCTGCCAAAGCGTCCTTTTTGTGTGTGTACACAGTCAGGGTTACTCTCTGGGTTTCACACTCCCCTTTGATATTCTCCATCTCCCTGAGGTTTCACTCTTAGTCTCTGTCTTTCTCTGACACACAGAGGAACGCCACAGTATGGTACAGTACATGTATGCTGTGTTGAGACATGGGAGCTATGTCACTGTTAACTATCACATTTTTCATGTGTCTATGGGGCTGGAGTTCTTAGAGAAAGCTCTTGAGGAATGACTATTACTGTCATCAAAATATGTCCTAAGCTAATCGCTTCAGGATTGCACCTTTGTTTAGACCGACATAAATTACATCATGGCCCAAGACGTTTGTCACCTGTCATCTCTTAAGTCAAATTAAGCTTAGTTAGGCTTCAGAGGTACGTTGGGCGCTGATCTTCCGTTTATCTGAGCAAAGAGTTCAAAGTGGGCAGATTACCTTCAGGTGCATTGAGGTGCATTGTTTCCATGGGACCTATGAAGGCGTAACGCATCCCTAGCCCCTCTGACATCACCAGGTCGATGTCTTTGACAGAGATAATGCCATCCTGATAGAGAAATGAAGAAGAGCGTTAGAACAGACACTTGCTTATCTCACTGACTTGATTTCCATGAATCTCCCTTTTGGCTTCCTTTCAAAAAGATAAAAATCTTTCCGTTACTAAGTGTATGACTCGACCTCCTTACAGCAGCTTTAAAGACAATCATTTCTTTATCTAACATATTGACTCTAAGCCATCGATCAAGTTTTCCAATGAGTACCCCGGGTGGAGGATTGCATGGCACTGGTGCTACAAACAAACAAACACAGCTCCAACTATTTGAATAAAGCTGCACCTCAACATTAAGTCTCCAGATGTAAGCATATATTTTCCCTGGCAGTTCAACAAAGTCGTGGCTTTTTACCCCCAGGGTTTTGGACCAACCAAGTTCCCTTTGATCCCATCAGACTACTCCCACCATATAGAGTTTCCCTAATCAGCCAATTCTGTGTCCTCAGGATTATGCAGGCAGTACAGGGAGGAGAGGGTCTGAGGATGGAGGGATGGATGGAAGGAGAGACAGAGGGAGTGGTTCAGGTATCTTTGGGTTAGAGATACCCCTTGGCTGACCACGAAGGAAATCAAAGCTCGGATACAGATACAGAGAGCAGGGTGAGCTAGAGGAGAAGGACAGGGTCGTCTTTGTTTGGGTCCTGCGTCCAACAACGGGCTTGTTATCTGAGCAAAGTGGGATGGTGGGTGGGGTCTTTTCTCCACAGCAATCAATGGAGGCAACCAGCCGCTTTCTCAGCCACTCTGTTTTCCAATGCTGGCCCTGACTCAAGGACTATTTTCTGTTTGTGTGTGTTTGCGGGTGAAGGAGGGTCCCTGTTATGTAAGATGGATCACAAGGCCACTCTCAGGCCGCAGACCTTGTTGCTCAATGTCAAACTACTGCTGATGTTTTGATCTTTTTTGGATTTCTGTTCATACTAGTTTGACGGTGTAATTGTGATGCTTATAAGCTGTAAGTACACCTGACAATGTTGCAGTCCTGTTTTTGCTCATGGAAACAGAGGGTTACCCCCCACCTGACAAAGATTTCATAACTGATGACAATTCAGCCTTCTTGTATATACAATCAATTTACACATTCTGCACTCTGAACTCATTGGTGATTTTCCAGTTAGTCAACAGGTGATGCCGAGCAGTCAGACTCTGCTTCCTTGCAATATTGGTGGTTCTGGAAGAATGTTCATGGAGTGACTACTTGTTGGTCATGAGGTGGCTACCACTGTTTGTGGCTAGTAGAGTTCTACTTTATTTGGCAGAGCATGGCCATATTAAATTATCTGGTCTAACAGCCTCTGTGATACAACAGGTCGTTTTGAAGTGTTGTGGTAGGAAAACCGCATGTGTTACTAATAATACTAGCAATGGCTCCTTTCTGTTTGAGTGTCCCTGGAGGTAATGAGAATGTTTCAGTGTGCCAACATGCACAATACCAGGACTGTGAAACCAAAGCATCAAGATGGAAATCAGCCATCATTAATATTATGTTTTTCACACTGTGACATGTCAAAAATTCTTGTGTGAAAAAGGCTTATAGCTTACTCCATTCTGGACCCTTTGTTTACTCAAAGGTCATTACTGCAGTGACAGTTGGCAATTGGTCAGTGGTGGAAATTTACATATCAAAGTTCATAATTACTGAACTATACACATAAGAAGGATTTGCTTTGCCTCTATAAGCAGGCCATTACACTGAATCTAAGGCCCAGTAGTCGCTGTCATAAAGGCAGGTGTGAACGAGGTCAGGAGAACAATGCTGTCACAGATGCCACACATGCCTGTTCTGTTTGTTCCCTGCACATTTTAATTACAGTATAGTAAATGAAGTGCCTCAGGTGCATGACACAAAATGTGTCACTTGCACCAACAACCAGATCAGAAATCCTTCAGTGTGTGTCACTGCATTGTCAACTTATGTGAGTGTATCCTCTATTGTGTGGCAGGGCAATGACAGCATTACAGTTTTAAACAAGCCAATAGTAATTGTTCACAGTTCTGCATTGACTACAAAGAATACAGAATGGTGTGCATCATGTTTTAATAACTGAAGGGCTCTAAAGTAGCAGCATTGTCACCCTCCTGGTTAAAATAATACTCATGCAGTAACTCAAAGGCAAACACATTCTATATTGTGTTTTGGGGTTTATTAGCTTGAATGTGTCTGCACAGCTTGTTGATTTATTCATTAAATAATACATTTTTATAGCTTTTGGCTAACAATGTATGTTGCATGTTATACTGAACATGTGTTCATTTTTGTCACTGTTTGCAGTCCTGATACAACAAAATGGTAAAACTGGTGGCAGTTTATTCCAAATCTTGTTCCTCTGTCAGTTGATAGAATGATACACAGCAGAGCCTTTTAATTCCCTCAGTATACTTTTTTGTTTTAATATGCACTGTTGGGCTGCAGTGTCCAAAAATGTGCTGAAATGTAAATCTGGTCATATTCTAAGAATTCATTTTATGCTGACGCTGCATCAATCCATCATTCATTGTAGACACACGTCAGGGAGGGCAGAGGGGTGAAGCACAGGTCGTCCGGTTCATCTAGTTATCCTGCTCTTGACTCATGTAGCAATTGAGATTCACAGCTTATGGCTGTCTTGAGTGTGGACTAAAATAGAAACCACCGCTTGTTGTGAAAATCTGTCTTCTTCTAAGGTATGTTAAGGTGAGTAATACCTTAGAGGTTCAACAAGACCTCATTAAAGCCAGGCCCACATGCTGAGCTATGACAACTGAAACTGAATAATGATCATTATTTACCTATTGTTCAACTTTGACAAAAGGAACTACCAAAAAGACAGAATGGTAATGTCACACAGGTTTGTAGGCAAAGCCTAAAATTTGTCAAAAAGTCTGTTAACAGTTAAGTGAAAAATTGTCATCATCACAGGAATTTTTTCTTGAATTAATTCAGGGTGTACCAGAGATACACAAACCCAAACATGGCCACTACTTCTCATGAGCAGCGAGCAGGTTGGTCGTCAAGTCACTATAAAAGATTTCCCTGCAGTTTTACATGATTGTGAGGATTACGCGTGCAAATTTTAATATTTCTTGTGTCTTTCAGTTTCACTGAAAATTGAAAGGCAAAAGGCAGTGTTGTAACTGCCAACATCAATCATAGCTCTGCTCCAATTAATTGTCACAATAAGCCATGTGAGGTATACCAACAGGCACAGTAACAGGGCCACTGAAATGAAATGACAATGAAAGAATAATAAAAAAGATTTGGACTTCTCAATCCCCAAAAAGATTGGTGCTGGAAAACAAAATGCCTGGCAAAGCAGAAAAAGAGAGAGGTCAGAACGCTGTTAATTAGCTGCTGCGAACCTTTCGAGAACGCGGTCAAGGTCAGATCTATTTATAGAGCACTTTAAAAACAAACCGGGTTTGTGCCAAGGTACTTTCAATCGAACATAGTTGAGTTGTTGGGTCATACCTGTTTGCAATGAGAGCTTAGGTAGTAGAGTGAGTGCTGGTGGTCTCATCACTTTCAGTCTAGTGCCCGTGCTGAAGCGTCATTAGAGAGGGCTAGTTTGGGAGCTTCAACAGCTGATTCAATGACATCAAGACACATACAAGACAGCACATCAGCCACATCTGTGACGGGATGCTCTACAGTTGATGTAATCCTGTGTATCAAAGTCTAGCCGCACCTTGTACAGTAGCTGCTATGAAGTCAATGAATTGCTCATCCACATGTATCAGATGCAGCATTTCAATCTTCTTTCTAAGAAGTGCAATTCTCTGTCAGCTGCTCACACTCTGTGCAGCTCAGAGAATTTGCCATCTGAAATCTTAAGAAACATCCATTTAACATGGCTTTTCTCCAGCCTTTTCTTTTTACCTAATGGTTGTTTCATTTTGTCTTGTCCAGTTGTTTTAATTCAACTTAAAAAAAAAATCAAAAAAAAAAATCCTTGTTTTAATTGTTTCATTACATGTGTTATTATTATTTGATTTTGCATTGCATTTTATGAATGAATTGTGCTATATAAATACAGTTTCTGATTATTATGATCATTTTTATCCTAATCCCTGCAAATGATCCTCTGAAAAGCAATCAGGCCATCTTTGTGTAATGTTCGCTTGCAAGTGAAACACTGTTAATGTTAGCTGCTCTGTCAGTTTCACAAGAGTGATAGCTAATCCCTTGACTGTAGTCACCACAGACAGCTCAAAACAGTAGTCCACTCTTTAATAAGGAGTCAGGATAGGGGTAAAATGTGACTGTTTTTGGTGTAATTTAAGCAAGCATCGACACGGGGCAAGACTTGTCTGCAAGGGCCCACAATATGAGCCCACAGCAGAGTCTTAATACATTAATCAGAAGGACCTACTGGGAGAAAGACTTAGTGCCACAGGCCCGACCTTCTAGCATGAACCAACCTCAGGTAAGCATGTTGGTTCGCTGTGGTTTCCTCCCACTTAGTGGTGTTGGTGATATCTGACGTGAGGTAGCTCTCATCCAACAAACAATGTGGGTTAAGCTGGGTTTGGTAAATCCAAATGTTTAAATAGTCTTGATGTCATCCTTGTTTTTCCATAGCTTTTGAACTAAATGCCAGACAGATCAGACATATCTGTGGTCATTGTGAAGTGAGAGATGAACCATTTCTACTGCATTCTTTTGACACAGGCAAGTTGTACTGTAGTCATTTCCAGGCCCAGTTGCCATTAGTTCAAAGCTCTGTTCATTAATACATAACTTTGAGTAATATGATTTCTGGTGCTGTGTTTTCAGACAGACAGACAGACAGACAGACAGACAGACAGACAGACAGACAGACAGACAGACAGACACTTGACCTCTGGGTGGAAGTTTGCATGTCACAGCAGCCATACACAAACAAAGTGCACGGGACAAATAGTGCGAAAACTAACTGTTCCCTCTACTCTTTCTAGTCTGTTTGCCTTTTCTTTTCATTTGTACTTTAGTGAATGCTTTCAGTTGATCAGGATGCTTTACGATGCACACAGCAGGGTCTCCTTCTTAGGCTAAGTTTGACACTTTAACAGCAATGTGGCATTTTTGTCAGCTATGACCTAAGAAAACCCTCAGGGTTAATTCTACACAACAGGAGCCTCACAAGTGAGTGATCCATGGACAATATGGAATGTCATGTAGATATGAGTCTGAGCTTCCACAGGCCTGTGTGAAGACATAAATATCACACAGTGGATGCATGGAAGTGAAGTTACAGCCAGTACAGAGTCAGGAGGGAGACGGGCACAGCAATCTTTGCTTTCCTTGAGGTATACTGAACGCTTGCATTCTTAAAAGCTGACAGCCGGTGGAATGTTACTGTGAGCGACTGTTGTTGTTCTCTTGTATTCGGCACTGACTGACCTAACAAGGGCTTTCACCTGACTGCACGTCCACTTGGCTCATCAGTGGACCAAGAAGCTCCTCTTGAAACTAAGAACATAGTCATTTGAGGAGAGGTACAACAATGTAAAAATTCTTAATCCTTAAATCTATATGTTGTTAAGTCCAAACTGAGACCACGCACTTTGTTGCAAGTCATCCAGTGCTCTCTTTCATAATGCCTGTTACACTGTCCTTGCGAGTATCTAATAAATGCAACCAATAAAGAATTTCAATAAAAGTCTGCCTCATAAATAATCTTTATGAGTGCTTTTACAAGCATGTCACATTCCTGTTTCATTTTCAAATTTCACAGAAATTCATCCATTAGTTGCTGAAATCTTCTGGATAAAAGTGGTGGACTGACAGACTCACAAATGGACACTGTCATTCATAGAGCCATGCCCCTACTGTGGCTAAACATGACCATGTGACAGTCTAAAGACAAGCATGGAGCTGATTCAGCTTCTCCAAAGGTATTATTTATTGCGAGATCATTGTATTGGATTGTTATTGGATTAGTTCAATTCATTCATCCAGTAATTGTCTTTATGTTATAAATGTTTGAACTCTGGGGAAATTCTCCCTGCAGCCTGCTGACTGATGCCATTCATACACACAAGCACTTCAGTGAACATGTAAATGTCATGAGGACATATCTTTCCCCAGGCTACTGCACAATTCCTTCAGGATTTGCTTCAGGGTCATTTTCTGGCAATCATTCAGCTGGAAATTAACTGGAGGACGCTTTGACATCAAGAATACAACCAATAGTCACAACATTGTAATGAACCCTTGAGAACACACATGCCGTAGAGATGCAAAGTTACCCTGAGGATGTAGCAGGAGCTGATTGAGTTGAACAGGCTGTTGTGACAGTTTGTGCACATTCCTCTTGTTGACAAACTTAACTCATCATCTTCTCACAGTATATCCTCATCACTCTGCTTTAAAGCTGCAAGCAGCTCAGGAACATCAACTGGTTTTAATGGAGAGTTTTACAGCCCCATAATGACTTAAGAGCTGTTGCAGAGATTTTACATCTTGAGGACATCATGGTTGAAAGTGACAGTAAAATCTATCAGCAACTCATGTGAAACAAACTTTATCTATCTGGAAAAACCTGTTGATTTAACACTACCTTAAATAAAGCTTGCATCATGACAGAGCAAGTGTCGGCGGGTATCTAAAAATCCAAGACAGAAATTCAGCTGTGTACACACCCCATCAGTAGTGAATTAATCTTGCACTGGCTGTTAAAAATGGCCATACAATCAAGACTACTCTGACAGTCTAAGGCAAATATGAAACCAATGCAACTTCTCAAAATGTATTTATTGCAGGGCCATTGTCTGGGATAGTACTTAGTTCAAGTCATTGTTCTGGCAACTATAAATGTCTGTAAACTATAAATGTTGAGAGAAACCTTGGAAAATCCACCTAGCAGCCTGCTGACTGAAGTGTTAATTAACTGTGACGCAAACAAGCTCTTCTACGAGCACATGAATGTCATGTACAAACTTCCATAGGTTTGTTCACCATCATTCAGCGGGAGTTTATTTGGAGGACGTCTTGACATCAAGAATGGAACTAATGGTCACGACATTGTAATGAACCTTTGAGAACACACATGCAAAGTTACCCTGAGGATGTAGCAAGAGAGCTGATTGAGTTGAACAGGCTGTTGTGACAGTTTGTGCACATTCCTCTTGAAGACAAACTTAACTCATCATCTTCTCACAGTATATCCTCATCACTCTGCTTTAAAGGTGCGAGCAGCTCAGGAACATCAACTGGTTTACGGGAGAGTTTAAAAGCCTCATAATGACTTAAGTGCTGTTACAGAGATTGCAGAAGACATCTTGCGATCATCAAGGTGAAATCTATCAGCAACTCATGTAAAACAAACTTCATCAGTCTTCCAAAACACGTCGACTTGGAAATTGAGCTGTTGGTACACGCCCCATCAGCAATGACTCAATCTTGGGCTGACTCCTTCTTTAAATAATTGGATGATAAGGGAGAGTGTGTTCAGAAAAAAGGGCAGAAGCGAAAGTAACAAGGACACGCATGTCCATCATCATAACTCATGCGAATCAATGGAAATCCTACTATTAATTGACAACGAAAGAAATTTCCCTTTATGCATTCAGCGTTCATCAGAACTGTGGACAATTCTTTCTAGAAAGTAAAAAAAAAAACCCTCCCAGTGTAAAGTCACATGAATGACTTCAAACCCACAGCTGTAAAATAAAATAAGATTATCTGAATGATATCTTATCTTTTTCAGTGTGTTTGTCAGCATGTCTTTACAGATGTGTCCTCGACTACAAACTTCTGAGTCACATCACAAGATCTTCTGCCCGTGTACTGACCTCTGATCTGTGCTTAGCAAATCTTGATAATTCTCTTGATGTTTTATCTAATTTAGTGTGAGCCTGTAATAAATCTCACTAAGGCCCTTTCATGGTTTAGCAACTAATTGATTAATGGATTAATTACTGGAGCTCTACCTACAAGTTTCTATAAAAGGGCATAATTATGCACACTATTGGGGAGATTTGCCATTGTAGTTCTTGCTCTTATTTAGATTTTAATTGATACTTAAACTAACCTTTGAAAGCATTTCTTTTAGTCAACCTGAGAAGAGAGAGGAAGAGAGAGAGAGAGAGAGAGAGAGAGAGAGAGAAAGAGTCATTGTCCATCAATTTGAGAGAGTAACAACGTGTAGGAGTACTTATGTACTTTGGAGTATAGTAATGTCTGGGACAAGAGCACGATGTGCTGATTTAGCTGTGAAAGAGCTGCTCTTTGTGATACTTCTGCATTGAAAAGAGATGGAATAGAGGTAGAAAGAGAGAGAGAGACACTGATCTCTGTCCCTCTTTGGGGTTATTATGGCCTGTGTGTGCCAGCCCTGGAAAGAATGATGGGATTTGTTCTGACAGTAGCAATTAATCCCCACAGAGGGCAGAGCTAATTCATTACAGCTTTAATTATCTTGTAATCTAGTCAACAACCAGGACAAAGGAGTTTTTCTTTGGCAGAAATAACCAGTGAGAGATTCATTCCAAGCTCAGGAACCCAATCACATACAACTACTCTGACAAATTGATTGCAGGTATTGACGATATTGGTAATCAGTTACCAAACCCCTATGATGTCATCAGCCTCATTCAGAGACTACACATTTACAACAGTCTGTGTTACAATGTGGGGACATGCATTTGAAAGATGTGAGCGTTTATTGGGTGGGAGAGTCTTAAGAAAATTGCTATTGCTTTGCATTATGGGAAATGTCAGATGCAGGCTTTTTAGAGCTTGACTCTTATTATGGACTAAAAGTGGGGATATTTTGGCCTCTGCTACATCAGTGAGACAACAAGAAAGAAAGCCATCATGGAATCTGTAGTGCAAAAGTTTCTGAACCTTCTACAGAAACATCTGTTGTCACATTACTCCGTAGAGAGGCAAGTTGGAGGTTCTGATGTCAGCGGTGTTTGAGGCATGAATCACAATGATCTTCATGTGAGTCCAGCTTAGGTAACTATTGTCATCACACTCATTGTCCTTATTATCACTCTAACCATACCTCCATGAGTGAGCATGTAATGGTGCCTGTCATCAGAGGCTAAAGCTCATTTACTGTCATTGTGTTCCTTTTTGGAAGGAGTTGTGGAGATTATAGCAGTGGACTGACAAGGGGCTTCCTCTTCTCTGCCTCTATTACAAAACCATCAGCAGCACAACAAAGCCACACAAATCCTCACTGAGACTGAGGAGCTATTGTCCAAAAATAAAAACAAACATGCACACATACATTCCTCTGAGTCTAATGTTATAAAGACCTAACTGTAACTATGTGTAATGACACACCAACATGTTTTGGTTTGGCTGGAGATTCAAATGTAGTATCATTATCGTAAGCAGCGTGTGACAGCCCTCCCCGCCAACTGACTTCCTGTGTTTTGGGTCGTCAGAGAAACTGGCAGGACCTGAGTGATGGGAGGGCCCAAAGGAACAAAAGGGCTGCTCTGCCAGGCTGTTCTCTCTCTGGATGGGCAGCCCCTGCATCTCCTTGTGGCCTCCACATTACTGTAGCTGTATTTGGTTTACAAATGTTACACCACTCACACACATGCTTTCATTCATCCATGCGTGCCATACAGTGACTCCATATATCCACACTCCATCCTATTTTTTTATCAAATAAATTAATCTGGCTTTTGAAACTACTCTGTGTGTGTGTGTGTGTGTGTGTGTGTGTGTGTGTGTGTGTCTGTGTGTGAACTCCCTCTTGTTACAATCCCAGCCAAGCTTGTATCAAGTGCAATAACTGACCTGCCATTGAGAGAACTTAACTGGTTCACCTAAGGACAAGACCACCACCCAGAAAGGGAAGCCCCCACACACTGACCTGGACTAGCCTCCAGGACTCTGCGATTATGGCCGACTGTACTCTGTTGAGAGCAAAGCCATCAATCTCCTTCTTCAGACAGACGGGCGCCTGGCCAACCTGTACCATGAGAAATCAGTTATGACAAGAATGGCAATAGCTCTTTAGATACAGTGCTTGTGTCTCTGCATGTTTAAGAAAAGAAAGTAGAGATTTTACATCATTTACATTCCTGCCAACCTTAGTGCACCCAGGGCTTGAACTGATCTGCTTCATAATTATTTTCTGCATCTGACATAGCAGTAATAGATAGCTGAAGATTTTGTGGTCTGGGTTCTTTACCTTTGTCATTAATGCATGGGTGGTCTCCATAACGGTCGCTGCTGTCTCTGGGTGAGGTACCAGCTCCACCAGTTTGACATAATAGGGTGGGTTTACCTGGAGAGCACAGGACAACAACACAACATCCAGTGGGTACTTCACTAAGGCCTGCTTGCGTGGCAAAGTCTTGAGAGCTGAGTCTGACATCAGGGTTACTGCATTCAATTTTCTATCTTTAGACTTTTTTCTAATAGCAGGCCACACTGCACTATGACACACCTGCCTATACTATAACCACATTACACTCATCTCTACGTTATGCTGCATTATTCTGCAAAATACTACACTGTTATCTTAGAATACACAGCATGATACTACAATATTAGTGCCCTCACTGACCACTTGGATGAGATGATTAATACGATGTGGCAGCTGAATCCTACACTTTTGGCAGAACACTGAAAATCTTGTTATTCATTGTAGTGATTCATACATATACGCATGACTCATTCATTGATTTTGCCTCTGTTTTACACTAATCTACTTCATTCATTATTATCATTGTCAGCTGTTTTGTGATTTTGTTCATATTGCCATCGCTGTCAACAGAATTCTAGGACAAGGAGGGGGGTGGTGGTGGTGGTGGTGGGGGGGGGGGGGTGATGGGTTCACTATTGGACCAAGTCTTGTCACTGTATTGTTTTGTGATGATTCCTAAAATATCAATAAAATATGTTTACAAACAAATATAGTGCCCTTGTGCTAATGGATATTTGGACTTCTTACTTTTTCTTCATCTATGATAATATTAAATCACACTTCTGCATCTAGTTTAGCATTTGATTTGTTCTAAACTTGAATTAAATAACATATATAGAAATGACACAAGGAACTTGTTATAAATTGTAATGAGTTACCGACTTTGTGAGATCCTAAATCACTTTTTTGGGCAATAAATAATGAGGTTGTGAAGTTAAAGGATCTTTTGATCAGAATATTTTCGAACATATCATGCTACTGCTAAATAAAGCCTCAGCATCAACATTAACTGACTGCATCACCAACTGTGCTCAAACTGTGATTGCGTCTTGTTGGTGAACAGTGGATTACTGTTTGCAACAGAACCAACTGTCCTGTGATAACGGACTTATGTGATCATGTAAAGTCTGCATATCTATAATGTTAACAAAATGGATGTAATTCTACAAATATGTGTATTTCCTACACCAACAATGGATTGGTCATGTTGAATTTTAACACACTGAGTGCAAATCTGTTTTTGTGATTAATAACTTTGTAATTGACTTGACATGCTCTAAAATATTGATTGACAGCTCAGGCTGAAGAATTAACCAAAATATTATCAAAATTGCAATACGACCCAGTGAATATTCAAATCGCTGGAGCTGCAATCGTGGTACTACAGAGACACCCCGGCCTACAAATCATATTAATCTATTATCATTCTGCAGATGTAAGGGAACATGCTTGTTTGGTACAGGCTTCAGCAAAAATTAAATCATCATCAGTTTTAGATTTTCTTCAAAGAAAACGAAATGCAAAAATTACAATTCCCCCTAAAATCATGATTCATGACACAATGATGTTTTCTTGCAAAAGCTCACTGCAGACTACTAACGCAGGATAAATGAGGGAGAAATGAAAGAAGGAGAACTTTCATTCATTCATTCATCTTCTATACTCCGACTATCCCTTTCGGGGGGGCTGGCGCCTATCCCGGCTGTCAATGGGCGAGAGGCGGGGTACACCCTGAGCCGGTCGCCAGCCGACTGCAGGGCAACACACACACAACCATTCATGCTCACACTCACACCTACGGACAATTTTAAGTCACCAATTAACCTAATGAGCATGTTTTTGGTCTGTGGGAGGAAGCCGGAGTGCCCGGAGAGAACCCACGCATGCACGGGAAGAACATGCAAACTTCACACAGAAAGGCCCCGCCTGACCTGGGGATCGAACCGGCGACCAGAAGGAGAACTTCCACGAGATAGAACTCTACATACATGACTGGGGAATTAACTAAACTGGCTTTCCAGGTTTGTTGTTCCTCTGGTTGAAGTCCCTTTCCACTGATACCAGCGCTGCGGTGGCACTAACCGGATGGGAGACGAGGCAGCGACTCCTGTTCTGTACTTTAGAGAAGACGTTGCTGGGCACCAGGCAGGAGGTGGAGCTGCTCAGGATGACATCTTTTCCCACAAGATGCTCTACGTCCTGGAAGACGCTCTGCTTGACCTCAAGCTGCTCAAATACACACTCCTGGAAAACACATGAAAGCACATGCATACAAGGAAAGTGTACACACACATAGAGACACATGTGGGTGTGCACGTGATCACACACAAACGTTAGGTTTTCATCCCTTTTGGGACATTACATAGACTTGCATTCATTTCCTGGAGACTTATGAGAAAGTCCTCCGATAAATAAAACCAAAACTATCAGTGGAGATAAACACCACTAAAGGTGAGTGAGAAAGTGTGTGTTTCTTTAACATAATGTGAGTGAATTGATCCTTTAACGTAATACACTTTATCATCAGTCATTCTTTGATAATAGCAAAAATGAAAAAGTTAATCATACACAATAAAAAATAAAAACAGTGTTTTGCTCCTCAGTAAGCACCAAACTACAAACTTCGACTATGTAGCCACTGAAAATGTTCTCTGACAAATTGTATGTTCTAGGTCAAATTGTTCAACATTTTAAAAACTGGACACACCCACTTTGGGTTTGGTTTGTCATTTTTTTTGTCCGCCCTGACAGTGTTGGAAAGGAGTGGCTGCCAAAAGCTGTAATGGCATGTTAATATGCTCTTCAAATGGCATTTGTGTGTGTAGAACTGCAATAACTGGCTGGGCAAGCAGCATACCTCCTGCGTAGGTAGAAGGGCATGCAGAGAGCACAGACCTCTGCCGCGGCCAAAATAGTCCACTCTTCTATGACATGCACATCTGCCCACATTGCTCTTGATGATGTGTCATGGGTGTGTGAGTGTGCATAATGAGCAGGTGGCACCTTGCCACCAGTGTGTGAATGGATGAGTGCTGGCTCATGTTGCAAAGCAGTAAGACTCAGAAAGCTGTATGTAACTACAGTCCATTTACCAGCACTGACGTTTTATCATCCATCCATCCATACAGTCTGTTTTAATGTATATTCTCTGTTTCTTATTTTTTGTTTTATTTGAGCAATTTCATGACTTATTTAACTTTCTAATGGGATATTTTGATTTGTACCAAATCATATTTCCTCTCCTCCAACAGGGAAACAATAGATTTATCTCATCTGAGCACTGTGTTTGATGTGGAAATCAGCTGTCTGGAAACATATTGACTGAAGTGAGGAATGTGAGGAGTGGCACTGTATGTGCAGTCCACGATCCAATGGTATGTCCCATACTGTTCCCATGCACCAAGTGCAACACCATGTAGCTAGCAGGTTAGCACAGGTTAAGACAGTCACGAGTTATTGATGTGCTCTGTAACCAGTCTTACTGAGAAAAACTCCTGTACTTTCTCTACTCCACAAGGAACTGTGATCTATTCCAGGACGAAACATGTAGCAGATGGTGTCTTGCTATCAGGAAATGTTCATTTGCCTTTGTGGCATTTCCCTGTTTCTAATAAGTCCTCTATTGTTCCTTGTTCGAGTGAATATTGATTTACTCTGGCCTCACCTGTCTCTCTGTACTCCGATCACTGCCGTAATGAAGAGCACCATTGTCTGCTTTAACAGAGTCTGATACAAGACATTTGGCTTCAAAAGTTCATTTTCTATTCTATTTAAAGTGGCTGTGTTACACATGACTGAGTCAGGGGGATAAGCAAGTGTCCATTGTTGTGTCTGTTTGCGCTCTTATCGTGACAAAGATGAGATGAGTGATTTGACGCTAAAATGTTGGGTAATGATGTCAACAGCAACTATGCTCTTGTTATGGTGACTTTCTCCTGAACCTGTCAAAGGAAAGCTTGACGATTATTAGTGAGATTACATGAGAGACAGTTCATACAATGGCTACTGAAACCTGACAATATCTACAGAAAGTGCTGATATATCCTGGTTCATTAGAAAACATTTAAGTTTGGATTTATTTATGATGGGCCACAAGATAAATCTGATTCATAAACAAGAGGAAGGAAGCGACATGACATTAAAGAAATCAGCCTCTGAGAAGTGCATTTTACTATGATACTTGACAGGCACAAGCCAAGGACGGTCATAATGACCATTTCATATCA
The DNA here is from genome assembly GCA_037975065.1 of Chaetodon trifasciatus. NCBI lineage: Eukaryota > Metazoa > Chordata > Actinopteri > Chaetodontiformes > Chaetodontidae > Chaetodon > Chaetodon trifasciatus. The sequence goes on from JBBMOE010000041.1 coordinate 414,847, forward strand.
CAAACAACATTCAGTAAATACTACACAGCACTTAACTGTCTGAAATCTGATTTACCTACACATAAGAAGAGTGAACCATGTGAAATAGTGAGTGCTTTTGTGGAAATCAGTCTAGTCTGCGTGAAAACTCAGCTGTGAGCTGCATGTTAGGGTTTATTCAAAACGCTATCAGTGGTGTCTGAGGCGTGCTTTATGTACCACAAATGAATCAATGACTTTGCGCCCCCTTGAGGATAATCAGTGTCATTTTGAAAATGCCAGAACATACCATACTGAGGGAACCATAGTCACTCCAAAATTTGATTCATGGCACACGACTCGATGCTTGTCAACTAAATAAATTAACCAACAGCAAAGCTTCCTATTGGGTCTCACACTATACACTGTACATTTGAAAATATCCTCACTGCAGTGGTGGGAGGCAACACGTCCAAAGTCTGACCACAACCAGGATACATCTGTTGTGTGGAATGTGTGATGAACGAACAAGTGAGGGATAAAAACAAACAAAATCAGCAGAGAGGAGTCTATCTGTGCTTCTTCTTGAGTTTAGCATGAGGGAGGAACGGACAGACTGGCATGTGCTGGTGCTGGGAGTTGTCAAGTGTATCACCTGGACAAAGAAGGCTCCCTCCAGTGCCTGAGCCAGGTCATCGTAACTGCTGAGCAGGGCGAGCTGCTGCGTGGCGCTCAGCTCCCCTCTCAGCATGTTGGCTTCCTCCAGCTCCTCCAGCTGCTTCCTGCGCCAACACAAAGCGAAAGCTGCGTTTAACACTCACGCACACACTTCCTACAAAGACTCCATGAAACAAATTGTCCCTTACGACAACATTACTCTTTTAACGTCTAAGGAATCATTAGCACAATGTACATCTGGCAGATTTGAATAGTTTGATATAATCCTTGTCTAAGTTATGCAAACAGATTGAGAATTGAGCCAGAAACCTTTGGGATAGATTTTACAGAAATGCTTGTGGGCAGATGCCTGAATGCTGTCAGGTTGGTTTTCCAGCCAAAGTGCAAAACAAAATTAACTAGCTGTCACTCATAGCAGGACAGGAGCAGCCATTACTTGGAAGATGTTGTTTCAAATGAGTCAGCGAAATGCATACATGAATTTATTTGTCAAAACAAAAGTGACGGAAAGGAAATCACAATTTACAAAAACAGGGTACGGCATTAGGGCAGTCCTCACAGCTTGTTCAGCAGGAAATCGCACACAAAGGGACACACACAAAGACCAGTGCAATGCCTCCCTCTACTGTTCCTATAGGCAACTGAATCTGTAAGACTGTACATATACTGTGTAAACACCAGAGGCAGCAGCAGATGAGCTATTTACAGGATGAATCAAAGACATATTAATGACATCCTGGTATGAAGTTGGGGTTTGATTCACACTTCCAAAAGCTGTAGATCTAATTAATATTAGGTTGCTTTTTTCTGACAGTATTTTCAACAGCAGTTTTCACCAAAAGCCCTTTGTCATTCACCAGCAATGTTTAACTAGCAATGACTGGGCTATGACAGAGCTTTTAGGCCAGAGCATGTTTGTCCATGTGTTCTTATAGCAAGAGGAAGTCGCTGATCATGCAATGTCCATGTGTCTTCTCTGTGAGCGCTGGAAGGAAGAACAGGTTGTATTTTGGACAGGACCCTCGTGAGTCATGAGTGGCCAGTCTGTATGTCTTGTTTGTGTTAGCTAACACTAAGACAGAGAGCCACTAAGTCAACCCTAGAACTCAGCAAACTGTGTTTCTCATCTTAGCCTAAGTGTGATGTACCACACAGATAGTTTTGATATAATTTGCCAAGGCTTGGAGATATTGCATGTAGCTCAACTGGAACTCAATGGCAACAGCCTTGTGGTGCTCAAAACACCAAAAACCATGTCACAACATGGTTACTTATGACAATCCATTTTGAATAATAGTAGATATTGTTTTATTGCTGCTCTTTTTGGAGCCCTTTTGTTTGTGTCTGTTGATTTTTGGTGCAGTGGGCATGTGATAATTTTGTTTTCCTTACCACTGTAAGTTGCTAGTTCATGTGTAAAGTCAGTTCTCTTCTTCTCTGATCTCTTTGTATTTGGCTTGTGTTGTGCTTTTTTGTTGACACTATGTGACTTTGATTGTCATTTTATTGCCACTGTTTTGTACAGACCCCAGGTAGACCAGCGACCACTTTGTAGAAGCTCCTAATAAAGAATACAAACTACTGTGACCCAACCATATTAAAAATCTCTCTGTAATCCGAGCTACCTTTTATTTCTATAAACATGGATACAGTATACTCCTCCTGTCATGGCTGGCAGGATGATCAATGCACTGAAAAAAAAGTTCGAGTGTGTCTAACCAGGGAAGGTAGATGGAATATCACATTAATTAAGACCATCATGTAATCTATTACATGATGGTTTATGCTGGAAAAGACTGCATTATTGTGTAGTAAGGCTGACCTGATCTCTGTGATGGCCTTGGCAGCTTGTCCTGGTTGGTTGTCATAGATCTTCACATTGAAGCCTCCACCTATAAACACCATAGCCCAGGATCGGCCTATCAGCCCACTGAAACAACACACACACACACACACACACACACACACACACACACACACACACACACACACACACACAACAGACATTTCAGATGTTCACTCTTCAGCTGAAATCCCATGAAACGATCTATGCAGTTGAACACTGATTGTGACAACTGGCCTGGTCTTTTCTTGGTCTTTGTTCTTATTCTGTTCTTTTTGTTCTCTGTTCTTATTGCTGTGGTGTGTCCACACCATCATCTCCTTCACCGACATGCTTCAGCACATCCTGGTTTATGTTATTCTGCAGGATCTCACGTGCTCTGTCTGTCTCTTTTTGTGCTCCTCAGCACTTCACTCTCTTCCCTACACAGGGAGGTCTGATACACAGCAAAGGCCCTGGAGGTTTTGCTGTTGCTATATCTAATTGTTGGTTTGCAAAATCCTGCAGTGGAAATGTATGTTTGTACAATGTTTACACAAATACTGCAAGTAAGTCTCAGAACCTGAAAAAAGAGCAGTTCATGAATGGCTGTGACGCTTTATGTTTACTTCCCAGGAGTACAACAGGTCATTTGAGAGGTCTGCCAAGTCTTGCTGAATCCGTACAAAGAATGATCAGCGTACAGAAAACAGGTTAAAATGTAAGCCTCAACAAAGCAGGAGCCTCAATACAATTACTAGGCTACTTGCTAAAGTGGGCTGAGACTAGTTTGCAATAGCCAGGATTGTAATATGAATGACAAATAGTTGAAAGAGAAGCTGCAAAGGTGTTATGATAACGTAAAAGAGGTCAAGAATCACTTCAGTTAGCTAAATGCCAAGAGATCTAAGCATGCATTCAGAAATCATATGCAGAACAACCATCGCTAACGTCAAACTGAACCACTCAAAACCAATCACTTCACAAAAACAGTTTCTAAGTGTGCTGACTTTCATGTCAACTCCATGAACACGTTCCACGACCAGCTGCCATCATAAAAACGTCTTGTCTTACTCACCTGCCGATCACAGAAATGATCTTCATGTCAGAGGAGTTCACTTTAAGAAGTTCAGCGTACAACTCGGACAGACGTCTCCCTAAATCTATACAGGGCCGCTGAACTGGTCTGCTAGTATCAAAAATGTAGCACCGCCCCTCTAGAGTCACGCTGTCACTGCGTACGGAAACTGAGAAGGACAGAAAGATGCCAAATACTGAAATAACCAAAAAACAACACCAAAAACGCAAAAATACATATCCGACAAGTGTTAGCAGTTGCTGTTTACGTTATATTAACATTATGACAGCTTTGCGACAACTGAGGAGAAACTGTGCAGGAATCTCAAAGCTCGAGCGGGTAGCGTAGGTCTGTATCCTAGCAACAGATAGAATCAGTTTGGTCCACTTATATTAACGCAGATTGATGATTGACAGGTAAGTAACCAATGAGAGGTTTGTGAACGAAAGAGTCCCACCCACGCCGCTTTGAATTGTGGGATTGAATCCCGAAACGACAACAGAATTGTTGTTTCTTCGCTTTGAGAAGTGGCTGTCCTCCATATTCATGAGTATTTCATTACACCAGCTCACTGGAGAAAGAGAAATGGAAAATGTGCATCTGGCTGTGGAAGAGGATGATCTCTACTCAGGTTACAACGACTATAATCCGACATTTGACTCCGAGGTGAGTTAAATGCTAACTCTTAACAGCGAGCTAGCTCAAATCCATTTGCATTTAAGTGTACAGCTAACAATGATAGGATTAATGCTACATACGGTAAGAGCTGGATGGGTGGCGAACGACAGCACGAGGCATTTGTGAAATTATGAATTAAATTGTGTGGGTACAGCGCCCACCTCTGGATTAGACTTTGCAATGCATTGCATGCGTATGGATTAAGGCTAATTATTGACCGATTTCAAGGAGCTGGAGAATGATGTGGGCTTCCAGCAAGCAGTGAGGACAAGTCATGGAAGAAGACCTCCAGTGAGTACCGATTGTAGTGTGTGTGTGTGTGTGTGTGTGTGTGTGTGTGTGTGTGTGTGTGTGTGTGTGTGCGCGAGAGAGAGGAAACAGATGGAGAGAGAGAGAGACTGAAGAAGGATACGTTTTGTCCTCACTGCACTCATTTGATGTTAATTGTTCATTTTGTTGTTAATTTGTTGTTCAATTTATGTCCTTACTTGTCCAGATGACTGCCAAATTTCCCGGCACTGCCATTGGAGCTCGGCCTTTAGCTTCTTCCTTCGGAGTAAGTGAAATGAAATGGAATAATTCTGAATAACACCTGATTTGAAAACTTTCAACACTTGCAGCTCAAGTAATCATATAAACAGAGTCCTGCACTCTGCTTTTCCTTCTTAGACTTTTATTGAATCAGCACAAACTACTGTTCTGGTCCCCGCAAACAGTTCTTTGTAAAATATGACATGCATCAGACACTATATTGCATTAGCACCTGTTGCACAGATGAATTCACTGCTACAAAGATGCCACTGTGTGAAGAGCACTTCAGATATGCACAATGAACATGTTTTTTGTCTCATATTTGCACAATGAATGATTTTGTTTGGTAAACAAACGTAGTCTCACCTATCTTATACTTGTTGTTTCATGAAGTCTCGGATTCCAATGGCCTCTTCAATGGGCAGACCCATGACTGGAGCTGTGCAGGTGAGCGTGAACGACCACTCAAGTGTCCATTTAAGGTCCAGCATAGTTTTTGCTATCCATCAATCTCACTTAGTTTTAAATGTGGTGATTTTAATTTGACCAATAGGTTTTGTTATAGATTTTACTGATAAAACTGGTTGATACCATATATTTAGTAAGAGCTTAATAAGTAAGTAAGTTTATGTATATAACACCTTTCAAGAGCAGATGTGACTAAGTGATTCATAAAAAGAAAATAACAAAGGAACAGATATGAAATAAAAACATCAAATAACTACAACCTTGTATACCGTTCAGCATTAATAATAGCTTTGTATTTGTGAGACTTAAGCATATGAGGCAAGCTGTAACGATGTAACGATGCATATATTGTGTTCATTTTTTGCTGTTTTCAAATGTGACAGGATGGAGCAGCCCGACCAATGACTGCTGTCAGAGCAGCAGGTTACACGTCCTCCCTGACCCGTGGTGAGTTCAATTACAGCTACTTTAGTGATTCTCTAATGCTACATATGTTTCGATTTGGATAATCGCGTCATTACTTATTTAAAAGTCTGTGGCTGCTCATTTTTCCTGTATCTGCATTGTGGAACTTATTTGTCTGGATAGACACAGATGTAGAGAGCCAATGGCACAAGCAGCAGGTAGCAGGAGATTTTGCTCTTTTTATTGGTTCTTTTTAGAAAAAACTTTAAAATTATTCTACATGTATCTATAAGGACATATTGTAATTATGTAAACAGTATAGTGTTCCTCCTGATACACGGATAATCAGTATGATTTGTATTGTCAGGCTCCAACTTTGACCCTCTTGGCCAGTCCAAAGGCCCTGCACCTCCACTTGAAGCAAAGAATGAGGACACGTGAGTTATCATTTTTTTAACTGATTTGTGTGTCTCAGTGTTTCTTTCAAGATTGTCCCTCCGTTATCCAAGATTAGCTGATGTGTCTCATAGGATCTAAAGATGCATATTCGATCATAGTAAGGTGTAATTCTTAAATCCAAATAAAATGTAAAAGCAATTAATAAAACTAAATAACACTTTACAGTGGAACTAAAAATAATATAATTAGGTGTAGGTATAAAACATATTTTTGACTACTGCTCACTAGTGTCCGCCCTGATATATTGTACGTGTCACAAAATGTATTATGTACTGGGATACATTTTAATCCTTTCTGTCACTCTTCTAACATTTAGTTATTGTCTCTAAACAGCCGTGTCTTGGGAAGCAGCATTATCACACACTGTATTACTGTCCGTGGTCTTACAGGCCAGAGGAGAAGATCAAGATCCTGGAGAAGAAAGTGAATGACCTGATAGAAGAGAGCTGCATGGGACAGAGCCTGGGAGCCTTACAACTGGTCAGACCCTGCCATTCTTTAACACACTGTTTAGTAATAATGGCTGTTTGGATTTGGAGTGAACGGTCTCAAAGTCAGGCAGCACACAGTGATACATTTTTCATTGTGTCAGACGATGTTCCAGGCAAAAGTTTACTGTACACTTTCTGTCAGATTCAACATTAATAAGACTCTAATCACTCTACCTGTTTCTGGTGCTTTCTCATATGATGTATAACTTACTGAACTAGACTGTGTGTGCTGTGTGTGTGTGTGTGTGTGTGTGTGTGTGTGTGTGTGTGTGTGTGTGTGTGTGTGTGTGTGATGTGTTTCTCCAGGCTCTTGAAAAAGCCAAAGAGGCAGGGAGGAAGGAGAGAGCACTGGTGAGACAGAGGGAACAGTCTGGCAATGCAGACCACATCAATTTGGACCTCACCTACTCTGTAAGCTGTTCCAGTGTCTGTAAATGAAACGATCGAGCTTTGACTTCCTACAATCTGAAATGAAACGCCTAAAAACTTAAGTGCCACCTTTTGTAAAACTCTTCAAGCCTGGTTTTTATTAGTTACTACTTAAAAAATTACCTGTTGCTGTGTTTTACATTCTTACAACCCCATTCCAAAAAAGTTGTGATGCTGTGTAAAACATAAATAAAATTGAATGTGATAATTTGCAAATCCTTTTTGACTTAATATACAGTACAAATACAATATATTTTAACATTTTACCTCATCAAATTTTTGTAAATATATACACATTTCAAACTAGTAGGAGCAACAAAAGCTTCTTTTTTGGAAACAGGGTTGTAGGTATTATCTGTGACACAATACAGTATATTTGAGCAGCAGTAAATGCTCAGGAATGCCAAGTACATTACTAATAGCTGGTGTGTGTGTGTTAGGCTGCACCTTTTATCCTTCTTGAGCCCTCAAATTATACATCGCTTTTATGTTCTCTACTTACATACAATGATGTTTATGAGAAGACAGTGAGAATTCCATTTCTGTTCACATTAGGTAATATTTTCATGTTAGACAGAGACACTGTAAAGAAAGTGTCAGTCAGGATTTGATCCTCAGCCAGCATGTCTGTCCTCGGAGCTGTGTCCACATAGCTGAGTGCTTACTTGCCTTCAAGGCCACATTACATTGTGAAGGTAGAATCTGTGAATCTGTTCCTGACTTCATTGCCTGTTTTATGTTATTTCATTTGGAATATTGAACCTTTCTTTCATGACCAGGTTCTGCTCAACCTTGCCAACCAGTATGCAAACAATGAAATGTACCCAGAGGCCCTAAACAGCTACCAAGTCATTGTGAAGAACAAGATGTTCAGTAATGCAGGTGAGCAGACCACAGTGCTTCATATTCCTTACAGATGTGGACACTACGGCTGCTGTCACACATTATCCACACATTATGAGACAGGACAGACATCTCATGTGTAATATGGGTAGAAAGCAAAGATATTCCTTTGTATGAATCTGGTCTGACAATGCAGCACTTGAGTTACCATGGTAACAGCATCCTCAAAACTGCAATAGATTTAATAAAAATTATACTACGTCCTTAGCCCTCCAGCTTTCTGGATACAGGCTGCTTGTCTTAAGATCATTACTAATTAGCATTTTTTCTGTCAGCGTCTTGTGGTTGAAATATCCCTACATCACTGACACAAAGACAAACTCATGTTTCATGCATCAGATTTGTATTATTATTTGTTGTATCAGTTGTATTGTTGCACTGTGTCTCCATCAAACTCCGTCTGTGCTGCTCCTCCAGGCCGTCTGAAAGTCAACATGGCCAACATCTACGTCAAACAGAAGAACTACCCTAAAGCCATCAAGTTCTATAGAATGGCGCTGGATCAGATCTCCAACGCTCACAAGGAAATGCGGATCAAGATCATGCAGAATATCGGCGTGGTCTTTGTCCGCATGGGCCAATACTCGGACGCCATCACGTCATTTGAGCACATCATGAGTGAGAGCCCCAACATCAGGACGGGCTTCAACCTTATCCTCTGCTACTATGCCATTGGCGATAGGGATAGGATGAAGAAGGCCTTTCAGAAGCTCATCTCTGTTCCTCTGGGCATCGACGATGAAGACAAGTACATCCCATCTAATGTGAGTTACACGAAAATCTTTATTTATTTCTTCATTTAGCTTATAGAATTAAGTGAGCAGACTGTGTTGGCCTTTTATTATTCAAAATGTTCCCCCCAGTTTGCGACATTTTCTTTTTCTCTCAAAAGGCAGGTTCATTTTCCTATTGAGTAGAGTTTCCAAATTTTTTTCATCTTTGCATGAATTTGTTTCTATAGTTTTTTGTCTCACTTTCCAGTTATCTGTCTGTTCGTTGTAATTCAATCTTCCCAAGATCAGTCACAAAACAGTTGTGATTGGATGTGATGTCTGTAACATCCTCATGTCAGCCTTGTCCTGTCGTCTTTCTCAGGACGACACCGGTTCAAATATGGTCATTGAGGCCATTAAGAATGACAAACTTCACCAGATGGAGAGAGATCTGTAAGAAAATTCTCACATAACACCAACACACACTTTCCCTCAGCAAAGCATAATCATTGTTTTGTCCTTACAAGCCACTGACACAGAAAACACCAGCACACTGCAGTTTAAATACAAGGCATACTGTTTTTAGATTTTGGTTTTGTATCACTTATTGTCCCTTTTTTCTCTCTGTAGAAAAGCCCTGGCTGAGAAGTACATCATGACTGCAGCCAAGCTCATCGCTCCGGCCATTGAGACTTCTTTTGCTACTGGATTTGACTGGTGTGTTACTGTTGTGTTTTTTACATCTTAACATCCTAACACCAGAGGGCACACAATGTACACGAGCACTCCAGCTCTATGGCAGTCCTTTGAGGGCCTCAGGAACACAGAGACATTATTTTCAAAGTGTGAGCTGATAGGCAGGCATAATTGAAAATAGCTGACCATATTAATAGGCAAAATCCTCCATTTTCAGACAGAAAAAATCAGAATCAGAAAGCTTTATTGCCAGGTATGATTTTACACATACGAGGAATTTGCTTTGGTGAGGTTGGTGCATGACACATCTACTAAAAGAAGCTATTAAAAAAGTAAAAATATAACAGTAAGTGAAAAATATAACAATAAGTAAAAATATAACAATAGTAGAAAATATAACAATAAGTAAAAGATATAACATTATAAATATATATACAAGTCTTTTTTTTTTTTTTTTAAACAGAAGCACAGTCTGTTTTCAAGCTGAGCGTTAATGTAACGCATAGAGTTATAGTGATGTCAATGTGACAGATGAGGCAGAGGTAGAGTGTGAAGAGTGTCAGGGGGGTTCTGGGCCTTGTTAATAAGGCTGACAACAGACGGGAAATTGGATATATTGTTTTCCATTGGTATGGTTCTACTTACATCGCAGCTTATGAGGATTTTAAACCTACAGCATTTTTTTTTTTTATGGGAACTGAATAAAACACCCACAGATAAACATGTATTGTATCTTGACACAGACATATTATTAACAAACAAAATCAAAATGTAGCTCTACTGCACCTTTTTATTTAGACAAAACAAATAACTATACATGCTGTTTGCATCAAGCAGGAAATGATTTGATACGATACATGAAGTGTTATACTGTGTATGTGTGGTTGTTGTTTTTTTTTTCAGGTGTGTGGACATGGTGAAGAGTTCTCAGTATGTTGAGCTAGCCAACGATCTAGAGATAAACAAAGCCATCACCTACCTCAGACAGAAGGACTTCAACCAGGTGACTGTTAGTGTGAACAGCATAAAGGGCAATACCACTCAGTTTAAGCATCACTCCTTTAGGCTGTGGTTGTTGCCACAGTAGCAGCAAAGGGCAACTACAAACTGCACACCCCACTGCTGGTATTTTACCTCCAAATGATTTTTAGAGCTGAATAGGAAATCTAAGTAATTCCTTGAAATGTGCCAAAGTGGCAGAGCCAGATTGGGCTGACATTTGACACCTTGAAATAGATAATTGTAATAGAATAGTTGAGATAATGTAGACTTTTCCCATTTTAAAGCCAGAAGTTCTGACCAAACATTGAATGGGAATGCCTGAAATTAAAATTAAAAATTTAAAAGTATAAGCCAGTACATTAGAGACTGACTTTGCAGAAGCAGAACATATTTGTTGTACATGTTTGTTTATTGGTTGTATAACTGTGTTACAGATTCTGAACAGGTATTAAAACATAAGCATAAACACTGTGTGTACCGGGGCAGCAGTTACATCAATAAATTGTTGAATCGAGTGGTATTTCCCTTTAAATATATGTAACACGAGGATGATCTGGCCTTTATTGTTCTTTTTATATTTGTTTTTTCCATCTTTTTTACAACATTGTGTTTCCATACAGTTATTAGCCAGTGTTGTTTATATATGTCAGTTTTCTCCTACTAAGACTGTTTTAAGAGTTTGCAGCATCAGACTCAGAATTTCCCCTTCTCATTGCCCTCCATTCTCTCTTGCTTTTGTCTTGTTTCCTTCCCATCTGCATGCCTAAGGTTGAGGTATGTGTATGCCTTCTGTTTCCATGTTCACATTTAGGTTTGGTTCTTTTCCCCTGACATGTTACTGCTTCAGCATATCTGATCCAAATAACAGCACTGCCAAGAGAAGTTGGAGAAGCAGTTATTGGTTTAAAACCCACAGATCAGTAAGGAAAGTCTGCGGGCAGAGAGGAAATTATAACCAGGGTTCCTTCTTTAACAATATACTGCCGAGCTGTCACTGAGATGGCACTTTGTCCACTTCTGTAGAACTGCTGTAGACAACTGTCTTGCACTGACAGACGTTACACATGTGGAACCCCAAAATGTGCAATCTTAAATGAATAAAAAATATGTTATGAAATAAATAATAATATGAATAAACTGTGTGAAGGGTATAATTGAACCAACATTTGTGAAATAATTAAAGAAATCATGAAAACTCAGTTCATTATTATAAAATATTATTTCATTATTCATAATAACTGGATATCATTTTTATGCTTTCTTCCTGTTTCAAAAGGTTTTGCTTTAATTTTATTCTGTCGTTTTCCCTGATAACACATTTCATGTCAGGTTTTATGTCATAATGACACTTTTTATTTCATAATGTCACAGTTCATGATAGTGCTGTTGTCACTGTCAGCCAATCACATACTGGCTCTCTTTAATTAGCAAGCTCAACAACTGCTACTGCATTTGGTCAGTTCACTCCTGGTACCTAGACCAACAACAATACAGCCATTTTTCTGAATGAACCAACTAGAGGCTGCTGCTGCTGCTGCAGTAAAGAAACACACACCCACAGTAACTACGCTTCTGTAGCTTTTAAGGCTTGTGTGTCTTTCTTTGAGGATCTGTGAACACTGCAATGAAAGGTCCCATTAAACTCTGTTAGGAAAATAAGATAACATTCTATAATAATGAGTTGATGTCTTAAATCGTTCCACAAATTATCGTTTATTTAATATTGAACACTTTGGAGCTCCGTATACATCTGATGCATGCGTGTGGTGGGGGGGGGGGGGTGTAACCTGCAGCATCAGTGCAGCTGTAGCTTAGCTGATGGTGTGTCACAATGTGAACTTTCACGCACGAACACTGTTTCACTCCTCAATATACAATGCACTTACAGTAGCATGACCAATTAAATGTGAACACTATGCATCTGGAAAAAGCTCATTGGGTATGTTATTGCATCCTCTTTATGCTGTTTGGATTTATTTTGTGTTTATGGGGGTTCCTTCACTGGTCTGCTTCATGTACTGTCATTTCCAAAACATACATTTAACTTCACATTTAACATATTCTGATATTTGCTGATATGAAGGATATTTATTGAAGGTGTGATGGTATAATATAAATCACACCAAACACCAGAAGCTTCAGATCACAAGTGTGGAATTGTAAAAAGTTACACAGTATTACTATGAAACTTTTACCCTGACAGCTTTTTATCATGTGTTATCAGGCAGTGGAGACTCTGAAGACATTTGAGAAGAAGGACAGCAGAGTTAAGAGTGCTGCAGCCACCAACCTCTCTTTCCTCTACTTCCTGGTAAGATCTTTTCATCGACCAGTCAAAGGGAATCTGATAACACACACATAAAGAGAAAAAAAAGATGGGGTTGTATTTCCTTTAGAAGCTTAATGTCTGAATTAGGTGAAATGTTTTTGCCATGAAGTTGTAGTGAAAAAATATATTTGCTGTCAGGTGTATTTGAAGATGCACCTCCTTGTTGTGCAGCCCCCATTCTCTGTACCAACCTGCTCCTAATAGATGCTCCCCCGTTACAGGAGAAAGACTATGACCAGGCTGACAGATACGCTGACCTCGCCATGAACGCTGATCGTTACAACCCAGCAGCACTTATCAACAAAGGCAACACAGTGTTTGCCAAGCAAGATCATGAAAAGGCTGCAGAGTTCTACAAAGAAGCCCTGAGGAATGATTCCTCCTGCACTGAGGCCCTCTACAACCTGGGTGACATGATCTATTTCCATGATATAGTGCAACGGTGGATAATGCAGAGATTGATTTATAGAGTATCAACCTTACACAAAGTGCGCATTGGTTCATCCATTCATGACTATCATGGATGCCCAGGGAGACGAGCATTTTAAACAAGATAATGATCCTGTTCATAATGCAAGAATCGTCCTGGAATGTTTTAAAGGAATGTTCATAATCGTTTTTTGCCTCCACTCCACTTGTACCAGGTTTAACTTATAAGAGGCTGAATCGTCTTGAGGAGGCTCTGGACTGCTTTCTGAAGCTCCATGCCATTCTGAGGAACAGTGCTCAGGTCATGTACCAGCTGGCCAACCTGTATCCAACTAATCAGACTGATTTGTGTTTGTCTGTGTGTCACATGGGTTAACTGCTTCAAACTGTTATACCGCAGCAGGTGTCACTGGAAAGGTGTTCATGTAGGGATTCAAGCCTGCATCTCTGTCCATTCCATGTGAGCATCTGTTGGTCCTTGACTCATTGGCTTCATATATGAGCTTCTGGAAGATCCCCAACAGGCAATTGAGTGGTTGATGCAGGTCATCAGTGTAACTCCCACCGACCCCCAGGTACTGGCCAAACTGGGAGAGCTGCATGACGGCGAGGGGGACAAGTCCCAGGCTTTCCAGTACTACTGTGAGGTACGAGAAGTGGAGTCAAATGTTCTTCTGTCTGAGGACTAATTGATTCATTTATCATTTCACAGATTCATTTAACATTAGCGAGCATGCTGTGTATGTGCACTGATGTTGTTGGGCTGTGTTGCTGTCCAGTCCTTCAGGTACTTCCCTTCCAACATTGATGTGATTGAGTGGCTCGGGGCTTACTACATTGAGACACAGTTCTGTGAGAATGCCATTCAGTACTTTGAAAGAGCCACCCTCATACAGTAAGTAACCACGAGTTCATAGCACTGTAGAAGATGATAGCGGGATAAGTAACAAATTATACACACTTGTATAAAATTAATGAGAATTTCAGCAAGTAGCAGCTCAAATTCAACATAATGCAGTCAAATCTGAGGAGTTTTTCTATTAAGCTGAGAAAAATCTGAAATTATTTGTTGTTTATTATTATTTCTACATTTTTCTGACGTGATTAAGTGACTTGGATCTTATTTTGTCTCGTTTTCATTGTTGTGTTTGTCTTCTTTCACCAACTGTGAGGCCTGTTCTCATCTGGAAGTAGTTTCTTTATTGAGCAAAGAGGACTGATGATTTGGCTTTGTTCGCCTTCCAGCTGAACTCACAATTGATTTGTACCAATCCTTTTTTTTTTTTCCTAAAAAAAAGTTTAGTGCAGGGTTTATACTGACAGGATATCTTTCTGCTGTGTTTCTCAGACCAACCCAGGTGAAGTGGCAGCTGATGGTGGCAAGCTGCTACAGAAGAAGTGGTGAGAATGATTCTGTTCTTTCATGCTGTAATTAAATAGCATGTTACCACCTATTCTGCGCCAGTTTGATACTGAAAACCACACCATAGAGAAGTTGATTCTCTCCCAAACGTAATCATGTCTGCAATCCACGAACAGCAGCTGAGTCATTTATTATTAAAGGATTATTCTGATCTTATAAAATTGAGCTGTGTCTTTACTGACTGAAAGGAGGCTGAAAGTGAAGGAAACACCTCATTCCAAATCAGTTTTGCTGAGCGAACTAGCAGAGTTCATTTAAAGTTTTAAACGTAGGTCTCTCTTTTTTCTCTGCAGGAAACTACCAGAAAGCTCTGGAAACATATAAAGACATTCACCGCAAGTTTCCAGAAAATGCTGAATGTAACTCATCTTTGTTTGTTACGCAATTTTCAGCAGAACCCCTGACTAACAGCAGATGATCCACTGATCAGTGGAGTGTAAAGAAAATAAAAACGGTGTGTTTTGTCCAGGCCTGCGTTTCTTGGTGAGGCTGTCCACAGACATGGGATTGAAGGAAGTCCAAGAATACGCCACCAAGCTGAAGAAGGTGGAGAAGATGAAGGAGATCAGAGAGCAGGTGTCTGTCTGGGCTGTCACACTTTACTTTCAACAAAGCTTCACAGTTGCTTTAACTATAAAACAAGCAGCTTAGCCGGACGAAACAGCATTTAAATAACTGAACATGTGAATAGTATTAACAATACGCAGCCTCATAAATGACCTGCTTGTTTTGCAGTTGTTATGTTACAGACCTGTCATGAGCTTTCATTACTCATCTTTTCCTCACTGATGTCTTGGCATCCTGTCCACTGTCCTGGACAAGAACAAGCTCTTTGAAACCATACACACGTCCTTTTGCTGTAACATGGGTCAGTGGTCACTGCAGTTCCAGACAAGCATGAAAAAAAACAGCTGTTTTTTTCCATGGATCAGTGTTCTGAGGAGAGCAGACGCGGTACAGCTGGTTAACACCTGGCTGATGCTCATGCTGGGTCATGTAAAACAGTTGTTGTGTTTGGAGGGCTGGCCACGTCTAATGCTGCATGCAGTTGCTCAGGTTGTTCAGTGTCACCTGAGACGTCTGAATGGATTAGTGGTTTGATTATAGCCTGTCAAGAGGATTATAGCTGTATGGTGGAAAGGAAGTCTGTGTTTTCCTCATCAATCTAAACCTAGAATAAGAGGAGACACATGCATGTCCCTGATCTGACACCTTCAATATGATCCTGTGAGACCTGCTTGAGTCTACTACAAACAAGCATTCTCTTTAGTTCTCTGGCCCTAAATATTACATAAATGAAATGAATTCTGCATTGCAACCGTATCTTGAAGGATGCAATAACTGCTATCGACGATGGCTCCCAAATGTAAGATCCATGCCCAAAATAGATGACAGGCCTGTGATCCACAAAAGCAGTGTTGGTTTGAAGGGCGAGATTCAGAGTGATAGAGTTGTGTGCCTTGGTCGAGGGGAGATGTGCATTAGAGCCAGGAAGAGATGAGAAGGATGACTTTTTCAAATCACAAGCAGCTGCTCTTGAATCAGCTCAGAGATGCTGTTGGAGCAGAGGAACGATCCTAGTGAGACTGACAGACAGAGCCAGAGGTTTGACTCATTAATCCCAAAATTCTCCAAACTGAATGACCATGTTAAGCAACTGATCCCTCTAATATTACTGCGTTATGTGTGCAATGACGAATGGGGGAATGACTTCAACCAAAAGCTGATGTATGAAAATCAAATCACTGCTGCAGCTAATGTTGTGTGAATGCTATATTTTTTTTTATTTCACCTCGAAAATTACGATATCTCTTGTTATTATATTCAAAATTTTGTCTCAATCATTATTGCTAAATGCTCATTGTGGTAGTGTTTCCTCAGTGGACTCCCCTTCTGGTTTATTTCACACAATCTGGAAATGTAAGACTTGTTTACATGTGAGTTAGTTTCAGAATAAAGTGCCTTCACTTATGTGACACAGAGGGAGAGATGAAGAAAGAGAGCAACACCGGCTCAGTGCTGGAAAAGATCGCTGGAATCCAACTATCAAGCATGAACTGTCTGCCCTTTGGTTTGGAGGACACATAAACCACATAAATGTTGACTTCTGTTGAATTATACATCCATCCCTCCTTACCCTTCCTCTCTTCCTGCAGAGGGTGAAGTCGGGCCGGGAGGGCAGCGCCAGAGGCCGTAGGGAAGGCCGAGAGGGCAGCGCTGGGAGTGCTGGTGAGTGAGTGCGTTTGTATGGAAACGTTTGGAAGGTGCATCATAACTCCAGAATTTGGATATGTGTCCCATTAAGAAATGCTTTATAAGAAGGTGAGGTATGTGTTTTGGTAGTCTTTCGGGTAAGGTCATGTCTTTATGTAGGGGTGGTTTTAATTAGAATCAGTTTCTAATCAGTACTGTTCAGCTCATCCTCATCCTTATTTTCAGTCTTTTTTGTGCATGTACTGTATGTCATGACTTCCCTCTCTCTACCTGTTGCTCACACATGCTGCTGGGCAGCAAGTGTCTCCACACCTGTCCTCACCTCTCCTAAGAAGGCCGGCATCATGGGTATACCTCGATACACCACACTGAGTAGACCTGACTAGTCGTGTTGTGTTACCAGTCTGATTATTTTTAAGTCCATCAAAGGAACATGTGGTAGCTGTAATGCATCTAACAGGTCGAACACCTTTCCTTGTCAGAGGAATACATTTCGGGATACAAAAAGGTTCATGTGGAATGCTAATGTGGCCTGACATCTTTGTAGGATGAGATTCTTTGGGTAACCTGTAAACACAGAGAAGGACACAGCAGAAACCAGAGGACAAACTTCCATAGTTTTAGCACTCCTTCGCTACAGATCCACAACAAATACAGACGCATACTCTAGACTGGCTCCATGACTGGAAAGCTGGCTCATCAGCAGATTTTAAACGCAATCCAGACAAACTAGAGAGTTGCCAAAAACTGTAACAAGGCCCAGCTTTGCTCTGTTGTGCAGCTAAACTTCCTGTAGTCTAGTTAAATATATGAAGTATATCAGGCACCTGTTAATGTGCCTGCTGCTCCACTCTGCCAAGACTTCGATTATTTCACTGTCCTGACAAATTAGATTAGAAAACCTCAAACTTGTGTGCTTTTACTTTTCCATTTTGTTTCATACTTTGTAGTTTAATACTGGTCATGACACTTTTAAGTTGTTTGACTAAACCCCAAACCCTTGTCTTACTTTGTTACGGCACATCAGAGGTGGATGTTAAAGCAGGTGAGAGAATGAAGGCCAACAATGACCTCTCACATATGCACACATGATCGTTCTGTCTGTGCTTTTTCTGTTTTGTTCTCTTTTTCTGTGCGAATTCGTTTCAGTCAAACTTTGTAATGTTGTCTTTTTTCTTTCTGCTGGTCTTTGTCTCTGGCTCCTCTGGCTTCATTTCTGTTGTCACTTGCTTCCTCTTTGCTGCCCAGTCACTCAACCTGAGTCTAAACAACTCAGTCCACAGTTGGACTCAGGCAGAGGTATGTAAGATTCTCACTGCAAATCAATCAAGCGAAGCCTGTAGGTTTGTAGGATTGTACTTCTGGCCACATGGACATATGACACTTGGACAACGAGGTCTTTACAAGATTCAAACTTGCTTGTTTCATTGCAATAATTTCTCATTTGTTTCCATCCTGAGTGGTTTTCAAACACACAGCCTGACAAACTGCTCAAGAATTAAACTTAGAATCAGTTTTAGATCAGATATCGTATTCAAAACAAGCTGTCAATTAGAGATTATTCTTTATCTCTTCCTCCTCTGCAGTGAGTACGCTAAATACTTACTAAATACTTAAAAGGTTGATAGATGTTTAAAAAAAGAAAGAATTGGACATGAGTAGCTTTGAACCACAGCAGTATAGTTTGGGTGGGCTTTCTCTTTATGCCAGGAAGCAAAGCTTTGTTTATACAGAGCATTCACGCCTTCATTTGAGGAGCCCCACTGCATTAGAAAAATGGAAAAACGCACACAGTTTCACTGGCTTTATACCAGCGTCTTAACCTTTTTATTGGGTTTTATAGAAGTGCTGCAGCTTTCACACTTTGTAAGAAATGAATGCAAATCCTTTTTACCACTCTGTACCCTTAGTGCTGTGCACTTACAGCAGATGTGAGTGGTTAGAACACTTTTCCGTAGGTAAACACAAGTTGAGAAACCTAAGTATAGCGTTTTGGTCAAAACACCTGAAACTGGTCCAGAAATCTTGGCTGACAAGCGACTGTGATGTTGGCCTGTGGTGGGTGTTTGCACTGAGCTCGCTCGCTGAGGAAGAGGGAGTCATCACCCAAACCTCTTTCAGATATTTGAGAAAACCTGAGACTTTTCCATCTCTTCTGTTAAGTCTGCATGTTTTCGGTACTCAAAATCACCCGTGTGTGTGTCAGTGCTGAGAGTTTGTCTTCTCTCTGATGCAAATCTGCATCATTTGCTGATGTGAGACTGTCACATCACCACTGTCACAGAGCAGGCGAGAGGCGCAGGATCCATCATGTGCTGAAATATTTCTCACAATCTTTGTTTTTAAACTTGTTTCTCTTCTGTTTTCTTATAACATAACCTCTCTCTGTCCAATAAATGAACACACTTAGGCAATGGTTGCAACAGTGTTATCATGACGCAGCTGTTAGTCAGTATTTGTAGCCCTTATTTTTGATCCTTTTATGATCTTAAAGTGTTTCCAGTGTTTTTCCAAATACGCCTGGGCCGGAAAATTGAATTGCTGAAGCCAGAAAGTCGACTCATCGATATTGATCAATGTTTTTGTCACACTCTCAGAAATATTATGGCTGTTTGTGCTACGGAGAAAGAAATCTTTGCAACTTTAATTGTGGAAACTGTTACATGTAATTTGAAGTGTGGATTCCAACCTGTCGTGTCATCCGTCTCTTCTGTGTGTCCCAGTTGTGTATAATAAAAAAGAAACGCCAAGAAATGAAAAATAGGGAGAAAAAAGGTTGATTTTCCAGCAGAGGTTTCAG
The DNA here is from genome assembly GCA_037975065.1 of Chaetodon trifasciatus. NCBI lineage: Eukaryota > Metazoa > Chordata > Actinopteri > Chaetodontiformes > Chaetodontidae > Chaetodon > Chaetodon trifasciatus. Next base: position 434,353 of record JBBMOE010000041.1, read on the forward strand.
TTTGCCAGCAGTGTGAGAGGCCTCGTGTGAGATGTTTGAGACTGTGAAGGAAGCTAGAATATTGGGCCTCCTTCTCCTTCCTGTTTTCCAGCTTTCCGCCTTTGCTCTCGTCAGTTTCCAAGGCTACCTGGCAGCCAGATGTGGGCTGCTTCTGTCTGTAATCATGTCTGTCCTTTAGCTCAGCAGACCACTCTGTCAGCCTGTCATCTGAGCCTGGAACACACACACACACACACACACACACACCCACACACACACACACACACACACACACACACACATTTTACATTACATCTCATGAAGAGCACCAGCTCTGTGTCTAAGAGCTGAGCTGGTGCTGTTATTCATCGCCTTGCTAAAAGGCTAATGGCATGCAGTTTTGGTTGATTGGTGGTATCTTGTAACTGCTAGGCTAGTGATTGCTAACCAGGGTCCTCAGAAACAACTCGGCTAGTTTTAAAAAATTGTAATTATGATTTGATAAAAAAAGTAAACTTGACAAAACTCAACTCAACATAGAAAATATAGATAAAAGCTAAACGATGACACTTGTAGAATCATGTTGTTTTGTTTGGATGAAGGATTGTACAAATATCAACTTTTATGGATTTAAATGAGTTGAAAAAAAATGTGGGGTGCTGTGGGGGTATGCCAGACAAGAAAGGGACAAACACACACACCCACACACACACACACACACACACACACACACACACACAAATATTTCATAACTGTCTCTGAGATGAAAATCTCACATGTCCACCATGTTGACTTTTCAGAATGTGAGAAAAGCAAACGTACTGTCCGTTTGACCTGTAAGCTTTTGACTCCAACTGGGTTTGAAACTGCTGAGGATGTCAACAGTCATGAAGCGTCTCACACCACGTCTGACGTTGTCACATAACAGCACAGACATTAACACACACACAGAAACACAAGAGCTGTACATTTGCTAATTCTGGGAATGTGTTTGTGTCTTCTTGTGTGTTTTGTGCAGATAGTGGCCACAGCAGCAACAGCACGAAAGGAGAGCGACTGAGCGCCAAGATGAGGTCACTTCCTGGTTCCAATGAGCCCTACGAGGCCAGCAGCCCAAAAGAAATAGGTGAGAAAACATTCTTTCCTCTGTCTCGCAATCCCTTCTATAATCAATTACATGATATAAGCTGTCTCACAAAGCTTTATTTAAACTAGAAAAAATCATTGACAGTGATGTTGAATAAAAGTTTAAACTGACTTGAAAGATACAAAATATTGAAATATATAAAACAAAGTATACAGTATGAATACAGTTCATAGAAGGAGCAATGCACAAAAAAATATTCAATTAAAACAGGTACAAACAAGCTGAAGAAGAAGAAGCCTTTATCATCACACCACATACAACATGCACACACACACACACACACACACACGCCATGCTTGGTGAAACGTCCTCTCCACTTTTGACCCATCCTGGTCGTCCTTCCTCCGCGGCAGACCAGAAACGGTGAGCTGCCATCCGACCGGTGCCGGGGGACCCCGTTTCTTTCTCATGACCATTGGTCAGGTGGTGATCTTCATGCATGTTTTTAGAGGGGGTTTCATTTTATGGAGGATCCCCCAGGTGAACACGGGGAGAACATGCAAACTCCACACAGAAAGGCCTCCTTTCCTCTCGAGATAAGGGCAGCAGGCACTGAAGGCATGGTGGTGGTTCATGGTTTGTGATCATAAATTTACCGCTGAATACCACAGAACTCATTTTTGGGAGTTCCAGGTAGTGGGGCCAGAGACACCAAAAGCAGATCTTCCAAGTTCAGTACAGACATGCAGTGAAAGCCAGTCATTAGGATGAGTTTGATGTCGTCCAGAGGACCAAACCAGCATAGATAAGGGCCTCATAGAATAACACATACATATGCCTATCATGTCAGAGAAGAATACTCAGAGTTTTCATACAAGATGCAATGATGAGTGCCATAAACATCACCAGGAACAAACTTAAGAGCCGCATGAAAAACAGGGTCAGAGGGCTGAAGAGTGGAGACAGGAGCATGTCTATAAATCACATCACCATAAGCCATAAAGGGGAGAAATACAGCTGCAGCAGGCCTACAAAGCACATTGCATTTCTATTTTCTGCTATTCGTTGACGGCATTGTCTCTCTTATGTTTAAATTAAACTATAATATTATATTTGTGAGGCTGACGTCTGAATATCAAGATATTATATTCTGCAACTCTCTCAGGATTGGATTTTGTCCAGTGGAAATATGTTGTTTTTTTATCTATGGCTCTAGAGAACAACATAAACTTAGTTTTATGTGCATTCAAAAGAAGATCATAAAGTGCAGCTTGGAGGACGTTAAAGGAATGTTGCAAGTGTTGAAAGAACTGGACCTAAAACTGAACCTTAGTTATTGATAGAAGCTGAAGTTCATAGACTGCTGCTGATCACAGGTGCTCCAGGGAACAAGCACAAGCACTTGAACTAAAACCGACATTACTCAAAATATGTAAAAGCAAGAAATGATTGATGGTGTCATGTGGCTCAGTGAGGTCCACAAGCTCCAATGTAGTGACAGTGTCATTTACAAACAAAGTGATAGCAGAAACCGTTCTATGTGTAGACCTGGAGCTCCTGTCTCCACCTGTACCCAACAGGGTGACAGACAGGATCTAAATGAAACTGAGAGGCACATTTGGAGTGGAGAGATAATTATGGTTAATGAAAAGATGGCCACTGTTAGCAGGAACAGCTCCATTATCCAATGAACCCCACGAGGGCTCAGCCATTGTACTTATCCTCCTCTATGTCTGAACTGAGGAGACCAGGAGGCTTTTTCAGTCAGTGATTGACCTTAAGAAGACAAACACTTCTTACAGTTCTTCACAGTGACAGCTCAGACACGACTGTACAACACGCAGTCAGCATATGTGTGTACAAACACTCATGTGACCCATCTGTATTTATCACACCTGCGAGTGCTCATGCCATTTTGCTGAGTGAAACCTGTTCTGCTCGTCAGCTTATTTATCTGTTCATTTCATGCTTGAAGACCCTCTACCTGGATGACTACAGTTCTTCATACAGATCAGGTCTTGTTTCCCAGATCAGGTCTTGTTTCCCAGAAGTCTCTTCAGGTTAAGATGATTGTAAAATCTATCTTTGAACCTTAAGCTGAACAGGTGTTGTACTATTGTACTATAAGTGAAGACACTGTTGGACATGAACACCTCGTGTTATGAATAGGCTACATCGTTCCGGACTTGTGACCTTGAGTAAAAAGCAGATGTGGACTTTTGACTGATGTGTCCAGGTTTCAAATCCGAGACAAAGCCTCGACAGAAACAGCTTGTCAGTCTCACCTCTTTGATTTGTTAGTAATATTTTGTTGAACATGAACCAACACATGTAGAAAAGCTACCAAACCTGCTCCTTCTTCCCAAAAGAGACTCGCTACATGTTAGCATCTCTGCAGGTTTCCACCCCCAGCCTCTCAGAGCGAAGTGGCCAGCACACAGTGGATTTGGAGTAAAAGACTGTAACAGATTCAGCAGTTGTGTCCTTGAATTGGGGCCAAAAGTAGTTGTGTTTGGGGATTCTGTGGATGTATTTGCGACCTTTTTTGCTTAATGTAGCACAAAGACTGGAAGCAGGGGAAACTGCTAGCATTGTTGTACCAAACAAAAATCAGATGCAGACCTTTGACTCATTAGTTTAAGAACCCTTGGTCTCCACTTTCATCACTTTGTTAAGTGATATACTGCTGCAGCATCATCCTCAGCACCACAGCCAGCCAACACTAAGAAGCTCTTAACGGCATGGTTCATTCACTGTCATGTGAAATGTAAGAGGGTAACACGTCTGCTCCTCTCGTGCATAGATGCGTCCTACGTGGACCCACTGGGGCCTCAGATGGAGAGGCCGAAGACGGGAGCCAAGAAGCGCGTGGAGGATGACGACTTTGCGGATGAAGAGCTGGGAGACGACCTGCTGCCGGAGTAGCTGCTTCCACCCTCTGCCTTCACTGCGCTGTTGGAACATTTGCTCTTTTGTCACCTTTGAAAGGCAAGAGCACAAAGTTTCACCACATAACCAAAATGTTTTGAACTCTGTCTTCATGGACATCAGTGAGACTCTCTTATTCCACTTCAGGGTCTACGAGTGAGATGTCTTTACCTCTGTCAGACTGGCCATCTCTGCCTTACATCTGAGTAACCTTGCTTGAAAAACATAATATTTTTTACATTTCCATTTAGCTTGTACCTTGAATATCCAAAAAAAAAAAAACATATAGAAGAAGCTGTTTCCAGTGCAGTCTGGAACTATTTAGAGTTGTTTTGGCTCTCTACTCCAGCAATTTTAAAATGAACAAATCTAAATGAAGTTACAGAGCTGGATTTTAACTTTAACCTGGATGTGTTTACATTCATATCTGATGAAGTGTGTAGATGTTAATCCTCCCAAGAGTAAACGAGCCATGAGTTCTGTACTGTTCACTCAGTTCGGATGTGAACGCCCTGAAACACCCCTAAAGCTGAAAGTCTGCATTTCGACCTCACTGTCACCTTTTCATTTTAAATCCAGTGTTGGGACGCAGGCACAGAGCCAACACAATGAAAAACATAGCACTGTTCTAACAGCTCTGACTGCACGCGGAACCTTCTGGAAAACCCATCAGTGTGATGTACCAAACGTATGTAATCCATCCACTTCAGCTCCTGCTTCCTTTTGTTCTTACTCCAGAAGTGTTCATTTGGACTGAAATATTTATTTTGTTCATGTTTATTTCTGCGTTGTTAAATCTGGGATTAAAAGAGAAAATATTTTCTGAAACGCAGAGCAGTCTCATTCTGAGCACAGTAGATAAAACCGAAGCATGTGGTGTGTTATTAATGTGAAGTTTTCCCTGGCAAGGCAGCAGATCAGACTGGAGGTTTAGTGGAGGTTAAGCTGCATTGAATTAAGCTTTAAGTGCCTTTTTATATGTACAATATAATTGAAAGCTTTTGCCTCACATAAAGCTTGACATGAATTCACAGTAGACGTCATACTGGCGGGGGGAAATGGGGTCTTTGAAAGAAAAGAAACGCAAAAGTGTGCTTTTATTGGTCATATCAAAATCTTTGTATGTTCGTGTCCGACCTCGACGTCATAGTTTCTGTGTGACAGCAGAGCAGGCAGAAGGCTGGAATAACTGGATCCAGTTTATCTAGAAGTCAAGAGACTGAAGTGTGAATCGAGGATCCAGCAGCAGAGCCAGTAGTCTGGACTTCCCTCTCGCGTCTGGAGCTGCTCCCATGAACTTCTTCATGACCGTGGCTAGAGGTTTAAGACGGGACTTCTTCTGTCAGCACTTCACTTTGATTCAGACTCGTTCTGAATGGTGGATCTCACTGTTCCTGCGCGTCCAAGCGCTCCCAGCGGATTTTACGCACACACCACTGAAGAAAAGCAACAGGAAAGTACTGTTAGTGCCATTTTTCTCATATTAAACAGACAGCAGCAGGTGTTCACCTCCCACCTCGGCAATATTTTCTAATTGTAAGGTAATTATTACTCCTGGCGACGCTGTGGACGTGTTGAGCCAAAATGTTTCCGCTGTTTCCCGGGCGGCGCGCCTGCGCCTCGGTGTCCGAGCCAGGACTGAGGACTGTTTGCCTGCCGCTGATTCTCCAACGCCCCGACACTTCACTGGATTATAGCAGAGGAAAGTAACCTGTTAACGAGAACACTCGCCGCATTAACGGAGGTCACTTAAGTTCTGAGAATCCACTTGTCATCTGAAAGAAAGGCGAGGGCAGCGAAGGCGACATCACAGCGCGCAGGGAACCTTTTTCAGAGGATTCACATTTTGGCACCGCACCGTGTTGCGCACAGTGATGCCGCATCAGATCCGCGTCCTGCTGCTGTTGCACCTGGCTGTGCTGCTCCTGGGCTGGCCGAGCGGGGCGGCCCGGATACGAAAGAAGGCCGCCAGGACCCGGTCTTGTCTGGACCTGCCGGAGGAGATCCTGGAGCAGATGTTCGGGCGCCTCTCGGTGGGCGTGATGAGCGCTTTCCACCACGCCCTGCAGCTGGAGCCGCAGGACAAGCTCAACCTGACCTGCCCGACCACCGCACGGTCCCCGGCCGACAGGAAGACCCGCCTCCCGGTCAACCTGCTCAGCATCTCCCCCTGGGCCTACAGGTGAGGGCAGCTGCACCGCAGAGAGTCACGCTGTAGTTTTGAAAATTGTAACTTGCGCATATCTCACATCTGGCCTGAAAATGACTTTGCCTTAATTCACTTGCAATCAAAACTTGCATTCAAACAGAATACACAGACATCACATCAGAATGGAAAAAGTACCTCAAAAATATTACATTTATTTGTTTTCTTTGTTGCAATTTATACCCTAAACATGCAACAAAGCTCTCACCAAGTGACATCTTGAGTTCTTATTAATAACATTAAGTGTTATTTGTAGTGAGTTCTTAAAGTTTCACTGGCAGAATACAGAAACTCCCTCACAGCCACTTCAGCGTTTTCAGATTGCTTTCAAAAGCCTGATCACACAGAGCTGTCACATCAAAATGTCTGACAAACACTAATATACCACTTTTTTTTTTTCTAGAACACAAGACAAAAGTTTTTTCTTACAGAAACTTTGTAGAAGTACTCTGTGTTCTGACATGGTAGGAATATAAAGCAGGGCTGAATCTGACTGTGAGTCTGCAGAAGCAATAAATAAATAATAATAAAATAAAATAAAAATCATCATCTGTTGCATTCATGTTTTCAGGATCTCGTACGACCTGAGCAGGTATCCCCGCTTCATCCCCGAGGCCTACTGCCTGTGTAAGGGCTGCCTGATCGGGCCGTACGGTGAGGAGAGCGACCAGTACCGCAGCACTCCGGTCTACGCGCCCTCGGTCATCCTCAAGAGAACCGGCTCCTGCGCCGGCGGCCGCCACTCCTACACAGAGATCTACGTGTCCATCGCGGTGGGCTGCACCTGTGTGCCGCTGCTGGAGAAGGAGCGGGACGGCCAGAACGGCAACCAGAGCCTGGAGAGAGCAGAGCCCAAAGCCGGACGGCTCCTCTCTGCGGCCAAGAGAGTGTGAAGGTACTCCAGATACGCCATCTCTACACCCGATTCACCTCCACGGGTTTCCATCTGTCTCCACGGACACGAAACATGCACACATTGAATTCTGGGATGTTAAAGGCTTCAGTACAGAGCGCATCGAACACTGACCAATAATGATCATTAACAATGAGTTGATCAACGCTGCCACCTACTGACGGAAGAAGACAACTGCAAGTTGTGCCCTCTGCTCTGATCACCAGGAGAAACCTGAGGAGACATTCATGAGGTTATTCTGACACTTCATCACGTATTCCACGACTGACTTTATCATCATCAAAATAAAACAAAACAAACAAAGAAAACATCCGGTACATCAGTTTGTAGAGTTGGCTCACCTCTCCCAGTAACTACAAATCAGCACTTGAATATTTCCCAATATTTCCATTCTCCAAATCCCAGACATCCCCTCAGCTGAACGTCTTCACGTCACTGAAGGGGTTCAGAGAATAAACAGGCCCACATAAAAGATGAGCTTTCCTTTTTTTTTATTTATTCGTCCTGCGTCTTCCTCCGTGTTACTCCACAGTTGGTGCTCCTCTGCCTCCTCTGATGAGGGATCAGCTGAGACATGCAGAGAGGTGTTTCCTCTCAGGCTGAGCTGTATGTCTGTTTGAAGTCTCTCATTAAAGTTTCACTTCACTCTGTGTCTCCTGTGCACTCTGTCAGTGATGCTGCAGGCTCCATCCTGTCCGGGTCTGCATCGTGTCTTGAACTGCTCCTCTAGTGTGCATTCGGCAAGGACGTGGCTTCAGATTAAAAACCGTTCCTCTCGTAACGAGGCCTCGTTAAACTCTGCCTCGCTGCTGCTCAGTAACAGCACACTGAGGAATATTTCATTTGTGTAACTTAAAGCTAAATGGTCAACATCAGAGCAGATGAGGGTAAGACATCCCAACTTGTGTGTACAGGTTATACTCACAAACACTGGATCCTACAGTTCCCATCATGCAACTTGATAGCATCCTTTTGTTAGAGCGTTCTGTACGCTGAAAGCCCACATCTGTGAGACTCCACACTCATGAAACACAGGCTTTCTGCTGAGCATGTGGACCCTCTAAACCAAAGCTGAGCTCACTTTGACGACAGCCCAAGTGAAAGAATTATAGACTTAAAGTATATTTAAGTATTGCAAAGTATGTTTCCAGTACATTTATATGAATGTGTGCTTACTTTATAGGCAATGAAAGCATACTTTTTCTAAATATATTACAGTCAAATGTGTTTTTGTCAAAGTAAGTTCAATATTTAAAGGGCACTTTTAATTGCTGTGAAATACTTAGTGGTACATTTTCAGTGAGTGTGTTAAACACTGTAAGCGTAAAGTGCACTTGGCATTGAGTGTAGCACATCCAGATGCACAAAAATCAGTGCAAGGCTGACGAAGATCAAACATCCAGAATGCTGCATCACGCTGTCAGTGACAGGAAACATAGGATGTGACCAGAAAGAGGTGCCAAATATTTCAAGGACATGCAGGAATTAATGTGCACTGAATATATAAGGACAAATATGTAGAGTACATCCTGTTTGTCCTGAGTGTTAAAGTACACCTAAAGTGTATTGAGAATGCTCAAAAAGTATGTAAAAATACACTTGTATCCCAATGTAGACGTATTTGTAATCTCTTAATATTAGATTTAATGTACACTCAAAGTACAACTTACACTCTAACTGTATTTCGGTTCTACTTTAAACTGAAGAACATGAGCGAATATAAAAAAATGAGTAGATTTGCAGTACATTAAGAACACAGTCTAGAATACTTACTACAACTTCAGTTGGACTTTTGTCCAACTTAAACACTATTGAAGTGCAAAAAGTACAAAATGATTTGTTCCTATTTAGCACACGTTAAGTACACCATTTAGTCTGGATGCAAGTACACTTCAGTATACTCAGTATACTGATATTTAATGTTTCAGTGCACTCTTTTTTCATGTCCAAGTATTTGGACACATGTCCATCACAGTTTCCTTGAGCTGAAGGTGACGTCTTCAAAGTAAGCAGTCCATTTGTCCAACCAAGAGTCCAAAGAGGTTCAACATAAAATGACATCAAACAGAAAACCTCACGATGAGGATGCTGAAAAACTTTACATTTACTCTTTTTCTTTGATTCCAGACTTTTAAAGAAACGGCAGTTAGCTTTCCGTGGATGAAATCATTGTTTTCACAGAAAGCACGTCACCAAATATTTGTCCCTCATCACACAAGTTCAGGGTCTTCGTGGAAACCGTCTCCCTCTCTTGGGCTGCTGATCACACAGGTGTCCAGCTCCTCAGCAGGACAGCAGGCGAGACGGATAGTTGGCAAAACAGCGGAACTCATTGGACAGGTGTTTGTTGTGTTTTGGCAGAAAGCTGCACATTTTGACATCCAGAAGGTCTTTGGCGAGATTCTCCATGATGGCTCCTGCAGAGCGGACAGGACACAAAAAGCAGACATGAGTTTACAGCAGACAGTGAGTGTCTTCATACCGCAGCTGTGATCTCCTGCTCCTCCTCTCACCTGTGCACAGCAGCACTTTGCCTTTGCTCAGGTACTGGATGGTTTTGGCCACTTTGCTCAGACACTCCTCGGACAGGTACGGCGGGTCGGCCAGAACGATGTCGAAGCTCTGAGGAGCCGCGCCAGCCGCGAGACACAGCGGCTCGTTGTAGTCATAGAACATGAAGTCGTCGCCGTAGATGGCGAAGCGGCGGTCGTACTCCAACACGACGGCGGACACCCGATCCGAGCCGTCCACCACACCCTGCTTCAGCTTCTGGTACACACTGGGCGCGCTCACACACGCTATCCTGTGTGTGAAGGGAAACACATGTTGGAGATGAAGCCTAAACTTGTGGTTGTGGTTTGCTGCTCTGTGGTCAGTCAGTCTGTCAGAAACAGAGCGAGGACTCGTCTCCGCAGCACCGACGCTGAACCATCACAGAGGAGACACGACCGGCTTCTGCACACAACATCTGCAGCTACACAAGGATTGACAAATGATCACATTCTGCTTTACACAGCATCACCACTTTTCTGGAATCAGGGTTGTACGTCTGTGACCACTTCAACTCCAAAGGGATTTTTTTTTTCTGCAGGATACAAGGTGGAAAACTTTTACAGTCGTCCACAAGAAGGAGAGCAGGAACATCACAATAAATATTGTTTCTTGCTGATTGACTGACTTGTTAACTGTCTCATGACCTCTTTGGCTTATCTTGTGACCCCTGGGTTGAGAAGAGAACCACTGTGTGTGTGTGTGTGTCTGTGTGTGTCTGTGTGTGTGTGTGTGTGTGTGTGTGTGGTGTGTGTGTGTGTGCATGCGTGCATGCATGCAGTTTTACCTGCCTCCCTCTCCAGCTTCTCGTACGACCTCCTCAGCTAACTGAGCTGCTGTCTCATCACTGTACCAGAACTGGCTCATCCGCTAGTGGACAGACAGACAGACAGACAGACAGACAGACAGACAGACAGACAGACAGACAGACAGACAGACAGACAGACAGACAGACAGACAGACACACACACACACACACACACACACACACACACACAGGTATCAGTGACACCGTTAACTTTTATTAACAACATTAAATCTTGTTTAGTTTGCTGATGTTAAGCTGAAATAAAAGTAACATTTACTTGAAGCTGATCAACAGCAGATCATTGATCTGATGCCAGATGACATTTTAAAGTTGAAAACTATGCAGCTGATACTGTCTTTAGGGCTTCTTCTTACAGTTACATTTCTGATCAGGTCATCTGCTGATTCTTCTCCGCTCTGGGTCAAATAAAAACACCTGAATGACAAAACGGTTGATCCACAAAATAACTGGCAGCCAAATACACACCAAGACCGTGAATCTGGGATGAGACGATAAAACCAGACAAACACAGATGCATTGTCCTTTTTTTCTGTCTCCTGCCACTAAAGCCAGTAAACTAACCCAGTCCTCCTCCAGTGCGCCCACAGTGAACTGCTCTGATGGTGTGATGCAGTAAGCGGGCTCGCTCCTGCTCTCATTGTAAAAGTCCTGCAGGGCGGCCAGCGTGTGAGCAGACAGCGTCGGGACGTCGTCGTCGTCGCTGTCACTCATGGCAGGCAGGGCAGGAACAGCTGGCCTTCCGGACTGACATGACAGAAGAAAGAAAAACTCAATTATTAATGACTTTTTTAATGTCTTGATACCTGATTGGACAAATCTATTGATTTCGTAGTTTGTTTCAGTTTTGCTGTTGAAGCTTTTTGCGGCATTGTTTCAGTCAGGTGTAATAAGGACCTCAAAGAAAATGAAAGAAAATGAGGTTCACACTAAAGTTTAGCAACCTTCAACATCAAAAGGGCCATTTTGGCCCCTTTCCCAACAAGTGGAGCCACAAAACCTATTCAGCCCCCTAAAATGAAGATAAAACAGCACACAATGTTTTATACAGAGTTAACTACAAAAAGAAAACAATTGACGTTTTATTGCTATTTGTAACAAAGCAAACCACCAAACTCTTATGAACATTAGAAAAAAACACAGTCACCTGCAGGGTTACTTTCAAATGAATTACATAACGCAGTCCTTCCCTTATTTGTGGAAAATAAAAACAGCCCAGGTTTGACTGTTAAAACATACAGCTGCAGCATGTTTGCTTTAAAAAGAACAAACACAAAAATATGCCAGTTTACGTTTAATTATCACATGTTCGGAAAGGTTTCGGGAATGGCTTTCCATGTTTCCAACAAGTCTCTTTGAGGATTTTTCAGCAGGAGGTTTTGTGCGTCTGAGCCGGAAGGGCCTTCTGACCGGTGCAGGATGTGACGCAGTTTGATCTCCTAAATATTAACACTTTAATGTAACAAGATCACCTCGATCTCCAAAATGACACGTATTCCATTGAAAATGAAATAAAATAACATAGCCATTACTTTTTCACACCATTTTTTCAAAGCTACAGAGAGCCACCGCAGAGGGGTGAAAGAGCCGCGTGCCGCCGACCCCTGCAACAAACTCAGTCTGTTCTTATGATACTTCACACCCAGAGAAGTATCATTACTATATTATTCTGCTTTAAGGACGTGTTTATTTAATTAGAACAAGAAGGTCGCCTGTGTGCAGGCAAAGTCTGATGAATGAATGACAGCCATGAGAGCGACAGAGAGAGCATTACCTGATGAGAAACGGGGGCTGTGAACACGCTGCTGCGGTGGTCACACTGCCTAGACCATGAAGGGGCTCCTCTGTCGACTCGCTTCCGGTTCAGGGCCCTGTCAGGCAGGAAACGTACGCCAAAACTACAAAATAAGATCGTATTAATACTTCCGGTGGAAGCGACGGATTGTCGATTTTTTATATTAGCTGAACTCAAAAGATCTAAAACATTTTCTATATACACAAAAGATCCATTTCTCTCAAATATTGCTTAGAAATCTGTCTAAATCTGTGTTAGTGAACACTTCTTCTTTGCCGATATAATCCATCAAACCTCACAGGTGTGGCATATCAAGATGCTGATTAGACAGCACGATTATTGCACAGGTGTGCCTTAGGCTGACCACAATAAAAGGTCACTCTGAAATGTTCAGTTTTATCACACAGCACAATGCCACAGATGTCGCAAGTTTTGAGGGAGCGTGCAATTGGCATGCTGACTGCAAGAATATCCACCAGAGCTGTTGCCTGTGAACTGAATGTTCATTTCTCTACCATAAGCCGTCTCCAGAGGCGTTTCAGACAATTTGGCAGTACATCCAACCGGCCTCACAACCGCAGACCCCGTGTAACCACACCAGCCCAGGACCTCCACCAACTCTATGCGAAGGAGATGTGTTGCACTGCGTGAGGCAAATCTTGATATGCCTCACTAACACAGATTTAGACAGATTTGTGAACAATATTTGAGAGAAACGGCTCTTTTGTGTGTATAGAAAATGTTCAGCTCATGAAAAATGGGAGCAAAAACAAAAGTGTTGCGTTTTTGTTTTTTTTTTTGTTCAGTGTATATTGATTTTGCCTATTATGTCTATATAGAACATAATGTGGGCATCTTAAAAAGTAGACATAAATTCTCAATATAACCCAGCGACATCCATTTATAGGAAAACATAAAGATTGTTGATTAAACAATTAGTTTCTACCTCTCTTCCTGTCGTTCAACACACATTTCTCACTCATAATTTCCCTTTGAAAAATAAAATACTACGGGAGCTGAATTAATTGTGGAAAAGATATGACACAAGAAACTGGTGCGTCAAATTATACCGTAAACCTAACATTTTTTAGGAGATGTCGGCCGATAAACATTAGTTGCGAACATTAATTGTCGCGGCTTGATGACGTAGCCCCGAAAATACGGCTCTTGAGAAGGGCCAAAAGTCCCTAATTCTATCGCTCTATTACAGTGTTTTTGTGTAATTTGACTCGTCAAACAGTTGATACTTTACCTCCAACATATTGCTTTTTGCAGAGGAATGACCACCAACATACCTGACAGATATTCCACGATAAAAGTATAATTAATAATTATTTATTTCTAAAGTAGATAAAAGACAGACAGACAGACATGACACGTGTAAAGGAAAATGCAGATGCCAGAACTTTGTATACAATAAGTTTATGTACACTTTTACACTTCATTAACAAAACAGCCATTCTACAATAACCAGGATAGTGCTCTGAACGAGGAGGATTCTGTCTCCAAAATAACCCATCAACAAGTGGCTCTGTTCCTTTTTATTTGGTTTGTTATTGCTGTCCTTCCACTCAAAGTCTTTGCTTCAATCCAGTGTGTGTTGAAGAGTGATAGGGTGGATGTGCTGCGGTAGAAAAATACTACTGAAATGAATCTGCTAAACTTTAGAGGCCTGATCCTTCTTGGGCCTTCATCTGTCCTCAGGGACATAATACTACAATCCAAATAGAGAAAAAATATCAAACTGCAAAGGTCAACACAGAGAAAGTTGCTCCCTCTAGCTGTTTTCTTACAATATCCAACTCATAACTCTTCCTGACGTCTACTGGCATATAAAAACATTTCAGTCGTTTTTCATCTTTGAACAAACATTTCTCATGGTTTCTGATTTGAAAACATCATATATAGTATATATACACCCTTTAGTCAAGCACAATCTGATTTTGGTTTACTGTCATCGCCAACCAACAAACGTCGTCCGGTGCTGCGTGGTTCAGCCAGGCCAGCCTCTGTTGTCATGGCAGCATTTCGCATTTTGTGTGTTTATGTGCATATTTTGTGTGTGTGTGTGTGTGTGTGTGTGTGTGTGTGTGTGTGTGTATGTGTGTGTGCACACTGTATTCGTGGCGAATGACAGGCACGATCGTTATTTGTCGTCAGTTGATGAATGACACGATTCACACAAACAAACACACAAACAAATACACACACACACACACACACACACACACACAAACAATCAAAACAAAGGCACTCTGGGATTGGGGTGGCGTGTGTGTGTGTGTGTGTGTGTGTGTGTGTGTACTTGGGAGGAGGTGGTTGCCATGGCATTCTTGAAACAAAATGGCCCCTCTAATACCTATAACAAAACCTCACACTGGAAAAAAACTTCTCCTTCAATTTTCAATAACAGCAGCCTGTTTTAGCCTCAATGACACTGTGTGTGTGTGTGTGTGTGCACGTGTGTGCATGTGTGCACGTGCTCTGGCAGACTCCCGGTACATGAGGTGGCAGAGGGGAGAACAACGCATCAGCTGCCGCTCCACCACTCGTCGTCATGATGGTCGGTGCTCTGTCATTTCAGTCAACAGGGCAGGATCCTCCAACTGAGTCCGTCTGCTCTGCACTTCTGTCTCCATGGTTACCACATCATCGTCATCAAGCCTGTCAATCATGCTGGAGGGGCGGGCCGAGAGTGTAACAAGTGGGGAGGAAAATTGGAAAAAAAAAAAAAAAAAAAAACAATCCCAGGAGGTGAAAACAGGGTAAACATTCAGGCATGAGATGGATTCCCCAGCAGGTGGAGAGACAGAGAGTTCATCAAAGGCTTCCAGCTGTCTCTTCTACCCATAGTTCGTAGGGATGAAGCAGGGGTCTTTGATTGGTTGCTTTTCAAAACGATGATTCGAGGCGGAGTCGGTTTCCAGTGGTTATTTCACGCAGAGCAGGCCGCCCACATTGGCCACAAACTCCTCCAGGCTCTTGAGGAAGGCGACCTTCTGCTTGCGGTCCATGGTGGGCGGCGTGCTGCTGGCTGTCAGCGTGTTGAAGGCGTCAGCCAGCCGCTGGTAAATGACGGCGTCTCTCTGCGAGGAGAGCAGAGACTCCACCAGTTCTGAGTACTCCGCCTGACAGAGAGGACAAACAGACCATACACACAGGGTCAAACAAAGACATTTAATAGTTCAGCCAAGATTTGCCGTTGATGAGTAACAGGGGTCTCAGTACAAAGTGTCTACCTGACATTTGTCCACTAGAGGGCACTCACAAGTTAATTTCTCAACTGTGAAAGGTTCCCTGATAGGACAAACAGTGTATTAGATGTGTCCAACCGGCACTGACACGCTGACCTCTGGACATGAACAGGCTGGACCACTGGAGCTTCCTGGCACTGACAGGTGTTCTGTGTTACTTACTCACCTGGTGCAGGCACACAAGTGTGTAGAGAGCTTCTCCTGCTGCCACTGTCATCTCTGTGTTGTGTTTTTGCAGGACCAGCATGTCAAACACCAACTGGAGGCACAGACGATGGAATACACAGCGTGAAAAGGAAAATTATTATTGAGCACAAGTCTACATCAATATTAGTTTAGCAAGCCAATGGATTCTAGAATCATTACATTTATGTGTTTAATTGTGGTGAAAAGGCAACCTGGCCAGGTGTGTGCTGTACCTTCAGGAAGTGACGGGTGGCGATGAAGAGTGGTGTGTCCTTCTCCTGGTTTTTCGCGCACTGCTCAGCCAGAGGAGACAAAGCCTCCAAACACAGCTGGCTGATCTCTGAACTCATCCTGAACACTGACGTTAAGGAGCCCAAACTACAAAACAGTGTGCCTTTTTTCTGTCTTCCACAGCTGGAGCAGGCAAACCGGCAGCTCCAAATAGAATTAAGAGGCAAAATACGACAAATCTGAACTCAGATGACCGGAAAACCAGTAAATTACTAATTATATGACACTCTTCTCGGATGTGGCCACATTTTGAGATTCAGGCTACTTAAAACATCTTTCTAAACATGTTTCAGGCCTCACTGCCACCAAACCTCTCGACTGAAAAGAAACACGTTTTGGTCCAAGCACCTGTAACTTCACTGTTATACATGAAATTATTAGTCACACTCATTGGCTAAGAAAATGCACCATTTTTCCCATCGTCTTCTCCCAGTTCTGGAGTCGTACAGAGAAGGTCATCTGTTCTTGAAAGGCAACATGTTTGACAACCTCGAAGAAGAGTCCAGCACTAGCAGTCGGTACCCAAAAAAAAGTACTGAGGCTCAATACTCAGCGTAAAAGCTACTGAACGAGAGAACTGAATCTGAACAGTCAGAAGCAGACACACATGCGTTCATCATTTATGCGTCGTCCCACATGTGTGTGATTAGTACCACTCAGCAAAGCAGACTCTTAGCAGTCAGGCTTCAGCTGCCAGCAGCTAGTGAACACTATTCACAGAAGCAGGAGAAAACCAGCTGTTTATCTAAATATGGACCACATTAACAGCCGAGCGTGATTCACTATTGTTGCTTTATCTGTTTTCATCACTTCTAATGACTTCAGGCGCTTCTGCTTTTCATAGGACAGAGATTGTGCTCAGTGTTAGCCGCAGAAGCCTGGCGGTAATGAGCACATGAACACCGACACACAAACCCACCTTCAAGTACATCATCTCCAGCTTCAGATTCATCATAGTCTGCTTCTACTTTTCCATTGTGCTGCATAATAATTCCTTCAAAGTATGTCAGCTAACTTGTTTTTTAATTTTAGTCAGGTTCTTTGAGCAAAGTTGAGATAAAGATTTGGATAAACTAACACTCTCCTCTGCATTCCAACATGCTTTTATTTGAAGAGTGTGCCATCTGCGTTTTAGAGCTTAGAGCCACTGACTTTCTTTTTCCTCAGCAATTAATGTGTTTTTCTGGTCTAAAGATTGATTTTCCGCCGTGCTGTGGAGACGAGGACCCTGATAAACGGCATGGCATTCAAAGTTCAGCCAAATCCAGCTTCAGGGTTCACAATTTCTCTGTTAACTAAATATAAATGCCTGCTGTAAATCATAATGGAACTGTACGATCTGTCATTTAAATACTTCTATGAAATTATGAACAACGGGTTTGATGCACAAAACAATAAAAACACAAGTCAATGTGTTTTCAGTCACCTCTACTTTTCCAGGTAATCGATCAATTGCACTAGAATGAAAATAGACCTGTTAATAATTAGAGGTGACTAACAGTCTATTATTAATCATTTCTGTTTTAGTTGTATTGTCGTTCATGTCGTTTTATTTGTATGTCTTTAGTTTTTGACATTCCTTTCTGGCACAGGATGCTAATTTTGGCTGACATCACCACCAGCAGTAATGAGTCATACTGGGCTATTAAAGTGGGCTAATCCACATTTAGATAAACAGCTGGTTTTCTCCTGCCTCTGTGATAACAGTGTTCACTTGCTTCTGGCAGCTGAAGCCTGACTGTTCACAGTCTGTATGGCGGAGTGCTAATCACACACAGATGCACATACATACACACATGTGGGGCGTTTAGTAAATAATCACTCAAGATTATGTACGTGCATTTTGTCCTCTGTGACCCTTCCCTCATTGCTATACACTCACACACAGACACACTCTCCCACACACACACACACACAGCCGATGGGAGGATACGAGGTCATTCCCAGCTCCAGGGAGAACATGAGGCTTTTGAAGAGGTCTTCAGGCAGCTGTGGGATCTTTTCTGGAAAGATCTCACAGATGAAGGTGATGAGTTTGTAGTACTGGTTACACAGAGAGGGGAACTGGAAAACAACGGGGACACGATCAGCATGAGTCCACAGACTACGTCTGATGATGAGGGACACTGACAGGAAATGTCCAGCCTGGCCGAACACTAAAAGACATCCATGTTGTGGAGTTTTACCTTGAGCAAGTCCTGAGACATGAGAGGAAGAACAATGTTGACACCATAGAGAACCACATCCGCTGCGGATACTGTCCGATTGGATGCCGGTGTTCCCTGGTCTTGGTTTCTAAACACATCGTCTGGAAAGACAGAATCTTAAGCAACCGAGGCACCATGAAGAGGCTAAGGAGAAGTGCTCTACTCTCTAACTGGCTGTGGATTTCTCCTCTTACACAAACTCACCGGTGTCGCTGAAGTCGATGAACTCTTTGGAGAGCAGATTTGTGAGCAGCTCCATGATGAGCAGCAGGTCCTGGTACTGGTCCTCCTCAGCTGTGGCGTCGCTTCGCTTCCTGCTCTGGTTGTTTTTGGAGTAGACCTGCAGCAGCGTCAGACACGCCTCATACAGCTTCATGGACTTAGTCTGAGCAGAGAGGAGACAGTTGTGACAGTTAATGTCTCACACAGCGACATGAAAACTTTCTGCTTCTTTTTAAAGGCCAGACAGTCTGGACTGAAATACGTTCTCTGAGAGCAAAAAGTCTATCATCTTTATGTTCTCCTTACAGTCTAAAACACATCTTTCCCATGATAGCCTATACTGTGAAAAGCAATGAAATTTTCCCCACAAAAATCTTTGTAATTAGACTTTTCCTTTTGTGTTTCCTTCATGCAAACACGTGTCTTTTTCTCCAAACTCCTGGCCAGACTTTTGCGCTTATCTTATACCAACAAACAACTAAAAAGTGAGGAGAGAAAGATCATCATGTGTGTTAAACTTGTAAAATGTACCAATGCTAAGTCATCTAAATGCTGGTATCAGTGTGAAGTTCTTTTGAGTTGTTCATTAATTACAATCTTATTCAGCTAAAGTCAAAGATGAATTCACTGACTGATGAATATCTCTTGATAAATGAGACAAAAAGACGACAACTACCGACAGAACGTCCCACAGGAAGCAGAGCAACACATGGCTGAAACACCCTCACCCGTTATTTGTACAGTCCCAGCTGCTCTGGCAGGTAACAACCCATCACCTGCACAACATTTTGTACTTCACACATTAAGAAACAGTGAAAGACACTTAAGATGTGTCACTCACGTCTCCCAGGTAACAGATCTGCTTGTGGGCCACTTCCACAAAGACTTCAATGATGAGGTTAATCGTCTCAGGCGTGTTGCTGTAGACCTGAACAACAAAAGCAACAGTCAATGATGTGATGTCATCTGGATATGAACAGAACCTTTCATCCCACACATACACACACTGACCAACGTTTTCAGGCCTATGTCGTTGTATCAATTTTACCGAAGAGTGGAAAGACATTTTAAAATTCCTTTGAATTGTAAATGGAGTTTTGTCGGCTTGTCTTTAGAGTTGAAAGCGATGTATAAAATCAGCTCAGTCCTCATAAATAATTCAATTCAAAGTCTCTTACTATGTCCAATTTTGTCTTGAACCTGTGAGCTTTAGAGACTCATCCATCAATCCAACTAATAATCAACCTCCAAAGCTGTTACAGTCATCACTTTACTCTAAGACACACAGGAACAACAACATCCAGGCCATCTTTCCCTAACTCTGATTCACCTCTCCAACCTGCTCTCACCTCCATGAGGCCGATGCAGCTGGACAGAAAGTCCATGAGAAAAGAGAAGAGCGAGGCCACGTTGTCGATCTGCGTCGCCTCTGCGATGCCACACAGCGCCTCTAACGTAGCCACGATTTCCTGTTTGACAGCTTCCTCCTGGCTGATCTGGGCAAAGTTCTCCTGGTTGATGAGGTTGAGGAAACGCTGCTGGAGAGGGTGAAGCACCTGGATGGACGGAGAGAAACAGGGAGTCTTAGCTTCATTTAAGAATCAAAGTGAGCGATTGCCTTGATATATAGACATAGATGTGTTCAGATGGAGCAAACTGGGTATTATCCATCATGTTCTTCTTGTCTCCGGTCAGTTCAGCTGTCTAGCTTCACTTGTACTTTGCCGCCAGTTAAGAGATTTAATGCGATGATTTCACATTTATTTGCCATGCACTGTTAGGATCACCTGGCAGAATTAGACTTAGACTGCTTTTTTAATGATCCCAATTTGGGAAATTATTTTGTTGCAGTAGCATTAACATACAGGCAAACATAGAATGTATACGCAATTATTTACAAAAAAGTAACAAGTGACAAAAAATGTAAGCAGGAATAAAAATAAAAATATAACTAAGTAAAACTAAATATATCATTATATAAAATGTATTATAATGTATAATACATATTATATAATATTATAATAATATAATAAACAATAAAATATAACTAAATATATAGACAGTATTTACAAGCAAAAAACAGCAAAATATAGCAAAATAATTGTGCAGTTTTGGATGATAAATAAATGTAAACTGTGGACTGTATGTGCAATATTGCAGTAGTGCAGATAATATTTAAATATTGGGGTTTGTGAGTTTAGTGGATTAACTGTTTAAGTTGCTATTGTACAGTGTGATGGCTCATGGCAGGAATGATTTCTTGAAGCGGTCCTTGTGACAGCGGAGCTGGAGCAGTCTGTTAGAGAAGGAGCTCCACTGTCTGTCCACGAGGTGGTGGAGAGGATGTTCAGGGTTATCCATGATGGATAACATGGATAACCCTGAACTGAATTGAGAGGTCATTTTATAGAGCAGTTTTCAATATTTTTGAAATCAGAGGCAGCAAAACAGACTGGAACTCAGCCTTAAACCGTGGTTACGTGAACTCAGTTATGACATATGTATGAAACTGAATCTGTGTTACTTGAGCAATGGGATAAAAGTGATTTCTCGGTGCATGTGAGGAAAAAGGAAGAATGCAGATGATAACAAAGGAGTGTTTGATCAGTTGTTGGGTCCATCTCTCCTCTTCCTCGTCCAACAGAGCCACCCGAGTTCAGACAAAACAGCTGCATGGAGCCAACAGCTGCTGTCTCACTCGTCCACCCCCGTAATTACTCTGGAGTCATTGTGGCTTTGCACCCCCATTTACTACTGTCAGCCTATTAAGACAAAGGCCTCCAGGATCATGAAAAGGATCATGTTATACACAAGGGAGAAAGACTCGACGGGGGAATATTATCAGCTCCATCCATCACTCCTCCTCTTTGGATCTGACTGGAGTCTGCAGAGATCTGTAACTCGGAAAAGGACTGACTAGTGTTTGTGGAATTTTGAGGGACAAAGCTCATGTCTGAGGTGATGGTTAAATGTCAACGACATGAGCAAAATAATCAGTTCATTTATATATTATCAGATGAAAAACAGGTCAAGTGCAGCACTGTGGCTGCTGGGTGTTCCGGATAGTAGTCAGACAAACCAGATTATATAAATGAGTGTATTTGTGGACACAACTGAAAGTGATGCATCTGACATGTCAGTAATGATCTGTCACTGTACAAGAAAACTGTGCATGCACATCTATGACAAGTACCACAGATCAAATGAGCCGTTCTGCAGTTAATCTGGGTGAAACTTTCACGGCTCACCTTTATTTTCTCCTCCAAATAAGTTTTACTTTGCACAGGACACATTATAGGATGTTATTTCGATTATCGACGTGATGTCATGGCGAGGCAGATGTAAACAAAACAACACGAATACACAACTCGCTGTAGAAATGTTTTGCAGTGTGAAAAACGAAAGCAGAAGACCAAATGAGTTTTTAAATATCTGTCAACAGCAATATGCTAGCTTACGTTAGCCTCAAATGCCAGAATGTTACCGTTGCTTGGCGAATCATCTCACTCACTGACTATTGTGGTGCTGCTTGGAAAGCACTGACGTACTCGTCCAGATTTTAACTCCTAAATATCAAGCTGTTTGAAATGATCAGGGTAGCTACCATGAATCTGCGAGCAGTGCGGGAAGTACAAAACTGGATCTGTAAACATTACCAGATTGTCTGGGCCAGACATCGGTACCAACCAAGGTCCCAGACTGGATTTCTGCTCCAACTGTCAGGAGGGGTGAATCAAGGATAAACTGACCCAAAACTCCTGTAGTCTGAGCCCGGCTTGACACAGAATTGTGGTTTAACAAAATAATTCTACAGTCCCATCAATCAAGGCCCTTGTGCCCTTGTTCCGAAGCCAAGTATTGCTACAGTATAAGTGTCACTGTCATTGTAATTTATTTTTTAGACTTTATTTTTGGGGCAACATTGCCAGAATTAGATATTTTAGACTAGAAGACAAAGACACTGTTTTTAAATACTTACTGTCTTTTTTAATTACTTTAATCTTTTTATGTATGTGCTAATCAAGGGTCTGTAATAAGGTTTTGTTATAACTGAGAAATGTAATAAAGTGTACAATAATGTGGCTTACCTCAGCAATGATAAACAAAATGTACAGAAACACACCTTTGCAGGATTACAACTGACAATATTATTTTCAGTGATTAATTGCTTGGTTTGTCAAATGTCAAATTACTTTTTAGTTCAACCAACAGTGCAATACTCTGAAAGGATAAATACTCAGAAGAGCTTCAAAATCTCACATTTTGAGAGAGTTTGGCATCATTTTCTTAACAATAATAACAATTACAACTGGCCAATCATCTGCTTGATTCATCAATCAACTGATCATTTCAGCTCTGATTTTTTACTGTACATCGTCATCACATATTACCTCAGCCCAGTATTGCTGTTTGGTATCAGAGTCCATGTGTGCGAAGCCTCCCAGGACCAGTGCTTTCATCAGAGACCTCTGCACGGAGCTGGACAGCAGATGGAGGGGCGGGCTGCGGCTGGCGAACTGCTTCGCCAGGTTCCACCAGCTCTCACACTGCACCACGATGTTTGCCCTGAACACACATGGAGGCAGAGTGTGTGTCAGAGTCTGTGGTTCTGATGTAACACACAGCAAGCTGTGAAAACATCCACACTTACACATGATCTCACCCCAAAGACCTCAGAACACTGCTTATTGATAACGAGCACTTTTAAAAAAGTAATGCTGACTTCAAAAAACCTTCTGGCTGCATGTTGTTGCTCTCCTCTGAAGAGTTTGTAAATCCTTTGTGGGTGATTTCCATGCTTGCATTTTGATGATTGAGATTGATTCTTTCTTCTAGTTCATGAAGAGCTGACATTTGGGAGATAAAAGGTTTTCATCCAACTGTGACAACATGATGAGTGGTCACCACATCAGCAGATCAATGACTTCCCCTTTTAAATTGTTCGATCGAAGTCACTTTATCATAGAACTATGTTTTTACTCTCTGTGTGACCTGAAACGACTGTTGAACCTTGTGTGCTATCTACTGTCCATTCCTGTTTAATTTGACCAAGTGTTTCATATCTGCGGAGGCAACTTGCCTTTTTCCTTTGACCTTGGATGGAAATTCTTCCCTACCACTTCCACAAACTGGACTACTTCCATTCATACAGGCAGGATAAAATAACAGACTTGAACCCTGTTCAGGGTCAGACCTCTAATATCAAACTCTGGTGTATGAGCTCTGTCCGTTCAGCTCAAACTTGGTTAGCGCTGTATTCCCGATTGCTCTGTAAACCTCTTCTTACTCATTATTAAAGAATACAAAGACAAGTTTGTCCCATAATCTTTTATAGAGAGGTTTCTCACATGAAATAAGAGAACTTCCACCACAGGTCTACCATCAAAGGAAACCAAGAGGCTTGAAACTATTCAGTACATCTGAGAAATAAGTAAAAATGCTGTTGGTTGCTTTATGGGGAAATAGCAGGATGAAGGTTTTTTGAGGCCTGATCCTTACTGTGCAATAAAACTCCCACCACAATTTCCCAAATCTTCTGATGTCATGTTTTGTCTGACCATCAATCCAAAACACACAGATATTCAGTCTGCAATCATAACAGACCAAGGAAACCACTAGATATTCACATCTGAGGAGCTGGATCAAGAGAACTTTTTCTTAAAAAATGAATAAAAACAATTCACTCATGATCAAAATAGGCGTCAGTTAATCTTCTGTCGATCAACTAGCTATTGCAGCCCAACACCGCTGTCCTCACCTCTCCCTCTTTTCTACCAGCGTCACCAGCAGCTCCACGGTGTCGTTGGCCAGCTCAGCCTCTGAGCTCCATACAGACAGGTTGTTGATCACCTTCTCTAGAAGATATCCCACAATCCACTGGGCCCCCTCCGTGTCTGCACCGAACGCTGTGCTCATGGGGATGCTGATCTGAGGAAAGACAGAAAAAACGATGAGTCAGGAGAAACATCTGGTTCATTACTATGATGGAGAAAAGACATTACAAAGACAAGCTGCAGTGACTGGTCTAGAAAAGATTTTTTATATATTATGCAGAGGTCAGCTGCAGGGAACAAGAGCGGAGCAGAGAGGATCAAACCTGCTCATAGAGCTTCTCGTCCACAAGCAAGTACGTCTTGGCCCAGCGTCTCAGGAACCACACGATGTCTTTTCCCATCTGTGGGCTCAGCAGCTCTGTCAGGCTCGCTCTCGTTGCCCTGGACTCAACCTCTGAAGTCCGCAGCACTGCTGACAGCAACCTGTGACAAGAACATGAGAGAGAAAAAGCTGAAATGTGGGAAGACGAAGCCTGTAAGCCTGTGAAAAAGAAGACGAGAGGACAGATGAAGATGACCGATTAGGCAAAAAGAAAAAAAAGAAAAAGAAAAAAATAAAAGGCTAGAAAGATTAAGAAGTGTGAGAATAGGGAAGGATGAGAGAGAAGTTAAGACGAGGTAGGTTAAATAATAAAAACAAGGTCATGACAAGATAAGGAGCTCAGCAGAGACCATATAAAAGGAGAAGGGAGTGAGCAGCTTTTTATTCAAGTGGACAATACTTTATCATCTTGGCCTCAACATCACAATGAGCGAAAAGTCACAATGCAAAGGATGCAGAGGAAAACCACATTTCCAGTTTCTGCAAAATCTCATATCTGAATCTGAACTCTCACACACACACACACACACACACACACACACACACACACACACACAGTTAAAGGACACAGAGACAAAGGGCTTAAAGAGGCTTATGGGTCCAGCCCCCTCAGTTGAGGACAGTGCACAGTTTCACATTGTTTGCAGAAAACAAAACCACGTTGACATTTACAGGGCCGGGGTCGTCTGCTCGCTGTTAGGAAACCTGATGCCATCGGCCACTCGTCTCTGCAATTCTCTGTCATTGCTGTCATCCCCCCCACACACAAACACACACGCACCTCTACCTAATGAACTATCTAGAAAACACAGGGGCTCAATGACCTTCAACAAACAATGTCTCTGGCGGCTGTGATTATCTATTGTCGTCACTGTGATTATCCGTACGCACACGCACACCTGCATGCACACGCACATACATGCTTGCCCTCATACAGACAACCATCCGGTGTGACTGCCAACAGCCCTGAACAGCACAAGGTTTGTAACACCAGTCACATACTGTCAGACTGCACAAGTAATTGTTGAAAAATAAATCCCATTTGACGACAGCGGCTGCATATGCTTTGCATCCCTGAGTCCATTTCATTATATGTTGGGGTATTTTAGAGCCATCAGTTGATGTTCAACAACCACACAGGGAGAAGCCCATTGTGCAACACCCATTATGTGTTGACAACAATGTCTAATCCACAGTAGCAGAGAAACATGCCAGAATGAAATGCAGCAACACGACAGGCAGTGGTTTAAATAAGGTGCCACAATCATAAACATACATTTCTACTCTTACAGAAAGCGCAGGCTGAAAATTTGTTATAAAGTTAGAAATCTCTGCTCTTCTGGGAATAATAGTTCAATATTTTTTATTGATCAACAACTCCTTTGACAGCCCTGCAGACACATTATTGTCATTTTGAGCTGTGGTGCAGTAGAAAATGTCTTGATTTTTGCTCTGCAGCAGCAAATGCCCTGTCCATGTCTGTGCTGATAACTGAAAGCATGTGTTGGCAGTGGGAAGGTCGGCTCTCTGACACACCAAGTCTTTTCCTTGTTTGCATTACTGGTTGACCTCCCAGTTATTTTTTGGATTAACTGATCAATCATTTAGTCCATAAAATGTCAGAGCATAGTGAAAAATGACTATCATAATTTCCCACATCCCAAGCTGACATTGTCAGATTGCTTGTACGGACTGATGTGCGGTCCTACTTTGAAATGTTGGACTTTATGAATTGATGAAGAGTGGCCAAATCCACCTTTATTTTTGGTCTGTGTGACTGTAGGCTGTCTATTTAAGGGCAGAGAGAGGTACAGGTTCAGGAGTCTGAAGGACACACCTCCATGTGTCTCATCCTTCCAGCTTATGTGAAAGTCAGCTCATGTAAGAGCCGTGACAGATTTATTAAGCAGTATTTTGTGTGTGAATGCTTGAGAGTTGAACAGTTTGTCATCCTGAGTCAAATGCACCACACACTGGCCTGAAACCACATTAAACCAGTGAGAGGGTCGTAGTTTTACTGGCTGCACTTTCAGGGAGTGTTTGAGTGTGAATGTGAAGGAACTAGCCCAGCTTTTAGCTTTACAGGACAATAACTGTGACAACACTGAGAAGTCCAACTAGCCTTGGACAGTGAGGATGTCTATTCTGGGTGAGTTTTATGGGGGTCTGGCTGGTAAAGTGAGATGGACTGTCACGACATCCAAGGACTACTGGACACAAAGAAATGTCATCTGTCCATCTGACAGCAGTGTGTCCGGTCCTCCACTCAGACTTATTGCACAGTGTCAAATACATTTCAAACCTGTGCTGCACACCATTAATCACACATGCTTTGCTGAACACAGATTCAAACCTGAGACATTTACAGTTCATTGTCAGTCTTATGATGACACCAGAAAGCAGCTATGTCAGACCAAGTGAAGCTCAACCTTACATACACACATGTTCTTAGTTATTTTGGAGATTCAAGCTCTCAACATTAAGGTTCTCAAAGCTGGATTCCAGTAAGTGTCAGGTCTGACAACTTTTAAGTCGTCTCAGTATAATAATCAATTCAAAATGTTACATCAACTGCAACAGTACCTGATGACAGAGTCTGTACGGTTGCAGCCCGGTATGGACGAGGCCTTCTCCCCAGGAGACCCAAGGATCTGCAGCGTCGTGTTGATGTCCACCTCTGTTGAGTGTTTGATGGAAAACTCCATCACCTCTGAGGGGATCAGCGGGGTTTCACCCTGAGGGTCGTCTGCTAGTAAATATCCTGCAGAATGCACAGACAGAGGCAGATGACATGTTACAGCCACAGTTCACTTTGCTGATTTTAAATCTTTACTAAACCTAAAAAAAATAATGATTAATTGATTGATTCATGATCAATCATTTGTCGTTTTATTTTTCCCCGAAAAATGCCACACTGTTCCCACCCCCTCATTTTTGATTTTTTTGCGTGTTTTGTTTATCTTGTATGATAGCAAACTGAATGTCTGCACAAAGATGCCGGTTTTAGTGTTTTTACTGTTCTCCACCATATAACATAAAAAAAATAAAAAAAATATATATCAAAAAAAAAAGAAAAAAAAACAAAGACTTCATCTTTAAAGGGCAGCTCAATTTGGCAGAGTGGCACACCCAGCCTAAATGGTTAGTTAATGGTGCAGAATCTGCAAAACTGCTTTGCACATGTTTAACGATGCAGATTCAGACACTATTTCATTAACACAGAACTGGGTGGAGATCTGTTCTTCTGTCTTGTTCACAAATAAAGGAAATAAAGTGGAATACACAGCACTGGAACAGTCATTTGTGAAGCCTATAAAATAGTCATATTCCAGTATATTAAAACATCATAAGGCTTTTTATTAACTTCTTCAAAGTGCCTGCAGTACTACGTATGTCTGCATTTATTTTTAGACCATGTGAAGCCTGAACGCCCTAGAGATGATTTTAGAAGGCTTTGCAGGAAGACTAGCAGAGGTCAGGTACTAACTCAACATCAGCAAGGTGAGTTTTAACCTTTTATTAAAAGACGTACCGACTGGCTGTACTGGCTTCCTCAAAAATGAATGACTTATGTGCTGAGTCCCAACTCTTCCAAAACCCCAAAATGTCCTTTTTTAACAACAAAAGACACAAACAAACGTTTTATGTCCTGCCTCTGACCTGAGACCAGTATGAGCCAGTGGATGTCCTCATAGAGGTCATCCAGGACTTTGCGGTCCACTGATCCGGGGTCAGATGAGGCCATGAGGTGCTGCTGGGTCCTCTGGAGCTGACCATGCAGCCGCGTCACCCGGTCCTCCAGTAGGCTGCGGGACGAGGTCACAAAACCAATGTCAACATGGAAACACAAACCTTGACCTTCTGAACTCCAACAGCCAAGATCACAGTAAATCAGCCAATTAATTCATAACAATGCAAATCATGTATAGATTTTTCCAAAAAATGAAGTGTTTGCAACAGAAACACAAGAGCTTGACAAAATGCAGTTACTCATATATTTTCATAGTATAGTTACAAAAAAGGTGAAAGTAACTTCGTGCAAGACAGTCAGCTTTCTGGGAGAGTCTGATGGAGCGGTTACAGCAGGAAACAATATGAAGTGTTTACCTTGTGAGCAGGGGGATACAGTGATCAGCAGCAACACGTCCCAGCATGCCGATGCTGGACAGCTGGTCAGAGAAAAGCTCTCTGTCGTCTTCCTGTAGCTCATTGATCTCCTCCTCATCATGAGACGATATGCCATTCACTGACTGAGGGGTGGTTCAGGATTTTATGAACGAAAGGATGAAGGAATGAAATGAAATGGTGAGTGAGGAGGAAGAGAATAGAGAGTGGTCATAGCTGTGTTCATATTGTGGAACTCTGAAAACACGTTCTACATGTGCACTGAAGAGGTGAAGTAAAGAATGCATTAATATCCTCCATTAGGCATGAGTAGATCCAGTCTAATAAGATACGCTGAAATTAATGGAGTTCACTTCTATCCTTAAAGAGAGTTTCCAAATTTGCTGTGATCACTGATGAGATGTGGAACATGGCTGTAAATGCGGAAACGGGCAGAGTCTCACCAGGTTCCGGGTGCCATCAGGAGCAGCTAAATGACACTGGATGTATGAGTTGAAGACCTGGATTGCCGGCTGGACGAAGCATCCGCGAGGAAAATGCTCCTCATCCTGGACGAGCGTCAACCATGACTCAAGCAGCTTGTCGTAGGCCTCCATGTAAACCATGTCGTCCTTATCCAGCTGAGCAAAGAATGAAAGAGCAATTTATCTCAGACAACACAGCCTGCAGGTCATTGTGTGGAGTGAGCGCAAGTGATCGTCAGCGTGCAGGATTTTTGTTTTGGTCTTGATCCGATCCTAATCTAATGCTCTCATGTTTAAGACTTTCTGGAGTGACTTTGCAGTCAATAAAACAACAATTACTCTTTGATGAAACTGGTCAAAAACCAACAGTCTCAAGTCAACATTGCTTGCATTTAAGGGTAATTCACAAGCCAAAAATTTGGGAAGCACTGCTTTAAAAAGTCTAATTATATTTGTGTGATCAGAGGACAAGAATGCTTAGTTCTTATGTTAAAAGTGCATCCACAAATATGAAAGGTGTTATATTTTTCCATTTATCACAGTATCTCAAGCAAATAATGTCTCAGGGCTGATCAGGTTTAGTAAACTTTAAACCAAACACATCCAAGATCTACCTTAATCTAACACACCATGTCACTAAATTCAATGAAGATGATCAGATGTTTTATAGCAGATAAAGGTGTTATGACTCACCACCTCCTCTAGGGCGGCACTGCGTCCAAACGAGCAGGTGAGCAGCGTGAGGCAGTTGATGAAGGAGGTGAAGAGGTCGCTGGGCAGAGCCGTCAAAGTGCTTCGAGGGAACATGGTGATCAGATTGGAGATGATATTGGAGATGCCCACTGCCTCGGAGTCCTCGATCTCAATCCTGGCAATGCAGATAATGAAATGTAAGCTACAGATAAGATCTGAATGATTCCTGATCGTGATATAAATAAACAGAGCTCCAAATACTTAAGGCGGTAGATGTTCTGCAAATCAATAAAATGACTGATGCTGTTGGGAGAATCAGGTCATCAGAGTGAAAACTGAGTGCAGCACATACTCTAGTGAAGCAACGCCTTGTGAATCTTAGAATGCATCTGCCACTGGCATTAAGTTCAGTGGTACAAATCAATTTCCTTCTCTTGACAGGAAAGGCTAAGAAAGTCCAAACTGCTTCTTTTGCGTTTTCAATTCAAACCCGTGCTTTGGCCTGAGGATGGGCAGTTTCCACTTTGCTGGGTGAGGCCGAGGCTAAACTAGACTCACTTTCCAGTTTACCCGCTAGTGACTGAGGTTTGGAAATGGGCATGAAAATTGATCCTTAACCAAAACTCGTGGGCAACTTGACCCCTGAGCAGTTTTCCACAGCTGCTCAGTGGTTATTTTTATGGTATTTCTGCCTCATACTACAGTATGCAGAGTACAAGATGATAGAAAGAATGGCTATAATTACCCTTCTCCTTTTATCATCGGCTCATACCATGAAGCGTGAAGTGACAGGTCTGGACACGTTAAATCAGCTTGTACTCGCATGTTGAATTTCAAAACCAGATAGAAAAGTGGCTTGTAATCTGAATTCTACAACATCTGGACAAATCTAAACACAGTGCCCGAGCAGTCAACGTGATCAGACACTGAAGGATCACAAGAAGAAGTCGTAATGAAGCTGTGTTTCTACCGCAATTCAAGGCTCAACATTAACAAAAAGCATTTAGTCAAGTGTAAAATATTGTTTAACTAGACAATGGGTCTAGAGCCACACTAGTGGCTCTGTGAGGCTTTACTTTGGTACAGCAGTGCTTTGAGGTAAATGCTATCATCAGCATGCTAACATGCTCACAATGACAATGCTAATATGCTGATATTTAGCAGGCAATGTTTGCTTTGGTCCCTATTTTAATTTAGACTGCTAAAAGTAGTTACTCATTCTTTTCCATCTTGTCTCCATCTTTTCCAGGTATCCGATCACAAACCAAATTGTACGAACTGAAAATTTGACCTGCTGTTGGCGCTTAAGGAAAACTCAGTGAATCACCAATGTGAGGAGGCTTCACCCTCTGGAGACCATGAATGTCTGTACCAAGTTTAACTGACTGATTCGTCTGACTGATCCACCATCCAACATAATCATAACCATAGAGCCTTGCTACTGGTGTGGCTAAAAATGCTTAAAATGTAAAACTTCTTGTTTCAACAGGCCAAAAGAGTCATTAAGAAGAGTCAAACGTGGGGCTTGCTTGATTAGGTATCTTAAAATCCCAACATTACACCATGTGACAAAACTGTGAGCAGGCATTTGGGGCAGAAACAAGAACAAAGGCCAAAATTCAATGTGTGAGAGACATAAGAGGAACAAAGTGGGTGGAAAAAGCTCCATATGAACAATAAAATCGACAACAAAACAAGTCAGAATCGAGGAAATCAGGCTGGAATGGCTTGGGATTTCGCCAAAAATGTGAGTGGAACTTTCCAATTCAAAACATACTTTACAAGCAGCATGTCTCTATAGTTGCAGTGCTGCAGGGCAACACCACAAATTACCACATTTTTGGGAGATAATTACATAAAATAAGCAGCGTTTGGTAAGGATCCTTAAAATTTGGTATTTAAAGAAGTGGAAGCGGGACATTTTGAAGTTGAAGAATAAAATTGTTAGTACTCTCCAGGAGACTTCGGGATTTCTGTAGTGCAGTTTCTTTGCATTTTTCTGCTGACATATACACAAACACAAGCATATTTGTGCTTAGCAAAAAATTGGCTGATAGTATCAATCAGGTTCTACTCATGAGTGTTTTCCCCAAACAGCTTTAAGTTCTTGGATGATGTATATACTGCAAACCTAAATACACCATGTTACCCACACTCAAAGGGAAATCCCCTTTTAACCCCTCTACAGACAAAAGCTCTTAAATTTTAGGTATATTTTTGTCTTTTTTGTGTTGCCTTTGCTGCCCCAAAATAGCAGAAGTCTTAATCCTGAATATGTGTTTGAACCGGCACACCTCTCCACACTCAGTCCCAGTCACAGAGGAACATTGTGTGAGAGGCCTAGCTAACCCCTATCAGATGGAGTTAAATTGCGAGCAGAAGTGTTCAATCACTGTAGATCAGCCATCCCTCTCTGCATGGTTTTCCGATGAGGCAATTGGAAAAAAGCTCCAAGAATAGGTGATTACAGACAGAGCAGGAGAGGAGGGAAGAGAGAGAGAGGGAGTGAGTGAGTGAGAGAGAACCTGAGAGACAGAGAGAGACCCCCTATTCACTGAATCACGTGGTCCGACAACAAGCTCATGTGCACATTCAAATGTGTGTCTGTCTCAGTTATTTATACATGTACATGTGGCCCCTTAATTCAGATCAGAACCACTTTGACTAGAGACACACCCATAAATGAACAGAAAATTATTCTTTTGTACTTAGTGGCCCCAGTTAATCATCTCTCTGTCAGTCTCTCTAACACACACACACACGCATGCACGCACGCACGCACAAGCGCACACACACACACACACACACACACACACACACACACACACACACACACACACACACACACACACACACACACACACACACTTCCCATGAACACCACTATTTCTATTTAGTACCTCAAAGCTATTATTTTTTATACACCACTTTTATTAACAGTTATAAAGTGCTTAGACAACAGCCACAGCATTATTAAAACTATATACAATGAACAGTAAAAGAATATTAAAAGTAGGGCTGGGTATCGAAGCTCACTTTATTGGTATGTCTGGTTTGATTTGTTCCTGGAATTATTCTTTGAACAGACAGCGGCCGATTTATTTCAAAATCTTGCCAATTCTTGACCATTTCATTTTGGCAAAGTCTTTGTATGGCTGCTTACGTTTTGACAACATCTGAAATTTGAGAAATTTAGCTTATTTTAACCCAAAAAAGTACTATAAGGTTATCAAAAAAGTCTTGTTTTAGTATACACCCAATTTAATAACAGTAATAATAAAAACGTTATTTATCTAAGACTTTTCTTAATGATTCAAAGTCCTTTGCAAAAGAAAAAAAAAAAGAACCAGACAAGGCAGATAAAATGAGAAAAAGTTTAAGGACATGAGGACACAGAGGAAGGAAAGACAACAAGATGAAATGAATAAGATCAAATAAAAAGGAATAAAACAGTATAAATTAAACATATATCAACATTTACAAAAAATTTCACAAAAAGAAAATAGTTTTAAGATGAGATTTAAAAGATGCCAGAGACTTAGTAAGCAGAGACTCAGTAAGCAGAGATTCCACAGTGTGGACCTCTATTAGCAAAAGCCTGATCACCCTCAGTCGGAACCCACAGCTCTCCATCTGCAGATCTTAATGAACGAGAGGGCAAATACCAGGTCAGAAGATCAGAAACCTATTTAGGGGCAAGACCATTTAAGGTCTTAAAAGTAAGCAATAAAATTTTAAAATCAACTCTAAGATGGAGCCAATGTATGGAGGCAAGCGCAGGGCTGATGTGATCATGCCTCTTTGTTCCAGCAATGAGTTGAGCAGCAGCGTTTTGCACCAACTGGAGACGGTGGAGGGAGCCCTGACTGATACCAGAGTAAAGTGCATTGCAGTAATCAAGCCGAGAATAGCATGTATAACTTATTGTAGACGAGCAACTGATAGAAATGACCTACTTTTAGAGATTATCTTGAGTTGGAAGAAACATGGCCAAACAACACTTTTGACTCGATCATCAAAACAGAGTTTAGCATCAAGTATTACTCCAAGATTCTTAGCAGAGAGCATAACATTATATGAAAGACCACCGAGCTAAGCACCAAAAGAGCTGTGGGAATTTGGGGGACTGAACAGAATGACTTCAGATTTATCGTCATTAAATTTTAAGAAACTCTGGGACATCCAGAATTTGGTATCAGACAGGCAGGAGGTGAGATTAGCTAGGTTACTAGGATCAGGTCATTAGTTCAGTTAACATTTGCCATCTCAGCACTATGTAGTCCTCTAAAAGCAAACTGGAAACTGTTATAATTCATAAAAGATATCAGGTGGGATGAAATAACTTTGTCCAGAACTTAAGATAAAAAAGATTTAGAGATTGGCCTGTGGTAGTAGTAAAGACAGGAGGTCCAGATTAGTTTTTTTTTTTTTTTTTAGCAGTGGCTGAAAATGGCATGCTTAAAACTGTCTGCAAAAGAACCAGAGGTCAGACAGCTGTTAAAAATCTGCTAAATAACAGGGCTAAGAGTGGGAAATACTTCTTTGAGCAGCTTAGTGGGGATGATATCTAAGATGCAGGAAGATGACTTCATATGAGAGACTCTAACACTGAAAATGTAAAGAGTTGAAACTGGGTAAAAGAGGCAGAACTGACATGAGGAATGGAAAGAATGAAAGGGTCAAGCTGGATTTGGGACCATATCCTCCACCTTCTTTACAAAATGAGCGAGGATTTTTTTTTTGGACAGCTGAGTGTCAGGTGTTGGAGAAGAAGTGGAGGGACCAGTGATAACAGAAACATTTACCTTAAAGATGACTCTGGGATAATGATTATTTCTAGAAATCAGTTCAGAGAAGTAAAATATGTGCAATTTCAGATGTTTTTTGACTTTCCATTGTTGTTCAGATTCTGTCAGGGGCTAACAGTGTGATCATTCAGCCAAGGGAAATTATGTGGTTTTAACTTCCTGGTTTTAAATGGTGCAATTTGGTTGAGGATTGATTGATTTTAATTGTTAAATGAACAGACTGAATGAGGTTAAAAGAGTCTATAAGATCTAAAGAATCTGAGTTGAGGCAATGGGAAGGACAACAAATATGAATGATAGAAATCACCAGGAATAAGCACCCTGTCATATGTAGAGATGACAATGCATAAAAGCTCTGAACACTCAAAAACAAAATTAACTGATTTAGGTGGCCTTTGGATTAATGATGCAGAATAAATTGGGAGGGTTAGTGATTAAGAAATTTAAACCTTCAAAAGAAATAAAATGAGCTAGACTACCTCCTCTTCCAGAGGGCCCGGGGTTACGAAAATATGCAAAGTCAGGGGGTCTAGCCACAATTAGGGAAACAGTGTCCCCTGAGGACTCAGTAATCATAAAAATTCCAGATCATTAGAAACAATAAAGCCATTAGTAATGAAGTACTTATGACCAAGAGAGCCGGCACTCAAGAGGCCAAAGTTGTTCAGTATCAGAGCAGAGAAGGAAAGAGCATACAGGGAAAAGAACGTTAATTGTTATTATTTCCACCTTTAGACATGCCGTGTGGACGGGAGGCTCTGTGCCTTTTAACGGTCTATATGGGGAAAATTCTTGATGACAGGGTTTATGACAGATGAGGCCAGATGAGGGCAGAGAGGTTCAGGCTTTACGACTGAACAATTCTAACAGCAACTGTAAGCCAGTAGAGGGATAACAGAACAGGGCTAATGTGTTGTCTGCGTTTAATTAAAGTCCTGCAGGTGCATTTTAACCAACTGCACACAACGTAGTCCTTTTTGAGCTGGAAAAAGGTGTTGACACTTCCAACATTTAATTTCCCCCAAGCAGTTTGTTAAGGCAGTCAGGCTGTCAACATCTTTAAGACTGACAGGGAAGTATAGTTGAGTATCATCAGCTTAAAAATGGACGTATAATGTATATTATCAAGACAACAAGCGCAGTTCATATGAAACACTGTTTCTATGAACATTTGTGAAAATGTTAACTCATAGCAGCTCACATTTAAAGCAGTGTGAACAATAACAGTCTTTTGATTTATAATATTTTGGAGTAGAAATCAGGAATGTTTCCCATGCAGCAGGAAAAGTCTTGTCAAAATGAGATTTAGGAAGTACAATAAATCAAGAGTGTTGAGAATTATGGGATCATGAGTATTCTTTCTAATGTGAAAAACAATACTCTAGCAGTTTTAACAGCTGCATTTTATTTCAACATTAGCTCCGTCAGCAGTGGATGAAGCGCTCCTCCACTTGACAGTTCTTCCTTTTACGATGAAAATACAAAATGTGCTGACTTACAGTTTAATGGAGGTGAGTCTGTTCATATAAGTCTAATCGTCAGAGCTCTGCAATGGAAGATCAGGTGTGAAAAGAAGTGATAACTCAAATTGAATTAATAAAAAGGGACTGATTAAGAAAGAGATGGAAGGTTGAAATCCAAGGCTGAGAGTGAAGGTGCACCTCATGTGACACGGTAATGTCAACCGAGGACATCTCACATTTGATACAGAGAAGCTCAGTCTGAGTCACAGGTTTTACTGACAAGATAAAGATATCCAAAGGCAGCAATACAACAATATTTGTGAAGAGCTACTGTAGCAAAGTCTTGTGAAGGTAACAGTCTTGTAGGTTAAAACCAAGCAGATTAAGGGGGAGATGATATCATGGGAGGATATACTCTAGCTCTAGCAGCTCTAATAGCACTTCCATTAAGAAATAAACTGGCCCAAAGCATTTGGGCGAAATCACAAAGCATCAAACAAACAGTCAGGGGTGCAGTTTGACATAGTGTCTCATGGACAAGATTAAATTGATGCACCCATGTGTTTTTTTTTTTTTACTGAGCAGTGTGTTAGGCTGACATTTATAGAGTCACACAGACCACACACAGATTAGCCTCCAGCCAATAATGGTGTGCTGGTGAGGTCAGGACTTTCATAGAAATGCGACGAGGTATCAGACAAAGAGTCAACCCACAATTCCTGTGTAGTACCTCAAAAACTACTCAAACATGCAGATTTGGCACTTCTCTTTGTCTTGTATCATAATAAACTGAATATCTCTGGGTTTTGTTCGACTTGTTGCTTAAAGGGACTTTTTTTTTTTTTTTTTACGAAAAAGAACCACGGAAACAACTGCTGGGACAGGACTCAAACTCTCTTAACCTTTAGGTAACTGCTGCCTCACCCAGCTACTAAAAACAGAGCAGTAATCGCTTTTAATGCATCTTCCTGAAGCGCAAAAACACCCTCTGACTCCCTGCACCACACGCAGGAACGATCAATAGGCTCTGAACAGCCGCCTGTGAGCCAAGCCACAGGCTCACACAAGTCGCAGTGTTTTTCAGCACAAGATCACCACTTCTATTTCTTCGCATGACCTCTGCTAACAAGCAGCCAATACAAGAAGCACAGACTGAGGAGGCCCTGCGGTTCAGCTTCTTTAATGCCACACACCTGCCCACACTAATTCAAATGTAATGCCAGTAAAGTCATGAATCCCCTCGAGTATAACTGGTTAAAATGCACAATGGAGTGTATTTGGGGGCACAGGTGCCCCTATATGTCTGTTTCATGCAGTCTTATCTAACCTAAAGCTAAAAAAAACCTGTGTAGGTCACTTTGGTAACGCTTCTTTGAAACGGAGTCAAGATGAGTGCTGCGTTTCTTCTGATTGGACAGTCTGATTACAAACCCTTGACTCAGAAATCCAAAATGACACCTCTGTGGGATGACATGGGGGAACGGCTTTGTAGCAGAGAGGTTGAGAACATTTTGAAGTAGTGAGGAAAATTGGCTTTGAGTAGAGCTTTCAGGGTGAAAAACATTCAGTTCCTTTGCTCAGAACACCCAGGTTCAGTTCTGCTTGGTAAAGGGATTTGCAGCAGAATAAATTGAGCTGAACACTGGAGTACACGTGCAATTTATTCTCGTGGAGACCTATTGCCATTTCGATGCATCTGCTGCTTTATGAGTAATGAAGTATGAAGTAATGAAGTAATACTAAAACAAGAGCAACAGGCCAAAATTCATCCTCCACTTTCACAATATCAACAGAGAAAATACATTTAAATCACAGGCATAAATCCTACACTGAGGTGCACCTCAAAGATCTCCTTAAGACTTGAATCAGCCCCTGTTTCAACCTATATTCATGCTCTATTTATTGAGCATTTTGGGGGGTTTCCTCCTCCTTTTTAGAACATCTGTAAGAATGTTGTGTGGCTTATTTTGTCATTGCTAAAAATAAAAGTGACTAATTGGAATGTAACAACATTTGTACCAACTACGTGTTTAAACGGCTACAATTTCTCTTATGTTACTCTTTTATGTAACCATACACGCCATCTGTCTTTCACGTCTCGCCACTATCTTTTATTGTGAAGCACTTGCTGACAGCTGCCCCAGAAAACTTGTTTCCTACATAGCAGGAGCTACTCATATTTTGAATTTCTCTGCTGCCATAATATGAAAAGTATACCAAAATCAAAGACTGTAGACATATCACCTCACAAAATATAATCACCTCATGTCCCTTCTTAATGTCTAATATTTTGGAAATGACATTTTGTTGTTGATGCTTGACTCCTGCATGTAATCACTGCACTGAAATCAAGGATCCACCATTTAACTGAAGTTACTGTTATGACATACGGGTTTTTAATAGGATTCAGGTCTATTAAGGTCTGCAGCACTTCCAGACACAATAGCATCAGTTTCATAATAAGGGTCAGGCAGCTCTATATTATAGTAGAATTTACCAGTGTTTGAGTGGTTGCTAGTGATGATTTTTTCCACTCTAGCTGAAAAAGCAGCGTCTCTGTGAGAGGAATAAGGCCTAATTTGATCCTCTTTCACATAAATTTGGTTTTAGCGGAAACTGGGAAACATAAGTTCCTTGTTAATTCTATTTGTTACTGAACTGGAAGACAAGCTCATTCCTCTCCAGCCAGTTTCCCACAGAGTGTGCAGATGCTAGAATCAGAGGCCATTAAAAACACAGACTCAACAAGCAATTACTTCCTGTAAATAAAGCAGAAATGGCACAGTATGAGTCACACTCGTGCTGACATTGGCCTCCATCACTTGTTGAGTTTCTGGATATAAGAAACACGAAATCCTTGAGATACTGGAGGGAGATAAACAGCTACTGAGTCTTCAGCCATGGTAACATAACACTAACTGTGCTTACTGATCTGGCTTTTTGAATGCTACAATATATGCAGTTGAAATGGACAGCTGAGGTTTTATAACAGCATTAGATTTAGATTAAACGTACAAAAGACAGACATGCAGCCTTTATTAAAAGAATCCACATCTGAGCCATCTCATAGTTTAAAGGTCGT
Organism: Chaetodon trifasciatus; assembly: GCA_037975065.1. Lineage (NCBI taxonomy): Eukaryota > Metazoa > Chordata > Actinopteri > Chaetodontiformes > Chaetodontidae > Chaetodon > Chaetodon trifasciatus. The sequence goes on from JBBMOE010000041.1 coordinate 473,588, forward strand.
TCTTCTTCTAATCTGCTTCTATTTATCTACAACTCCCTCTGTGTGATTTGTGGATTTAATGACGGAAATCAATAAAGGAATGCTTTTACATGCACTGACTTCTATAGTACACCTCACCTCAGCCAGCGACCCTATTAATTTGTCTTCATGTGATTCTTATGCCTTCAATGTCTTTACTTTTCAATGCACCCCTGCACAATAGGATTCATTTAGCAAAGGAAAAGCTCATTTGTTATTGTAAAGTTGGTGTGTAATAACCTCTGCATCCCCAGGGGAGCTTCTTTCTATCAGCAGGTCTGAATTAGTTCCATCTGTTGTTTCTAAAGCCTCACCTGTCAGCTTAGTGTAAAATTATGAGAAGGTTGTGTTTCTTATCAAACATAAAATCTGAGAAGAAAGCATGAGAGAGATCAGTGTGATTGATGAAAGTAGTAGACTGATTGCTAGTGTCAACTGGAACAACTGCTGCTTTGAAAACAACATCATATTCTCTTTTGAGGGGATTTACATTTGAACTCGGGTGGGTCCCTGCTGTGAGCTTTTGGATCCTTAATTTCATTGCTTTTGGAATTGTGTATTGTGGATACTGTCCCCTGTCGAGCTAAGAGGGGATCACCTCACAGCCAACATGGACAGGAACAATAAATACAGCAATGGATAAGTGTCAACATGCATACTGCATGTGACTTGTTTAAAGGCAGGCTTGGAAAAATGAAATGTAACATATTCTCTAAAGAAAACATTCTTCTTGCTGTCAGTACAATACAGAACAAAACCTGAAATTTCACTGAGGATAATACTCAAGAGAAATATTGTACAGGTTCAATCCTTAAAATTGAATGTAGAAAAGGTGGTCACCACGGTGGCCTGTATTCACCTGCCAACACAATCATTGTTTCATCAGCGTGCTAGAGTACATTATTTAAAAAGGATGCCACATAATAGTTTGCACTTTGCCATGAAGACGCAGCAACTACAGAAATACAAAAAGTAATATTTGACCTATGTCATAATATTACAATAACCAGAACCCTGCGTGATGTCTAGTCTGTTTACAATATGTTGGTATATGGCCAAGCTAAACTTAAAGAACAAAAAATACAACTACACTCTAAAACGGTTGCTCTAGTGGCTCTGTGAGTCAGTACTCAGGCACAGCAGTAACAAAATAATGTCAGCTTGCTACCAAGCTCACCACGACAATGCTAACATACTGATGTCAAGCAGGTGTATTCTCTGTCAGGTTCACTATTTTAGTTTAGCTTGTTAGCATGCTAATATTTGCCAAAGAGCCCTATAAAAAATAAAAATTTGGCCAGATGAAGGCGCTTCAGGAGAATTCACGGGGTCCCCGTATGTTAATACAATTCCTATCCAATAAGTAGTTGAGATATTTCAGTCTCCACCAAAGTGACAGACAAACCAACCGACAGACAGACTGATCAGCATTACCATCCACAGAGCCATGCCACTAGCATGAGTAGAGAACATACAGTACGACTGTACTAAGATGAACCACTGACAAACTGCATGTTGAGTTTTCCAGCACAGCGACACACTGACCCGTTGATCATGCTGAGAAGACCCTCCACAAGGTGAGCCAGGTAGGAGACCTGGGCGCTCTCATCAGGGAAGATGGGCCCGTGCATGGAGGCCAGCTGGGCCAGACACTGCAGGGAGTCCTGGGCCATGTCCGAGTCCTCCCGAATCTTCCTGTGCACCTGGAAGGTGAGAGAAGAAATAGGTCTCTGTTTTCAAGGTATGAAAGAAGAATTATCAAATGAAGGGGTAGAACTTCTGTATTCCCCAGTCCTTAATGAACCAGCAGGTACTCTGAATAAATGAACATTGTTGGAAATAAGTGCACAGCGAAAACGACAGGCAGACTAAAAATATGTGGAAAAACTTGTGCACGCTGTCATTTTAACAATTTGCTGAAAAAGCACAGATCATTTCACTCTTGACTTCATGCCCACCTGTAACATGAGAAGAGAAAACGAGGATGGCTCCCATTTTTAACCTTTTCATTCAGCACTTTGTTAATAAAGAGGGAAAGTTCAATGGAGAAAGTAGAGAGGTCTGAGTCAGCGTCTCAAATACTCCCTGGTTCTCTTGACCACACGCACGACTGCAAGGCATCTAGCTGTTTTCACCCAGACTGCCTTTCATATATCAAAGATAAGAGCAGAATAATGTTACAGTAAAAGCTCTAAATAATAATAAAAAAAATCACCTAACTGTACTGTAAGCATCAGCTGAAAGTGTGTTTATAGATGAGGTAAAACAGGAGAATAAAGACAAAAACTCTTTTTAAAATGGTGACTGCTTTGCTTCGTGTGATCTGTACTGTGTGAAAATATGTATGACGCTTCCAAAGGAGGTCAGCAGCCAGGATCACCAACAGAGCAGTGACCTATTCTGCACGAACACACACTGAGGGCGTTTTAACCTGTCGCCTTGGCTCCTCCTGTAATGCATAGATTTATATATTTAAATGTGCCACTTGTACATATTCAAAAATCATTTAATCAAATCAATTAATTCATATGTTGTGTTTTGAATGTTTAATTACTGATTCTGAGTTTGAATTCAGTGTTCGGAAATACAATTTTGTGGTCTTGATTTAAATTCAGTGTTAAACATATCAATTTAAATTTGAACTTCCATGCAAATGATCAAATGTGAATGCACGCTCTTTGTCTAAATGTTGAACAACTACATTTGATTTAAAAAAATTAAGTGCGGTGTCACCTCAAATAAACCAGAATTCACATTTCCCTGACAAGTTCTTTTGCAAAATGCACATGCTTCAAAGGAAACTCAAACTGGCTTTCAAACAACCAGACTTGCTCCATTCAAAAACCAGAAATCTTACACTATGGCACATATTGAAATAACAACTGCACAAATCATGGAAATGATCCTTCATCCTTTAAGTCTTGGGCATACAAGTACTACTGTAGTTACCTCCTGTAAGATTTCCTTATTATGAGCACCTCATCTGGCCCAATCTCCACAAAAAGGATTGAACAGCCTCCTGCATGCACCTGTTTCTACGTGAATCACGTCTCCTGAAAGCCTGCAACCACTTTCAAAAAAAAAAGTTAGAACTAAGGTCTATGAAAGGTAGGAAAAATATTCAAGACCTTTGTGAGTCAAGACTTTTTAATACCTTCTGATGCTTTTGTTTGGGGGCACTGAACTCAAAGCTTTCTTAGATTTTTCAATCCCAACAGATGAGCAGGGATTGGGCTCCTGCCCGTCGCTCTGGTGATATTATCATGCTTTTTATCAATGAAACTTAATTCAAATAAACTGCAAACAATACTGCTTTGAAATAGAAAAGTCATATGCACAAAGCGAAAAGGTGAACCTGTCTCGTACTCTTGTCATCACTTTCAAAAACATATCAGCTGATACCAGGCAGATGGAATACTCACTGGTGTAACCCACTACCCAGCAAGGCGAAGCGAACTGGCGAATTGATTTTCAATGTGTCTGTTTCAGACACTGTGACCCCGGTCTCAAACAAACAACCACTGAGTCCGTCTGAGCCCAAAGACAGCCTCAATCAAACCCAGAGTGGAACGATCCAGCTCCTGATGAAAAAGATCTGCTCAACTCCAGTCTCATCTCAGTTCTGAGCTTCTGTTCACTTGTGAGATTTGGGGGTTTGTCCGTGCTGAGCCGTCACACTCCCACAAGAGAAGAGGCATTGTTGGTTTCAACTGTGCACACGGACAGACACATAGAGCAGGGCAGCAGCAGTAACAGCACTGCGAATCATCACAGCCTCTCAGCAACATGCGTTTCCACTGACGGTACTATGCGGACGTCTGGAGCTCAGCTGCCTTCCTCTCTTCTCAGACCAGTCCGAGCTCTCTTCCTCTTTCTTCTTCTTCTGCCGTCTCTTGAACAGTCATCCTCTTAAATCCAGAGAGTGAGTGCTTCTTCACTGGCTCCACATACTATGCCAGTGCATGGCCCCATTGCAGAAGCAATCAAACTTTCAACCTCCCTCTCCTTGTTGCTTCTTCCTCCTCCTCTCAAATCCTCTCCCCTTCTCACTTCCTCCTCCCCAAATTCTTTCCCGCTGCCTCTCCCCACTCCTCCCCTCTCTTCTCTCTCTGGTCTCCAGCTGGGGTGCCTGGTTGGTCGTAAGCCACGCTTGCTGGGAAGAGATCTCAGATGCTAGCGTAGTGTAGCCACCATAGTCTTCCTGCTGCTGCTACTGCTCTCTTCCAGAGCGTGAAGTCATCCTCTGGAAGAGCTCAGTGAGAGGAGGGGAAGGAGGAAGGGGGTGCTGGGTGAGTGAGCAAGAGAGAGAGAGGGAGAGAGAAGGAGGGGTGGGAGAGGTAGTGTAATGCCAAAGGATTGAACAGCGCGAGGTCTGAAAAAGCAGCTGCACCAGCGAATGATCCATGCGATGCCAGTAATGTCAGTCGCCTTGAGTCTGACTATAGTTAGAGATACACAACGTGTGTGTGTGTGTGTGCGCGAGAGAGAGTGTGTGTGTGTATGTGTGTGAGTGTGTGTGTAGAGTGGGATGGATGGAAGGAGAGAGAACAAGATACAACAATATGGAACATTTTGGGCATGCAGCTCAGATGACAGTAGATTTTGCACTCTGATTAATCAATGAATTTGGTATCAGTGAAGCATTAGTTGTTGTTCTTACTAATTCGATGCTTATTAGGTTTGCTTTGGCTGTGCACTGGACCTCATACCAATAGAGTGCTAGTCTGAGAGAGGGGAAATAAGAACTGTGTACGACTTGGTCCATTCTACACTTGTATCACATTAATGCCTGCATTGTTTTTTTCATATCATATTTTGTGGATTTCCTAAACACTTAATGTTATGTGTTTAGAACACATTGATTTAAGTCTAAAATTGGGAATATTCTTAAAAAACAGAAACTGGCTTCAGAAAAGCTGGAACCAGAAAATTCTTGCCTATTTTACCTGAAAAATGACTAAAACAAATTATCAATTATCAAACCAGCTGCAGCTCTGTGCCATCTTCAGGCACTCTGCTGCAGACTAACAAATGTCTTATAGTTTCACTGGTTGCAAAAAGAAGTCTGACTGTATAGATGTCTATGAGAAAATGACCCTGCTTGATTTATTACCTCAGTAAACAGTAAACAATTAGAAATTACAGTCCTATTCAGAGTAAAATAGGCGACGCAATAGGGTATGCTTTAGGGTGTGGCTACCTTGTGATTGACAAGTCGCTACCACAGCAATATGTCATTCGGGATAGAGGCGTAGCCATGTGTCTCCATGGCACTGTGCACATTTAAATAGCTGTGAACTTGTTTTGGAGTGCTGCCCTTGTTTTCGTCTTTGACCCTTTAACAGTGTGTTTTCAGTTAATGAAAGTTAGCTGCAGTAACATTTCAGTCATTTAAAAATGCTTTGTTCAGCATTTGGTTTACTAAATGACTGTAAGGAGTCGTCTGTTCATTTTTTCCGGAAAGTACACTTTGTTTTAAGCCTGCTCTCGCAAGACAAAATTAGAAACTCAATTAATATCATAGTTAACAAGAATTACAGACGCACCTTGCTAAACAAGCTAGTTAGCTAGTCTTAGTGTTAGCTGATAACGTGCTGTTTGCTATGCTAATGGTAAGTGGCGCTGCCATGCTGGTAATCTGTATTAACCATAGACTATGGGTGTGTTAGTGTAACTGTAGCGTTTCAGTCCAAGCCTGATGAAAAGGTAAACTTATCCAACATTAAGCTAACAATGTTTGTTTTGTGCGTCTTTGAGTTCTCAGTCAGATCCAACCTCTCGCTCCTCCCCAGCTCCATCCTCTCGCCCAAATATGGTCACTTCTGGCTCTAAAACACCAAGATGGTGATGGCAAAAATGTCAAGAGTTGGACGTAAATTAAACTACAACTAAAAAATGCAGTGTATCTACTACCTGCATCAAAAACAAAGCTGAAATTTACTTAAGGCTTATGTAAGGCTTTGACGGGATAAGAATTTGAAAAGCAGATCTGATGCTGGATTCAGATGCAGTAAAATTGTGCTGAACCTCAACCTTACTGCAGACACATTTTCTTGTGTACCAAAGAAGCATACCAAGCCCTATTAAGACTATAACGAGGGAGAAAAGAAAGGGCAACAGGTAATTAGGATGAGAGCCGAGTGGAGAGACAGAAAATGAGCTATAATGACTGAAAAGTGAAGGAGGGAGAAAGGCAAGTAGACAATGAGTCGAGGGAGAGCTTGAAGGAAAGAGGATAAAGGAGGAGATGGGAGAGAGCTAAAGGACAGAGGACAGGGAAAGAGAGGAGAGGAGGGTGGAGAAAGAGGAAGAGGAAGAGAAAGAGAGGGAGAATGAGGAATGATATTTATAGAGGGAGACAAAGCCTGGTGTCTGTTTCCTCGGGGGGCTCAGAGGCTCATCCTTCTGTTTTTTCAAATCAACACTGTGCCTCCAACTTATTGTCTTTCGCTCGCTCTTTTCCACCATCACTCCCTCTCCCTCTCAGATTGGGTTACTGTCTGCCCGCAGGCTCAGTCAGAATAGAATCAGCCTCTGCTGCAGCCTCATCAGTCCCTGTGCTCCGCACTGATTGTGTTTACTGGGTAAATACCAAATGCTTTGCTGTGTGTGCTCTTGTACTTCTATATTTGTGAGGACTAGGGGTGGGCTTCTATCATAATGCACATTTTATACAAAAACAGCAAATAGGAAATTCAACTGAGAAACAATTTATAGTCAAAAATAGCCACTATGTGTGTCTGTTTTTGGCTAATCGAGTGGAAAAAGGAAATCTTGAAAAATAAAATTATACTAAATGTATAATATTTTATCACATTAATGCAAAAACACTTATTTTTTATTGCCATAATGTGGTGGTTAATTTACAACAGTTTTCCAAAATCTCTTTAATATTTCACAAATGTCTGTTGTCTAATTGCATATAATGTCATGTCCCTCAACTCTAGTCAGGACAGATTTGACGTTCAGTCCTCGACAGTGAGGACATTTTTGGGAAGTGAGGATATTCTGGCCAGTTCTTGCATCCTTGAAGGACACTGACAGTAAAGAGCATTAAGATGGATTTATATTTGATGTAAAGGGTTAACCATAGTTTTGTTTCAAGTTATTGTCTTGAGCATTCATATGAGTGCATTCCAATGCAATGAAAAGCTCTAGCCACCTCCATGGAGGAGAAAAAACAAAAACAACACCAACAATGGATTCGCATCAGTTCATATGCATACGCATGTACCCCTTCATGTCTACACTATATTTACACGCACACACACACACACACACACACACACACACACACACACACACACACACTGCTGTCTTTCTTCAGCTTGTGTCATATCGTCTTAACTTTCAACAACCTCTACCTGCATCAGGCACTCGTCAGAGAAAACACAAGCAGCTCATGCTGATGAATCCGTTCCAACTTGTAGTTTCAGGTTTGAAGAGGCTACATGTGTAAGCTCTGTACCACAGCTACACCCCTTCACACACAACCTTTAATTCAGCTTTATGCATGTGATTGTAGTGGTATTTGATTGTGAAAGTTAATATTTGATTGTGGGGAAAGAAGCAGCACTACCACGATGGCTGTTCTTACATTGGCATGAGCCTCTGCACTAAATGCACAGCGTGAGGGACAAGAGTCACACAACCAGTTTCAATTATCTGGTAATAACAATTTTTTTTATCAGGAAAATCAGTTTAAGTGCGACATACTTTTTTTTTACAGCGACTGTTTCTGGTTAAACAAAAAGGATCTTACTCTGTGTTACTGTAATTCCACTATTTCTTGTGGTATACAGAAAGATTAGTAATTACTTTTTACCATCTACAAAATTACAAAAAAATAAGGTCATTAAAATTACAGAAATTTAAATGGGCTTGTTACTTGAGAGACAAACAAAGTTTATGATACTGGAATATAAGGACATTGATCACGGGGAGAAGAACTCCAAATCAAAGTAGTGAAATATAGCTGAGGTCAAGAAATGTGACAACATCTGACTGACAGTTAAAACCATAAACCAGCTCAAAAATGACAGTTACCAACATGAAGCACCGTGTTGTGAACAGACACTTTACAAAGACTACTATGACTCCGTGGACGTGCATTACTGCTATGTACAAAGTGTGTGAAAGGGTGTGTGTGCAGTGTTACCGTAGTGTGTATGTGTACGTGCCCATTTGATGCGATGAAATAAACCAGATGCTACTAAAAGTCTGGGATGTGTATGTGTGTGTGTGTGTGTTTGTGTTTGCATGTGGGTACACACTCAATCACAATGTGATGCTGCTCTCTAATCACTGAGCGCCAAACAGAAACTAGAAACCCAGAGAAACACAAACACACAAAAACACACTGCTGATGCCAAAATGACAGACGCTTCAGTTTGTGTGCTTCCCTGTGCACTCTCCTCTATTTCTTTTTCTCTTTTTTTTCTTGGCTGGAGTCGGGGTTTGCGCTGTGGTCACAAGGTGTTAAATCGACAAAGGTGGAGAGGGTTTATTTTGAAGGGGGGTCTTCTTCCTTTTCAATCTACCATGGCCCATTTATCCCCAAACCTCTCTGCCTGCTGCAAATTGCATCCTTATTTCACTTTCTCTCTAAATTGTATTTCTCTGTTCCGTTTCTTCTTCTATGCCTCGTTCTATTCCTGCCCCTCCTTTCATATTCTCTTCTATTCTTTCTCTTCTTATTCCATCAACTCGTCTTTCTTTCATTCTTTTCCAATTTTCCATCTCTCCTGTCTGTCCATCTCTTATCAATCCCTGAATCTCAGAGCTGTAGCTGTCAACAGATGAAGTGGAAAAGGGATGAATGCTTTTCCACAAGAACCATGGAGACCGGGATGACATTTTGGCAGATTAGTCTTTTCAGCAGTAAAATGGCTGCTACACATTGCATAATTATTGAGCTGATTTCTAAAATATGTGTTTGTCCTGTCAGTGGGTAGGGAGATCCTGTCCTCAGACCTGGTCAGGACCGACAGACATGAATAATGATCTCCAGTGTTATCTCAGTGGTTTGTTGATCCACTGCCACTATTGTCAACGGACTTGCAGACTGACCTGAGTCATCCTTGTGATGCCAATCATGTTTGATGTTTTAAACCTAAAAACACATTATGGTTACAGGACCACTGGATATTGGTCCTGATAGGCTACCGTGAAATTTCTGGCAGGCTGTTAACAAACCAACAGTTTCCTCAGATAATCTAAATAACTCAAGTTTAAAATGCGGTAGGCAGTTGATTTTAGGCCTCATTGGCCAAAAGCTCCATAATAACCTTTCAGCATATTGTAATTCAAGTGGTCTGACAGAAAACTAGACTTCTGCTGCTCCTCTTGGCTCTGTTTTCAGGCTTTAGAAAATCTAGCCCATGATGGGAGGCTTTGGCCAATCACAGATCATTACAGAGTCCTGCAGAGCTGGACCTGTCTCTACACTTTATTTTAGCGCTGTGGCAGCGCTGGAGGACGTGAAAGTCTGACTGAATGGCAGAAAATCCTGCAACTTGAGATAAACTCAGAATAACTCTTTTGCCTACATGGGCATGTGTGAACACGTCCTGGCTTTGCATGGACTTCCAGGCTCATTATGTTTGATGGGGGGTAACTTTTGAGGGCAGACACTGGTTAGCGTGTGTTTGTCATGTACCAGCTTCTCGTTCTGCTGTCAGACAGCGTTGCAGCTGCCTCTGAGGCCTGGGGTGCTCTGCCCTGGGGCTGCAAGGCGCTGGAGAGGCAGCAAGAGGGACCGTGGAGAGCGGGCTGAAGGTTTTGCATTGGGTGTGTTCCATTGTTGCCTACTGCAGCTTTAACCAGGAAGCCAGCCTGTTAATTCTGACGGGTGTTTATAACAGTTTGCAGAACCATTTCACAGTCCGCCTTCTTTTGATTCAAAATATGTTTGGCAAACCTGTCTGATCATCTCACTGCTCGTGTTTCTTGCCTTGTCTGACGCATGAATATGTGTGATGGGAAGTGTCTGATCACCAACCAAACCTCCTGGCTACAGAAAGTGACAGCAGCCTCCTGTTAGCTCACAACACTGATCAGTGAGGGAGGTCTGGAGCCAGTTAATGGGAGACTGACAGACACCCACCCACAGAGGGACGAAGAGTCCCCAGTGTCTCTGAACAGGGTGATGAGTGTGTGTGTGTGTGTGTGTGTGTGTGTGTGTGTGTGTGTGTGTGGGAGAGAGAGAGAGATCGGTGGGTTACTGTGGTTGTTAACAGGGGCCCTTAATCCTGGGGCTGGGCTCTAATCCTGCAACCGGCCTGTTGTGAACTGTGACCCTGATGGCGCGTGTCTCTGAGTAGCCCCTCACACACACTCACACACATGAATACACACTTACCCTGGTCGGCCTGTTACCACTCACAGCTGAGGAGACACAGCAGCTGAGACAGCAGAGGGCCCCATTAAATTGAATAAAAACACACACACACACACACACACCACATAGAAGCAAACGGACATAACACAAATCCAGTACACACAAAAATACACTACACAAACTCAAATTGACACAATCCCACAGCAAGATATGTGCCAACACATGCACAAATACACACAACACAACCAGGAGGATGCTGTCACACACACACACACACACACACACACACACACACACACACACACACACACACACACANACACACACACACACACACACACACACACACACACACACACACACACAAACAGCTGACGGGGTCACAACAGCCTTACAATAACAAACAGTTGAGCTACTAGAAATACCACAGCGAGAGATGAGACTGGAGGCCTGAAAACTGAAACCAACACAAAGCACATCCTGCAGATTCCCGCAGCAAAGAGAAGCGAAAGAAAAATGCCAAACATTTTTATTCATGTCAAACTCCTGGGCAGGCCAATCAAACCCTCGATTCGGCCTGTGTGCTTTGTATACCAAACCTCTGATTACATTCGCTGTTTGGAGCCAATTACAGTTACAGCATTTGTGATTGCTTTGCGAATGAAGCCATAACAACCAGACTGAAAACTGTCGATGAACGGTGATCATGACACACAGTGATGGAAAAAAAAACTGCAAATAAGCGTCTGCAGGTTGTGCAACAAAACACAGCTACTATTTAATTTAATCAAAATAGAAAGTCTTTCAGATTTGGAACTGAACACGTTTGTGTATTTCTACTGCAGCTTTCCTGTGTTTATTTTCACCTTAAACCAGCGGCATAAAGACAATAACACCACTAGTCATGATCTTTCTGACAAATCACAGATGCAGTGAGAGCTGGGGTTCAGCACACATTCAACCAATAGAATTCATGTCGCAACTGACGATGAGGGACAAGAGTGAAAATCACATGTTAAATCAAACTGTGTTCATCTCATTGAACTGCACCACAACATAAAGTGAATGTTAAATGACACTTTCAACAACATTTCTCTTCCACACCTTAATTAGCAGAAGACACTTCACTTAAACACTTCTTCATCACAAAGCAATTCAACTGAAAATATTGAATTAATTTCCAAAATCACTTTTGATATTTCCATATTCACAAGACAGGCATACATCTAGAGCTGGCCTGTTTTATCTCTGTGTAATCCAAACTGAAAAGACACAATGAGGTGTATTACGACACATTAAAAAATACCTCAAGAGAAAGTCAGTGAAACAGGTTTTCAATGGTCCTTTTTCAAAAATAATAACAAAACAAAAATTAGAACTTTCTGATAAAACGGTCGCGTGTCAGATGACAAACACAAATCCAGCCGAGTGGTTTCTGCCTCTGTAGCTGCACAAAAAATAGCTCCACAGGTAATTACGGGGTTGTAAGGCAGAGAACTACTACAAATAACTTGATTTACAACTTTTGACAGCAACGCAGAGTGTCTATCATTGTAATGCAAAGCACTTTTATGGAGGAATAATCTGCACCACCAAAGTAAAGGGGGATGAGAGTGAGAGTGATTTACAAACTTAATGGACATTCAGAAGACGTGGATCACCTCTCAGAATCCAAACCCAAAAACTATGCTGTTAGGCCTTACAAAGGTAAAAATGGTGCCAGACGAGTAGTATTTGGCAATGAAAATACAGCATGTGCTCCTGTATATAATAAACAGTGGAGCAGTATTTGGTAAGAAAACCCTAATTCACCAAGATGACTTCAAACAAACAAACAAACAAACAAACAAACAAACAAACAAACAAACAAACAAAAGCTGAACAGCCATCACATAGCTCTCAACATGCGGAATCATCTAACCAGCCAACTTTGCCCAATGTTATCCAACATTTAGCACAGCACAAAGGGCTAAGTGAGTGGACCAGTATTTGGTGATGTGCACGGAGTGTTAGTAAGCTGGAGTATGACTGCATGTAGTTCAGTAATTCACAGATAGCGTTAGTGTGGTGTAGCATCTAAAGGAGCGCAGCAGTATACGGCAGATGAAAGGCAGAGTATCTGGAGATGGGCAGCCAGAGGGTTTGGATGGATGCTGAATGGAAGAGGAGCTGACCGGTTTGTTCCACACTTCTCCTCCACACCGTTTGCTTAGCCAGCCTAGACTGCCTCTTTAAACACACAAGTCACAGTGCAAAAATACACATTTACTTCACCGGGCGGTCCTCTGGACAGTAACGCAATAACACGACCCCACGGCAAAGCACCCATAAATCTACTTAATGGTGCGTCCAAAAAACCCACGAAACTAGTAAAAACTCTGCATGCGCCAAAAAGACGAGGTCAAGTGAGATCTCTCTGCCCAACATGAAAAGGCAAACTGTCTCTCTGTGTTTATCATAAATAAACCACCATGCAGAGGTCAGGGAAAAAAAAGAAGAAGAAGAAAGGGCAAAGCAGGACACAAGAACACTAATGGAAATGTATGAGACACAAAGACCTTAGCTGTGGAGGGAAAACCTGAACAGCAACAGCACATCAGAGAGCAAAGCATCAGCAGGTCAACGTTCTTCGTGAAGCCGTTTAAAATGAAATGGAAGACAGATTTCATCAAAGACATCAACTTCAAACCGCTGTGATCCAGGCAACGTCACACTTGACATAATGAGCCACAACAAAGCACAACTTCAAAACTGAAAATGCTAAACACATCAGTGATGGACGGGATACTCACGGTGAAGAAGAGGTCCATGACGCGGGTGTCCAGCAGCGCTTCCCTCCAGGACTCCGTAGGCTTGAGCGTGACGTTCTGTGTGGCCTCGAACATGGCGATGTAGTGGCGCCCCAGTGACCCGCCGACAGTTAAGGCCAACAACAGCATGAAGAGGAGGAGGAGGAGGAAGAGGAGGAGGAGCAGCTCACTCAAAAACACCAGCTCCTGTCACTAAGCTCCCTCTCAACGGGTATTTTGGTCTCTGTGTGTGAGTCTTTGGTTTCGTGTGGCTGGCAGCAGAAACTTGTCAGTCACTTGTTAGCGAACGCTCCCTCTCATTAACCCTGTTAATCTTTATTCCACAAAAGCTTTTGTTTTGATTTTTTCTCACCCTTCCCTCTGTGCTTGCTTTGTGTTCTTGTCCTCCCTTCCTTCTCTTTCTCCCTCATCAGCTCTTCCTCTGCCACAGTTTTCACCCACAAAGAAACTCCTTCCTTCTTTCTCACCCTCGTGTCCACTGTTCCCTCACCTCCTTCCTCCGTTTTGCCTTTTATCCTCAACTCTGTGCCTTGTTCCGCTTCTTCCCCTCTGACTCGCCTGACACCCTCTTGCCTTCTTGTCCTCTTCTTCACCTCTTCCTACCGGCACTCCCTCGCTGTGTACACTCAGATTTCTCTCCTCTGCTTCCTCAAGATCTTAAACACACAAGACATACTCGCACTGCAGCCAATCAAGACTCTGCGTGGCTCTGCCTCTTTGTCCACTCCTCGACAAGACGTCCTCGAGACTCCTTACTGCCCCGAGACACCCCCTCTCCCTCCTCAGCCAATCACTTTGTGTCTCCTCCTGACTGCTTTCCAAGACCAAAGCCTCTCTCTTTGCCCCCATGACACAAAGTCTTCATTTAAAACTTCTATCACAAACTTTCCTCTTTTGCCTTTTATCTGTCTCTTTTCCCTCTGGACCACTTTCCAAATGGCTTTTTTTCTTCATCCTAACAAGATCCTGTCTCTCCTTGCCCCACACAAAACACTTTAGCCTGATTTTAAACTTTGCCTCAACCCACAACACAATCACACTCTGTTCACGAAACTATAAAAACCTTTTCATCGTAGCGCTTTTCCAAATGTCCCTTTTCTCCTTTCTCTCAAACAAGTCTTTCTCTCTCCAAGCTCCCACAACACACACACACACACACTGACTCCTTATTGAAGACTTTCTCTACACCCACAACAAGCTTTTTCACAAACCCACAACACACACTTTCTCCCCACGCAGCCACAACACTTCCTGTCCTTATTCAAGTCTCCTAAACTCAGCCACATTGTGCTTTTTCCTGAGCTCATCGAAAACAATCCCCGTCACTGCTCCTTCCACTCTCCAAAACCAGGCCTTTCTCACTCTTTCCTCAATCAAAGCGTCCTACAATCACACACTCTCTTCACACACCGCCCGAGGTTTCAGTGCTTCTCTGCACCGCCCTCCAAACCCCTTCCTCTCTCCAAAAAAATGTTTTTCTTGCCATCGTTACAACATACAGTCCTGATGGAGGCTTTGTGCCAAAATAAGTCAGCAGATTTGTCAGCCTCCTGACTGCAAGTAAATTTACACAGAAGATCAACACATGAGGTTATTCTTTTGCTGTTTTTGTCCTCTGGAATGTTATCTTTACTCCAGACTTTGTTTTCGAAACAACTACAAATACACAACGCCTCTTCATTTTTACCTCACTAAAGGACAACCGATCAAAACTCTGTCTGTCTCTCCAATACTCCCTCCATCACGAGCCTCTACAACTCTCAGGACATTTCAACAACCTGAGACACTCTCGGCTCCATCCGTCAAGACTCTTTCTTAACCTGTTGACAGCTTGTTAAGTGAGCGAGGAGTTAATTTAATTTAATTAATTAAAATAATTAAAATACAGATTATTTTTCCAGTATAGTGACCAACTGTCTGACCAACAGTCCAACACCCAAATTCATTTATATTGAGCTTACAAAGTAAAGCAGCAGATCGCCAAATGAGAAGCTGGAATCAGAGAATTCCTGGCTCCAGAAAAAAGGGACATATCGCTTCATTGACCAATCGACTGATCCACTGGTCGATCATTTGTTTCAGCTCTAATTCAAACCCAAAGCCTCACGTTTTGCTTTGTTTTATGGCTGCACCTTGTAGACATCCTGAATCATTCTATATACACATGCATATAATCTCAAGAGTTTCTCAGAATGACTCATTTGGTGTATCCCAAGTAAAATGAAAATAAACTTCTGTGGGTTTCAGCAATGTTTGGCTGCACAGCATGACTGTGACAAGTGACTACTGGAAGACCAGTGCAGGTTTATGAGTTCAACACACTGCATGGATTATTCAATCGTCTCCTCTCCAGGACATTTCACACCACTACCACCACTCATAAAAAAAATTATTAGTAACAATATTTATCTGTGCCAGTGTTCCAATATTTTATAGTCTGCAAATGTTTTTTTATACTTTTGCTTGCCTATAAAATAAATAAATAAATAAATCATACAACATCGAAGGGAAAAAAAAAAAAAAAGACAGCCTCTTCCTCTCCGTCTTCCATCAGCCCCACACACATATACACAACACATAAAAACACACACACACACACAAAACCATATCACTGCCCTGCGGCTCAGTGACAGCAGGAGGAGGAAACTTCCAGAGGAATGCTTGATCAAAGCCAAACAGCGGCGGAGGCCGGCGAGGTCACGCATTCCTCTGACACCAGCCCGCAGTCACTCCCCATGCACACACCCCACCACAACACACCACACTTTTCGGCACAAAAGTTGGCACCTGTCTAAGGGTCTGTAGGGCTGTGTGTGTGTGTGTGTGTGTGTGTGTGTGTGTGTGTGTGTGTGTGTGTGTGTGTGTNGAGTGACGAGGACATGTGGCTGTGGTTTGGTGTCTTTTTAAAAGACATCACCTGCTACTATCTCAACTCTTCCAGCAGGCTCAAGAATAACTAATGTGACACGTCAATTTTCCACTGGAAAGATAAGACGGACTGACAGATAAACAGGACGCACAGGCACACACAAACACGGCCGGCTACACACACATGTGAACCCCTGACCGCAAGAGTTTAAATCATACACAAGTGAAAGATTCACACACCCTCAGTTCTCACATGCAGTTGCCAAATTCGCAGCCAGACAGACACATAAACACACATTGTCATACATTAATTACCACCAGCCACCGGTCAAATGCCAATAAAACCGCTGCTGGTAGGTTTGTCTGATCCACCAGTTACTTTGGCAGAGAAACGATGGGCAAGTTCAATTCCCTGCCCTAATTCTATTTATTCTGACCACAGCAAGCAGACTTTCTTCGGCTCCACATCAACAGACACTTGGCCGTCCAGTATTTATGGTTTGCGTGTGAACCTTCGCCCAGGTACTGCAGTGTGCATCAGTGTATGGCTCTCTCACTTCAAAGCTAATTCTTTTCTGCATGGGCTATAATTCAAAGTGCGTTGCCAAGCATAAACTAACCACGAGTACCAAACAGCAAATGTGGGCTGAGCCTTTACATACAAGAGAGGCTGAGGGATGCGGGCCGCAAAACCAAACAACAAAATACGTCCACGCCAACATTTTTATTTCGTCATCTTTGTGGCTTTGTTCGTTTTGTTACCACACGCTAACAAAAATGGACTAGCTATTAATTAAATTCTACTGAAGTCTTTAGACAACTTAGTCAGCGCCTTCACAGATTTGATTTATGTCACTGTGACAAACCTTATATTAACATTGCTAAGAGTCTGCAGCCATGCTAGCAGTGTGAGGCTATACTGAGGCACAGCGGTGCTTGATGTTTTTAAGGTTTAATGTTTACATTCTCTCAAGACAAAGTACAGCTGAGGCTAATGGGAATCTCAACAGGTTTGCAGCTATTTTGTCGTGAACCAAATTATTGGACAACTTAAAATTCTGGCTCAATGAAGTTGTTTTATGGAAAGTTAGACCATCAGCAAAGTTCACACGTTTTAGAATTACTAATAATTTAGGAAGATCCTCCTCTGGGCAACACTGATATCCACTTTTCATGGCAATCCATAAAATTGCTGTCATGACAATACACTAAGAACTAAAGGCACTAGAGGGAAAGTCAGGGAATCACTGAATACAGTAAGATTCAACATCTGGAGAGCATGAATTTCTGTACAAATTTTCAGAGCTATTCATCAAATTGTTTTTGCAATATTTCAGTCTGGAACAAAGCAATGGAGCTGTCTTTTTAAGCAGCTGTTTGTTTTGGTGTGGGCGGAAAAAAACAGTACAAAATTAGCAGATCCTTGAAACTTGTAACACATCACAGTGAAGATTATGTCTGTCTAATCTTTTGAGAATTCAGTTCCCATTTCTTTTTAATATGTAGGTAGACTGTGCATAGATCTTTTTGCCCTTTTCCCCATCCTTTCTATACTTTAATGGAAACAAACAGATGCACAAATTGCAAATGGCTAAGTAATGTAAAATCTATATGCTTTGTAGTAAATGGGCTAAATCTTGCAGCCTCCAGCACGTTTATTAAAACCCTCTACAGCAAAATAAAATCCAACTTCACGTCTCACATTCCCGACTCCGCTTTCATTAGCAATTTGCAGATCTATTTGATAGCATTTTCATGACCATTAAGTAGACAATCTCAGCAATCTGAACATTTTGCAGGCCCAAACGACCTTCGAGCCTGATGGTTGCGGATTAACGAGCTTCTCCTATATCCTCTATTCATTATGGTTGATCCTGACTGAGGATGGACCCGCTGCACATTAAGACTGGCTGAGCGTCTGCCAGCGGCACAGCGAAGAGCACAGCACTATGCTAAGGCGCGTGGTAGGGTTTAAGTGATATATCCTGCCTTAAGTCTCTCCTACAGCCTCGCCATGTGAAATAACAGTCCAGGAATACCTCCTCAGTAACCCACCCCCCCTCCCTTTCCTTTCCCATTTCCTTCTACTGTTTGGCCCCTGTCTGCTTAGCCAGCAGTTGTCATCAATTCTTCCACTACTGAATTAAACCAATGATATATCAATCAAGAAAACTGACATATACTAACATCAGACTTAAAATCTCAGCACACACACACACACACACAGTCACAGAAAACACATGCAGCAGCTGAATGTCCATCAGCATATTACCCATCTTTATATACCCTACAACCTGTGTTTAGACAGCAGTAGTTGAAGATTCTCCATACAGGTCAGGGGCCAAGGCAAACACCCAGCATCAGCTTACACACTCCAAATCCTAACCTTAACCTGAGGGCCAGTATGGCTATAAATTGACCCCTGAACAGCTAATGAGAATACTGAGCCAGGCCGAGGCATGTGTTAGGCTGACAGTCGTCTCTTCAGCACAATAACGTCTCCTTACAGGCCTGCCGGGGGTCACTTTCTGCCAGAGAAGTTAATGCCACTTTTATTATTGCAAACTAAAAAAAAAAAAATCCAAACCCAGAGGTCTCTTTCTTCCTCTGTAGTATAAGTATATAACTACAAGTCAAGTGACAGAAATGATACGACCTCAGTGGAAGAGGCAGGGCAGGCCATGCTTTAATTTGAAACAACTTGAGTTTTAGCGAGCTGATACACCGTGAAATCTACACATTCCTGTCTAGTGAAGAAAAAAAACAGATGGTAGGAAATGAAATGGGACGTTGCTACAGAACAAAACTGACTATTATAGCAACATAATTGACATAGATGAATTTAGAGGCTCCCTCACATATCAAATGCATCTAAACAACATAAAGAGGATCCAGATATGTGGACTGCTCCGGCAGAATGAGGCAGCAAGGACGGAGGGTGATCTGTCTGTCAGCTCGGACAGCCATATACAGCACCTGACTGCTGCTGCAGCCTCAAAGCCTGACTGCGACCCTGGCCAGAGTCAAGCCCAGTGTGGAGTGACACGGTGTCGTACCGACGCCCGGGGAGCGTGCCTCCACCAAATGACACCAGAGCTGAAGGGCCAGGGTTCAGACGACGGCGAGGACAGATGACATGCATGCCGCTCGGTTCGTCTGAGGGTGGGAGGCTTTTTAAAAAGGGTCTTTGAGCTGGTTGAGGAGTGTGTGTATTCGTGTGTGAAAGGCGGCGGCTGTCAGCCACGCAATTAAGGAGAGGCCCCCTGATACCCATGCTGGCATACTGCATGTTTGCAAAGCATCACACAGGCACAGGCGTGTTGTGACACTTGCAGACAGGCGGCCGCACTCATTCAGGCCTCCCAATGGTCTTCATCAATCTATTCTCCTTTTCAACAACAGCCCACACACTTGTAGGCTTTACATACACTCACATGCACACAGAATTTCGAGGAGAATGCCTCTTGATTTGGGAATTCATATGCTATTTCTGTGGCCTGACACAGTCCATTTAACATTTGTGACAATTCAACATGAAAAAAACGCAGACTTACAGCTCTGTTTGCACGCAACTAGTACTCTGGGTATTCCTCATTGTATTTTGAGGTTGCAAATAGCCGCACTTTAGAAACTAACAATTTAAGAAGTAAAAAAAGAAATGATATCTAATGTGAACCTTGATTTCAAAAAAGCTTGGACGCAGTGCAAAATGGAAATAAAACCAGAATGCGTTAATTTGCAAAGCAACTGTGTTTACTGACAACAGTTTAACAAAGAGTTCCTGAGTCCATGTAGTAATATCCTTTATGTAATCATGGGTTTACAAAGTGGTGAACCTCGCTCCATCCTGAGCCTTTCAAGGATGCCCGTTGCCTTTAGTGACAGAGTTTTAACTAAACTCTTCTAAAAACACTGAGGATTAGCTATGCAGTTAGGGGTGGGTAATGTTGGCAAAATCTTCATATCATATCATACTTTATAGAATTTTGTATCACAGTATGGTAAATGGACTGTATTTATATAGTGATTTTCTAGTCTTACCAACCAGCCAGCATCCACCTATTCATACGCTGGAGGCAAGACGCTACTTGCTCATCATGAGCAATAACCATACACACACACACCCCCACAGAAATCTGGGGTGCAGTATCTTGCCCAAGAATACTTCAACATGTCGGCTGCAGGGGCCAGGAATCAACCACCTGAGTCACAGTCGCTCTCATGTATACTATACTGAGGTACAGTAAATTGATGGCATAGCATAACACTGGGAATTCAACTGTAAAGCCATTTACAGTATACATATATAAAACCCCACATCTGGTTTTTGTTAATCCATTGGAATAAATAACAGACAAATCCAGGTATATCATCACATCAATGCAAGAATCCTCCCATCGAAAACTAGCCATAAAGCAGACCTGCTCACTGAACTTCAACAGTGCCCACAATGGCCAAACACACCCTAAATTATTAGAAATAGTTACTTTGGTACTGTGGAAATAGTACAGCAAAACCTCTGGTGACTAATAAGTGTCTATTATTTCTTGGTTTATACAATCATAATCATCTTATTATATGTGCAATGCAAGCAAACTGAGCAATACTGAAATACTGAATTAGATATTTGAGAGGTAGATATTTAAAATTTTGATATTTTCCAGGGTATTACTGTAATGTGTTACATGTACAGTAATTGCTTTGGTGGCTTCATATGAACACCCAACACTAAAACTAAATTAAACTGCTGTATGAAACAGCTAATACACACAGGCACATACAGAGGACTTAAAAGTGCATCTTTGAGAACACACACATATCAAACTGAGCGTGCCAGGCATACCAAGGGGAGCCTCAACAAGCCAAGGCGGGGGTGGTGGGCTGCTGGAATGATATGGAGATGGACACACAGACACCTCTTTGAAAGTGATACATGGCCCTGGCTGGCAGCAAGCGCCACTCCAGATCCCCTCAGACAGGCAGAGAGGATGCCAGGCTGGTAGGGATTTAGGCCGTAATGAGCCTGGCCGTGTGCGCACACACACGCGCACACACACACAAGCCTAAGTTTGCTCAACAATGCAGGCAACTGCAAAGATAATACAGACGTGTCCACAAGAGATGAACTACAAAGAAAAACTGATGGACAGATATGCATTCCTCTGTACTGCATATTTGTAGAAACACACAGGCACGCACACACATGTTCATAGACAAACATGCACATACACACAGTATTATCCATTACAGGGACAATGCATACTCACGTACACAAAAAACCCTCATCTAAATTCATACAAATGAGCACTATATATTACAAGCACAAAAATAGACAAAGTACGACAATTAGGAGGTCATTCCACCGATTTACATTTCTAACCCCAGCACGGTCGCCTTCTTTTAACCTAAACCTGACAGGGGAAGAAGATCCACTCATCTTTCTGCCTCTAGATACCTATATTCATTACACTACACAAACCTTTACAGCCTGGGTTTGCTGTAATTCTTAATTGTTCTTTGACTTAATTCACTTCAAAGTCAAACTTAAACAGTGAAGCAGGTCTGCAAAAGCCAATACTGCAGACACTGAATTTAACCATTTCAATGTTCACCTTGTATTAACTTCCCCAACTGAAATCTACTGGAAAATTGAGTTCAACAATGTCATGGTGGCAGATTTCAGCAAATAAATTGTTGAACAAAACTGTAAACCAATAAAAGTGAGGACTTAAACTACATAAATATGACTCCTGGGATTGTCTGAGTTTTATTCTGTGCCCAACTAGACATAATTACTGTGCACCAGACCGCTGTTTTTAAGAATAACAAATATTCCAGCGTGTGAAACGGCAAAGCCATGACAAAAACTGCACTTTATGTGTAGTTAATTAGGTAACTGAGACTGACCTGTTTTTCCTCATTATACTTTGCAGAATTTATCCAATCATGTGTCAAGACCAACAAAGAGACTAATTTATTATCGTGGCCTTTCCAGATGTAAGGATGCCTGTCAGCCTCTGACAAAGAAAGGATATGATTGGGTGGCAGGAAGTTCCAGCTGAGGACCTGGTTGGCCAGAGCCAGGTAGCGCTGGAAAACAGACGACATCTGAGCGTTTAGGTTTTCTCTGCGGCTGAACTCCTGCAGCACCTCCATGGTCAACATAAAGATCTGACGCAGGCCCTCCTCCTGGGAGTGAGGGATGGAAGAAGAAGAGAAAGATGGCCGAATGCAGGTATAAAACGTGATACATTAAAAAAAAAAAAAACAGTGGTCTATGGCTAAATTTAATAAAATGAAGGGGTAACAATGATTCCTGCATCAACAACTTTACTGCTGGACAGACAAACCTGGAACAGACGCTTGCAGCTGCCGTGGAACTCCATGCTGAGGCCGATGCTGCTGGTCTTACTGGAGCTGGAGAACTCACTGAGCAGAGCGGTCAGGATGGAGCAGGCCAGTGTTTGCTGCAGCACAGAGAGCCATGTGATCAAACAGGTCAAATGTTATACAACGTTACACTGAGGTCAAACTCGATCAGCAGTCAGGGCCCAGAGAGAGTGAGAGGCTGAATGTGCTTCATGTGGAAAGACTGGCACTCTGTCCCAATTCCATACTACATACCGATTCCAAGCAAATTTTCAATGCGTGTGTCACACTGGAAAAACAACAAGAATAAATATACTGAAAAAAGTGAGCGTGCAGCTTGATTTTTGTGCAATATTGTGCCGTACAATGCAATTCACAAAGGAAATGAAGCAGCTGCTCACAGCTGCAAAACATTATCACAAGTTGTGGTTAGTGGTGAGACAGCTCAGTGAAGTTGTAAGAAAACAAAAAGAAGTATGAAATCTCTGGAATAACATTTTGTTTTCTCTTTCATGAGGAGTTACTTAAGAGTGACGCTCCAAAATCACAATGAAACTCACCATTGTCGGTGCACATACTACATAATTTCCTGTACAAAATAGTTCAGAATATTGATTTTCTTTGTATAGAAACTGCACAAGTGTACTACAGTATGCTGTGTACTATATACTGTTGGTATCTAGTACAAAACTGGGACACAGCGTAACATTTTCTGTTCTGGTACAAAGGGATCCTCTATTTGGAAAAATTACAACTGGATGTAGAAATGATCACTAATAAGACAGTGAACACATGATAGGTTATCATAGGACAAATGAGCCTAAAATCACTTCTCACAAAACCAGAGAGTTCTTTCAGAATACAGCTGGTCCTGAAAGCATGACGGGTAAGAATTTATTGAAATCATCAGAGAACAGTAGTGACATTTGTATCTAACTAGATTAGCAGGGTACCTTTAGGGCTGTAACTTGTGACCATTTCAACATGGATTAATCTCTTCTTTTTTTTCAAATGTCAAAAAACACCACCAGAAAAAGTCCAGCAAGACCATAAATTGTCAGTCAAAATGGGGAACTGTTTCAGCCCTCGTAACTTTTGGCATCAGGAGAGGGACGCCAGACCAGTTTTTCTCCGTGGAAGATCAAAGGACATCGTCTCATCAAAACCAGCCAAAGCACCCATGTTTTAATAATTCAGTGACAAGTTTGTTCAAACTTGTATGAGGACTATTTTGGAAGGAAATGTTTCATATAGTTTCTTATGGTAAATGTATTTTGTGGTCTGTTGGCCAGATTGTGAAGACTGAGGGATGGATGAAGCTTACAAAGACGACAGTTGTGGGATTTCAGCCTGAACAAACACCACCTGAGGTGACTTCACTGACCACTTTCTGCTGTCTGGCTCTGCGTATCCTTATCGCTCTTATTCAAATGAAAGTAGCACTTTCAGTCCTCCAGGGCACATACTGTAGATACCCTTTTGTGGTTGAGGGTTTGGTTATATGAATAACCAAATGAAATAGTGACACCTACTGGATTAAGAGCAGCATTGCAGTTTACTTTACAATCCATAGCAGCATTGAGACAAAGTCATGCCAATAGATTTTCACAAACGGGAGGCTTAATGCAGCAATGTTTCATCCGTGTGCTGAGTCATACAACGTGCATCTAACATTATTCCTAAGTCTGAAGTTTTTCAACTTGGCTTCATCTTTTTTTCCATAAGGTCACCTAAACAGTTGACAGCACCAAACACCAAAATTATGTTATAATGAAAATGCACTTTGACAACATTTATATACAAAATTGATTTGAGTGCATGAGCAATGAAAACAGGGACTTGATACCATACTTTCCTCTAACCACAGGAACACGCCTGAAGCTTTTTCCCAGTACTGCCTTTGTGGCATTTTTTATTTTCACACTGAGCTCTCTGTAATCTGAGCCAGATTCCATGCAGGAAGTCTGTAACCAGGGCACAAATGTGGTCCATCAAGTCACAAATATAATAAATATCATCAAAGCTTTCACCCGGTTTCATCTCATGCTATAAATGAGTCTGAAATACACTCCACAAGTTCTCCCATTCATCTGGAACTATTTTGGGTGAGTGTTTTGGTCTGTTTATGTCTTCTGTGAGTAGAAGAGCAGGACTGAGCGGAGGTGAGATTAGAGCACATATTGACAGCCTTTGTTTTGGATGTAAGTCGTAATTTACTGTGAGAGGCAATAAAAAGGTGATGCTAATTAAACCGTCGAACCTTATCATCACACCTCATTATTGGTACAGCTCTTCACCTATTCGAATGTAAATTTTGACATGTGACGTTTGACACAGTGGTAAACTCTGATTAAGGACAACATTTCTGGACAAAGTAGGTGTAGACTGCATGCAACTTGTGAATGCTTGTAACCCATTTCTACCACTGGACTGTGTGCCCCTGTAGGTTGTTTGGGTTAGCTATTTTTTAGCCTCTGTCACATTGCAGAAAGCTGCCTAAAAGTCACCAATGCCTACAACCTATTTACTTATCTGCAGTGAAAAGTGACTCAAAATGAACGGTAATGCATGACGTGAGTCACCAATGGTGAAATGATGTTAATTTACAGAATTATTTTTTCTTTTACAAAAGCAGTTCTGTTGATGGCTACTGTGGATGTGTTCCATTAACTGATGACCAATGATCTGTCAAAATGTGATCCTGACAGTCTTTAAATTCAGCATTGATGCAATGGTACTAGGCTTTGACATTTTGATGACCTAATGTGTCTTGCATGAAAAAAACAAAACAAAACAAAAAAAAAAAACTCATTTTAATCTTGGATTACACACCTTTTTAATCAGTGTACTATAATGGTGGATACATGAACAATGAATGATTATTTGCTCATTGTAAACAACAGTAATTCATTAAAATATATTAGGCACGTGTACGTGTCTTTCTCACCACTGTGGGGTTCCCACTGCCAATGAGCTGTCCGACCTCGTGAAAGATGCTTTTACAGTTGATGCTTTTGTCTAGAGATCCCCTCTTCACGATGACCGCCACAGCCAACAGGATCTGCTCGCGGACATACTTCTGGAGACTGGAGGAAACAGAGAGATCAGTGCTTTGAACCAGAGAAAGTAAGTAGAACAGATAGGAGGTTAACCGAACACTGACCATCAGCAGGGATTGAGAACAGCAAGAAAAACAAAGTGAAACAGAAAAGTTGTGTGTGAGGGTGCGATCACAGCTGCAGCTTATTTTCTTTGGCATGTATCACATGGAAAAGTTAACTTCATAGCATTTTTGTATTTTTCTTTCTTTAAATCACACTGTCTAATCAAACAAAAGCAAACAGGAATCTTAGCTTGTTTGCTGAACAGAGTTTGTGTAACCTACCGCTGCACCAGGTCAGAGACTTTCATGGATTCCAGTCTCTGTAACTTGTACCACACATAACAAATAAGCCTGTGTTCTTCTTCTCTGCTGTGTATACTGGTATACACATTAAGACACAGCTGATTATGAGCATCAGCCCAGACTTTCCATGCATGAGGACCTGCAGGCTATGGCATGTCAAACTCATTTTGCATATAAAACCTTGCATCATTGGATCAAATTGTAGTAAAAAACCCAGTTTCAAATGGCATCAATATTACTTATACAAATTAACTACTGCTTATAAAGCACATGCTTGGTGTGATCTCACACAGATTTATAGTTTTCACTACTGAGCTCATCAACATGACCATAATATATATCTATGGGATTTAAAAGGCTTGTTGATAAATATTAATGGCCCTTGAATTACTTAGCTGCATAGTTCTCTGTGCTTTGGACTCATGGAGCAGGAGATGAGGTCTATTGATGTTCTTGAGAATCCTGCCACTCACCAGTGAAAGGCCATAAACGTCATGCATAGTTAATACCCTGTAAGACACACACAGGTTTAATTATGGCTCTTTCCTCCTTTCTTACTTGGGTCTCTGTAAGACGTAGGTGAGGAGGAATGCCCGGAGCGACTCGATGCTGGTCTTTTCCAGCAGGATCCACTCCCGCACTACCGCCTCCATGATGGCTGTGGCTGCCTGGAACAGCACATAGTCCACCTTACTGGTCTCTGGAGAGGGAAAAGAGGAGGTGAGAGAAGAGAAATATAAGCAGGGAGAAAGATAAAGTAGAAAAAAAGAGAAATTTAAAAGGTATGGTTTGAGGTGAATTGCTGGGAAAACAGTATACACACATACAATGCAGTTACATTCAGTATGACAAAGCAGAATGAAAACCCAGATCAATGTAATAGTACAAGAAAGGCATTTATATGCTTTGCAGTAATCCCACTTTCCTAGTACTGTTAACTAGCTGTTCAAAATGATCCAATTGTTGAATGACAGGTCCGAATGTGGGCATGAAGGGTCGTTTGTTTATTTGTTAGCCCTGTGATTGACTGGAAACCTGTCCTAGGTTTACCCCGCCTCTCGCCCAATGCTAGCTAACGGATGGAAGATACTGTACAAAAGCACTATTTCTTAGGTTATTCATTGTAATATGAAGGCCACTGCTGAACTGTATTGTATTACACAGAAAGGTGTTTTTAATGTCTAGTCTACCCTCATTGAAATAAACATGGTGGATGAGAACTATGCTCTTTATGGGGGTTCATGACATGAAAAATATTTGGGTTATACTCAAACACAACAATAGGTTTGTGATCATAACAACAGCTGCCGAAGCCCAGACTGGATGGAAACACTTCAATGAAATGGAAGTAACGTGAATCAAAAACCATGCAGGTTACAATAAGTTCTGCAGGCTAAATGATTAAGTCAATAGTCACCTAAGATGTGCTTGCAGATGGCAAAAGGGGATTTGGATTTCCTGAAGGAGAGGAATATGTGCTCGGCATGCTGCCTCTGTTCTGTGCTGACCATGGACGGCGGTGCCTGACAAAAACAAACACAAAGAATTAGCATTTCTATACAAGGCTTAGTTTATTTCTACTATGTTCCAGAACACAGAGCTCCCACACTTTTCAGAGCATCTCATTCAAGTTTATATTTGTGATCTTAAAGATACTGGGACGACTGGTGGAATATGCTATTTTAGTCGATGAGAGATGGTAACAGCGGCAAAAGTTGCTTACATTGTAGCAGCAATGAACCCATATAAGGTGTTTGGTTGTGTTATGACTGAGCACAATACCTCTTGCAGGAACAGCACGCCATGACTTGTGAGATGGAAAAAAACAATTTCTACTGGCAGTGACACTGTGCAATATCAGAGGCTCATTTTTCACTCCTTTTGTCAAATCAAGAAATCCAGATGAGACTCTTATCCACACACACACACACACACACACACACACACACACACACACTCTTTTATGGAGGAGTGTCGCCATGATACAGCTCAGCAAGAAAGTCACATTCCAGGCCTAATTGCAGTGAAAGCAGCTCTGCGGCTGAAGGCAGCAGAGGAAAGAAAGACCCTTTTATCTAAGAGCACACCACACATGCACACTTCAAACCACTTACTATACTATGATGAGAGGGGACAACACGGCATGATTTACATCAGAATTAAGGTTTCTGGCAAAAAAAATATCGAAACCTCAATAAGATAACATTTACCTTAATGATAAGAAATTTTGAATTCTTATATTAATGATGGAAAAAGTTATGTGTGGTGTTAAAAGTGTTGCTTGTGGTGACAGAGATTTATCACCTGCCTCTGAGGCTTCTAACTTCAGTGTTTTAGCATCTTTCAGTAACTGTTTTGATTTTACAGCTCACCACTGCACTGTTTACTCAATGTGATCGCAGTCACCTGCATCGTTTCCAGCCACAACAGGCAGCTGCTTTCAACAAAAATAGTCCGATAAACCCAGTGTACACCACTTGTCCAGCATCACAAAAGACAGATAGAGAACTGGCAAACACAGAGGAGCATAGAGCAGCTGAAGAGATATTATGTTCAGAAGTCAGTCGGGAGCAAAGCAAAGCTAAAAGGAGAGAGACGATTGGACCTGCATGCATTCAAGTAGGCAGAGACACAACTCCAAATGAATTATAATGTCCACTAGGTGTGTAAAATGACTGTTTTCTAACACAGTCACAATAAATGTGTATCTTATATGGTATGTCAAATTCATTTTTACAGCCTGTTGCACTACCTATACTACTCCATCAAATAGTTTTATTACAAGTACCAGTCTGGGAAAGCTCTACAGACACTAATGGAATTTAATTTTTTGACAGCTGAGACCACACTGGGTGAAAAGTGACTGGAGAGTTCACTTTAGTTATGTAATAATTCAGAACGGCACAATTTAATGTTATATATGAGGTATTTAAGGTAATATAAGGTATCTAAAAGGTTCTGGATCGGAGAACATGTTGATATTTAAATTTTCAGCATATTTACAGTCAACTTTCTAAACCCACTGAATCTGAGACGACAGAATTAAACAATGGAGTTTAAACTGAGCTGTTTCAAATGAATCGGAGCCTTGTCCCAACTGGTACAACTTACAGTTACAGCCATGGTTAACTGAGATACTAAAATTTGCACATTATGGTTCACAATACCTGAAATAATACCAGACAATCACGACAAACATCAACACATGGCCCAGTTCTGATCACATCCATTCAGAAGAAGGTACCAAACAGAGTTAGTATCATATTCAACGGGGCAACAACTGTGTATCACAATGTCTGTGGACGTACGGGAAAATCACATACAGGTTAGCTGATGTTAAAACAATGTATGGACGACGTAGAAATTTTAAGTCAAACTGGAGCTTAAGAAGTTTATTTTACCACAGTTTTAAAGGAAATATTAGGCATGTGCCGATCCACAAAATTCACATTTTAATCAGACATGTTACAGTGGTTTATCGAGCAAATGCGATCAGCAGTAGAGAAATAAAAGAAGGTTCTGTTCATGACAATGTGCCTGACATTTCTGCTTTTCATGTACTAATTAGAATTCAACTTTCTGGCTGAGTGGTACCTGCAGTGTCCGGGTTTCCACTCAAGCTGGGATGTAAGTCACCCAGCTCGCCACTCATTTCATATCCATCTCCATACTATCAACTGTCCAACACAGGCACAAAGTCTACAAAATCACTTCTAGAACCAAAACAATGAGCGAAGAGTGCAAAACCTGAGATGAGATTCAAAGTGAAACCACAGAGGTTAACAACAGAGATTCATCATGTCAGAAAAGCCATCTGAATCAGCTGATGTCAGCCTGACAGCCATTGTACCTGTTCGACTGCCTTTGAATAACTAGCTCAATTCACCGTTTCTAGTGAATCATTACCATGTTATAGAATATGATGCAACTTCTTGTTCCATCCCCGATTAATCTGAGACACCAAACTGTACATATATTATGATTCATGACCCTTAAAACAAACTACACATTGTTAACCATCACTGCAGAAGACACCTGCTGGCTGAACTGTGAGGCTAAAGGCTTATACGGCTGCTGTGTTCACATGAAGCAACTCGTCCAGTTTTCTGTCCATATCTTCTTTAAAACAGGACAGCAATTCCCATTACGTATAGTTAGCTAGTTTAAAACACAAGAAGAGGAAGCAAAATGGCAGAAAGCAAGAGCAGGCTCTAGCTAGCTAATTTATCTGGTACACAGACTCATGCACATGGTTAGCCACTTGCTCTTAGCTGGTGTGTTTCCAGTGATATTTACTCCAAAGGAGACTGGACGGTGTTGAGACAGAGAGGAAAGGGCCACACACTTGCTGTAGGTGAGGATTTTAGGAAGTACGCCATGAGCTAAAGCTACAGACCGAGTTGCTGAACTGCGTCTATATTCCAAACAAACAGCAGCGAGATGTTAAACTGTCTCCATACACTCAAAGTTCACGTGAACGGCTGAAAGGAGGCACGAGCCGTTCAAGTTTCCACACAACTGAGTCACATTGGAAAGTGTCCCGACGCGGGGTTACATTTTAGGGTGGTGGTCCTTCATGAGAGAACGGAGGTAAATGAAGAGGGGGGATACTGCGATGGTGAGCGGATATTTTTCGGGATGGAGACAGGCAAGGCAAGGCGCCACGCATCGCTCACATAGCGTTTCTCCGGTGAAAACTGAACACATCTATCAACAAAACCCGGGAAGAAACAAACCACCGCGAGAGTCTTGAAGCGCCAAACTGCATCCGAGACAAAGTTAGGACAGACGTGTCGCCCCGCTCATGGCTACAAAACAACACTGAATTCTCACCATTAAAACTTTGGCAGCGCTTTCCAGCTGTGTGATCACTTCTGGTGCACCGACCGCCGCCATCATCGTCCCTCTCCAATGACGCGCCATGCGCTCTGCATTGTGGGATTACAGCGCTGGTACCCTGCAGGGTTCAACCCAGCAGCTTGAGCGTGGAGGCGGCGGGTTATGGAGTCCACATAAAAAGCGACATGTACCCCACTGTCAAAGTCAAGACGAGGTTTTTAAAAGCGAAGACTGAGAAATAACATGAGGCATAATGCTAGCTGTATCCCCAGCTGAGCTAAAGGAAGAGTTTATTGGAATTCATTTATTAATTTATTTTGTAATGTATATACTGCATGTCACACTTTTTTATTGAGTGAACATTTAAAGGAAACTAATGTTGTCAAATGTGGTTATGTGAGACATGTACAAAAGTAAAATAGTGGAAAGTATATATCCATTTTCTCCTAAGTACTTTACTGCACATACATTTATATTATTGCTATATTTGATATTATGCTTTTGCATTTCAGAAGACACCATAGAACCTTTTACTTCACCACACTTATTTGACAGCTGTACTTTGCAGACTCAGAACTTACATCCAAGAGCTGATAGAAATATGATGCACAGATATAAACTACTACATTGTATATAACATCATTTAAAGAATAGCTCCACCTCGACCAGCTTTCACGTTGATGCATTACTGTATAAATGATAATAATAATACAATATAATAACAAGCTGAAAGGGTATTTTTGAATGCAAGCAGTTAAGTAATTTTACATTGTGGTTTTGTTTCTTCTACTTATGCATAAGTTCAACTGCTGAATGTCATTGTCAAACAATATTTGTCCATTGGATTTTTTTAATGCAATAAATTCAAGATTTACTAACTTTTAAGCTCATGTTTCCATGAGGAAAAGTAAGAGGTCTTGGCCTTGGTATTACAGTGTTATTGGTACTATAATGATGATTATATAATATATATAATAATGTTATTTACCACACTGTGATTATTAACCCCTGACCTTTCAGTTCATTTATTAAAGGCAGAACAATCTTTTTCAAATAAAAGTCAAGTAAGCTGAATTCAGTTGAATTCACTCTGTACTGATGAACGTTAACAGAAATGTAATCCTTTCTTGCATATTTAATTTTAGATGGTATACATTAAAAAAAAAAAAATAAATAAAGGTCAATATGTGTGCTAACTCTTGAGCTATGATGGGCATAAAAATAACAGCAACCAATGATAATAAAGTTTACTGAAATAAAGCACCAGTCCAAGTTGGTTAATTTAATTTATACATACATTTTACACACAAAGACTGTGAAAGCATTTTTACAAATTCTCAGTTCATACATAAAATGTAAAAAAAGAGATAGCTGTCCACATTACATTATCTATAATACTGCGTAGACATGAATTTTTGAACATTAGCACGAGGGAAATTGGAAAAAAGGGGAAAAAGATACAAAAAATATGTATATCTGTATAAATATAAATTCAAGAGTAACAGAATTGCATCATACATTAAGGAGCATCAAAGACAACAAGAGGCTCCTTAGAGTAAAAATACAAAATGAAAAGGATACACAAGTAAGTCTCGTGAAGAAATCAGATCAGAGAATATCAAGTCAGTCAGAGATTGTCAGTTATCGCTCTCTAACCTCAGAAAGAGAAAACAAAAACACATCCAGGAAACACCTCACACACTTTGTGGAACTCACGCACTCTGCAGAGAGCAGCGGCTCTCCTTTTAAAGCTATTTTTCACGAAGCAGTCGGTCGCTGTGGATTGACAACGCAGTCAACGAGAGCTTTAGGGAAATGGAAGGATGCCAGGGCAGACATCTGGACCAGCTCAAAGAAAAACTGAATGGGGAAGAGTGAAAGAGCAGCACCCTGTCTGCCTTCATCGCAATGATGGAGCTCTTGAGCAAGGCACTTGATCCATTGGTGCAGCTCTGTGGAACACTGATCAGCTCACAGGCAACGCTGGCTATGTTTACATGCAGGACACTGGCTGTAGTCCAGTTGAAGCCACCATTAAACACATTAATGACAAACAGCATCAGATTACGTTAGCTCTTTTGTGTATCCATGCAACAATCTGCCAATCTGTGACATGGAATTTAAAATCTGAACGATCCATCTCAATCTAAAAAACCAGCAGATTTATAACTTTAAACATGACCTGAGATTGTACAATGGTGAAAACCTTGTTTCCCTTTCCAAAAACAATATGTTGCAACCAGAAGCACATTGAGTTATAGAAAAATGCCATCTACCTGCTATTTCCATGTGACTTTAAGGGGAAAAGATAACTTCAGATTATAAATCTCATCAGTCTCCCTCATCTTCTGCCTTATCTAATTCTATTTGCTGCAGGTTACTGAGGAGAAGAAGAAGATTGTTGGTTCATGTAAACAAAGCCAGTGTGTGATACAGAGCGTGCTCGGTCAGCTTCCCCAGATCAAGAATAACAACAGGTAAGAGGTCTGTGAAAGAGATGATAATAAGAAGGCAATCTTTTAAGATTGTTCTTTAGAACACAAGGCACATTTACAGAAAAACAAACTTTCAATACATTGTCAAGCAAAAAAATAATAAAAATAAAAAATTCTTCTGTAACAAACCCAATCCATGCGCTCGCCATCGTTCTGCCAGTTATGCATCAGAGAATCAAAAGTTCTGAATACTTTAGCATTCCCAGTCATGAAGTCAAATTCAGAATACCACTGGAACGGTTTGGTATGAATCGACCAAACAGTTCGGTTTGACACAGAACAGTCGCTGTTTACTGATTGTCAATAAGCAAGAAGGTACTGGATGATAGTGTTGTCTGCTGTGCAGCAGAGCTCCAACACAGAACATGGCACAGGTCTGTGGGAAAGGCAGAGTTAATCAACACTCAAACTTGTGGTCATTTTGGATAAATAGAGAAAATGTACCAATCACTAACTCTTTGTTGAAGTTTAACATTTGCAGTTTTGTAACATAGAGAAAGCTATTCACTCTTTTTCTAAATTACATTTCCTGAATCCAACCTGCCTCACTCCTCCTCTTCTCCAAATGTGATCTCCTCTGCTCCACCTACTCCTGCACACCCTCCTCTCCTGCACCCAGGACCAGCCTGGCTGCAGAAGGTGAAGAGTCTACTGTGGATGGTCTGCGGACGCTGATCGTCATCATCACGGTCATCCCCTTCGACACACGCTCCAACACTCAATTAGAAAGGCACACAGCTCATTACTTTCAAAACCCAAGCACACTTGGCAATACTTATTTTGAGGACCAGTGTGTAAGATTCAGGGGGATCTATTGGCAGAATATGGCTGAAATGGAATATGCTTAAGTGTGTTTTCATCAGTGTATAATCACCTGAAAGTAAGAACCACTGTGTTTTTGTTACATTAGAATGAGCTCTTTGTATCTACAGAGTAAGTGGGGCCTCTTCCGTGGAGTCGGCCATGTTTCTATTGTAGCCCAGGACTTACAGACCAAACACTGGCTCCAGAGAGTGCCTGTCGCAGCCACCGTAGGTTCTCCTGCACACTTGGTAAGGGAGGGTTGAAGCAAGGGGTATTCCGCTGGTTGCAGTCTGCAACCTCACCACTAGATGCCACTAAATCCTATACACTGGTCCTTTAAGCCACAACAAAAGCAAAAAGGTACACATATAAAAACAATTACTAATAATAATGTAAATAATATTAACCACAATATTAAGCAGCATGTTGTAACTGAAAAGAGAAAATATATATAAACCAATATATTTGTACATTTCAGTACTAAACGTTGAAAAGGATATTAAGTGTTTAGAAAACTATATATAATGTATTTTTTTGTATTGCACATCGTCATACTATCACATGTTTGCTGTTGTAAGAACATGATGCTTTGAGTTTTCATAACTGCCTCCAGAAGACAGAGAAGGCTGGTTCAGTTTCAATGCAACTGTGGGACTGGTCTTTGCAAAATCACTGTAAAATTATCATCATCATCTTGGTGAATGTGTGTATGTGTGTGTGTAAGAGTTTGGATTCTCAGTCAGAAACCACCTCAGGCCATCCAACCCGACAGGCTCAGGCCTGACCAGGTCTGGCTCTGGTTTTCTTGAATCAGGCTGGGTTTCATTCTATTTACCAGTTCTTTTCCTAAAACACAGCAGGGGGAACTATGTGTTGTGCTAACACATTAGCAATCTGCCCCCCCCCCCCAGTTGCATTTGATGGCAGGAACATTTCTCATCTGATCCAACTCTTCCTGAAGGACTTTATGAACGCAAGGATATTTGTAACAGCAACCTCTGAGGGAAGAAGGCTCCATCTTAAGGACAAAACATGACACTGAACTACTGTTGGCACAAAATCAGGCAGCTGTGGATACATACGACAGATGGAGCCACCCAAATGATTTTGTTTGGTTAACTTGATTGCATTTTTTTCATTTGACCTGCTACACATGCAGAACTTGAAACTGAAGACACGGAAATATATAAAATCTGAATGCTGCCAAAAGGGACACATTTTCTCTCGAACCACAGGACTTACCAACTGTTTCCCTGTGAGTGAACATGTGTCAGAGGAATATGGGAGATTTTTTTCATCCATCTAGTCAGAGCCAACTTCCTGAAACATCAACACGGACACTGAAATCGACCTGCAGAGACCAACGGCTTTTTCACCCTTTATGACTGAGCACGGTGCTGAATAAGTGTGCGTGAGTGTGTGCACATGCATGCGTGTGGGTTTGTAGCTTATTTTGCAGCAGCTGTGAAAGAGGCGTATTGCTTATTCAGCTTCCCCCGCCCCCGCCCGCCCGCCCCCCTGCCCCTGCAATCAACGAGTAAACTGGTTCCACTCTTCACATGGCCGTGTCCAATGTTCGAGTGTAAAGCAGCTCAGGTAGAACAGGAAGTAGCTCCTGTGTCAGAAGATCACCGTGGAGGTGTTTCAGTCATCTGTAAGACCAAGGGTAGAAGGAATGGGACGAGAAACCTCTGGAAGAACCAGAAGCAGTCCTCGAGTTAGAAATCTTGTCTGTCATCTAGACGTCATTACATTTCCAAGAATATCAACCATCTCCTTTCAACCTGTACAGTTTCTGAGTCTTGGTCTTCTAACCGCATTTGCTTCACCCTTGATGCAGCCAGTCACGTATAGAATGTAGGTTCTTGGTCCCGGATCAGGGGAGTTCCACACACAGACAGACACAGAAGAAGAGCAGTGGCAGGTGGGAGGCTCGCGAGCTGAATGATGAGCATTAGACAGCAGTAACAGACGCAGGAAGCCTGTCAGTCTGCAGCTCTAAACGTACACCGGCTCACATCCCTCCCCCTGCTCTCCCTCCTCCTCTTCATCTTCCTCTTCCTCCTCCTCCTCCTCTTGCTCGTCCTCCTCGTCTGGGCCCATGCAGGTGGCTCCGGTGATGCTTGGCGTCACCTCGCTGGCTTCAAGCGGCTTAGGGTAGCGGAAGGGGCAGCCGTTGTCGTCAAAGAATCTGCGGAAGGTGAACTCGTAGAAAGCGTGCTCTGGGTGCTTTCCGTGAGGGGAGCAGAGCATGTCCAGGGCCCGGGTGCTGTCCCCGCTGTCGCTCCACGCCCCGGGGCCGCCCTCCTCCTCCACGGGGTCGAAGTTGGATGTGTCCATTGGGTGGGCGATCTTGGGCCGGTAGGGGGCCGGTTGCTGCCGCAGGTTGCTGGAGAAGTCCATCTGGGTGAAGAAGGGATGAGCCTTGATCTCACCGGCGCCATTGGCACCTAGACGATCCTCTGCGGAGCAGCAGAGACGGCCGATGATGTCCACGGCCTCGGGGCTCAGTTTGACCTGGGCAGGTACCTGCAGGGTGCTCTCCCAGTTAATGACCTGCAGAGGGGAGAGACACAAAACATGAGCTTACCACAGCGGCAGCGATGTCAGATGCAGATGTTGAACTTAGATGATCAATTTGTCGGATTAACGTCGACAGCTTTGACTTGGGTCACTAATATTGTACAATCTCAGCACTCAGCAGCTGCTCCGGAGCTTTTGAATGTATCCCATAATGGTCCGCAGATGGCATTCACCCAGTTGTCATAATAATGGAAATGTTTGAATTTCCATTTTTTCCTGAAAACTTTCATTTTCACATTTTTTTCCAGGCGACTTTATCTGCTGAGGACAGCAGCTCAAGGACAGCTGCTGAGTGGACCTTGTGTTCGTGTCAACTACAACTCTGACTCTATTTGACCTGTTCAGGGTTTGATTATTCCAAAATCACCTTGTGACTATCTGTATGGCTGGACGCCACAAGGGACAGTGGGAATGTTGTTTTTAGTTTAGTTGTGGTTGTCTGTCATTATGCCAGCTCTGACAGGTGTTTCCAGTTCCTGTAACTTTAGCTGAATACGATGTCCCCAGTGTTTCATTCACCCTCTCTGTTTTTCACACAAGTCTGAATGTAAGTCCAGCAGTCTTTGTTCTTCATGGTTATCTCTGCGGCGGCTGGTCAATAATAGGGCGCATGTGCAGCTCCACACCAGCCACAAAGCTCAGTCAGCAAACTTTAGAAATGAGCAAATGAATTAGCAAATATAACTACATATTACTACTTCAAGATTATACAGTGTGAATTTAACCGCTCTCTATTTTGTGTTCTATATCCTAATGGGTGCCATTCCAGTCCATACACACAACTTCAACACCAGCTTCCGCCTGAGTCCGCCTCTGTCTAATAGAAGCAAATGGGTGCAAAAAAAGGCACAAAGGACATAAAACAGTGGCGTTCATGAGTGAGTAAGAACCCTCACAAGAGAGGCTATCCCTGTTTGCATTTCTCATGGTTTCAGTAACTGTGGCTTTTAAGAAATAAAATATCAAATTATGTATAACATTTGTGGCATCAGTATCACAGGACATACTGTGGTGGATATAGCTCTTGTGGTAGTGTAGTATGGTGGCCCCATAGGACACATCTATCCAGTACCACAATATGAGCCATTGCCAGCTCTACTGGTCCAGTCCAGCAGATGGCAACAACATGACAAAATCCGTGCAATCAGTAGCAAGATGGCATGACTGAACTGTAAGCTGTCTGATATACACCACTGTATACTTGCATTGCTGTAACTATATTTGCTAACATGAATTCCCAGGCTGCACAGACAGCTCTGACTGCATCCTCACTTCTGACAAACTACACTGCATGTCTGTTGTTACAGTATATTTTGTTTGTCTCTATGTTGATATTTGGGGCCACCTGATTAAAATGGCCTTGCTCTCACCTGGCCAAACAAACTGGACAACGATGATGTTCAGTGCTCTAAAGATGATGGCTGAAGTCCCATTCACACCTGGGAGCTGCCAAGAATGAGGCAGACCGAATGTGGCAGTGTCTAACTGACCTGGCCTGCTGCGCCTGAACTGATCCAGGAACACCAGGCTGACATTGACTTACTGGTCAGTAATTTCATTTGAAAATCAAAGCTGGGGATGTTTTTCTTCTTCACTGACCTTGATCTGAGTCTCAGTAGGTGTCGGGGCCAGAAAGGGCGGCTGTCCCACCAGCATCTCAAATAAGATCACTCCCACGCTCCACCAGTCACACAGCTGGGTGTAACCTGCACACAAGACACAAATATCAGATTCATCTGCTCTCACTTTCAGGACAAGAGTAAACTAAACAGAATTCCTTTGGCAGAAGGACACTTTTGTCACAAACATTTTGAAATTGCAGGAAAACGTAATTTACTTTACTCTGACGTTCAAATTTCAAAAAACTCGGCCAGACTAACAATTCATGACCTGATATTATGAAGTGGCAAATGCAAAGACTCTATTCATGCTGGTCATAGGATGTACTCTCTTTCCAACCATGAGCCAATCAAAACAGTGACTCTGTGAAACACGCTGCTGATTGGCTGCCTTTGCTGCTGCTTAACACAAAGCAGCATGTAACTCCAAACCCTTGAGTCTGGATGGTTAAAATAAAAGGTTGTGCAGCAATCCTCCATCATATCTCGCCCACCTTTGCGCAGCAGCACCTCTGGTGCGATGTAGTTAGGTGTTCCCACCAGCGAATGAGCCAGGCAGCGCTGATGCTGCCGATTGGCGCGCTGCTCCAGAGTCATCAGCCGGTCACCACAGCGACAGTTCGACACATCGTCCCAGAAGTCGCTGGGCTCCATGCTGTCCTGTCTGATGTGGCTCCCTGGAGACAGAAGACAGGGAACAATGTTGTTAAACTCCACACAGAAGACACACAGTGACACCCTGCCTGGATATTTTTGCCATGTAGCACAAGTAGAACACTGACCACCACAAAGTATCCCACCTTTCTGGTAGTACTTGGAGTTGTGAGTCCAGCGGAAGCCCGTGCACAGTCCGAAGTCCGTCAGCTTGATGTGTCCGTCCAGGTCAATGAGGATGTTGTCAGGCTTGATGTCGCGGTGGATGAAGCCCATCTTGTGGACGCTCTCGATGGCCAGTGTCAGCTCTGCCACGTAGAAGCGTGCCAGAGGTTCAGGGAAGACACCCATTCGGATGAGCAGGCTCATCATGTCTCCTCCGGGGATGTAGTCCATCACGAAGTACAGGCTGTCGCGGTCCTGAAAGGAGTAGTAGAGACGCACCACCCACTCGTTGTCTGCCTCCGCCAGGATGTCACGCTCTGCTTTTACATGGGCCACCTGCACCAAAGACAGCGCTCGTTTCAACTAAGTTTGCATAAGTTATCATCAACTGAAATAGAAGACATAATATCCACAAGGGTACAAACAATGTCTTTTTTCAAATGGTCCAAATGCATAGGCCTCAGTCTGAGTCTTATTCAAAACAGTGACACTGTGCACTGTGTCAACAGCGATGTATGCATGTATGTAGAAAATCACCTGGTTGCGGTTGAGGACATCTTTCTTGCGCAGTGTTTTCATGGCATAAAGTGCACCAGTGTCCACCTTACGCGTAAGACACACTTCACCAAAGGCACCTATGCCCAGTGTCTTGATTTTGACAAACATGGACTTGTCCATTTTGGCACGACGTAGCCTGTTGTAGTTGGACTCTTTCTGGTTCAGCATCTTCCTCATCTGTTCTTGCTCTGCTTCCGATAGGCCGGCCTAGACAGGAGGACAAGGGTTGAAGAAAATAGGTGAGGAACAAACAATGACTCCACGGCCCTTTCAAAAGCAGTCTCAGAAACAACAGAAATAAATTTATTTTTCAGTTCTGATTATTAATGACCAACAAACATGACATGAGCTACACCCAGCGCCCTGACCTCTGCTGTCAAATTGAACTAATTCTGTTACCTAACTGTCTGGGCTGAGCTGTGGTATTTTTTCTCATCTAAAAATGTCAATCACTTTAAAGAAGGTCAAAAGGCCAGAGGCCAAAGTCATGACTCGGGTCAAGCTCATGCAAACACAAAGGTGAACTCGCTGACTTCTCATTCCAGGACAAAGGTGATGTTGTCTAAAACAAAGTCCTGAGGGAGAATTCTTCAGATGACAACTTATTTACCATCACTTCTCAGTACAACCCATTATCATTCTCATCTCATATACAGACAAGTGCTTTCACATTACTCCTGACCATTTTTTAAAGCATGACAGCAAGTTTCTTTATTTGTTTTCAACATAAAGACCCAACGCTTTGAGACAGGATCATCTTCACAGAAAACAATTTGCTGCTATTATTCATTTGTTCCCATTTATTCAGTTAATGCAATCCAGGATGTTTGAGAACTGACGGGTATCTGTTGGTATGTCTGGTGCTGAAAAGCACCACATAATAATGTAAACTTGGCTGTTTTTATCAATACAAAAAATGTTGCTGTTTGCAAAGTGGTCAGTACTTACGTAATCTAAGTTTGACATAAATAAACATGCCAGCCTGGTTTTCCACAATAATGGACCTCAAGCATGTTGTAAGCCTTTTTTTTTAATTGGAAAATGATCTGCAATAATGTCAGTATACACAACACAACATGTAAAACCACTGTGAAGCCAAAGGTTTAACTGAGGTTATTCAAAAAGCTCCATAGAATATCAACAGTGACACAAATTACAGGACATGTGAGGCATAGTATAGCATCATCACAGACAGCATTGCTGGAGCGGGCTCAGGCTCACTATCATCTTCACCATGAGGCAATCATGTTGCTTTCTGTCTGTTATTAAGATGATTCAGCAACTGACAGAGCAGTTTAATGTCTGGCTGTCTTACCTTGGACATCTCTTGCTCCAGCTGAAGTCTGCGGTTCAGTTTCTGCTGGTAGGTCTTCATCACATTCTCTATGTGCTGCTCCATGTAGAACTTGAAAGCGAAAGGTGAGTAGGTCTTGATGCGTGACTCTCTCTTCTCCTCATCACGTCCATTCTTCCTCACCGGAACAGGTGACGTCTGAATCTGCTTCTTGTCTTTCACTGTTTTTTCTCCCTTGCCCATTTTTGTCTTCTCTTTCACCTGCTGGTTCTCCTCGGCCTTTCCGCTCCCTCCACTGCCACCATGTGTGCTTCTGGCAGCAGTGTTGCTGAGGTCCTGAGCTCCACACATGGCTCCGGCTGCTTCCAGGGCCCCTGGCTCACCAGACATGAGCAGGTTTTTGGGGTAAGGTGGCGGTGGGCAGCGTGGCTCCTGAGCAGGCTCAAGGGAGTAGGGTTCCTCTGCCATGTAGGCCAGAGGCTCACCTGCATCCTGGGCCTGAGCAGTCATCCAGCTGGGGTGACACGGTCCCACAGCCGTCTTGGGTTCAGGCCTCATCACACGAATACTCTTGACTGGCTGCTGGATGGGTGGGGACGTTACAGCCGTGATGGTGTTTGGAGTACCCAAGGAGGGGTCCTGTTTGCCAGCTGTGGGGGGTGCAGTCATTGTTGGCCGCACACCATTGGGTCCAGCAGAGCGACTGTTGAAGGAGTTGGTTCTGCTGGGTACACGCACCTCCCCCCTAAATGGGCCCTGGGGTTGGGGTTGCCTAGCTGGAGGGGCCCCTTCAGGACCTGGGGGCCCTGGCCAGTGGTGCTCATACAGGTCCAGGTTGAGGCTGGCCCTGGATGGTGTCATCAAGCCCTGGGGCATATCAGAGAAGTCAGGGCCCATGGCTGCCACCCCACCTGGGGAGCGGGACATCATGTGGACCTGGTGGGAGGTGGGGCTGGCCTGCCGTGGGTGGGAATGAGGGGGCAGGTACAGGTTAGCAGGGTACCCTCCCCCTCCTCCTCCTGGACCGTTCTGGCCCATGGCCCCTTTCCCCTGGATGTTGACATAGTTGTCTGGGGGTGACATGGGGGGCGGTGCCATCTTGTTCTGGAAGGAGGCGGTCCTCTTGACTCCATAGCCTGTAGGCTCCATCATGTGTGGCCTGGCATGTCCATAGTCATAGTGGGGTCCTGGGACAGGGCCCCCTGGTGGCTGAGGCTGGAGCTGCAGAGGCTGGCCAGGGACATTGTAGCTCATCATGGGCCCGTGCTGCTCCATACTGCCAGGGTAGCCCTTCTGCTGGGCCCCTGGAGGGTACATGGTATTGGCTGGGTTGCTCTGGGTGGCCATCACTGCTGGATAAGTGCCCATACTAGGAGGTCGACCCATCGGGTTTCCCATGGCAGGGCCCTGTGCTGCACCAGATGGGGGCATCATGTAGTTAATCACAGGAGGAGCGCCCATGTAGGGTCTGGGCATCTCACCCTCAGGGCCGTATCCAGCTGATCCCTCATACATAGCCCCCATCTGGTGGTATGGAGGCATGGCACCTGCCTCACCTGAAGCCTCTAATGCAGGCCGGTGGTCCATTGAGGTTGGCATGCCAGTTTTTCCTAAAAGGACAAGAAGTAAGATTACTCAACATATCAAGCAATTCTAGCAATGTGATCTAACTTTTTAGAACAGAACACTCCATCGCGCATTGATGGATATATACAGTAAATACAACCCTGAAAAGTTTGGACGCTGTGAAAACATAAATAAAAAACAGAATGCATCATTAGCAAACAAACTGTGTTTACAAGCAAGTTTTAAAAAGTGTTCCAGAGTCCATGCCGTAATATCCTTCATCCAATCATGTGTTCATGGTTGGATGAACCTCGCTCCATCCTTGCCAGTGATCGACTGAGCCTTTCCAGGATGCTCCTTTCATAGCCAATCATGATACTATCACCTGTTACCAATGCACCTGTTTACCTGTGGAATGTTCCAAACAGGTGTTTTTGGAAAATTCCACATCTTTCTCAGTCAAAAATCAATGAAGCTGATGAGGTCAAACATTAAATGTATTGTCTTTGTACTGCTTTCAATGGAAAATAAGTCAAAAAGGATAAACAAATGATGACATTCTGTTTTATTTATGTTTTACAAAGCATCCCAACTCTATTAGAATGACAGACGTAAATATATTGAGGAGAAATAAATCCTCTGGCCAAAGTCAACTGATTGAGATTGCACAGTACGTACCTGGTGAAGTCTGCTTGATGACACGGACGATGAGCTCATTGCGAGGGTCAAGGTAACCCATTTTGCTGATGTACTCTAAGGCTGCTTCGATGTTCCTACTTCCTGTCTGCTTCAGTGCCCGCACTGCCATCTCCTGTGAAGCACACAAAAACAAAGAGGTTTTTTCATATAAGAAAACAAACCAACGTTTTGAAATGTTTAATATTCTCTAAACAAAAGTTGTTTGCCAAAAACCTTGCCTAAATAAATAGCCTAAAATTGTGAATGAATTCAGGAACCCTTGAAGAAGTAATTAAACACTACAAATCTGTGTCTGCTTTTCATACTCACACACACACAAATACACAAAGAAACTAAACATAAGCTTTAAAGTCATTGCTGCAGGTATCTGCGATTAATTGCACAAAAACATCCAACTTAATGCAGGCAGATATTCTGCCTTGAGGGTGTCCATACAGCCGACATTAAAAACACACACATCAGCACAGTAGGTGCTCAAGCACCTGCATCCTCTCTTCTCGGGGTTACATACCAGCGACTTCCTGTGTTGTTTTATAGTGAAAAAAAAGAGATTTTTTTTGTTGGTGTGAAACTTGACAAACTGAAATGAGTGAACAGATCCTTGGTCAGCATTCAAAGAAAACTCTGAGCCAAGACAATTATCATACCACTGCATGAAAATTTGTAATGGAGGCGATTATTTCATGTGAAGTTGTAGCTTAGCAGCAGGGTGCGGTCCTGTGTGGCAGTAGCAGACAAGCTTCAGGGGGAATGACCAGAAAGAGCTCCCTTTAACAGACTATACTGCTATTTCTACCAGTTTCAGCACATTTAACTCTAATTGCACAAACTTGACATCACTAAGCACCCTTTCCCAAAGCATGCTGTAGTATTTTACACGCATTCCTTCTTTCTAGCTCAAGACTTTTTCATGTCAGTGTGATTACAGAATCAACAGATCGATCGTCTATTGCAGTGACCATCATGTCACCTTCATCTTCAGCACAGTTAACGGGAGGAAACTGTGTTAATGTAATTCAAAGCACAGACTGATTTATGCCAAACACAGGAGAAAAGCAGTAACACACTGATATAGTGAAAAAGATCAGGGGAATTTGGAAACACGCTGCTTTAAAGACATTCTTGTTTGGCAGCCATCGATGATGCACCACCAAAATTCTTAATTTCACTCTGATACAGTTTGCATACGACACTAAAAACACTTACAATAAAAGAGAGATGACGTTATATTTTCAACCTATGCACCACGTTGGTTGCATTTTCCTCATTCTTCAGGTAAAATGGCATTTCATTGAGGTATCTGCCCCCTGACTTATCTCCCTCTTCAATCATACTGGGGCAGCTCATCTCTGGCCCCAACAGGTGGGCCACTCTAAAAGCCCAGAGGTATGTAGGTCACCTATGTGAAAAATGCTGGTTAACCACTTTGGCATTTTCTACTCATCGGCCGCCATGTAATTCATGACCAAGACACAGCAGTGAAAAATGTGAAGGAGGAAACATGCAGAGAATTCCTCTCATTGCATCGGTGGCCTCTTATTAAACAGTGCCAACCATTCCTTTGGCTTTGTCTTAATTCAAAGCAGGCGATCTTTAAAGCTGTTCAGCTCAGACCAAGACATCGGCGCACATGCTGAGGCTGCAGCAAGACGAGTCTCCAATTGTGGTTTTGATTTATAGTTAATGTTGGGATTTAAATCAGAACAATAAAAAAGGGAAACAAAGACCAAGCTGACAGTTTCATAGACTTAAGTCATAACAGAGTGTCTGCAACACTGCTCCAGAATGTTACAAGTAGCAGGTCATTGTAGT
Organism: Chaetodon trifasciatus; assembly: GCA_037975065.1. Taxonomy (NCBI): domain Eukaryota; kingdom Metazoa; phylum Chordata; class Actinopteri; order Chaetodontiformes; family Chaetodontidae; genus Chaetodon; species Chaetodon trifasciatus. Next base: position 518,486 of record JBBMOE010000041.1, read on the forward strand.
GAAGTAGCACAGGAGGTAATCTACTGTGTGATGTCGTGCTGAGGGATGAGCGGTCTGAGGCTGTGCACGTACATCAGTCACTGTGCTGACTGTTCAGCCAAAGTTTGTCCAAAATGTTCAGTTTGCCTTCTGTCATTGCCTGTGGGGTAACTTCTACATGAGTAAAATCCTCTCTAATAACAGCATTTACTCAAAGCACCATGTCCTGTAGAGGCTGTGTGGTACACTGAGGTGATCCGACCCCACCTGCCAATCAAAATTCCTTCAGCTGGTGTGGTGGGCGAGCGAGATGATGAACAACCGCCTCGATGAACTTCCTGTCTCTTTCACAATGGTAAACATGTAAACAAACAGGGCTGCAGAGTGTAAGATAAACAGAGGATCTGTCTTTGCCTGTCCAACTGAGCGACCCACATGCACATGAGGAAATCCCCTCCAATGGCATATGACCTCACTGCAAAGACATTTCAACTCAGACCTCTGCTCGGCCGCCCTGACGCAGCTGGCTTTGAGGCGCCCCCGCTGGCCATGCGCAGGAGCAGCAGCCGCAGATGAAGCTCTTCTGTCTTTCACAGATGACATTAGGTGTCAGTCACTCATTGGGCCACGGGGGGCCACAGCAAGAACTGAACCACTGATCTGAATCCTGACAGAATGAAATCCTTGCCTTACTCATTAAATGACACTACAGCAGTGCTAAACTACTACTGAGGGGGCTGTAGATGTAAAACCTACATCCATGTGTATTTATTACTACATTTTATTAGAATTTGTCATCTCATTTGATTTTTTGAACCATTCAGCTGATTCCTTGAGTAACTTCACATCATAGCAATACCACGCCAACAGTCAACAACTGAATACTGAGCATATCGAAGCATATTGGAGTTGTTTTACTCCATAAATATGAAAAACCTGGTGCTCTTCCACCATTATAACATATGCATAATCATTCAGGGACTACCGTGATGGCCCTCTACCACTCTTCCCAAAAAGACCATTAAACAGCTGCAGTACATTAAGTCTAATCTTGCCAGATTTCTTACAAGAACCTCGAGAACTGATCATATTATTCCTGCTCTTAAATCTTTACTATCTTCAATGTGCAGCACCTTTAGCTGCTTTCAAAGCAATCCAACCCACATTTTCATCTGACCTTTCATTCATTTTCTCTGGTGCACTTTTTTCTGTCAGTCATTTTGGAGGAACTTATGACTGGACTGTCACTGCACTGCGAACCTTTTACACTCACTTATGAGGAACACCTTGCAAAAATGAATGTCCTCCAATACAAGAGTCCTGCAATAAAAATCCTCCCTTCATCAAGTTTCTAATCTTTGTTTTTGTTGAGTCTGTTTCAGAGAGGTGTTGATTGAACTGTAATGGCAGTTTGAATGGACCTGCTTGGCCTCCTACCTATTATTAGCACATGTCATTGAGACATTTTATAACCAGCTTCAAAACATTTACTACAGGAGTACAAGGAAGTAGAAGAAGAGCTGAGGAGAGACGTTTTACCCCTGTGCAGCCATTTTGTGCCCCTTCTGCCTGCCGTTTCTCACACACACTGGGCCGCTTTACTTGTTGCCAGAAAACTAAATCAAACATAAATGCTGTAAAAGCAGGACCACGCAGCAACTGTGGGCACAGCCAGCTTTCAAAGCCAGGAAATGCCAAGGCCACACTCTTTCTGTGCCTTCTGTCACGCACATGCATGTGTGTGTGTGCGCGGTGTGCATCACAGCGCGTCTATATTGTGTGTATAAATACAGCGGACACGTCTGCTTTCGTTCGCTTCCATTGACATTTACATGGTCACACACACATAGAGTACATAGCTATGTGCCTGAGCCTACTGACCATCCACACACACACACACACACACACACACACACACACACACACACACACACACACACACACACACACACACACACACACACACCACTGTTTATACTTTGTTTCCTGTGTGTACGTGTATGTGTGTGTCAGTTGCATTCCTGTGTAGCCAGTAGAGAGTGCTGGCTGCCAGAGCCTCCCAGTAATGTCACATTATGTCCTCGCTCAGCCTTTCTACCTCGTTTCCTTTCCTCCTGCCGCTCATCCACGGCCTTTTCTTTCTCACTGCAGTTTGCTTTAATGGCAAATACAGTACGACCGCGTTGTACATGAATGAATGTGGTATTTTTGGCATTCCGGCCGTAATAAATAGCACATTATAAAACTGAAAGGAAAGCAGGAGGCAGACTCTAATCGGGTCAGCGTCTAAAGACAGGGTTATGCTCAAAACTAGTTAGTATGAAGGCAGAAGTGTTTAAGCTGGTCTGAACAGCCGCAGTGAAAGGTCAAAGGTGGGGTGAATAGAGAGGCGAGCCACAACAACTGTTCATATGGGAATAATAGCTCACTCAATTGTACACTCAAAAAGAAATTGTTGTGTAAAGAATGAAAAGGGAATTAATTCAAGAGAACACGCGACAATAAATGTCTGCATATTACTACGTAATACATATCAAACTCAAGACTACATTCAAGTTTTACAGTCTGAGAAAAGAGATATGAAAATACTGGACACACATTTAGCATCCAACATGAGCTAAATGAACAGTTAACACAGGGACAAAGAGCTGCCACTCTTTAACAACCCGTCCTTCAGTTGCCTTCTTCAATGTGCAGCAGACTGGCTGTGCAGCAGGCGGGGTAGCAGGTAGATCGATGTATTTCACTTCTCTGTGCTGAACACAGAAAATGTGAAAGAAGAGAAAGAAAAGAGCAGTCTGACTGATAATAGGAAGAGCCACAGAAGACAAGAGCATAGAAAATATTTGATTTAAGTTTCAAAGCCCACATTAAACAGTCCTGAGACAGAGAGCTACATTAAAACTGAGAGTTATACCGAACCATCAAAACACAGCAACACTCTGATTTTTATCTCTCGGATCATATGTCTGTGTGTGTCTGTCTGTGTGTGTGTGCGTGCACTGGGTGGAGGCGGGCCTGGTGACCCCGGCTGTCATGGCGACAGATGTTCCTCGCTCACATTCCTCAGCCCAGGAAGCAGGAATTCAAGCTATTTGCATTCTGGATAGTGTTCCTCTATCTCTGCCTCTCTCTGTCCAAAATATCCAGGCCACATTTGTACCCTTGTCATAATGGTTGCGGGCCGCAAGCCGCCGAGTTATCCCAAACGCATAATCACCAGCCTACAAACTCCACACGCACGCACGCACGCACGCACGCACGCACGCACAGTGGATTGTTTTTTGATATTCGTTGTCTCTTTGACCCAGTTCTGAAGCACATTCTAACATGGGACCCTGCAAATCAAAGCCATATGGAGGACGTTCAGCAGCAGAGTCCAGATGGATGGACATGCCAAGAGGGACGTCCATGCACGATTTCCACACAGACAGCCATATAACACGCTGCCGTCCTCCCTCCTCTTCCTCACCCATGGCAGCATTGCGCATAAAGCTCCTCTGCAGACAGAGTGAGTGTACTGCAATGCTTAGGCCAGGTTACGCCTTACTTACAAATCATTAGCGTGTGAGCTGAGGAAAGCCACGTCCTCTGCCCCAACATACAAACCATAAACACTAACACATACGCTGCTTCCAAGTCACGTCCTGTTGGCCTCATCATTACATAAACACTGCAGTGTTTGCTTGCTCATACGTCGGAGGCTTTAATATGCTCAGCGTGCACAGATTCCTGCCCGGCCGCCGTTTGTCCTGTATGTACAGTAGAAGGTCTGTGACGATGGCTGAGAGGTTATGGGAAGGAAAGCGCTCAGCGGACCACTCCTTCTCTTCATTTCCTTTCTTTCCCTGTCATCTCGACGCGTGGCATGCCACCCTCACGCCCCCACCCTCGCTCCCCCTCCAAAACATTTCCTCCTTTAAAAAAAAAGTGATTATGTAACAAGTCACATTGCTCTGTAATTTGCAGCTGGAGAGGATGGGAGAGACGAATAGGAGGAGGAAGACGAGGGCAGCTGATAACAGCTGGCCTGAAAAAATAAGGTTGCCTCCAGAAGAGTTGAAGGAGAAATTAGGTGAGGGGTGTTCAGGGACAAAGCAGCTGATCTACAGGAGCCACAGTGGCTTTGGAATACGCAAAGGCAAAATGGCACACTCAAACATGAGTACAAGTGTGTGTACAGATGATGAAGAAAAGGCCAAGAGGTGTGTAAAGACATACAGAAGCCTCTACTCAACATGTCGAATTAGAATCAAGGTAGTCCAGAGAGAGCTTACTGATTGGCTGTTTGGGAAACTAAATCAGTGATTACAGCCATTTAAGGCAGGTTCTTCTTACTGCTTCATCTCCACCTGTTCCTTTCTTCTTCCACAACATCAGAGCAAAGTCAAGAAGACATCTGATCAGACACATCCTCAAGTATTCTTAAATCAGTGCAATAGGCGGCACTTTATTCACAGTTTGTTTGGCTCATCTTTCAGTGATGTTGTTTGGAGTACAAACGCAGACTACTGACTTGCCATTTCCTCTCATGCATCCAGTCAGCTGGCCAATAGATGCAGAGCTTTTGAGAAATGACTCTAGTTGTCAATCAGTCAGAGAACCAAAGTTTGAATTTACTTCATCAAACAAGAATGAATCAAATCAATTACTCCCAAATGTGTGTTCCCAGTAGGACTGGAGCAAACACATACACATATCTACAGAGGGACAGGGGGACAAAGACGCTGCAGGACAGAGTCTGACAGACTAGAGACAGGGGGGAAGGAGAGGCGACATGTTGGGTGGTGACTCGACTGCAGCAGAAGGAACTGTTCCACCCTGCTGCCATTGAATGTTCACTTCCTGTTTGTATTGACTGGGCCCGCACTGCTCTGGGCCATTTACAATGGTGGCAGCAATAGAGGACAACTAGCTGAGGAAATGGCTGCCATTGTAGCCTACAAGCCTCTTCTTTAATCCGATAGGCGTTTGAAATGCACTGGAGTCCAAAATGACCTTCCATGCTCTCCTGCCATACCCAGAGCACAGCAGTCTGCAATGTCCAGTACTGATGGCTGTGACTCACGGTCTGCACAGGCAGTGTCAACAATAGTTTCGAGTGAAAATGGAGCACAGTACCTCATAAATGAAGCCCTTTTAAAGCTTGTTTCCTCATAAAACATGTCCCTCTGTACACTTTCATGACTTCAGAGTCAGTAAAAGATACTCATGTGAAATCTTTCCATTTTAAGACTAAAACAACGTCACCATGTGTTAGCAGTTCACTCAGCTGCTATGACAGGCAGCCAATCAGGAACGTCTACATCAAGCTGCTCCGGACAGTTTTGGGAGTGATCATGACAGACAACTCTTCCCTAACTTCACTTTCATACCTCCTCATCCTTTCATAACGACTCAATTCCTACAAGCAGCCACTTAACAGTGGTGGAAGAAGTGCAACAATCTAAAAGCACTCCATCACACTTAAGTAAAAGCACAGAGCCATTATCAGCAAAACTTACTTGAAATAATAAAGAGTAAAAGTATTGATCCTTAAGAAGGATGGCCTCTGTGACTGATATATTATGATGTTAGTATATCATTAACTGATGGATCAATGTATAAGTAGCATTCTGCTGTTTTAGCTGGTCAGCTTTAAGCTAGTTTGAAATACTCTATATACCTACAGTCTGGCAGTTCAGTCCAGTGGACCCATTCAAAGTATCTCTATTAAACTCTGGTTGCAATGATGTTGGGACGCTGGGTAAAACATAAATGAAACAGAATATGATCACCTGCTTTCTGACACATCCTCAGTTGAAAACAGTACAATGACAATACATTTAATGTTGTACCTCATCATCTTCATTGATTTTTGTAAATATCTGCTTATTCTGAATTTGATGCAGCACCACATTTCAAACAAGTTGGGACAGGAGCAACTAAAGACTGAGAAAGATGTGGAATGCTCTAAAAACACCTGTTTGGAACATTCCACAGGTAAACAGGCTGATTGGTAACAGGTGATAGTATCAAGATTGGCTATGAAAGGGGCATCCTGGAAAGACTCAGTCGATCACAAGCGAGGATGGAGCGAGGTTCACCACTTTGTGAACACATGACTGGATGAAGGAGATTACTGCATGAACTCGGACACTTTGTGAATCTGTTGCTGTAAACACAGTTAGTTTGTAAATGACTGCATTCTGCTTTTATTTCTGTTTTAAACAGTGTCCCAACTGTTGTAAGCTGTACCCTGAGCAGTCATGAGGTGATTAATGGGAGTGGAAAAAAGAAAAAGAAAGTTCTGCTTCACAATTCTTTTTGGATTTCTTTGTGTGAAATATTGGATAGCGTGAACTCTTCTGGCCTCAAACACTGATCTAAATGAAACCATCTGATGAGCACAGAGGGGAAACGTCTCTTCAGTGGAACTGCTAACAACTCATAGACATCTGAAACGTGACGAGGGGCCCAGCCACTGGTTTAATCTGTAACAATGCACTGTATTTTATAAGCCTATCACATGTTTCTGATGAGAAACCTTAATCTGAACGGTAACAACTATCGCTTCATTTAGCTTAGTTTTATCTTAAGTTTAGCTTGGTTTTAGGAAAAACTACAATATTTCCCCCTGAAATGAAGTAGTAGTATAAAGAGGATCAAATGGAGACACTCCAGTGAAGTACAAGTACCTGAAAATTGTATTTAAATACAGAACTTTAATAAATGTACTTGTTACTTTCCACCACTGCTACTAAAACTACCTGTAAAGCACCATGAAAGTTAATCAAGTTTCTACAACAGATTTACAGTCATAACTATAAATTTAAATCATGATTAAATTACAGCCATCAAGATTGGGACCCTGAAACCTGACTGCCAGCCTGCTAAAGTGTTGATGAGCAAATCACTCCATCAGTCCTGCAGTCTGACTGCTGAGCACCTTAAAGGTTCAAACTGTCACATGTAACACAGAGAAACATGATGCAGAGCAGAGGAAACAGCAGGTTTCTGGCTGTGATGAGCTGAAATTGATTTGGTTCGGCCCCACAGCTTCTCCCTGCAGGGGCCGCCTCATGACCTCCCGGGAGCGGGGAGGATTTCTCCGTACTTCTGTGCTTAGGCCTGAGCTGAGCATTCTTCACATGCCGAGCTCCATCACAGGGCTGTCCTCCAGCCCTTTAACCAATGGTGTACCAAAACTGAACTGGACCAAGAAATCATGTGATTTCGACTCCCCAGTTGAACTTCTCATCGCTGCCTCATTCACTTCATTTAGGGACATTTCCAAGGCTTTTCAACAGTTTCCAAAGAGAAGGATGGTGAATAGCATGACTGAGCAGAGAATACTTGCTGGTCAGACTGAGCATGCAGTAATGAATGCACAGTCAGCGTGACAGTGGCCCTGAGGACAAACATACAGACTTCCTCATTCATCTTCAGCGAATCCTCTCTGAGGGTAAATCTGCGTTGCGTCACGCATTTAACACTCTTTCAAACTGGACTCTCTTGTCCCTATTTCATCTCCTAATAGTACGCTGTTGCAAGAAACCGGCAAAAACTAACTAGCTTACTAAGCTGTAAATATGGACGAGTTTGACGCCAACTGAAGTGAAGTGACCTCTGATTAACAGCATCCACATGACGCCTTTACAACATGAGCTCTGAGGCTGAGGGCTGAGTGGACAGGGGGCCCTCACTTCCCACGGAAGCACTCTGCCTGCTCACTCTTCTCCAGAGACGTTCGATGGCGCTCTCGCATTCCTCAAGCAGGATGGAGGGAGAGAACGCCAAAAGGCCCAGTTGGGAAACCCACCTGATATTTCAACATTTCAGCGCTCAGGCCAGCGTTACATAACCACAGCACCATACACTTGGCAGGGAAGACTTGTATTGTATTGCATCTAAGAGTGTGTGGCACTCCTGACTGCTTTCATTAAAAATTCCTGACTGAAGGAGGCAGAGCGGCCTCAGCATCTCGCTGAAGTGGCTTTTACAGCAACAGAGCAACACTCTGCCAAGACACACACAACACTGACATACTCATACAGTGTATTAACACACACTACAACTCTGTCTCTACTTCCTGTACACGTCTCATGCTCATATAGCAGGGGAGTAAAAATACATTGTGTCAAATACCCTGCAGTACTTAAATGTGACAAAAGCATAATGACAATGATCAATAGTAACTTAATTAATCTAATTTGTTATGACTCCTGCATGTTACTAGTGTTTGTTTGAATGGAGGGTGCACTTAAGCGTCATCCATTAACCCTGCCAGGCATCTCTATTGCTTCCTGGAAATCTGAAGGGTTCATAGATGCAGTTGGGATGTAGTTTCTGTGGTTAATCCAGTTCAAAATTCTGTTAATATTAGCATAAAGCAGTCTAACCCACTGATTTACAACACTGCCTGCAAGGAATGTATAAAACTACAGATATCAAAGGGATGGTTAGCTTGATATAAGCAGTGTAAGGACAGTGCACGCTCTCAGCCACAGACACATGCATGCTCACACACTCTCTGTGGCTAACCTGGTCACAGCCAGCGTTGACCAGCTCCTGAAGCATCTGCCGGTTGACCTCCCCAGCGCCCGCGGGGTGTCCTGAATTGGAGGATGGCCCCGGCTCATTGGCAAAGGGCATGAGGGACTTGCGGATTTCTCGCAAGGCATTCTGGTAGTTATTGAACTTCTGCGGGGGTCGGAGCTGCTGTTGTCGGCTGGCTGTGTCTTTCCCGCTCTTGCAGTCGGCCCCTCTGCCGCCCTCTGTCCGGGAGGTGCCCCCGTGCAGGGCTTGGCTCACCAGTTTGGCCGGCTGCTTCAGACCCTCCTTGATCTCCTGAAGCCTCTGGCGTGTGTTGCCCACATATGGTGTAGCTGGGAAAGTCTTGGGCCTCATGGCCTCAGTGCCCAGGGCAGGCACCTACTCTAAAAGGGAAACACGCACACGCACACACACAAACAAACACACACACTCTGGTACACCCTCCAGAAGATCCCCTTCCTGGCTGACCTAAATAGATAAGGAGTCTCCAGGAGCAAAGATCGCAGGCACAGATTTGGGAGTTGTCCTCAGTGTCCCTTATGTATTTGTCTCTCTCTTTGAGTTTGTGAATCCCGCTGATGCTGATGGGGTGGATGAAGGTGAAGTGTGGTACTACAGGCATTCCATGGTGTGGTTTTCAAGGCTCAGGTTCCAGCTTATTCCAGGAAACACAGCCAGTCACGAGGGCACTGCGCAGCCAAACCATGATGCCGCCAATCTTCGCCTGTGGAGGAAGGGATGGAGTTAGAGCATGGAGACTGTGGTCATGCATAGTGTTCATGCTTTTCTTATTTTCTAAATTTAAAGCAAGCACCGGGCAATTTATATCTTGAGCGCAGAAAGGTTGTGCCGCACACTGTTTGTAGAAGTGAACCAGAAATGTCAGAATGGACATCACAAAAGGTGGAAAAAGACACAAATGGTCCCAGACATTCTGCTGTAATGGAAGGACTGGGCTGCTTTTAACACATACATGTTCACACTTCCGGTGCATTGTAGCAAGGTATAGAATAACAATATGAATAAAGATGGATAGCATGCTTTGAAGTTCATGTAAACATCATTTAAAGATTAGATTTTCAATTTCACTTTCATCCCAGTAACCTGATACAGCAGCACGTGATAAACTGAAAGAATAAATGTGCAGAAATACAACAAAACCCATTTCCCTAAAGGGGTTGTACATGTTTTCTGTGGCCTCATACCAGAGGTAGATGATCAGCTGTTGTCAGCCTGATATCAGCCTTAAATATCTTGATTTTCAGTTCCAGAATGTGACAAACATCACACGGGACCAGTTTGGTATAACCTGGAAGTTCCATCCATCATAAGCAGTCGGTGCATACCTAGCGCAGAATTCAGGAATGCTAGGGGTCACAAAACATCACCTGGCGCCCTCCACTCCCCATCAATGCATAGCTGCGGTCGCCAAAGTCAGCCCCCGTCGTTGCATACTTCTGCTGCGTGGTCACCGGTAAACACCCCTGTGAGAGCTCAGAGCTCCAGTGTGGGGTCACTACAAGTCAGCGGCCCACCCTGCGTCAGCCCCTCTGCCTGTGATGCTCCCCTGTGATCAGACATTTAACACCATTTCACAGTCTCGTCTAAAGAAACATACTCCACATTGTGCCACGACCGCACTACTCCTCCAGGGTAGGCGGGATGACGTGTGGAATAAATGCATGTTCCTGTAAGGAGCCTCATGTGGTGTTAAACACTTCAGTGTCAGTTAGGTTTGTGCTGCATGAAATAGAGTGGATGAGAGGACAGGCAGCAATTATATTAAGGGTAATAAACATGAAATTTGCAGCAAAAGCTGAGGCACGAGTTTGGTTATAATTATGAGTCCAAATGATGGGAATGCAGACTTAGTTTTACAGCTCATAAACCAAGGTGTCTGATCTGATAGCAGTGATAGCTGAGTAACAGCTCTCCATGGAAGACCATGAAACTGACAGGCAGCTTGGTATCCCATCCCCTCAAACATCTCCCTCAGCCAGAGAAGATTTGCGTTTGGCTAGCAGGTGGTGTCTGTTCTCCAGATACCAATCTGGTTTGTTACCTACATGGAAGAACTGCCAGACACAATCCCATCCTGGCAGGTTTCAACATGGCTGTGGGTTTTAAAAACCTGTCTGCTATTCCAACCATTCTGTTAAGCAATCAAGCTTTAATTGATCTGGTTGTATTTCAAAAAGTTGGATTGGCAGGTGGCTTAGCTAAAGAAGTTCAGCCGATTATTATCCTGACACAAGAAAAGAATGAATGAGGTGAAGGCGTGTCCTCCACCAAATCTCTTATTTGCTTTATGAGGACACCTTTCACACTACTGGCGTGCTCATGTAGCACAGCCATGAAGACAGGCTGTGTTCAATCAGCTTTAAGATGTACTCATGGCTATGTTTGGAGGAGGTACAAAGAAGGTTCATGTCAGTCATCCTGGTGGCACAAAGTCTGGGTCAATCCAGACTTTCTCTGGACACTATAGCACAGCAGTCAGAAGTCTTAACGCTGATGACATCATCAAAAGAAACTGTTCAAATGGTAAAAATAATTCGACTAATTCATGTGATTTTGCAGACATCTACCAAGTTGTTATACTCTGTCTATAGATATCAAAAAGATCTCTACCGTATGCACAGAGCTTTGTACTCTGCGGCAGATGCAGAGCAGAACTGGGATCATGGCACCCCCACCCACCTCCTCCCTGGCAGACTTCATCTCTTTGGGCCATTTCTGAGAAGGACACAGTGCTCACTGTTTGGACAGATAAAACTTTGTATAGACAAAAACATGTTTTGTTTTTTTTTGTTTTGGTGGGTGGTGGGGTAGGGTGGGGCCAAGTGGGCCAAGCTGCATAAATGTTGCCCCATCTCTGGGATCTCTTGCCTCCATTCCTGTGATGCTTTTGGCGCCATGTCTGACCAATGAGCATTCCATTCCACAAGTAACTACAAGTAAACTCATACCACCGTTGAATCATGGGACAGTCTATGCCGAACAAAATAAAGCAAAACGCAAGAATTATGGATGATCTCTGTCTGGAAACAGGCTTTAGGAGGCTGCTGGGCCAGGTCCAAAGGTAAAAACATTTCCCAGAAAAAATGTGCAAAAACACTGCAAGCCACTCACACACACACAACCACAACAACATAGAATACCTCCATACTAAAGCCCAGCCTTCATCAGCACATAGCTAAGCCTCATCTCTACTGAGCTGGACCTGAAATGGACTGAAATGTTCAGTTTCACAGACATATTCACACTTCATGCCACAAAACTTTTACACTGAAGAAAACTCATTTGAATGTGTCACTTAGTCTGATACTTAGCTGGTCAAAATAATACCGCGCACCATAAAAACATGACAGAAACACTTCAAAAACTCCATGAAACATGCAAACAAGTCAAATAATCTTCAACAGCTTAACTGAAAGCCAATGTCCATCACTTCAACATGCAGTTCCTCTGATAACCACTAGCTGCTGGCCCTAAGACAACTGCACTACAGTGAAGAGGGGAAACCAGCTTTGTGTGGAAATAAAAACTGTTTTCCTTGGAGATCTTTGGTTTTAAATAGCTGAAAGAATCTCTTCTGTGTGTATCTTCTTGATAAGTTTGTTATACAGAGAATTTTAATGCTTATGGGGGGGGTGCAAGTTTTTTTTATATTTTCCTTGATTTTCTCCAAAAAGACCAAACTTGACCCTTCTGGCAATACACTGGGGATGAAACGGGAAGAAACATCCCTTCATAAGTGCTGCTCAGATAATATCCAACTCCTTTGATAGGTTTGATGGAGTGTCTCTTGTATATTTGGGAGCAGAACATCCTACATGGCCGCTGTGAAGTTGGTGTAAACTCCAGGTTTGACAGACAGCTGAGATGAAGGAAAAGTGAACATGTTGTTCAAGACACATCGCATGTGTACAAAGGGAACACTCACTGCAGTTGAGAGAGAGTTCATGCGTCTGTATGGGGGGGGGGGGGGGCTGTCAGTGACTAACAGAAAGCTCAAGTGGTAATATGATTTTAATGATCATTTTGTAGCGTTCTCCAGTGTATAAACTGACATTTCTCCCTATGACTCTGTATTCTGAGCCCAGTTTCACAGAGAAGAAGCAAACCCGACTTCAACATTCAAAACATCCTGTATGAAACGTACAGGTGACAGCAGACAGACACTATGACCACAGACAGTCTGTGATGTTCACCGCTCTCCAGAAACAGAAACAGAGACACAGGCACATCAGATTGAACCCAGGTCTCGGCACAGCTCAGGCACCATCAGCCAGCGTTTACATCCAGCTGGACCCAGCTGCCGTCTCATCCCAGATATCACCACGGCTCTTTGCCATTTTGCCACCCAGCTTGCTTGTTTATTTTCCTGGTTACCTGCTGGTGTACAATAATACACACAGCTCAAGCTTAAATGGCCACAGCCAACATCAGACAGAATCTGACAGCAGTCCGCTGGTGACTTCCCCCTGCACTCATCCCTGTGGTCGTCCCTGACAGATGCCTCAGCGCTGACAACACACTGCAACAGCACCATAAGTATAATCAGTCTAATTGTCTAAAAATGTGACCTCCACCTTATGAAACACACTGACAGGAACATGAAACATCTAAATAAAAGGTGGGTGTCCCTGTTGTCTGGTGAGATCTGAACAAATCAAACATCTGAATTGATCATACCAAAAACTGCTGGCATTTAAATGCAGTGAAAGAGTGACAAACAGAGCGAGGGGGTGCGTTCGAGCGCAGTGGCAGCACACCTGAATGGAACACATGGCTGCATCAGTGCCAAACTATTCCGGCCTTTAGGCTCGGACTGGAGTGAAAACAGCAAACAGAAGAAAAAAAAAGATCTGCATACATGTTGAGCATTATTTCCACTTTTCCCCCTCTATACCCACGAGTTATCCAGACTGACTCACATGCTGTTCTCCCACTGTGTTAGCTGTGAAAAATGAAAATGACACAATCATTCCAGAGACAGTTTGGAGACATTTATGTCTCTTTACATCTCGCTTTTAAGCACAGGTCACAATTATTATAGAGTTGTGCATAAGGTGAAACTGAACCAAAACACTGGAATGAGGGCAGACATAATCTCACATAGCTGGACAGCCCCTGGACCCCCTGTACTATAACTCAGTGGCCCCCAGCATGGAGTTTGGGCCCCTTACAGCAGCAAAAACTTGGGAATTTCAGCATAACTGCAAATCCTTGAAAACAACAGAGAGACCATTCTGTTGAATTTCCACCTTTGTGCCAAAGCTCGTTCCTAAATGCTGTGCGTGGTTTCCAGTTTGAGCCTGGGGCCCCTGTTTTAACGTCCCGGGGCCTTCCCAGGCTGAGGCTGGGGGCTGCGGAGCAACACCAGAACATTCCTGTGCAGAAAGACCTCAGCTCGTGCTGTTGTTCACAGTGAGAGGAAAGAACGTCCCCTTGTCTTTAGCCCTCACTTTAATTAACACACTCGTGACGGAACTTTTTCCTCAGCAACAAGTCGTGGAAATAAATCACAGCACCACTCCCCTCCCCAAAAAAGTAAGTCTCAACTTACCATGTGATAGAAGTCGCAAGAATAACTCAGATTGGAGAGTAAATCCCGTCAAACGACAACTTTTAAAGTCCCTTTCTCGGTTAATGAGCGCATAGAGAGAGCCGAGGAGTTCAGTGAAGACGGAGGAAGTGGGTAAATATGATGAAATGTGCCTCCATTTTCTCCCCAGACTCCAAGCAGGATCAGAAATGCAGCACAAAGTTGGACACTCGCTGCATTGTTAACATTCCACAGGTCACGTGACGGACCGACGCACGTCAGCACGGACCCGAAGATCGTCTATTAAACTCATGCCTCACTCGGTGGCTTACATTGAAAGAGAGGCGGCTATTGGAGTGTAGTGACCTGCGTATCTGAGAAGTCATGTTGGGTAAATGTGATCCCGATAATGGGAGTCAGTAAAAAGCAAGCTGTTATTTGCTTGATAGCTAATATCAGCATTAACGAATGCTACCTTTTCTGAAACACTGATTGAAATATTTTGTTGTAATATCAAAGCCTGAATTCAGCTAATTTGTACGAGTTTAATTAGTTTTGGCATGATTCTAAAGGCAAAACTATCAAATGTTTGCAACATGTGAAACCATACAGTCCAGTAACTTGTGATTGCCATTTCACCCGTCATGAACATTTTAAACTGAATGATTGAAAAAAGAGATATTAAAAATATTTGAATTTTCACTTGAAAGGAGAAGTGGTGCAGAATAAAATGGGGAGAGCTCACAGTGATTAGGATTAGCATTGGCAGCCTGGGACATATTTGGAAACATGACTGTATAAAGTGCATCTTCAGGCCATACCTCTGATCCTCATAATGACAAAAACATCCTATTATTTACGAGCAATGATGGATGACATTTATAAAACTAATAAGAGAATCTTTAGAAAATCATAGTGTTGCATCTTGCATTGCTGCGCTCAGTCAAAGGAACCAAAGGCTAACATTTTAAACTCTACAAACAGCAACAGAGTGAGAGCTCTTTCTTCTTCCTCCTCTCTGACCGCACATATTCAAGGAGGGGCTTCCTCCAATGCATTTCTCTCCTTGATATATCAAAAAGTATCAGTGCATTACTCAGTCACTGCTGCCTGGCCTTGGAAGGGAACTTCACCAATGAGCCAAAGGCCACGAATCAGTGTGACTGCAGAAGGAATATTCTCTATTATCACAGCATCAAACACATGGACAAAAGAGGGGACATCACATGAAAGACAAAGCTTCCTGGATATATTTACAGGACACACACACACACACACACACACACACACACACACACACACACACACACACACACACACCTCCTCAGTATTGAGGAAGAATCAAAAGGCTGTTGAATTTCCCAAACTTTAATTTTTCAGTCACAGAGGCCATAATGAGGAAAAACTGAAGAAGAAACGAAACCTTCGGAGGTTACACATCATGGAAGTACATGCACCCATAACGATACAGGCAAACAGCATGGCAAGAGATGTGAAGAGTGAGGTGTTAGACAGAGGAGAAACACAAAATGACATCAGCCGGTTTGTCTGTGAACGTATGGCATTCATCTCTACCTAGAAGCTCTTTGTTTAACAGTAGGAGCTAAAGAAAAGGGAACCATCAATAGACGGATAAATTATTTTGGAATAATAATCAACACTACAACTCTTCCTAATATAAAACCCAAATGTAGTGTTATTTCTGCTAGAACGTTCCAGTTTCAAATACCATTCATTCCACAAAGGCTTTGCTGTTGTTCACACTGGTGTCAGACAGGTCTCACCTTAGAACAATCCTTTGAATGCAGGGAGTGATGCCTTTCATGCTTTCAGAGGCAGAAATACAAATAAAATAAAAATAAAATAAGAACAAGGAAAAAGATGTCCTAGTACTCATCACATGCTCTTGCTTCCACTTTTAAATTATTAGTCTCAGCAACTCTGCTCCAAAGCTTTTCTTCCTTGTCCTTTAAGGATCAAGCACTTAAGTCCACCAGTGCTGACATCAACATGGTGAATCAAAGATGTAACTTCAGAAAGGAAGCATGTCTGTCCATCAGAACAGCACATGGATCTCTGAAGATAAGAACTACTTAAAGAAATGATTATTTCTGAAAAGTTTCATCAATTTTTCCACCAACCTTAGCAGTACTGACTCATTTTCATGTCCCTGGTTTGTTTGGAGTAAACGGAAGACTGATTGGGTTGTTTGTATTAGCAGTGATAACAAAAAAAAACATCAGGGGTGGAGAAAAAAATCTGTTTAATGTGCTGAAGGAACCTTTAGAGTATTTAATGTGAGCACATGAAAACCATGAGCGGTCAGGACAGCCTCACAGTCATCCATGGAAGGGAACATCTGGCGGCATGAGAACAGAAGGCACATTCCTCTTTGGGCTTCCGTAGCGAGCCCATCTGAACCTCACACTGCTTCTGAAGCAACAACTTTTAAAGGCCGGCACCAGAACTGAGCCGGTTTAGTCTCTGTTGTTGTAACAAGCTTCCCACGGTGTGAAAAACCTTTCCCAATTAATTTTAGGCCCTGAGCCAAAGCACAAGAACCACTGCTGTAATGTTTAATCCCTCAAAACATTTCCCCTAAGAGAGACTTAGAATCTATGTAGAATTACTTGGCCTGATTTGGAATTTATAGCCGTTAACTGACAGAAAAGTGATCAATATAAAACATAAAATCTAACGGAAACATTTCTTACCGTCCACAAACGAACTGTATGAATACTGTTAATATGTGCTTTGTTATAACATATGAGATGCTGTTGTTGACTGACCACACCAGAGAAGAACTGTAAGCATATTGTATGATAGAAAATGGCTGATTGATTTGTAACAGCAGTACCAGCTTTACAAACTAAGGCACCAGCAATGCAGGACAACAAACGATGTGTTGCAATAAGCAGGGTCTTGATTTACACATTGACATCATAATTGGATCTCAAAATATACTGTATATCAAAACTGAGTTTCCAGTTCATGTGACTACATGTAAGCCCATAACTTTGCTTAATTTGGCAAACTATTAAAAACATCAAAAATGCATTTCTTGAAAACAGCCTGCAGCCTTGTGCTGCAACAGACACGTCTCTGTGGGACGTGCTCATGGCTCCAAACACTTACAATCAATTAGAACAGAACACACTGAACAAAGCCAATGAGAATTACACAGTCACAAATTAAAAGTACATTCTCCGAGTGCCGAGGCTGACGTGCTCGTCCGAACAAAGCGTTAATTACACCTCGTCAGCCACACTTCAGTGTCTGTGGGGACAAAACCCACTCTGGTCGCCCGTGGGAGATCGTTCTATAATGCCTCTCTTTCAGTCGCTTGTAATGATGCTTTGATTGAGCGTGACTGGAAAGAATTGCAGAAGCAAATCGAGGAGAATGGAACTTCATTTCAGCGCACAAATGCCTGCACATCAAGTTTCTGTTTGAGAACTGCTCCCTGCTGTGTGATGTTAGCCCAGAATAAGCTTGAGTAAAATGAACCAGGAAACATGGCCAATAACAGTAAACTCTCCTTCCTCACCAGCACAAAAACATCTTTCAGACATCTCAAGCTTTGTTTTAAATAAGAAGGCATATTGGCAAAACACTGACCTGGAACACTTAAAAAAAAAACTAATCTTGACCTGTGGTGAAAACTACTTATCTTTTTGGTCCATTTCAGTTATTTTTACCACCAAGCAGCTTAAGTTTCTGCAGGGAGGGCTGTTTATTCTGTGTACAAATCATCCATACCAGTAAAGCCCTGTTGAAGATGACATCTGACATTCTATGACCTGTGGTAAACTTCAGGAAATGAGCTGTTTCTACAAAGCCAGAGCACAGCAGACCCTGACCATATGGGACTAAATGAGTCTGTGGGTGGTAACAGGTAACTAATCATCCCATGACTGCACTCTACTGTTAGAAAATCTAGCTGGTGGGCAAAAATGTGTGAAAATGCCAATACAGGTTGGTTTACACTCTGCGCGGTGAACAGGCAGAGGAAGCTCTGAGCTATGAACCGCTTCACTATGCATGCTGCTCTTATTTTAACCTGCTTTATATCTCTTTGTATTGTGTGTACTGTTCTTGATTTGTAGGCAGGTAAGCAACAAAACTGTTGATTCAACCAATACACTCCCTTTCTGCAACAGAGGGAGGGAGTTATCGGTGGAGCCAGCTGCTCTAGTGTGTGTTGCAGATGAAAAAAAACACTCGCAGACTCTCGCATGGCACAGGATTGGATTAGTGGGAACATTGCACCACCAAAACAGGTTACATACCTCACTATTTACAAAGGGCTAAAGTTACATTTTACTCACACTGTTATCATTCAGAGCTGAAATTAAAAAAAAGAACTAATAACATCCTTTGCAGGCCTGCCATTCTTTGTCAGTTGAGTTGCATAACTTAATGACATCACGTCTTAGCAATGTGGTTTCTGGATTTGAGAGAAGTGCTCTAATCTCCAAGTACAGACCGACCTAGATAAGAGGGAAACACATACACTGGAAGTGTAAATTAAAGGAGAAATCAATTTTCTGTAGTAATCATGTAGCGTGTTGACTCAGGGACGTGGTGGGAGAACATGGAATAAGGTCCAAAGCAGTAAAGGGAACTGAAGTGCCAGACCAGCATTAAGGAGCACGAGGCGTTTCTGTACGCATCACTCCAGCGGAGCGGCAGAGATGCACAGGTTGTTTAAGGCACAGGCGACTTGCACAATCTTATCAAAGGTCGAGAGGTTCGACGTGCGCTCCGAGGCCGTGGTGAAGGGGCTCTCGACAGGGCCCGTGAGCATGGCGTACCTCTGCTTCACCATGGAGATCACCCTGTCCACGTGCCTCTGCACACTCGCCGTCTCAGAGGACGCATCAGCCGGCGGCGAGCCCTCTGAGCTCCCGTACGCCTCTCCTTGGTAGCTGCCTGCAATTTTAAACAGGGCTCCACGGGCAGCCACAGAATCTGCAATGTCGAGATCGCGACTCGCCAACACGACATCGCCTGGGAGAAGCTTACACAGAAGGCCGCAGCCCTCAGCCAGGCTTTTGTCACTGACGTTTCCCAGCACGCCCCTGGAGACGAAGGTGACGACGCCTTGCGGAGCCACACCAATCAGATATTTTAACACATTGTAACTCGTCCCCACGCCCTGACAGCTTGGCACCACCCTCTGTTGCTGTTGCTGCTGGTTGCCCCGGGAAACCGGCTCCTCAAAAGGCACCGTGAAACAGTCTACGATGACAGCACAGTCAGGGTGGGAGGTGCGCAGAGCTGCCGGAAGGTTTTTCCGGAGCTCGGCTCTGGAGGGCCAGAAGACGGCCGTCGGCACCAGAGTGGAGGACATGATGCTAACCATCTGGTGCACTGTCCGGGTCACTGTGCCCACTTTCACACCGAAGCGGTAGGCCAAGTCTTGGTTGCGGAGGTCCAGACGGAGTCGCATCAGTGTCAGCAGCAACTGCTGGAACTTGGAGAGCTTCACGTTTTTCATCCCGTCCATGTGAGGCGCCAGCAGCCACATGACCGTCTCTAGGACAAAGTAGTTGGGTAAACCAGTGTAAAACTTGACTTTTTCTGCATCGTTCTTCAAGGAGCTCTCAGAGAGGGACATTTTCTCCACGGACTCCCTGAGGCTCTGGTTCTCCTTCTTCAGGGCCTTCAGGATGTCATCAAAGTTAATTGGTACATCAGACGTCTGAGCGAAGCTCCCTTTCTTGCTGTCACTCATAGATTCATCTTCCTCGTCATCGTCTCCATCGGTGCTGAGGGATGAGGATGCACTTTCCTCCACGATGGCCTCCTGCTCCCTCTCCTCAGGATGCTCTTCCTGGCCCCGCTCCCCCACCACAGACCTGCCCTGGCCCTGCAGGAACAGCAAGGCGTTGGCCGCCTCCACGCGTGCCTCCTGCTTGTCCAGGATCTCCAAAGCACCTGGCTCTTTCATCTCTGGGGATAAGGGAGCTGTTGTGAACACAGAAGGAACATAATCTGGCGAACGCGGATTCTTCACCTGTTTACCTGCATGTAGAAAAAGAAGAAGTAGTAAATGGGGAGGAGGTGAAAATATCGATAAAAAAGAAGCGTCTGTTTATGGCACTTCCCCCAGTAACAGTCTACTGAAGTCAGCAGGGATTCAGACAACCTGTAGTAGGCAAACAGCCATGTTTGTTCCTTGCCTGAGCTGCTACACTGTCCCACTGAAAAAGAGCAAAGCAAGCAGTTTGATGGCAGCTAAAGGAGCGACAGATTTCCAGGGTTAGGCTGAGGATAAAGATCTACCTCATGAGGTCTCTTGTGGGTGATAGCTCCAATTATGAACAGTGACTACACAGAAGTAGGATTTTGCACCAAAAAAGAGTTAACATTGATGAATTATTGTAACCTCATCAAACGGGTCTGAATGATTTTGCTGTTGAGAAATACCGTCCACTGTTCTGTTATAAAAAGGAAAAACTTCATGTTATGAATCAGAGTGCAACTTTGGGAGAATAATATGATTAAAAACAACTGTATATAATGAGCAGGATGGCAAGCTATGATGAAACAAAGAGGTGTGAAAATAACATGTATCATTTAAGTTTATTTTTAATTCAAATATGAACTAAACAGACTTTAGTCTCTTGTCCAAACAGCTTTAACAGAACTGGCACGTCACTGAGATGAGTTAATGAAATGTAAATACCTTTAACAACAAATAGAGTTAAAGTTTAATAATCATTATTCTCAATTAATCTTAACACTTAAAGCCTCACAACTGCAAACAGCTTTCTATTAGTATCACTGAAACTGATTACTTTTTGCATTTTTGCCAAGCTTAGCAAGGTGAGGTATTTAAAACCCCCAATTTGGCCTATGAAAAAATAAGAAAGAAATGGAAAATTAAGCTTTACATGAACGCCTGAATCATGAGTATTATCCACTGTAATATGCACTCTAACCGCTGAATTTAACCAAAGACATCTTTACAAAAATAACCCCCCCCCATGTCTAAACGTCTTAAAGGAAATGCACTCTGAATCCCAGCATGAACCTGACCCGGGTCCAAACAAACAGTTGGGATACTTCTTACTGCAGGCTGTACTGCATTCGTACCTGAGATGAAGTGAGTACTACACAGCCGACTGCCGTCGTTCGGCACCCAGCCCTCTCGATTCACGGCAGCTATCCAGCGCTGCTTCCTCTCCGGGTCCCGGGGGAAGCGGTAGAAAGATAAGGTGGTGCCCGGTGTCCTTCTGTTCCTACAGCCTGCCACCACACATGTGTGAACCATAGTAAGGCCACGGAGAAGCGTGGAGGTGTGCGCGGCTATTTGTTGGGTGTTTTGACTCCCAAAATGGTGGCCAACCAAAGAGTGAAAAAAAATGCTGTGCCGTCATCAACGGTCGTTTGCTTTCGGCGATCTCATTGGATCATCTCATGGCGACGTCACTGACATGCGATCCTAATTCACGCGGTACTGCATATAAGCTAACGGCCTGAAAGCAGTTAATCAGACGATATATCGTGGAAATGACCGAAATGTGAACTATAAGTGGCTTCAGGATGCGAATAAGAGGAAGGAATGGGGAAAAAAGACCAAGAGGTCGCAACAGCAAACATTAGCGAAAAGCTTCATGAAGATATTTAGCTACATGCTAATACTCGCTGACGTTACCTGGTTACTTTCATTAAGCAACTTCGTTCCAGGGATGCCAAGCTAACGAGGACAGAACATGGGATCACGTCGCCTAGCTTTCACTGACACCACACGACTTCTGCAGATCGTTTGAAGCAGACTAGTGTAGTTCTGCTGATCATGAATCACAAGTGAACACCAAGTTTGTCTGCGGTGTAAGCAGAAAGCCACTGGTTCTGGCTTTTTGCGGAAAGACTAAACCTCACTGCACAGATGCTGCATGGCCAAGTGTATGCGGACGGTAGCTGTCCTCTGTATTTTGGGTGTGGGGCTCTTCATTTTTCGCAGCTCCCGTGTTATTGGTCTAGGCTTCTCAGGGGGTCTAATGAAGGGAAGGGAAATCCTAATGCTACATGATATAGTGGAGAGGGAAAGTGCTTGACACTAAACAGAAGTTGATAAAACAACCTCACCACAAGATCAAATTAGTAGTTATTAGTTCTGAAGCGTCCCAGTGTATCACATGATCTTCATCAGCTGATGGAGTTTGCCCAGTTGGCATGGATCTGTAGATATCCACATTTCCACATATCAAATAGCAGCTTCAAAGTCTTGTGTGCCTGTTTCCACACTGATGTGACAGAATATATAATGCCTGGGTCCCCACTGGTCACTGGAAGTCAGCTGTTACACTGGGGCCACAGTGGGCTCTTAATTATTAATGCTGTAGACTGGAGTCTAGATCATATACTGAGTCATTTTTCATCCATCATTAGTTTTTCATATGCTATTAATAGTCTTCAGAAAGCTAATTTCCACATTATGTGGAGCAATGTGTTCTGATTTTATTATATACAGGTCAGTTTAAAGCTACAGAAGTGCAAATCATTAACACGTCATGCATCAGAACTATTTACAATCAGACTACAAAAGTTACCAAGACTGCTCTCTCTGCTAAAGGTCATTAGTGAGGATTCCTCTAGTGAAGGGCTCTTTCTTTACAGTGTATATTGAAGCAGGCACAGATCAGCACCTCATTAACTCAATGTTAGATGGATGTTCAATCAGGTTTCTGAGTCTAGATCAGACTACATTTAGGCTTGGACAAAGTGTAATGCATCCAAGCTTCAGTTGTGTGTGCTCAGTTTGTACACAGAGGTGTTCCTGGATCCTCTCACTTGTGTCAGCCTCTTGAGCTCGGTTAGACAGAGGAGGTACAAAGGGGTCTTGGCTCCTGCGTTGGTAATCTTCCTCAGCTCCTCCATGTGAAACTCTGTCTTTCCTCCTGCAGAGGGCACCACAGAAAAGCAACCAGATGCATCACACAGCTGCTACATCCAATACATGCTCCCCATAAGTGCCATGGTGTTGTTTTGTTAGGGTTCAAGCCCTGAAGAGGCAGAGCACAGTAGTGGATGTGCCAGTTTATTATTATTATCATTATTAATTATTTGAGTTCAGTTTTTTCTGCCGCAACGGCTCAAATTGCCAAGAGATGGAATGAGTTAGAAACATGAAACTCAGCCCCATTGCGGAAATGGAATAGAAATAATATGCACGTGCTTCCCAAGAAATAGTAGCCCAATTGGTCAGATGGTGGCGCTGTTATTAAGGCCCAAAAAATTCCATTTTGGGAAGGCCACACCCTTCACAGCATAAGTCATAACCATAATGTGAAGCCTGATAGCTGCTTGTTGCTGCTGGCTGCTTTAGTTTGGGCTCACTGAGCTGCTTCATTCTGCTGAGTGACAGAGCCGACACCATTCATGTGATCATCTGCTCGTGAAACACTCCAATAAACCAACACTTTTCAGCTTCTATATACTTAAACTGGAGGCATCAGCTTGTTTTGGTATCTCAATTGTCCTGACGGAGTTGTGAGTGATGGGAGGTAAGTGCAAACATATTAAAGCCAAATTAATGTTAAACTGATGAAAATGGGAAAACACTCAGTTGAACTGTTTCTAGTGGCAACAGCTGCCGGCAGTTAAACTGACAGAGCAGCGTCTTTTGTCTACTCTCCAAATGGCCTTGTTGGATCATTATCTATAAGTACTCCAGTGACGTTGTGTAATTTGAGATAATAAATTTGTTTTATTGCATTCAGTTTAGTGTGGACCAAGCTGGCCATTATACAAGCTTTCACTGGTGATGCATTGTTTCCTCCTGGCATTATACATTGGACAATGTAACCAAGGTTTGTGAATCCAATTTCCTTATTACTGCACTAATTCATTGTGACAACAACCACTGGTGTAATTCTTACGGCGCCTCATCTTTTTCTATGTTGCAATCACTAAATCATTAAATTTGTTCAGTTTTAGTTTATATTGTAACAGTTTTTCTTTCTGTGGCAACGTCTGCTTGCTGTCTGACACCTTTAGGCTACTCACTGTCAGTCACTCAGTTAACATGCACCAGCACACATCATGTGGAAGAAAATACAACAGTTTACATGACAGTTAAATATACCACATGTACATGCAGCACTTGCACTGTGCTTCACTCCCACGGTGAAATAACCTTGCCACTTGAGCCTCGACAGGCATTACTTCACACTATGCATATCCATCTTTTATGCTGATAGTGCTGGTAAGCAAAAAAGGTTAAAGGGTGTAACCCGGTGTCGGCAGTACCCTCTATAGTCCCTGATCAGTTACTATAGTAGAGTTTATTGATCCAGCTGATGTAGTTGATGTCTACTATTACAATGAGTGCTGTGAGTGTGATATCAGATACCGTGTAATACTGCCCTGTGGTGTAAATTAACTCCTAAGATAAAACAGTCACACGCTGCTTTTGAGTCCTGTGAATGCTGTGTATTCTACTTTCATGGTTATTTATTGGGAGGGATTATGGCTTGACTCAGGCTGTGGAGGAGCACTGACTACTGAGTGGCATGGGCAGCTCTTTGTATTAGTAAACATATACAGCGAGTACTAATGGACTATACCACATGATCTTCTATAGCTCAAAGATCACCAACACTGACACGTCATGGCTCTATTCCTCCAGGGTTTATGCAAGTGGCAGCCATTGCTGTTAGTTGATGGACATCAACAGTCCCAACCAACACAAATCTCTATTAGCATCAGTCATCAACATATCAGCTTTTCTTTGACTGTGAAAGAAGTCAAAGTAATGCTGGATACTATTTTGCAGATAGTAAGAGCTCCTCAAATTCAATGAAATAAACCTATGAACTGGCGTATTTGGGACACTGTTTTTTTCATCCAAACAAGTTCCTGAGGCAATGGCACACTAATGTATGATTAGTGGTTACAAAGATAAACATAATGTCATGTATTTTTTTATAAATCCTTTAACTTTGAACCACAAACAAGACATTTGGGCAATATCCTAATTTATTCACGCTGATCAGAAGTGAACTGCAGCACTGACCTGGACACTCTTGCGTGAATTTGTTGATGTTGTGGATGGACTGGTTGAGGTTGTGCAGAGTCATCTGCCTCAGGTAGCCGGGTAAACTCTGGAACTCGCTCTCTGACACCACAGACACACTCTCAGCACTGGGAAGAGGATTGGATGGAAGACAATGTGTTACAATTTCAGTCCCAGTTAAAATAAAAAAAAAAATACAGGCATTAATGATTTCAGGACAGAATAAAGAAAACAACTAAATGGAAAGAAATAAACATCAATCAGAATTAGAAACAGACAGGATAGACAAATCTAACCACCTCAACATTCCTAAATCTAGGGGAAATGTATATTGCATCTCTGAATAAAACAGAAGTCTGATCTGGTTTGCAACTTTAAAGTGAGATTCAAGAAAAAGAAAATCTTAGAGAAGGCGTCTCCACCCTTATCAAAAGCCTTTTTTCAAAGAGGATCAATCCATGGCTACAGAGAAGTGGTTTTCTGGGTGACCTTACTTGTTTTTATCTTTTCCTGGCCTGACATGTGAGTTCACAACTGCCATGGCAGTCTTCTTCAGCTGAGCCTGGGACACAAGCTACGAAACAAAAGAGACATAATAAGTGAAAGTTGTTGTTGATGTTCTGGATAATTCAAGTTGGGTTCTTTGGGTCATTAGATATAATCATAGGTAGCTGGAAGGCAAATCAATCTCACTTTACAGATGTCCTGTGTAACAAAGCTGAGGTCTGGCATCTCTGGGGTGCTGGGCTCTTGGAAGCCCATCCTGAGACGAGGTGTCCCCAGAGTGAACTCTTGGGTTGGTCCATCCAGCTCCAGACCATTGACAGTGGGCTCCTTGCTCGCCTTTTTATGCTCAATAGTCTTGTGCAGCATTTTGTCTCTTCCCTGGAGGTCAACACGAGACAGGTCAGCAGGCAGGCAAACAGTAAAGAGGTTAGAGTTCATGCTTTTATATGAAGTCTGTGTTTCACTGCACAAGAGTCCAAAGCAAAGATTAGAAATGACAGCTCATGTGTGCCTCCCATGACTGACTTTATGTGAAACAATGCATCAGTAAAATACAGGATATTGACAGCAATGACACCTTTATTGATTGTGGATTTGATCAATTTGCCATTTTCTGAGAAATTAATTTTATCATTGTTATTGGCTAAAGCCAATTTTATGATAAGTAAGATAAGGTGGTTCTTTATTGATTGTCCAGAGGATAAATTAGGGTGTTAAGACCTCAAGGTAACACAGAAACTTCAAAACCATCATCAATGAAATGTTCTACATACATACGCTCATTGTTTGTACCTTTGTGGTGCTGATCAGTTGGTTCATGTATGTGGTTTCAAACAGCTCAGGGGTGGTCAGCAGGTTTCTAGGATAGCCAGAGGATTCCGGGTCACCGTTGAGTTGCACAGGTGGAGAGCAGTGACCATTTGTCTTTTTGATTTTGAACCCCGGGGTGTAAAACACAGGCGAATCTGGGGACTTCAAGTTGTCTGCTGAAGGCAATAAGACCAATGTGATATAAGTGGATAGTAAATCATGTTTCTGTTCTGTGCTTTCATTTTTTTTGCAAAGAGATGGTGTAATTTTTTAAATGTATTGAAAGTATTATGTATATGCATATAGCATATATAGCAGAAGAACAAAAAACATGCTGTGATTCCTTCCTGAAAAACACAAGCTCGAACAGCTTCATACCTTCAGCCTGCAAACTCTCCATTAGTGTATTCACTGGTGGCACTGGTATGTTGTGTGATGGCCTGTAAAGGAAGAACACTTACTGTTGAATGCAGTAATAAACTGACTACAGGCTCCTGAAAGTTCTTTAGCACAGCTGCTGCAAATGCTGCATGTTGCCAGTGAAGGTAAATAAAGGTCATCCACCATGTCCGTTATGTAATGCACATTATGCTCTACCCTGGGGGCTTTTCAACGTTCCTCCGGAGCAGATCCATAGTGAAATCATTGTTCAGACACATCGTGTGCTCTGAGATGCCAAAGTCATGCATCTGGGGTGTCTGCAGCTCATCATCATCCATCCGCAGGGCACGTTTGGGAGTTATGGGCATGGGCGGCGGTGCAGGCGTGTTGAGTGAGGGGTGAGGGAGGCTCATCACGGGCATCGGGGGCACTTCAGAGCACCACTCCGCCCCAGTTAGAGCTCTCGTCAGCTCCACCTCAGACAGGCCGAAGTCAGACAGGCGTGGGGTTCGCAGCACGTCAGTCACGGGTGGCGGTCCCGCTCTCGGAGGTGTTGAGGAGCGATTACCTCCAGCCTCCTCCTGGCCTCCCCCTTCTCCTCCTGCTGACTTAGTTTCATTCTCATCAGCCACCTCATCTTTAGCATCTTTAGCATCTGACTCCTGACCTTTGGCCTCTGTGTAACAAACACAAACACATAAAAACACATTTTGAATGCACACATTTCCTTCAGCCTATAGCGCTAAGTGCTGACAACTTCATTTGCCAATTTTTGGGACAGTACCCATTATACTCTAAAAACATTTGAGCTGAGCACACCACTTGTTCTATTCGAGCTGTTCATAAAAATACCTTCAACTTGCAGCACATCTGAGCGCAAATCTGGCCCGGTCAGAGCTCTCGTCAGCTCCACCTCAGACAGGCCGAAATCAGAGAGCCGCGGGGTCCGCAGCACGTCAGTGAAGGGTGGCGGTCCCGTTCTCGGAGGCGATGAGGAGTGATTACCTCCAGCCTCCTCCTGGCCTCCCCCTTCTCCTCCTGCTGACTTAGTTTCATTCTCATCAGCTACCTCATCTTTGGCATCTGACTCCTGACCTTTGGCCTCTGTGAAAGAGAAAGACACAAAGACATTTTCTTTAGCTAATTGTTGGGAACAGCAGACACAGTGACTTAAACACGTCGTACCGCAGTAAATCTTCAGTACTAGATTTAACTGCTGATAAACATATGTACAATGTAGCTATCTCAATTCCAGATTACCCAGTATTGCATTAGCGGGAGACACAAGTAAACAACCAGCGTCCCTTTTGGATGCAAAAGTAAACAATCTGAGCTACAACAGACTACATTCTTTCATAGAAGACACAGAATATATAACATATATACACAGTATTTGGAGGAGAAAAGAACTATGGAACTATCAACAGTGAGCAAAAAACTGTCAGGTTTAGCCAATGTAGATTTAGTACCTACAAGTAGTACATCAGCTTTTATCACTATTAAGTTAAAGTTGTATGAAAGAAAGTTGTATGAGAACCACGATCTAATTTACAGTCAGCAGTCATAAAGGGAAGTGAGCGGAAGAGAGGAAGGAGGCCAGGTGGACAGATGGAGCTGGATGTCATCTGCATAACACTGAAATTGAGTGCTGATTGTCCTAAAAATATGGCTATGGGGTAGAAGATAAACAATAAATAGAAGGGGACCCACAACAGAGCCCTGAGCAGACAAGATCTAAACCAGGTAAGATAGGTGCTGATGATTCCACTGGAAGTTAATCTCTCCAGGAGGATGTTTAATGAGACGGTATCGAAGCTGCACTCAAATCAAGAAGGATGAGCTGTATGTAGGATTGTAGTATCTTTCGGAGTGCATAGGAAAATCAATATATTGCTGTGATCCAAAGCTATCCAAGCACGGTGTAAAGTCTCCTGTAAAATCATTGTTTACGTTACCCATATGTATATCAAAAATCACCCAATAATATCATATTAGGGACCAAGACCGTGAGAAGAATAAAAAAAACAACCTGAAAATTAATTTACGAAATCATTATTGAGCTTCGGTGATCGATAACAGTGACCAGTAGAGTATGATTTGGCCCATTGATTTGTAAAGCAATGGACTCAAATGAAACATGCATGGGCACAGATATAGAAAACATTCGCCACTTTTACTGAGTATCATGACACCACCCCCTCTGCCAGAGGGACAGGATGGGCCGCTACAAACAGACCCAGTATAACTGTGTCTCTAAAAACATTTGAGCTGAGCACACCAGTTCTTGTGTTTAGGCCGTTCATAAACATACTTTTAGCTTTCAGCTCTTCAGAGCACCACTCCGCCCCAGCCAGAGATCTTTTCAACTCCACCTCAGACAGGCCAAAGTCAGAGAGCCGCGGGGTCCGCAGCACGTCAGTCGACGGCGGCGGTCCTTCTCTAGGAGGCGATGAGGAGTGATTACCTCCAGCCTCCTCCTGGCCTCCCCCTTCTCCTCCTGCTGACTTAGTTTCATTCTCATCAGCTACCTCATCTTCAGCATCTGACTCCTGACCTTTGGCCTCTGTGTAAGAGAAAGACACAACAAAAAACGCATTTTGAATGCTCACATTTCCTTCAGCCTATAGATCATTTTAACTTTAACAAACAGATAAACTAAGTTAGACCCCATAAACACAGCTACAATCATGACTTACTGGTTGGTCTCTGGGTGTCTTGGGGTGCTTGATAGCCGTATTTTTCCCAGTGTCCCCTCAGTGTCTGGATGTCCTTAGTGACCCTCTGGTCCATCACCATACAGGCTTTAATGAAGCGACTCACCTCAGTCTCCCTTGTTTTCTGCTGAGCCAGCTGCTCCTGGATCTGCCCCTGTGTGAGGACAGACCACAGCTGGCAAGTACACTCTTTTCAAAGGTTAACAGGCCCACAGACTTACAGTATATTTGACAATAGTCTTCACAAAACATTCTGAATTAATAGATTAAAAAAAAAACTTTTATGCTTAATGAGCAAATTTAAGCACTGTAGTTAACATTGTGTCATTTGCTATTAGCATCATAATAACAGTAGATGTGTCGATTACACTTTTTGGTAGTGTCAGCTAAAAAGTTTGTTTTATTATCTAGAAATAATAAAGTAACATAGTGCGCTCATCAGTCTGCAACACTGGAGTGAATGAAAGGCAACACGTTTGACTGTGTCGTTAACAGACGCTACCTTCAAACAGCAGGATTAATGAACAGTTTCCATTATGACGTCTCTGTACCTTTAGCTCTCCGACCTCACAGTTCAGTTCGTGATACGCTCGCATCGCTCTCGCCGTGGTTTCTGAAATAAGAAGGAAGCCGTATTGACACACAGGAACTAGTTGAATGATTTATACATATAATGGTTTTCAGGGGCTGCACAACAGGCTTGCCTGTCAGTGTGTCACTCACCGCTGTCACCGTCGTTATTTCGATTCTCAAATGTGTGCTGGAGTTTGGCCGTTTCTGATTCCAGAGTCACCGCCACCTTTTTCAGCTTGGTAAAGAACCGTGTCGTCGGACCCGGGTCCATTTTCAGACAAGTGTCAAAATAATGCAAGAATACATTCAAGCCAATTCAAACAAATTCCTGCAGTTACACCACCACATATGACGTTTATTTACCGTCTCTGCTGTGGCGGGCCGGTAAAAATGTTCGATTTTGGCGCCTCTTCCGGCTAAAAGCGGAAGCGTCTTCTTCATCTTGGGTTGTAGGCGCTCGGTGTGTGAATCTTTTCACTCGCGCCCCCTGTGTTGACCGTTAGTATTGTCCCTTTTCAAAAAGCAATACAACGCGCCTAATAACTCATCTGATAACAATGTTTTAATGTTTTTTTCCGGACATCCACGTTGTGCATTGTTGCATCCATTACTTAGAAAGGATTCAACGCCTGTGTGAATAATCAGATTTGAGTGTTTGCAAATTTATGATGAATTGTGGGATAAGAAGGGGCCCCATTATTTGTAAATAAGAATTTAACTGCAATATTTTGAGTTGGGTTTAAGGACAAAGATATACTTTATTTTGTGGATTTGAAGAGTTTCAGTACGGTTTGTACTGGGGTGTTTGAGTGGACATTCAAATGGACTCCTGCTCTGAATTGTGTCAACTGAGCAAGTCAATTAGTCATTTTGCAAGTTTTCAATATGCCTATGTAGAAGTTTCTGTCATATTTGTCTCTGCTTTAAATGGAGGTGTTAGTTTTCATTGGCTCCATGTCAGGTAAATAACAAGTATAGTGTCAGAGGTAAAATAATGAGGCCCTGTTACCAGAAGATGGAGCTGTCTTTCAGCAAACAACAGAAGCCTGGAAAATTGTTTAGATTTGTTTTGCTGTTCTGTCCTCCTGAGACCCAGCCTATTCATTTGTGTCCTCTGTAGTGGACATTTGGTTTTGGTCTGTATCTTTTGACTCATTTGAGCTATCCTACTAAGTCCTGGTGTGCTCAGTAGAGGACACCCTGGCCTTTCCAATGATATCTCATGTGTTTGGGTGGGATGAGGGGAGCTTTGTTTTCATGCTGAGACAAAATGGAGACTGCAGCAAAATGCAAATGCCAAGAAAAGAGAAAAGAGAAGTCAAATATTGTTAAGATATTGTTTTTTAACTATAGTAATCATATATTTTCCTGTTTATGAACATGTCAGGAATCATAAATTGGAGTCAGACTTGAGTTAAACTTGTTGTTAGGAAAAATAATAGCAATGTTGTGAATGTTTAATAATGTCAATTTTGTTCAGTAGTTCGACAAAAGATACAGGCCAAACGTTGAGTTTCATTTAAAAAATGGACTGACATTCTGGTTTTCTTGTCAGCCTGTTATGATTTTGTTGAATTACGGTAAAATCGTTCTGTTGTCCACTACAGTGGACGTGCTGTAAAATCTAAAATAAAAACATTTTTATAAAATTCTAAATTGTGAGTTGTTTTAGCTCCAAAGAGGCAGGAAATCACGCACACAAAAAAAATTAAAAAATAAATAAATAGATAAATAAAATAAAATAAATTAAAAGATACTTTTCCCCTTAGTTCTCAGATGCCACCAGTCTTACAGGAAACAACACCATGACAGAAGTGCAGGAATAAAAAGAACTGTGAATTGTGGGTTTGTGCTCTTGAATCTGGGCTTTTCAAAACTTAATGTCAGGTGCTATTTTAATATTCAAGATAATCAGGCCACAATTCAATGTTAAAAAGAAAAGGGAAGATAAAAAAGAACGTTAACACCTGAAATGACACACTGATGTGAAACAGCAATCTGAAAATGAACAGTGAAATTTAAAATCCTGATATGGAAGATAAAAAAGCTTACATGTTAATTCTCAAATTTAAAGCTTAAACACAAAAGCTTAAACTGCAATTTGTAATTGAAAAAGGAAATGACAATAAATAGAAGATATAAAGCTATCTATTGTTTTATCACTTCCTCCTTGAATTTGCCATTTTCCCATTCTCAATATTAATTTGTCATTTCAAGATTTAATTAATTATTCTGTTTCCTTTTTCTTTTTGAAATTTGAGTTCTGAAATGTAATTAACCCCCCTCCCAATTTTCTCTTTAATTTCCTATTTAAATTCAATTAGTCTTAAATCCATACAGATTACATGGCAGTGTGAAGATAAGTAAACTTACTCCTACCTCCCATTAGTTGTTCCTGCTCCATCCTCCTCTCAAGCTCAGAGAGCTGTGGGTGGAGAACTCTTATCAGGTTAACTATTGTTCAGGAGAGTATAAATATTGGAAAAACTGTGAAGGTCAGTCCAAACAGGCACACCAACAACCAAGGTGAGGCGCAAAAAGAACTCAACAGGTGTCAGGTTTGGTCTGGTGAATGTGTTAGGAGAGCATTGGATAGATTAACACCAAGTTCAATCATTTCTAAATAATGGCTTTCTTAGACCAGTTATTAAGCTTGTGGAGTTAACTGTTCACTTTCTCTGTTGCTAATTTGTCAGAACACAGCTCTTGAGCCATGGCAATGTTTGGAAAGGTTTTGGAGCCAGTGGGCTACATGCAAACTGTGAGGTGAGTTTTCCCTTTCAACATGTCAAACATATGCCAGGTTGAACAAATGCATCTGAATATCTCACAGGCTGCTAAAACAACATATCTTCCAGTTTCATTTCCATTCCACATCTGCTTAATTTACTACACGTGAAAGATTTTTATTAAGTGAATCAGCAGTGTGTGTGTGTGTGTGTGTGTGTGTGTGTGTGTGTGTGTGTGTGTGTGTGTGTGTGTGTGTGTGTGTGCATGTGTCTGGTGCTCAGGGTCCTGGTCCAGGGGATATGCTCCTATTTGGGCGGCAGTGCCACAGCAGAGGAAACTGAGGTGGCCAAGAAGAACCTGGACCACATTGATAAAGAGCTGGGAGAAACGGGTCATGGACTGCTGGACAACCAGGAGGTCCACCAGCTGGAGGACGACCTGACAGTGGTCTACTACCAGCTGGGCACAGCGGTGAGGAAACTGTCCCTGGGTGGCACATGTGCAGTTATAGTGTGTTTATTAGGGCCAACTTCTTGTCTCAGTATTTTGGAGGTATATCAGCTTAGTAAGCGGTGAGCCCAAATGTAAAACTGTAAGACTGTCAGACCTACAGCAGAGAGAATATACAGCTCATGTAACTGCAGCACTAGCTTTGGTCGTTTCATAAGCGTGGTCAAGGGCTCTTGAGGTGGAGCTGTCCTTGAAGAGCAATGAGTGCTCTGCCAATTTTCCTTAACTGATGAATGCCTGTGACTGAACTCATCATGCTAAGCATATTATATAAATGTCAATATGTGACCAGATGTATGATTGAAGCATCTGTTTGGTTCTATCAGACTTAGTATTAACAGGCTTAGGCTTTTTATTTTCTGTGTAATTATTTCAAAATGTGAATAGGAACTGCTGTCCTTTCACTCAGTGTTTATTGGTATGAATCTCTTAAACACAGCAACCATTTCATCTGTTTAGATTGAATTAATTGGAGTGAAGTGTCTGAAACAAAATGTGACTTAGATGATGACAGTAAAAAACATCAAATAACCATAAAGACATATAAATTGATCAAAAAAACAACACAGAGAGATGCAAAATGACTACAAAGACACACAAAAGACCATAGAGAGGCACAAAATGACTACAGAGACAACAAACAATTGCAAAGAGATGTTAAATGACCACAATGACCAGAGGTAAAACAACAACAAAGAGACACAAAATGACCACAAACATCTACAAAAAGACCAGAGAGAGACACAAAAAGAGCAGAGAGATGCAAAATCCTAATAAAGAGACACAAAACCACCACAAAGAGACACAAAACCACCACAAAGAGACACAAAATAACCACAGGGAGATGCAAAATATCCACAAACAGATGCAAAATATGGACAGTGTTGCAAATTGATCATAAAGACATGAAGACCAAAGTTGCAATACAAATGACCACAGATGCAAAAACACCACAGAGAGATACAAAACAAGCCTAAATACATCAAAAAACACCACAATGAGACCACAAACAGATGCAAAATGATCACATAGAGATGCAAAAAGCCCAAAGCTGAGATGCAAAATGACTACAGAGACACAAGATGACCACGAAGAGACGCACAACAACCACAAACAGATGCAAAATGACCACAGAGAAATGTAAAACAACTACAAAGAGTTTAATAATGTAGTTTATTAATGCCTTATTTACTGAGTTTTAAATATTAAATCTTTACTTATTACTTTACTTAAATCTTAACCTCTGCTTGTTTCAGGTAAGGGCCCAGTCAGACTTCACCAAAAAGGAAACAGAGGTGTTCCTGCAGTACATGCAGGACTACCGGCTGGAGAGGCAGTTGACAGCCCTCTACAACCGTCTGATGGGAGTGTCGGCACTGACCGACCAGCCCACGCTGCTGGAGGAGCTCATACTGAGCTGCAAGCCCAAACGCTGGGAGCTGAGGGAGTTCTACTTCAAGGTTTGTGAAGGTGGGGGGTCTTTGTCTTCAACTCATCTCCCTTCAGGGCTCCTTAAAGTTTAATGTCCTGTCATTGTACAAGTCATTATACAGGGGCACACTCCCCTCAGAGGACACACACGCACACACACACACACACACACACACACACACACACACACACACACACAGACAGAGGAAGAAAAATGACATTCACACAAACAATTCTTAAAACTGGAAGTGCAA
Source organism: Chaetodon trifasciatus (assembly GCA_037975065.1). Classification (NCBI taxonomy): domain Eukaryota; kingdom Metazoa; phylum Chordata; class Actinopteri; order Chaetodontiformes; family Chaetodontidae; genus Chaetodon; species Chaetodon trifasciatus. Next base: position 553,487 of record JBBMOE010000041.1, read on the forward strand.
CTAATCTGTCATCAGTATGTTTTCTTCATTACATCACATCTAAATATTAAGAGGCTGTTTCAGATGGCACTTCATCAAAATGATGCAAATATACTCAATCTCCCTGTGGAGAAATTTCTAAGATTAAAAAAAAGCACAACTGAACAGGATTAAATATTCAGTTTCCAGACCAAGAAGATACATTTGACAGAAAAAAATGGAGATCCTGTGGGGAATGAAGCATGCTGCATCGACCCTCTTGCTATGAAAATATACTGAATATTTAATTCAGCAGAGCTGTGACCTTCTGTTGTCTTTCTTATGAGCTGAGTTGGCAAATTTCCTTTTGCCTACACTGTGGGTATGGGAGCAAACATTTTTTATCTACTGAAAGGAGCAACAGCAGAGTGCTGCGATGGCTTTAAACTTCAAATTAAAACAGCAATTTCAAAGCCTGAATATTGTATTCTGTGAGAAACAAAATGACATGACTGTGGTGTCACTAAAATGCCATGAGTTCGAGAGCCACTAAAGCCAGTGTGAGTGCACATATTTTCCTTTCTGGGTAGATCAAATAAAGCTTTCTCTCCTCTTTCATATGCTAAAAAAAAATGATTTCATGAAATCGTGTGTCCAATTGTCCATCTGTCCTCGTGCCCTCGAGCAAGACACACATAATGACCGTCCAGTGTGAGAGGAAATGGACCTTAACAGACAATGCAGCAGTTCCCAACTTGTCCATGATATAAAAGTGATCATGTTATCATCTTTTAAACATGTTTGTGGACTTGACCGAGGTTGGACCAGTATCTACGGCAGTAAAGAGGCAGTTCAAAGAATTAGCAAAATGCTTGTCCATACAAGACAGCTGCTGCTATCACTTTTGTGAGGACAGACAGGGTTTTCATCCTAGAAACTCAAATCAGTCCAGAGTTCACTTATCAAGGGGCTTTAGGGTGTGAGGGAGCCAGCCTCAGTGGATTAGTCTTAATGCTGAAGTAATTTCTGCTTGAAATTGTTGCTGGACGAGTGATTTGTTTGTGTAATGCTCCGTTCAAGGCGCTGCAACCTGATCTGCATAAATGCAATGAGTAAAATAAAAGTCCAACGCTTTCACTGGAGCAGATAATTGCTAAATATGCCCTCACTGTGCAGTCATAGTCATAGTGAAATTAAGCAAATAAACAATTTGATAGAACCAAACTGACTTTAGTCTGTGTAATGAGCCGAGAAATCTAGTGCACAGCCGTAGGTTTTACTGAGAGAGAAGGACAACCACATATGTAACCCTATCCGGGAATCAAAGTCACCACTGTAAGTCATGTGTTCAGACTGGAGAACCTTGTTACACAAAGGAACCACAGCTATGTTTCTTTAACCTTGAAGACCTTATCACGTATAAACATGTTATAAGTGATAAGTTGTCATACTCAGTTTTTCCCTCCTGCTGATACAAGAACACATGCATGTCTTATTTTGTAAATCTGACAAAATCCACATACAATATGATAAAAATACATAAGTAAAATAACCATGCACTCATTCATTTTCGTATCTTACATCTTCAGTAATGTCACCCTAAGGTCTGCAGGCAGTGACAGGCTCTGTGCACTAACCTTGGATAACCTTGCATATCCCTCTTTCCAAAGAGTTTGTGACATCTGCGTGGTTTATTTTGAGGCAGAAGAGGAGCTTGGACAGTCTCACGGTGCCAATTGGTGGCTTTAGTTTAAGACAATGAGCCAAATTTGTCAAAACTGGCCTCTGTTCTGCTGTAACGATGAGATTTGGAAACACTTCTATGTTCAGTATAGTCGGTAAAAGTCCCAGATGGGTTGGTGTACTGCTACAGACAATACAGTGTCATAAATAACTCATTCAAGCTCAGCGAGGCATGACGTTGACATTAACTACCCTGGTTTTCTCAGCTGAAATTAGTCTTAACATGCAAAAGAGCTGTCAACTGAACTGTCAAAGTTGTGAAGCACAGCCGGCACTGTTTGACCAACACACGACAAAACAACCTATCTGGTACACACATGCTCTGAACTATTGCTGACCACAGTCTCAATGCTGATGCTTTCCTCTTTTCCTCTTGCTCTCAACAGGTGAACTTTGTCCTGGGCACTGGTCTGCTGTGCCTTTTCACTCAGGCTTCTCTGACAGGCAGAGACCAGGCTCTACTGATGAAGACCTGGTCTGACCGCATGGGTGCCCTCTACAGGAAGATGAAGAACACAGGAAGCCGCTGCTTAGGCTACTTTCTTGAGCAGGCAGAGGTGGATATACGGCAGCAGCTCCATGAGGCCGTACAGAGCCGTGCACCCCCTGAGGAGGCAGCGGCGAACATCCTGAAGACCCTGGAGAAGAACTACGATTGGCTGCGCTGGGCAGTGATGCTCCACCCTGCTGTGGGACCCATGGAGGATGAGAAGGACAAGGATACGCAGGAAGAAAAGGAAGACGTGCCGGCAGAACAGCAGTCCAACAATCTCCTTTCTGTGGCGTCTGAGGCGCCAGTTCCCCATGTGGTGGCGTGCTACCGTGACACACCCACTTCGCTGGACAAGAGCCGCATCCACCAGCTCATCGTGGACCTGGAGTGGAAGATTCCCAACCCGCCACCTGAGGTGTATGCCTCCATTGAGGAAGACCCGGGCAGGGCGCGGCGTTATCTGGCCTCACGCATGCTGAAGAAGCTGCAGGAGGGCCTGGGATCTGGCGTGGCTGTCCATGTGGTGCCGGGCAGGATGGAGATGAAATGCAACTTTCCTCCAGCCTCCTATTACCTCTATGAGTACAAACACCGGCTGGCCTCAGGCACTGTGTGCGTGTTTGGATAAAAGCGAAAGGGAGAGGAAACAAGCTGCTGTTCTCACACAGATGTTTCAGAATCATTCTGCAGTATTGGTTTTATTTTTGTTGCTTTCACAGTGGCATTAACATGTCTTGTGTAATATTACTTCCAAATAAATGTCATTTTAGAGGAAAAGAAAAATCACATACACAAGTTTTTACCTTTCTTTAAAGCAAACTTCCAGTTTTATTACAACTTGGGTCTATTTAAGCCATCAATAGAGTGGTGATAACATGGATAGATGGGTGGTAGTGTGAGCTGTTTGGACAGTTGGCCCTCCAGTTTGGTCCAGTTTGAAATATCAACAACGGATGAATTCACAGTCCATCAATACTTTGGTTTATGACTAAATATCTGCAAAACTAAACATTCCCATTGTCCTCAGCTTGTACAGATGTGCAAATGTTAGTATGCTAACACTTTAAACTCAAACCACCGCTGCGCCTCATAGAGCTGCTAGCATGGCGCTCAAAGAATAGTGATTGCTGAGATCTGGGAACAGGGTGACTTAGCTATGGCAAACCAGGAAGAAACACAAGAAGTCAGACAGGTGGCGACATTTTCCAAAACAAAACAACAAATATAAAGCCCAAGTTGTATGAAACCAGAATTTCCCTTTCAGGCTTGCTGCATCTTTCTTGTTTTTTCACTGAGACATTAAAACATCAGTGCTACATCACAAGATCAACAAGGAAGCAGCCATCAAACGTTTGACTCGTCTTTCCTGTTAAGGTTTATTGCTGATAACTGACAGATCAGAAGACACAATAATTCCCAGTCAGAGTGAAAATAGTCAATGCTCTAAAACTGTCCATCTCATTAATTGTAAGTGTGCAACTTGAATCCGCATGAAGAATCAGCTGCAGTCTTACTGTCCATCACATCGCTATATTAAAATGTCCTGGAAATATCCATGTGTCCGTCCTTTTCATACAGTGAAATAGTCCAAGTACTGTTCTTGGTCTTACACAAGTCCACCATCAGAGTTGAGCTCAACCATTTTTTCTAAGTCCTTCTTGACATCTGGGAAACCCTCCAGCGTCTCCTGAAAGTCGTCCCAGGACAGAGAGAAGCACTGGCAGTCGGTCAGTGCCTTCACTGTGGCCAGATGTTTGCCTTTGGTCAGCATGCATGTCTCTGTTGTACACACAGAGGGAACCACAAAAGCGTGGTTAATGAGCGAGTAAACCCTAATGACGGGGATGAGATCTGACAATTAATCCCAAATTAAATAACCAGACATAGCAGAGTTGTTTTGGGAAGCAGGCTTAAAACTAAACGCTGCTGAGGATTGCTGCCAAAAAGATTAGGACCTGTTCCCACTTAAAGCCTGAGAATTAAATAAATCCTCTAAATTGGAAAAGATAGATTCATTCAGTTTGGTTTGACAGTGACTTGCTCACAAGTGCAAAAAACACAGAAGCTTGCAGACGTGCCCGGTGTGTGTGTATGTATAATGTAAAAAAGCAATGAACGCTGAGCAATGAAAAATCAATGCAATGCAATATAATAAGAAATCTATGAAAATGTCAAAATCCCCACCAGAATGGATCGAAACATCTCCTACATACAAACATTGGAGATTAGCTGCATTGTTAATACTCAAATCAATACTACCTCTGGTGGTATCCAGCCATGCAGATACTTTTGGTCATATTTTGTCAAAGTCATCTAATTTTTCCCACTGTTTTCCAATGCAGTGGTGGGGAATGGAATTTTGTTTGTGGTTCTCACAGCACCAAAAATAACAACAGCAGAATCTTTTCCCGGAAACATTACCCCTGCTACTGTAGTAATAATAATCCACTGAACAAGCTGTCAGTGTTTTCATAGTTGCTCCTTCTCTTGTCAAAAGTTCCAGTGAAAACCATTCACAGTGAGGTCTGTGGATGAGTAGTTCAGAACTGTTTTCATGAGACAGAAAATTGACAGATTTTTACATGGAGTTTGCCATGAGTTCCATCAGAGACACAGCAGCTCTCCAGTCTGCTAGCCCTGTAAAATGCAACCATTGTCAACACCTGAATGGTTTTGCAACTTGGATAACTAATTTTAATTCACTCCAGTACTGAAGACCATGAGATGGTCTGATAGCAGAAAAAGCCAGAGTGGACTTTAAGTCGGGACTTTTTTTTTTCAGGAGTTAATTCATCTGCAGCATATATTTGATAGTACAAAATATTACTGTGATACTGCTTAATAAAAGTTTTGAATACATAATGTACCTGAATGGACACAATGGAAGCTCACAGTGTAAAGACAAATTAGCCTGTGGCACTTTTAATTGTTTCATGTCTTACATTATGTAATACTTAAACAGCATTGTTGTGTACTTACTGTACTTTTGCTTTAGGTAATACAGATGTTACTGAGAGTTTTTTTAAATGAAGTGGCTATGAGCTAATAATTGGATTTATCTTGTGGGTTAGACAAGCAGTAAAACACATTATGGCATCTTACTTTATCTAAAGTGAGTCATTTATGAATTTCCCTGATGTTCTTTCACCTCCATCTCCTCCTCCTGAATCATGTTCCAGATTTTCACTAACAAGGAAATCTAACTCACCTCCAAAAAAGTCTCCGTCACACAGTTCCCTCTCGTAGGAGTCAGTCTCCATGAGGACCTGACCGTGGTCAATGAAGAACATGCGGTCCCCGGGGACATTCTGTCGGATGATGGCGTCTCCCTCCAGGAAAACCTCATACTCCAGTTTAAAGAGGAGGGCGTTAATAAAGTTTTCGTCTCTGTTCTGAAATATTGGCACGTTTCGTAATAAGCGGCTGCACATCACCGTCAGGATTTGCTGAAACATAAATAAAAATATCATGTTACAAATATGAGACTAGAAAGGAGAAATATAAGATGATAACAAAACATATTACCTCAAAAATGAAATAAAAAAACAAAAAGAAGCAGCTGTACCTCTTTGAGTGCTGAGGACACTGTGTCCATGACGTCCTTCTCATGAAACCACTTCCCTCCATAGCGAGCCTGGTAGTAGTTGCTGATACGAAGCTGCAGCTCTGGTGGGAGCTTCATGAAGGCCATGTAGTGCTCCAAACGGCTCATCTGTGGAGAGTTAGAATGTTTTCAGGATCAACAACATTCATTATTGTTCAAGATGCGGAATTTGTCCTCTGGTAGAGGACAGACCATGTTATGAAAAAAAAAATCCTCAGCAGGCATAAAATGAATAAATGCACACTTGCTGTTGTTCTCAGTGGCTGCGGGCAGCAACAGGGGTTAAAGGGTCATTACTTCATAACTTCATGAGCCAACACCAAAACACTTTCCATTTTCCAGCCTCCAGAGATATTAAAATCTCCTGAGGGATGTGTGATTCACAGTGGAGGCATACAGTGTCCAGAGGTACAATTACAGTGAGAGTTTCTTGCTCTAATGAGGGTAAAAATTATTTTTGATAATTAGGATCATTCTACAATATAATTAGGATTTTCTGACACCTGTTTTCCAACATGGCACTAAATTTAATACCAAAGACTCAACATGGGGACATGATTATTTTAATGAATATGCAACGACATGAGCAAATGTGATGAAATATATTAATAATAAATTAGGCAAAAAAAAAAATCACAAGAAAAATACATATTCTTCTCCTGAGATCAGATTAAAGCAATTTAAACCTGCTGAAGTAACCATCAGCTTGATGTAAAACTAATGACAGCTCATTACTTATATCTGTTCCACTGAGTACAGTAACTTGTTTAGTACTGAGCTGTATTTTCTGAGGAAGGATAGTGTCACCCATGAGGACCTTGCTCTTGTACTCTTTGGCCGCTGGGTCGATGTTGGCAATCATGGTTGTAGCGTTGGCCACGAGGACGGTGTACATCAGACAACCAGACACCATGCTAACCATGACGATCCACATTTCAACATAATCTAGAGAATGAGACACAGACACCAGTTCAATTAGAGGGAAGTGGTAGGTCGGTATTCATAATACATCTGTGCTTGTTTTAGTGGTGGATACAGAAAATCTATCATTCTTACTTGTTGGTGCATCCATGGAGCCATAAGAAAGAGCAATCATCTGAGAAAGAGCTCGGAAAACTCCCCAAGAGTACTTCACGATCACTGTGGCGTTCTGGAAGAAATGTTTTCATCATTAGTGACAATTTTTGTAGATCTGACCTTCACTCAGATCTTCACATGAATAACGTCTACGACACGTGATATAGATGTCTAAAACACCACCAGCTGTTTAACAGGTACACTACAGGTGGTTCATTAGATTAGATTCAACTTTATTGTCATCGTTAGAGTGCAGCACAGAGACAACAAAATGCAGTTTAGCATCTAACCAGAAGAGCAAATAGTCAGAATATCCAAAAACACAAATACATACAGGTAGTGCAAGTGGCATGAGGTATAAACAGTATGAGGTAGGTGCAGGTAGTGCAAGTAATTTCTGTGAAACCATAAAACATGTGCAACACGGTATGTCAACAGGTGACATGTGCAACAGGTAGCAGGTGGCAGTGCAATAAATAGTATAAATGAACAGATGAGGTATACAGTGTATAGAAAAGATAACGTGATATAAAGAGATTCATTTCCACATCATAAGTTTTTACCCTCAATATTGTATCAAGCCTGTGGTGGAAGCTGGAGCTAAGAAAATGCTTTTTTTTTTGCTTGAAGAATGAATTTTTATTTGTCTGTTGTGAAATTAGCTTCACCATCAGGTTTTCTTTCCGGACCCAACAGTCAGTGGGAAACTCCTCCAGCATGGGGACAAAGTACTGGATACAGCCGTTCCAGTGACACAGCAGGAAAATCATCATGAACAGAGACAAGATGCGGAAGAACAGGCGCACCACCTCCAAGTTTGCATTTGACACCTGCCAAGCAGAGATGACAAGAAAACATGTGACTTCAGGGCAGTTAGCCAGTGAATCAGACACACTGCAGGATGCTCTGGTAGCTTGGTTGAGATGTCTAATATTATGGCAGCGTACTGGATTTCAGCCTGGTCTAGAATAGGCCATGTCCTCTCCAAGGTACTTTATATAAACATTAGAATGGTAAATTACATATACATGAAACTATCTCTTGCATTTAGGACAGCAAGTTAACATGTTTTCTCACTGGCTGAGTGACTCGTTTTTTAAATTTAAGTCCCACTAGGAATAGAAAAAACAAAATGCAACAATGTTAATATATGTTTAGAGTTTAAATTCTTGTAAAATGTAGGAAGTTTGGCACCTTAGAGCATCATTCTGGTTTATATCAATTTGGGTCTCATTTTCATAGTTTTGGTCATTATTTATGATAACATCATTTTCAGCCAAAGTAGATCCGGGAACACGATGACATCAGTACAACAAAGTCACATGGGACAAGAAACACCAGCTTTTTACAGGCTGCAAACAGGCCAACAGTTTAGCCAAATGATCTAAAGCACTTGATTTGTAGGTAAAACTGAAAGTGAGTGCACCTGAAATAATGGTTAGAATCAATGATTGTGCAGAAAAACTGTGCACATAACATGATAAGTACAGCTGGTTGAACTGACAGGATGGACATTTTCATTGGACAGCTTGATAATAATAATTTCACAATTTGTTTTTCTCTTCCAAATAAGTGTGTTTACAATCTGTCTGATTGTCTGACTGCTTGTGTTTCTTGCCCTGTTGTGCTGAAATCCTTTTTAGCCATATTTTTGTGTTTCCATATCAAGGCAAATAACTGTGAGTACAGAGTACAATGATATTATTATTGATAGGAATGAAAACGGGACCCAGGTTGTTATAAACCAAAATGATCCTTTAAGAACAACTTTGCTGATCTAACCTAATCTAACAGCAAGGCCAAGGTGACTGTGATGGCTGGACCATGTGATTCGAATGGAGGCAGCTCGCATCCCATAGGTTGCGCTAAGATGGACTCAAGGCAAAAGAAAACCTGGAAGAGCAAAAATGACCTGGCACTGAACTGCGATGGACGAGCTAGCCAAGATTAACTTGACTTGGGGGGAGGCCAAACACAGGGACCGAAGTAGGGAACTCACTGTGGCTTTATGTCCCACAAGGGACAGAGAGAATTATTTTAATAAACAGAACGTCCAGTAACCACCACTACACCAAAACAAACACCAGAAATCATTTATTTCAGCCACTAGTAGCCAATTAAAGGCTTGGAGTTACACACAAATCCCAAACGACATAAATTATTCAATATCAAGATTTGCTCCAAGATATATTGCTTCGTCATGAGATTACAATGGACATCATCAAAGTAGGTTTAAAAAGTGTCCTTTAAACTTCACTTTTTACAGACTTCTGCTGTTTGAGCCCAGTGTTTGGGTATGTCTAATTAGAAAAAAGCGAAATCTGTTAAAAATCAGAAAATGTCACAAATGCATTGCTGATCGTGAAGCAATGTGTCAGCTCTTGTTTTCCAAATGACACTGTGAGGATTCAAAGTCAGATTTGTCACCAGAGCCCGGTCTGTTAAGGTATCGGTGGGTAGGAGAAAGGTCGATTGAATTTCAAAGGTGAGCTTTAAAGACGGTCTGGTGCTTGAACTTACTTTCTCCACTTCGTTGAAGAACCTGACCAGCCTGGACACTCGGGCCAGCCTGATCAGGCTGAGGATCCGCACGAACATCAGTATCCTCATCATCTTGTTGGTCTTGGAGGGATTGTCATCGTTGTGGTACTGTAAATCCTGGGATAACAAAACACAGATGCTCAATTATCAACAGTACATTTCTTGTTTCATTTATTACATTTCATGAATCGAGTCTTTTTCAAATAAACGTGGGTGTTTATTTTATTGTCTTTTCCTCAGCGGTTATTGTCAGTGAAACACTGTCTTCCTGCTCTGAGTGTTACATAAGTTTCTAATTATAAGTCATGAACAAATAATGTGAGAACCTAAGTGCACAACTGTTTTGTGACCTGACGAATACTGCAGCACATTGTTTGTTGTCTGCTGCTTCAACAGTCTGCTCATTATTACCGCAAACAGCAGTATGTAGCCGATTGGGAAAGCAGCTATAACGTCCGGTATGAACCACGTCCTCAGGTAACTGACTCGGATCCGCTTGATATCCAGAATAGCTTCCTGTGAAAAAAAAGAGAGCAGCAGATAGAGCAGATGGATGAAGATGCTGCGCAGCATGTGCCGCGATCACATGTATAATTTAACACTTGAACAGAACCAATATTTTGGGAGTTTGTCCAAAATTAAGGGAGACAGTGGTGTCAGATGGGATTAACTGTGTGTTTAAAGAAAATTAACATTAATTTGACAGCGTCTGTGAATTGTTGCCAAAGCACATACATGAATATTTCAAACAGGGAGAAACCAGCTGAGAATAAATCCCAAAACCAGATGTTTGTGCGTTCCAGAGTAAACACCATGCACAGGAATAACACCACAGCTGGGCCATTTGTGATTGGCAAGATTGAAGTCACAAAGCATGAGCAGATGAAAACAAACAGGATATAGTCTGCATAATACGTAATTGGAAATGTTATACTTCTCATTCATCCAATACATCATGATCCCTGTTATAAAATCAAACAGCAGGTGCCAATTTTGCCCGTGTCCAGGAGCTGGGGGAGGGAGGGTTGTTAATCTAGCCTTTCGTGTATTGCGTAGATTACAGATGGGGCAGAGATGGATTGTATGTGCGTGTGTGCGCAGGGATTATGGTCTTCCAGATTGTGTCTGAAAATAGAGTACAGCCACTCTCACCTCGCCGTCCTCTGTTATGATGCCCATTCGGAAATTGAGAGCCACATCTATTAGGAACAGCGTGTCTGAAAACACGTTAAATCCTTCCCATGCCAGTCCGCTGTTTCCGTCCAGAAACGCTATCTCCATGGGAATCCCAATCAGGTTCAGAAATGTGATGGCCATCATGCACATGATGTAGTAACTCCTACAGGAACACAAAGCATATGTGAGCATGTGTGACTTTGGAGTGAGTCTTGGACATTGCTGTCTGCGTGGGTTTCTGCCGGACAGTCGCAGTTTATTCCCCCTGAGGACTCATTAGACAGTCGTGCTGCAGCTGGTAAGGCAAGCTGATTTATGCACACTAAATACTCTGATACTGTAACTGCACATCTTCTCGGCCAGGACTCGATTGCCTGGCTCAAATAACTCTGCTCTCTGATCCCAATTGTTTCATTCGTCTCTGTTTTCACTCCATCTGATCACATTACAAACTAATAACAGCCATGCTGCAGGGATAATGCAGAACCAGCCATCTGTGAAGACATGTTCCTTAAAGAAAACATTTGATCCACGTGCTTTTTCCTTCCAATCCTCTATCACCTCAAAAATCTTACAGTTTACTTGTTTTGCTTTAAGGTTTACATAGCCTTTACATTTCATACTAATTATACTAAACTATTCTGTTTTTGGATTTTCTAACATGCTTTCAGAAGTGCAACACAAATCATAATCAATTATTGCATTGTTGACTAATGCTTAATACTAATTAGTGATGCAATATGCAGCTAATATGGAGTGAGGCTACAACTAACAATTGTATTCATTATTGATTAATCTGTTGATTATTGCATCAATTAATCATTTAGTCTATAAAATGTTAGAAAATATTGAAACCTGCACAACACAATTCCCTGAGATGAACTTGCTTGTTTTCTCTCCACAACACTCCAAAAGCTAAAAATGTTATGTTTGCTCCTCAAAAAGACAAAGACAAACAGCACATCTGTTGAGAAATTGGAACCAGAAAATGTTTGATATTTTTTTAAGCCATTGTCAAAATAGTTACAGATGAATCAACTAATGAGTTAATCCACTAATTGGTTCAGCACTAAAATGGAGAAAAATAAATGCTTTATTAATCTCCAGAGCAAAATGAAACCAAGAATCACCTTCAAAAACTTAGAGAAACTACACAACTTTTAAAGAAACAAGCAGACTGAAAGTGGTGGTGTCTCGACAAAGGACTGGCCTGAATCTATCAAACACATTAAATACCTCATGAGGCTAAACGGGTGGATGACAAAGACCCCGCTCTGCAGCTGCCGCATGCACTCCTTCTCCACGGCCGTCTCGCTGCCGTACACGTACAGGGACTGCCTGTTCAGCTGCGGCAGGAGCAGGGCTCTCCATCCACAGGTGGCTTTGGTGCATCCCACGGTGGGACCTTTTAGTTTCTCCATGGTCCGACTTGGTTCCCCTCCGATCAGCCGAACGCACAGGCCATCCTCCCTCTGCTGCTGCTGCTGCTTCTTCTGCTCTGGACAAGTGCAGTCTGACTCTACCAGTCCTGACCTCCCCTCTTGGTCACAAGGTAATTTTCCATCAAGGCTCCAAACCTCAGGGCTTATTGAAGCTGTGTGGAGCAAGGCGAGTGGATACCCGCCTTTCGGCTCCCTCCCTCCTCCCTCTCTCCGTCTGCCTCTCTCTATTTCTGCCCCCACCCCACCCCTCCACTTCTTTTCTTTTTCTCCCAGCTCATCAACTATTCAGGATCTGCGTCTCATCCCCATATGAATCAAGCCATGTCAAGAGGGTAAGGTCCAGCTCACATTAATACTGAAGACAATGATATGTGTGGGTATGTGTGTGTGCGGAGAGGATCACAATTATTGTCATGTGAACAAGACATCTGGCAGTATGTGCAGGCACAAGTTCGGTCTGGGCCATCTCTACCAGGGATGTAATTAAACACTGTACTGTGTTACCTGACGCTGTACATATGCTCGCAGCTCTGAGCCAGCTCCTGTGCTGTTTGTTTTGCAAGCCAGTAACAAAATGGCACAGAAGCTGAAACATTTCATTTCAAGGATTACAGAAGATTGCATTCAGCTGCATGTTTTTACATTTCGGAAGGCTGGTAGGATTGCAGCAAAGTATGAAAAATAAAAAACAGAAATGATATCACAGGCTGTGGCAGCATGGGGGGATTAACTGGGGGGTCATGCCACGGGGTAAGGTGAAGTACTCTCTGCTTAGTGCATGAGATGAGTTTGATAATGTGAGGGGCGTTTATGAGACTTGTTTTTTTTCTATAAAATCTGGTGGTACAGGAAACACTTTAAGTGGTTACATGGAGGAAAGAAGACAATGTTTTCCCACTTATATATAGATCAGTCAGATCTCGGCATCGTTACCACTCTCTTAGTGGGCTCTCACACTGACATTTGCTATTCAGCAAAAGAACAAATGCATCTGTGTGGATGGGTCTTCTGCTTTGGTTGCTTCAAAACACATTCACAGCTTGTTGTCGGTTGATGCTGCAATGCCAACCCATAAAAGTTTTGTTTTTTTACAGAACACTGCCTCCATTGCTTTGTGTTTTAGTATATGACAAGTTGCGTGTTCCAACAAAGGACAAGGTTTGGAATGCACAGTACACGGGACTGAGGGGAGAATATTCATTGGCTGTGTAGCAAATGCTGATCAAAGAAAGATAGACAAAGAGTGCTTACACTTTTTCTTTCCAAGACGCTGCCATAGGCTTCGTTCGCACAGAAGCAGGAGGTGGCAGACAGTCAGGACTGTCTTCCTTCAGGGGGCAAATTTCTACAGAGCACACAAAAGCAAAGACTGACTTCAGATAACACTGAGAGAGAAACAAAGGTTATTTCAATGCCACCTGTACATTTTGCATTGATTTTTTCAAGGCGCCACATTATATGGATTCTAATCCTGTGAATAGCAAAGACTGCAGCAAAGTGTGGCTAAAATGGAGGTGCATATCTATCACATGGTACTGAGCGAAAGAACAATATGCTTACTTGCTCATTTATCTAGCACACAGCTGGCCCTCAAACTAGAATAAGTGACTCAGTGTTTCTGCTTACGCACTGCTTTGGTACGCTGACGCACTGTCGACCCAGTGGACATGTGAAAGCAAACACATACCTTCCGTACTGCAGGACAGAAAATGAACATTTTTCATAACATAGAACTCCCATGCGACTGTGGTATATATATTCGAACCACCAGCAGCTATATATCACAGCACAGACTATGATGTCTGCCAGAGAAGCTGTGTTTAGTACGCACTTGTTCATGTACACATTTTTGATATTTCACGGAAACACATGACAGCATAGTGCTCAAACAATTAGTCAACTCATTGATAAGTCAATTAATACAAAATGTACAGCAATTTTGATAATAGACTAATTATTTATTTTAAATCAAGCAAAGTTGTAAAACAATGTCTGGTGAGAATTGTGCTGCTTTTCTGTTTTATATCACAAACTGGATTAACCTGAAAACATAATGAACATATTAATCAGCACTGAAAACAATATGTTTTCAATTTCGATTAGATTGCAGCCCTATTATGGTGATTATGAAATACTGACATAAGATCATATTTATAGTACTTCTCCACTGAGTAAGACAGAAGTTAATGAACTAATCAACATGGCTCTTCAGATTTTCGTTCATACTTTCCCCAGAGCATGCACACCAAATGTGGTGAAATGAACCTAAAATAGGAGGCTTAACATATGTCTCATCATTCATCACTTTGAACTTTAATGTCTAACCTGTAGTGGAAGAAGTACTCAGATCCATTATTTAACTAATTAATAATCATTTAAGCCTCAAACAGTTATTGAAAGGAAGCCATGTGAGAAGTTACATAATGAAACATGATGAAGGAAACCTGACATGGCGTTTGCCAAAGGTCACAAGTCAAAACAGACAGGAAGCCTTCAAGAGAACTTCTGCTTACATTTCTAACAATGTATCATACTGGATGTGCCCACCATATGTTTTTTATGTGAAATCTTAACATGCTAAGCAACTATAGCACCATAGGTACACACTACAGGTATAACTATACCTACAAATTCTCCTGAAGGTCAGCAGGAGAGTGGCATTCAGTCCCAGTTCATCCTGCAGGTTAAGAAAGGTTTATATTATGATACATGAATAATGGTGCAGCAGCAGCAACTTCATCACTTTTGAGCCGCTGAATGATGAATTTTCATTGCATAAATTTTTTAATAGGTCAGGACACATTTGTGACTGTGTGTGCGTGTGTGTGTGTGTGTGTGTGTGTACCGGCTGGGTAGGAGCTGAAGGCAGCCTTGAAGCTGACAGTCTCATACTATATTTTCTAAAATGATGCAAATGAACCATGGTCCTTGACTTTTTAAACTGGCAGCCAAAAACAAAGAAACAAACAAACAAACAAAAAATTTGACATAGTTCAATACTTTTCTGTGATTCATTTCTAAAATTAAAATTTATTTTGTCTCCAGTTATTCGGTTCACCATAGTTCTTTTGTGGTAATTGCTGATATTGTGTAATATTAAACTTTTGTTAAATAATTACAGTAAATTGTTACTGTGTGCATAACTTGTATAAAACTTACCACCACTCACACAAAGTAAGGTTACTTTTTTCTTACAGTCTATTTTTGTGTAATAAATATCATGTTGACCAGTTCAATTAACGTAAAAAACAATTAGGAAATGTTGATTATTTGAAGTTTATTTTTCGAGAAAGCTGTCTTTTCAAATGCATTTTCTTTCATAAGTTTGGTATTAAATGGTTACTTGGAATAGGGAAATGCATCCTTTGTACATTGGACACGACTGTGTGACCAATAATGTCAGCGCTCGATTTGAAAGAAGAAAAAAAAGAGATAACAGAGAGTTTCATATAATGTTAGCCATAACGTTAAGGTTTACAAGTCTTACTCACTAGCTTTGACATTCAACACGAAAACAGCACTTTGTCGAGCCTACAAAATGATGTCCTTAGAGACTGATGCTCTGGTCTGTCGTGCTACAGCGTTAGCATGTTCCTACACGACCTTTTATACAAAATACTACACATCCCAGAAGTCTCTGTGGCGCTTGTAATCACGTGAGTTTGTATAAAAAGAACACGTGAGCTTACCCTCCTCATGCTGGTTTCATTTTGAAGGTGAAAACTCCGTAAGCGTGCGCTGACAGCCTCCATCCAAGTAAGTTATGTAACCTCGCTTAGCCGCTGCGTTAGTCCGCTTGTGTTTGAAGTTGCTTCGTTTTTTGTGATTTTAATCGTGGCATTCATGTGCCATGACAGAGGTGACGGGGGCGTTTGTGTGTCGCCATCGTTTTCACTGTTCGCCATCGTTAACGTTAGCTAACTTGTAAGCTGGCGCGAGCGTTACACAAGCCTGCGAACTGTTAGCTAAAGCTAGTGAACAACAACTCAGCCGAGCGCGTCGTGGCCCCGTTCAGGTTTGTTCCGGTGCTTTAACGTGACAAACACCCGTATTTCTAAAGTTTAATTGTCGTCCTGGCAGTGGTGTGTGCCGACCAGTTGATATGTTCATCTTAACTAATGTTGCATCAGCTCAGCCCCCTTCAGAGTCACTGCATGACTCACGTCATCGATGTAATATACACATATTGAGGGTACACATAGTTGCAGCCCTACAGTTAATATGGTTAATGAGCTAGAAAATAGTCGGTATTTCTGCCAAATAATTGATTTAACAAACTATGAGCCCGGCGAGACACAACCAGGCCAATAAAAGTTACTCAGAACATTCATACAGGTGATTGTGATTTTAGGTAATTGTTCCTCCTCTTCAGGAAGAACAGGCATGTGTGTTTCAATTGTACTATCTTGATTTCCACGTTTTTATAGCTGCTGTCTCTAGATTTGTTAACATTTTTCACAGCAGACATTCTCACTTGACAAAAGGAAAGGTGTTGCTAATAACATTAATGATGGATCTGTTTTACTAAAGTGTTCCAGCAAGCTGACAGTGAACCAGTATGCACAACACCAGGACCTGGAAACTTAATTAAAGCACTACATTTAAGCACTTCATTTTTACACCTGTGTGTTCCCTTCATGTCAGATTGTCTAATCCTGCAGTCCCTGAGAAGTGGGCTGATGCAGCTAGATAATTGGAAACATCTGTGAGTGGATGAGGGCTTGTCTCGTATTTGGGGAAACTTGGTTGAATGCATACAGCAGCATAGCATGTTCTGATAAAGTACACACCTTTAGTGTTGTCCTGCTAGTGAATGAAATCATCTCATTATTTATCCTCTTCAGCCAGAAGATGTCAACTGTGTCTGCTGCTGGTGTGGAGTCTGCTGCTGTGACTGAGGCCACAGAGCAGAAGAAGCCACTGAAGCCTTGCTGTGCTTGTCCAGAGACGAAGAAAGTCAGGGATGCTTGGTACGTACCTGGCCAGAGAGACCGTAACACTTGTTGCAAGGGAAAATATTTATGGATGCCTTGTTTGTCTCCACCAGCATCATTGAAAAGGGAGAGGAAAGCTGCACAGACCTAATTGAGGCACATAAAGACTGCATGAGGGCACTTGGATTCAAGATTTAACTTCTCATTTTCTTTTGTGTGGTAAGTATCAAATCCTGACCTCAGGCATATACACGCTTAAACTAGTGACTTTGTATTTGGTGTCCAATCGGCTTGTTTGACACTGGGGAAACAATTTCCTTGTGCAAGGTTGTTTGTATCCCTCAGCTGCTACTGATTCATCCATTGTTGAACCAGGGGTTCTGTAGGTCCTTAAAGGCATAGTTTTATTTTTTTGTGGGATTGTATGAGATAATTATCCAGTCCCTGTATATCCTATAGTGGATGGAGGTCAGCATGCCCCAGTTTAAAGAAATGAGATGGAGTACTGGATGCTAAGCAATCTACTGCTGTAGAAAATCTGACAGAAAGGTAAAGTGGGAAATATTCTAAATATTGGATGCACTTAAGGTGAAACTAGTGTTAGGTGGATAAAATGTTTTGCTGCTGCACCTGTCCACAGCCTTCTGTTGATATTGTGATATTAAGTTATTTCTGTGTATCATTTGTCCTTAAACATTCATCTGACCTTCAGTTCACCTTCAGGCAATGGAAGTCTGAAAGGAGATTTGCCCTTCAACACTTACAGTAGATTCATTTTGTTACCTGCAAACTTTAAACTGCAATCACTGGCCCATCAACTCAGACACTCTCTGGACCACTGCCAAATGTATTCTGACTACCGCAGGCTAATTTGAATTGAGTCACCAGTGTGTAAATGAGCACCTGCCCTTTCTGTGACTTATGTTAATGCCCAACCCCAGATATTTGCAGTTGGGGAGGTATTTGTATTCACCAGGTCGTTTATAGCCTCGGTTTCCTCTAGCTGGGTCAATTGTGTCCCTTGGCTATTGCTGATTTCATCCATTGTTCAGTAACTGCAGTATCGGACGAGAACATCGTGTAACGAGGAGCTGAGAGGGAGGGGTGTGTGTGGTGAGGAAGGGGAGGAGCCAAGTGCCTTCTGTGCTTACATGAGTACACATCAAACATGCCTGAAGCCTTGTGGCTCAGTTCATGTTTCAGCAGTTCAAATGGCCTGGCTGTCTGGCATTGCCCTGATATTCACTTGCTCTTGTAAAGAACTCTTTTAGGCAGTAGGCTGGAGGAAATATGAACATAGTGTTGAGGTTATCTGACAGTTTGGTACAGAGATAAATCACAAAGCGTGCTTCTGTTTACTGAATATAAAATCAGGCCTCAGCCATTTTTATTTATTTAGTTTTTTTTTAATGTTGCAAAACACTCAGAACTTCAGTGTATATCAAATGTTCATGCTGTTAAAAATATGAACTTGTGTTTTGTTTCCCTCTCCTGCAGTGTGTTGCTGTGCAAGTGCAAGATGATCCTCGACATTCCCTTCTTTTCCTTATTTATACCTCAGCTGGAGGGGAAATGATGATGTGATGGTACACATTTTTTTAAAGTCTTCAGAATTTGAGAAACATGTGAATATCTAAAATGCTGTCTGAAATTGAATAAAAGTCCTATGCAATAACTCATTGTTGGTTAGTTTCATATTTTTGGTATAGAAGTATTCATGTGTTCATCTTGAGGTTCTCTTGAAGGCTTCCTGTCTGTGAATGGTTGCTTGCCACAGTTGCTGTCCCTGGTATGCACTTAGGCTTAAAAATAACTCCTGCCCCTGCAAAGTCAATACTTGGCATATCTGCGTTCTTCGCCCGTAGTGTCACTCATACTGAAGTATGCCTGGCAGTCAACATCCAGTTTGACACATTCACCAAACTCACTGGAAATGCTAGGCTACAGATCAGTTGTTCTGCAGCTGTGTTTAACAGTAACTGGTTCATCCTTTTTTTTTTTTTTTTTTTTTTTTTTTTGTATCAGATTTGAAAAACTTGTTTAATAATATATAATGGGAAAAATTGAAAATTGCACATGGTTTACATCATGTTTTTATGATTTTACATTAGGTGAAATGATGTAACAGTGTATAAAAAGAAAAGTATGTGTAGACTTGATGAAAGATAAATATGTACTATTGCATGGATGTAATGTCATGATGAAACAAAAACAGTAGTGCAGCACTGCATTTTTTTTTTAAAGGTACCCTGTGTTTTCTATTACTTGAAATGGTGATTTTTAGTTATTGTCATACATACAAATGTGCCCAGTCAGCATTTGTTTACAAGACCCCCCAAATTATATCAGATCTATAATAAGTGCATGTTTTCAAATGATTGTACAAAAGTCCCCAAAGAAAGATACCAATTCACATAACATTCAGATTTTCAGACCTTTGTTGCAAACAAAATTCATAATACAGCAGGTGTGATTATAACCTAAAAGAATAAGTAAAGTTCAGGCTAAATTAAAAAGTCCATCTTTCCTTTTGCTTTTGAGTTAGTTTAAACTTTTTGTCGTCTGTGCAACAGAATATTTTTCGATTTCACGCAGCCAGAACATTTCTGAAGGCCTGAGACGGACTTGTCCCTGTGAGCAGCGAGCCCTCCTGGCCGAGGGGACAGTCGGACATGTGAGGCGGTGGTGGAGGGTGTTTATACCTGAAATCTGACCTGCGCTGTCATCCTACTTATTTCAGCGTCTCTAAATATGCACCAGCTGAGCTGTTCTCCTGAGAGTAGACTGGACTCGCAAAGTTTGGATGAGGGAAAAACTGTGTTGCCGCTCTGGATGAACCTTTTTCTAATGTGTGTGACAGTCTGTGAGGCTCAGTGTCTCACAGATATTTGTTATAGTCCCTCTCCTCCCTCTCGTTTCCTGCCTCTCTCCCTTTCTGTTATGTTAAGTAGCAGGCCTGCTTTCTGTCCACCACTCTTTCCTCCTTGGGTTTCAATTCCAAACATGGTTATCCTTCTAGGGCTCTATCAACGCCCCCCCCCCCCACCTCCCCACCATCCCTTCTCTTCCAGCTGTTGGCTCCACAGTTCAGGCCGGTGGGTGAGAGAGATAGACAGAAAAGCACAGCAAGAGAAACGACAGGAAGACTCTGAAGGGAAAGACGGTGGGAGAAGCCAGAGGAGAGAGGAAGGGACACATAATGAGAGAAGAAGCCCATTCCAGCTGTGTTTCTACAACAAATAGAGCCGTGAGAACTTCTTCACATTGAAGAATTTTCCACTGCACGCCAAGGGAACAAACATTTGCTTCTGACATTTTTGGTCAGTATTGGCTGTTTATTTTTGATCAAGCATTTGTTCAAACAAAACTTGTCATTGTCAGTTTGTCATTTGACGAGTTTTGAACATGAGCACAGACAACTCAACTCTGCTGGACAGCTTGCTCTTTGCACCTCTCTGCGATGGCTGGAGCAACAACACAGAGGGGGCCATCTACCATTTGGGCAACACCATCCTATTCCTGGGCTACATGGGAGGCAGTGGGGCGTACGGATGCCTCTTCATCTTTGGCTTCCTGACCCCCGCCTTTGCCTGCCTGACCCTGTGGGGCTGGATGACCATGTGCGGCCTTGATGTCTTCACATGGAACCTGCTTCTGCTGCTGGCCTGCTTGGTTCAGATTAGCCACCTTCTTTACCGGCTACACCAGGAGGGCATACGAAGTGAGGAGATGACCAGCCTCTACCAGGCGGTCTACCTGCCGCTCGGCGTGCCCGTCCAGGTGTTCAAGGAGATCACAGGTGCCTTTGAGAACAAGGTGGTGGAGCTGAAGGCAGGAGAGACGTATGCTGTGGAGGGCAAGACGCCCATCGATCAGCTCTCCTTTCTGCTGTCTGGGAGGTGGGGAGTGTGTGCGTGTGTGTGTACATCTACACACCTGTACTACATAATGCAAACCACCATCACTAACAGTCTGCACAGAATACAATCAACACACTTGAGTAAGTTAAGTAGCCATACCACAATGTAAAAACCTCTTTGCCATTTGGAGGTAATGGAAGCACAGTACATCTCACTATACAATATTATCACTTTTGATAAGTTGATATGGTGAACATGTTAGAAAATAGTTGCTTATTTACATGTCCAGCAGACACAGAATAACATTAGTATCTATTTGTAGTCATCTTTATGTCCACTCAATGAATGTAATCTAATATTTTAGCTCTCTTTTTGGTCTCTACCAACTCTCCCATTTGATGCTGAGCAGGTAATGCATAGTCAGACCAAAACAACGAGCTGAAAGACGCTACGCTACAGCTTCAGGGAAGTCCAGGGTCAGCTGATTGAGTGTTCATCACTGTGAGCAGCTCCTTTCACATGTTGTCATTTGATCCATTGCTTAAATGAAACTGTTGATCACACCTGCAAAGTACCACAGTGATGTCACAGTGTACCGACACACCCTGTACACTGTGACATCACTGCAACAAGGTGAGAGGTTAAACCACTGGAGGTCACCAAAAACCTTTTGTTTCTGCAGGTGTTCATTTTGCAGAATGGCTGCTTTTAGAGTGTTTTACATTATATTGTTGGATTATTACAAATGTGTAAGATAGTCAAGGTAATGCTGGTATTACCCACAGATTCTTATTTTCCTGTTTTCTTCATGCATTTTGTTAATAAGGTTCTTATCTTTTGGAAGTGAAGTCCCAATCCAACTAAGTTCTGAAGAAAAAAGTATATTATTTCCCTCTGAAATGTGGTGGAGTTGAAGTATGAAGTAGCAATAAATGGAAATAAGTACACTTCCCTCAAAACTGCACTTTCTACTACTCTTATTGTGTCTTGCAGCAGTTGCTGTGCTGTATCTGGGTGCACCTTTTATGAAGTTTTGAAGTTTTGTGCCCAAGGAGGTTAAAGGTCTTTCTTACTTTACCATTCATAATAAATGGCATTTCATTTTCTGAACACTGGTAGTAGTATGTTGTTGCAGGTCTTAGTGTCACTGAATGTCCTACTAAAACAAAAGCTGCTCACTCATTTGCAGCACAGGTTTACTGTAGTATTTATTGGTTTGAATTCTTCTTGTAGTGGAAGAAAAACTCACCCATTGTTTTAAAGACATTCTTCTATGCTAATGAACTACTGCAGAGCTGGATCCCTATTTCTGTCTCTATCATGCTGCTGGCAGCGTGTAACCGTCACAGGAAATGTATCCTCTTCATCCAAACATTCTCAAAGTAGAGCTGCATTTGATTTCACAGTCCTGGAGCCTACACAAGAGAAATGTTGTAAACAGAGTATTTTTGTCCGTGACTCACCAGTGTGCTGTCCCTCTGCACACTGCCAGCTGGTTAAATGATATCTCTGTACTTGAGACAGGAGTGGACGCTGACTGCTCCTCTTACCTTAAATTAAGTGTTGGCCACGCTGATGGCAGCTTAGTGTGCGAGCCAAATATGCAACAACAAACAAAGAAACAAAAAGCTTTACTTCCCCCCACACTTCCAAAGTGGTGGCTTGTTGGCTGTTTTCTCCAGATTTAAACATTAGCATTACTGTTATGTAATCACAACTTTTTAGTGTGTTTCTCCGTAACATGTTACTTAAAGTATTACCATTAATCAACAGTCTCCTGTTTGGTGTGACTACACTGTGTGACCAAAAGTATGTTGACATGCGGATATGTGATTGTTGGGACAAAGCTGTGGCTATTAATCTGCTGCTGTGACAGCCTGTATTCTGCTGGGAGGACTTCACACCAGATGTGGCTGCAGGGATTTGCTCCCTTTCAGCCACAAGAGCATTACTGAGGTGCACTGCTGATGTCGGGCAACATGTTGCTGACAGCTGATGTTTCAGTTCATCCCAAAGGCACTTAACGGGGTTGAGGTCAGGGCTCTATGCAGGCCAGTTGAGTTCTTCCACACCAAAATCATAAAACAATTTCTTTATGGACCTGAAATTAAATGTTTGAAATGTTTCCACAGAGTTGGAGCACACTGTTCTCTAAAAAATCATCATATGCTGGAGCATTAAGATTTCCCTTAAGAGGAACTAAGGGGCCTAAAACAGAAAAGCAGCTTCAGTGCAAGGGTCAGAGGTGTCTACATACTTTTGGTCATATAGAGTATGTATCACAAAGTACCAGCAGTACAGTGACACTCTTAGCACGGGGCTCTCCAGTGGAAATCCCTACCCATGGCAGTGTAAGTGCTGTTCAGGCTTATTAATACTACAACACGCTGCAAATAGCTATTAATTAACACCCATTGTTATGAGGAGTCCAAATATAGACTTGTCATAGTTTTAAACTGCTTTAATGATAGACTCTATACAGTGAACAACCACTCTAATAAGCATTTCTATTAATACAGAATACCAGTGTCATTTAGATTGCATGTGTATACATGTATCAGTTTATAGGGACTTGCAATTAGACTTTGAATTAAATGTCCTTGTTGCGTCCTTTGTAAGTGTCAGTCCTACCTTAGAATTAGCTGCTGGCCTGCAGAACAAAGACACACAAAGACGTGCATGTGACAGTAAAGTCTGGAAGAGTTTAGCTTTTTGAGAATGATTTCCTGGAGGAGACTTCCATTTCTTTCTGTAGATGTCAGGTGATTGACATGAAGCAGATCATTTGCAGCGCTGACATGATAACACTCCACTCACACTGAAATAAGGTTAAAACAAACTTTCACTTTAATCCAATAAAGGTTTAATGTTTAGTGTACTGGGTTATCTCACTCTGCGGAAGTTATTCTTTTTAAAATAAGGCTTCCTTCTGCAGGAGGAATGTCTTCAACTATGATTTCTGTGTGACAGAGGGAATTCAGGGACAAGAGGAAGCTTTGTATTATCAGTTTATTTGAAAGATGTTTTATGTACTGTAACTATCCATAGCTAATATCCATGTTAATATTTACTTTCATGGTCTTGGACTGCACTGGCAAAGGGACCTGCAGCTCTCATTATCACGTCTTAATCCCTGCCTCTCTTTCTAACCTTGCATCTGAATCTCTTTTAGGATCAATGTATCTTTGGAGGGCCAGTTCCTGCATTACATCCACCGCCACCAGTTCCTCGACTCTCCAGAGTGGGAGTCTCTCAGGCCAAATGAGGAGGGAAAGTTCCAGGTAAGGGATCCCACATGCAGCTCATTTCTGGAGACCTGAAATGTTCTGACAAAGTAAGTTCAATAAGTGGAAGCGTGGCAGTCAGATGTTAAATTAACTTTGAATTAGCTTCTAATTAAGTGCTGTCATTGAAAGATTTGGAACAAGAAACCAGACGTGGATATCAAGTTGTCTTTTGTTACTGTCTATCAGAGTCAGCATCTGACTGATGAGACGAACAGAGGAAAGCACTTGGCCTCTTGCCTTTCACATATCCTGTTGCTTTAGATTAGTTCAGTTTAAGTCAAGACAAGGCCTGGAGGTCAAGGTGGACATTCAGTGCTTGTCTCAAGGCCTGACAAGGTTGCAAACAAGAAGACTGTGCTGGATCACTGAGGTGAAAATAGAAGTAGAGCTGCAACTAATGATTATTTCCATCATCAATCAGTCTGCCGTTTGTTTTCTGGATTAACTGATTCATCATTTTGACTATAAAATGTCTGAAAATCAGCAATGCATTCACATACACATTCATACGCTGGTGGCAGAGGCTACAAGCAAGGCGCCGGCTGCTCATCAGGAGGGAAAACCACTCAAACACAGACCCAAACACTGATGGCACAGCTATTGAGAGCAATGACGGATGTTCTGGTGTTTCATTCATATTCCACAGGTGACCCTGACAGCAGAGGAAGACTCCCGGTACATCTCATGGCGTCGCCGGCGCCTCTATCTGCTAATATCCAAGGATCGCTACATTGCCCGTCTCTTCTCCGTCATGTTGGGCTATGACATTGCTGAGAAGCTCTACAACCTCAACAACAAGCTCTACATTAAGAGTGGTGTGCTGCTGGACATCCGTCTTCCCAGCCTCTACCATGTACTGGCCCCCTCCTCACAGGGCAGCGAGGGTGGCAGCGGCAGCGACGGCGGCACCGCCAAGGAGCAACAGCAGGGCGAAGACCCAGCACCGGCCTACCAGAAGTCCGATCCATCCCAGTCTCAGCCCCTCCAGCCCCACATGCAGGGACCAAGGAAGACCACCCTGGATGAACCCCAGGTCCCTCAGCATGACCGCTATCAGCACCCCTGGACATCAGAGCCGGAGCTGCCCTCTGGTGAGGACTCCATCAGCCTGGTTCTGGAGGACTTTGCTGATGTGGCAGGCTCCTTAACGGATTATGGCAGTGAGAGGGATTATTTGAGGTAGAGGGGAAGGGTGCTGGAGCTAACACACTGGGTCACCACTTAAGCTACATGTAAGTACCTCACCTGGGCGGACAGTGTTGTGGGGGTGGTGTGTGAGCATGGTTGGCTGCAGTGCACAATTCTTACTAACCTGATTTTATAGTCAGACACTGCGTAGGGCTGGGCAATATGGCTGAAAGCATTGGAGCATTAATGGCAAATGCAATGGTGGAAAGTTACTCGGTACATTTCTATTCAAATACAGTAACCAGTACATTTTTCAGGTAATTCCATTTTGAGTGTTTCTGCTACATCTGAGGAATTAATGCACTTTTTCCCACTCCACTACATTTAACAGCTACAGTTACTAGTTACCTTGCAGATTTAGATATTACATACAGTACAGCATAAAAAATATGATGAGATATTTAAACTACCCAGTACATATGCATAAAGATACTTAGAATGGGATCCACCATGTACCTGACCAATAATAATAAGGCAGATGCTATTAGCAGTCAGGTGTCGGTAGCTAATGGTGCTATTTGCACCCAAACATGATCGTTTCCTAAACCTAACCAAGTCATTTTGCTGCCTGAACCAAATTGCAACTGAAATCTGAAAATAATAATTCATCTACGTCTTAAGAACCTCCTCCCTGTGCAGACTTTGTCGCTCTTTATAATACATCACCTGGTGATGGCTGTGAATAGCTAATTAGCTGCTGTGGGACTATTCTCACCCAGGTCAAAACAAACACTATAATAGATAATATATTATAACACTCTGAAAGTATTTAATCAATAGTTTTTGAAGCACATTTTGCTGATAATACTCATCTTTACTTCAGTAGATTTTTAATATGTTCTGAAACTCCTATTGTAGGATTGTATGTAAGATCTCCATCAGCAGCAAATGTGCTACAAAAAAACAAAACTAAACTAAACAAAATGTGAACATCTACAGTTCCGTGACAACAGGACAAACTCCATCTGCTGATGAGGATCATGTGATCATATTACATAACAGCCATTAAATGGATCTTGTGATGAAGGTCAAATTGATGTTCAACACAATAAAAACATGCGTGACTCATTTTGATCGTTCTGAATCACAGTTTGCTTGAGAATTTGGTAAAATGATGACACGTGTAATCAACATCCAGTAATACTGAAATATTGTCCAGCCCTTGCAACATCCGCAACTTCTGCTGTGATGTTCTCAGATTAATGGAGGTACTGTATTTTCTGGCTGTTTTGCACTTATTTGATTAATCTCATGAGGCTCTGATGCTCAGGCTACTTGGTCACTTGCATTTAAAAAAAAAAAAACATAACGTTAGTCCAAGTTACTCAGTAAAATTAGTATCGTTGTGATGATTTTTGGGGAACTACCAAACTATTTGTAGCTATAGACTGACATGAAATGATGGCCAGAGTTCTTCGCTGCTGGTCTGCTCTGTGCTAGCGATGTCTGGATTATTATTCTATTTTCAAACCATACTTTAAGATTAAAATGCCTCCCCAGCCAGCTGCTCTGCATTAGTGTTTGCTTTGGTTCTGCCACTCTTAAGCCTACAGTCATCTTTGGTACAGTAGCAGAGTTACATTTGCTCACTCAGATGAAACAGGTCTGCTCAGCGAAAACAGTTTAATAGCAAATGACCACAAAGTGAGCTCATCATGGTTTCAGCAGCTGATCAGGTCCTCTGTGTGCCTATTTGTGCATGTGTGTGGTGAGCAGGAGTTCGATACTGTAGCTGAGAGCAGACAGCGGTGAGCAGCTGTGTTCCTGTTTGATCAGGATTAGAACTCGGAAATTTAGGGGATGTCCAAAAAATTCAGCGGCATGCTAATAATCCAGTCTGTCGGCTCATCTGTTCATCTCCCCTCGGCCCCCCCCTCGACCCTGCTACCATCCCAAAAAGAAGCCCTCGGCCAATCCCAGGCAGAGGATCACATTTCATAGTTGGATATTGGGGTCAGTGTTGGGTTTGGGTTGCAGGGCAGCTGCGAAGCAGTAGGTCAGATCTGCCCTTTGGAGTAGTTACAACAGTTAGACTCATTATGAGTGACTCAGACCTAATGTCTGGTTCTGTGCGTGTGGATGTCCAGCAAGCTGTCAGCAGCTACAGTGAATTTCAGGAGAAAATAGCTCAGAAGTCAAAAATGTATCTAACAGCTGTATCTAACAGCTGTCTGGCTTTGGTATTAGTTAAAGTTAAAGAGCACAGGGTCTTTCTAGAGCTGCCATTTGCACAGTCAGCACTGTGGAACACATTCTTTATGTGAACACAAGTGCAGAGCTGATATTTGATGTATGGTTTCTGACTCTTTGCATGCAAACACAGGCGTGATTTGGGAGTGACAATGACTAACACCCACTTTGTAGGAGGATCCTGTGTCAAAATCTATTTGTAATACTTTTAAAATTCTGTTAAAATTATGCCAATGTTACAAATATTCTTAAATATTCTAACATTTCATGAAATCATAACTAATTAAAATGTGAGTTGGAGGTTTCGACTGGGGCTCATAACTCATTTTTGTCCCAGCTCTGGCCCCAGTGGACACACTGAGTCGGGACCCTCTGGTGAATATTGGTGTCCTTGAGGCTGATTAAATCCCAAATAACATTGCAGAAATATTTGGAGTTGATGCATTACATCAAGATTTTGGAGAACATGTCACGTGGTTTCATATTTGGTTTCGCTTGACAAATGAGCTTGGTTGCTAACTTTTACAGACTACATTTTCAGAACCATTGATGGTGAATTGTGAAATGTAAATAGGTGCATATTGCACCTCCACAATGGTTTGATGAGTCATTGCAGCGCTAAATGCGTTCAGGTTGTCAGGATGTGCGTGGGAAACACTGATCTTTGCTTTGTGATCGTGACTTTCCTAAGCAAAGCCTCTACGTTGACTCTGCAGGAGGTGATGGTGACGGGAACCTACCACCTCGATTCCAGAGGGGCAGAGCGCCGCTGGCTCCCACGGACACTCCCAAACTGTGAGAACAGTCTCTCCTGGAAACACTATATTATTTACAGTATAGCAGTATGAATGTGTCACATGTCACTTGTTATGACACTGTCTTGTCCTTGCTGTTCTCACCTCAGTTCACATTTTCAGGCCTGAGCATGTATTTAAATTACACTTTGAGTGATGAGACACCCAGTGCTGATGTATGTGTTCCAGAGGCTAGAGATGGACATGTTGACTTGCAGATACCGTAACATTTAACAAACTGTCAACAATCAGTCAAACTCTAACTGAAATCCTAATTATACCATCGTCTTATGGCACGAGAACACTGAGGACAGGGGGACAGCCTTCACCTTGTCACTTACCAGCACATGAAATGTCTGAAAGCTTATTCTGTGTTATAAAAATGGATTCTGTGACGCTGAAACAGATGGATTTGGTTTTCATCTCACTTATATTTGGTGTTACAACTATGATTGTTTGATTTGGACTTGATTTGTCACATTGTTTAATGTTAAATTTGACTTTTGATGTTCTTTTTTTCCTCAAATCACTTCTACTCTGTTGCCAAGACTATTGATTCAACTCAGTAAGATTACAACATATTTTCTGGATCTGAATGATTTTGAATGGTTTTGACAAATTTGGTCAGCAATCAATTAAAAAGCATCACATTATATGCATATTTTGCATTTTCTCAAGAACTTTCCAGACCTGTTTATGAACAATTTAATTACACCTGCAACTTGGCAGTCTAGATTTTCTCCATTTCACTTTCTTTTTTTTGTTGGGCATGTTTATTATTGTTATTTATCTGAATGCACCATGACTTGCCTCAGTGTCAGAAATGTATGCCGTATGCAGAGGTGAACTTGTACTTATTTTCAGAGCATGACACCAAATTCATCTAGAGGACAACCTCTTACTTCTTCTTTGGTGATATATTGGATACCTGTACCATGTTTTTTTTTTTTTTTTTTTAATTTTTTGTAACTAATTCAGTATTTAATACACACATGTATACTGTGAATTGCATTACTTATCTGTCATTGACTTCCAATATAGAGAGATGGGACTAAAATGAAGAAGTCAGTGTTTTAGTATTCTCATGGGGCCAACATTTCTCCATAAAGCTCTTTGTGTGCAGTGAAAATGTAGTTTGTCTACTTCCTGTCACATCTGTCACAAGATCACTAACACTGAGCTTATACGCTGAAAATTATTTATGCATTAGCAGCTGAGGAAATCTCCTCTTGAACTAATTCATTCATAACAGAATTATGTTCAAAAGATTCTTTTTTCAAATGTGAGTTTTTTTGCTTGTTTTTTTAATGAGCACCAGTTTTGAGTCTATTGTATTCACTGCATCAAACACACAAATTAGTAATTAATAATTTCTCAACCTCCAAACATTAATAGACAAAAGCAAGGGCTAGTTATCAGTTTATTACTTGGCCTTAACAAACTGCACTCAGCAGCCTTCAGCGACACTAAAAGAACACATCAGAAAACACATGAGAAAGTGGTCACCTGGAACATCCTCAAAGCAGATTATAGACAAGCTTTCATTCTATGAGCAGTTCTCAGAGGCAGGGGTGAGCTGAGAGGCGAACCTGGTACACAAAATACAATAAAGATGCATACAGATCCATTCTTTTTACTGACAGTTATCATGTTGGAAGATCAGTGGATTAGCCAAATAACTGAGCTAAATAATAACGCATGACTAGAATGCGTTTTGCCAGTTAGTAGTTGACTGATAGTGTGTATGATATTAGCGTCGTTCTTTTGCTCCACACATCAAGATTTAAGTCTCTGATCATTTTTTCTCAAAATGAAACAAGGTGGTGAAAGTGTAAACCTGACGTCGTGCTGGTACTCATGGGTGACCTCCAGGTGCCTTTTTTCAGTGTCTTTTGAGTTGATCTCTTTCTTCAGAAGATGCCACACACCTGCACAAAGTCATGTGACCACGGAGCTCCTCTTCTGATATTGATGTTGTTCACACACAGCGGCTTCTCTTGCCTGCAACAGAAACACACTCCAATGTAATTTAAATGTTCAATATAATGTTATTGTTTTTCTTTTTTCCTTCATCTTTAAATGTTAGCCATTTTAGCCTTTTTATATTGATAAAAAAAACAAAAAAAAAAAACAAAAACAGAAGCAGACAGGAAACATGGACATGGACAGAGAGGATGACAGGTGACAAAGGTCCCGGCTGGAACTGAATTGGGGACGTTGTGATCATGTGGTGTGCATGTCTTAAACATTTTAGACCATATTTTGGTAGCATGCCCTCATCTTTCAGCTGTCACATAAAGGAAGAAAATAGTGACTCTTTTTCTAAATGACCTGAACATTCCTGTGCTGCCATTTCTTCTTACTTATTGGCTTACACACTTGCAATAACTTAATATCACAGCAATACCATAAATGATGACCTGGCTGATTAAGCCTGCAGTGCAGAACTTTTAGCTCCCCCCTCTGGCAGTAAGAGTAATTACACAAACACTGCTGACATGCTTATGATGCCGTTGACTCTGCCATACTCCTAGCTGCTACAGCCAGCACTATGGTTGCTCCACCCTGGTGGTGTATCAGTGCTGGTGCGACAGCATGGAACATCGCACTGACATCAGATTCACAAAACCTCTGTTATACTCTGAAATAAGAGAGATCTACCTGATGTTGACAGGCTTAATATGCACTGTGTGAACTCATTTGGCAAGGGCTTGAATGTAATTGACTCATTTATATGTGAAAGTCCCACACTCCAACTTTAATCCTCTGTTTGCTGTTAGCATATTAGCTGTTTGTAATTCTTGCATTTCTGTTTGTTTCAGGTTGCTTGTCATGACATAATAGCTACGTGCGGGACACAAATAGAGGCTGTGTATTTCCATACTTTGGTAAATGTGTTGTTGAAACACACTGAGCATATCCAGGAGGTGGACAGGACAGAAGTCAGTTAAGCTGTGGGAGAGATATGTGGATATTTTCAGAACTGTCTTGTCTGTTCAATAATACCTGTTGTGAATCCTGTTGTGCATGAAGGAGCAAACTCCAAACTTTTGCGTGTCACCTTTCAGCCCTCCAGGTGATGAGTGTTTGAAATGCAAAACAGTTTTTTGTGGAGTGTCCCTTTAATCATTTTTCCATAGCACCTGTGTTTCAGTCAGCACTGCAGACAAGAACCAAAATGACAAACTGTGTCTGATCTACTGCTTGGACATTTCATCTCTTAACGTGGCAGCTCAGCAGAAACAGGCCTGGAAGGCATTTACAGGTTCCCCGAACCTGTAAATGCTTTCCACTGTACAGAGGAATAAAATCTACCAGGAGGAGGTGCAGGAGCTTGAACAGGACAGTATGTGTGTTCAAATAGTGGTGCAGGTGCTGTACCTGAGAGAGGGGAACTCGGAGACACACACAGACTTGACGTGGATGTCTCCCTGTCTGTAGAATCGAGATCCGGTGTTCTTCAGCTCGATGGAGTGGATCTCACACAGAGCCACAGGGTGAGCCAGCACCATCCTGTACACCGTCGTATCTGTCTGACTACAGTTCACACACATATACGCTCAGCCTGCATGTAAATAATGTTGTCATAACCGTACAAGACCAGACAGACAGAAACACTTTCAGATAATCAACATTCATCACAGAGGACAGTTATTACTTTCTGTGTTTATGGCTTAGAATTAATAGAACTACAACAGAATGACTGCTGGATCTCCTGCTCTCGCTCTCCTGAATCAACAAGGTGGAACGTAAACTCAAAGCTCTCCTCTGCGTTTTTTTTTTAATAGAAACTTAGAAACCTACAAGTAATGTAATTTATTCAAAATCGCAATAAAGTAAAAATAAAGAGTAATTAGAGTCCTCTTGAACTCAGGTGAACCTGTGCAGCACACTTGCTCTCTCAGTATTTCTGCTGCAGTATCCTGCACCTGGTCTGGCTTTTACAGTGAAACATACTGTACCTCTGCTCTCAAAATAGAAGCTGTCCGCTCAGCTTTTCTGGGAGAAAAAAAGACATTACAGTACTCGTTCTGGGATGAAGGCACCGCAGTGGAGTCTGTGGCGCCTCCAGTGCTGAATAAATGGAATCTCTAAGAATTCTGTCACACTGAATGTTGCTCCATTTAGAGTTCTGGTTTGATGTGAGAGTTCAGATTTTGCTAAAAGCAAGTGTAATAAGTTTTGTGGACTAAATGGAAGGTACTATATAAAATAATAAATCTAAACTAATAGACGCACATTTCTGTATCATGCAATACAGTTCAACAGCAGTGCAAATTACATCCTCCAAAATGACACGTGGTTAAAAAAAACATTCTATTCTTGGATTTGTTGCACGGCTGTTGTATTAGACTGTATTAATTTTAATGGCAAAACCTGGCAAATGAGTTTATGATCAAAGATGTTTCCTGCTGACATTTCTAAAGTCAGAGTTTTTGTCAGAGGATGCATTTTGTAGGGCTGCAGCTAAAGATCATTTAGTTAATCTGCCAATGAATTTCTTAAACAATTAACTATTTGTGTAGAAAATGTCAGAAAATGGTGACAAAATGCCTCAAACTGTTGCTTTGTTGTATTTGACCAACAGTCAAACAGTCTCACAACTAAGAAGCTAGAGCCAATGAATGTCTGACAGTTCACTATCCTGAGCTGTGGTACACTCTGTGAAAGTGAAGACGGATCAGACTGTGATGTTAGAGACGTGGTACCTACAGCCTGAGCCTCTGCTCTGTCCCCAGGTTCTCAGTCCTCAGTGTCACCTCCACCTCAGCACTCTTATCCAGAGGAGAAACCTCCAGCTTCAGCAGGATGTGATGAGCTGAGCACAGGAACAACAGCACAGAGGGAATCATGTATTTAGTACCAACCTACATGTGATGTAGATTTTTTTGTTACCATGACAATAAGGCACAATATGAAGCATTAATAAAATAATAAGTTGTCTTTAAACCTGACAAAACACCAAATGAATGATGAATAATTCAACGTAAACAAAACATTTCCAGACAAACATAGTAGTTTAGTGATTAGCAGCTTAGGCTTTTCCTTTCATGGTGAAGGCAGTAAAGTCTTGTTCCTGCTATCCAGGGGGAGCTTCTGGTACACTTGAACTTGAGTGTAAATCTAAAGTAGAGAGCAAACTCAATGACAGGAACGCTGGCTCAGCTTGGTGAGTGAGAGAACTATGGTGGGCCTCCAGCAAAGAAGGCCATGCTGCTATGGAGGACACGCTGACCTCGCCACAGCTATTAATAAAAGGTCAGATCTGACCAATACGACTTCACAGAGGGGGTGCAAGTAAAGTGGAATTCTTGTGGTGCTATACCCCGACCTTCATCACTTTATGTTGTTCTCCTCTCGCCCCCAGCTTCATGCATCCCTAAACACACACAATCAATTCTTTTGCATGTGTATAGTGAACAAAGATTTAGAATTAGACATTGTGTGTAGCAAATGAGTTATATACATGGTGCAGGTGCCACAGAACAATTTCTGAAAAATTCATTAACAGCAGTTGAGCAGTTTATAAAGACCAATATTGTCTTTGAATTTTCAGAACAATGGGCACATAAATGAAAGAAGCGATGAGGTGGAAAATGTCTCTCACAATGTGTGCATTGAAATGGTAGATCATTTTTTACTATTTTTTTCACCAAAGCGAGACACTTAAAACACTTTCCACTGAGGTCGAAAGCAGCTTTCCTCTTCTGAGCGATGACTCAGCTTCACCCAGCCAAGTCTGCACATCAAGTAGTGGGTCCCATGGCGGTCCCACAGAGCTGATGAAGACTCTATTTGCTGTGTTTTCTTGTTGTCTTTTTGCTCCAATACTCAGTCATGATATTGTTCATTGCTCTGAAGCCCCACTCACAATCAGCATTGCTTGTAGACAGTGTGTCCACTGCCATAAATGGCTTCCTTATCTTGTTAGGAATGCTCCTCTTGTCTTGTATTCAGTGAACCTGTCTGTGCTTTTTTTGCTGTGGTTGTGAAGTCCTTCTTTCATACTCTCTCTTTCATATGAATTGAGCACAGTCAATGATGGGAGTCTGGCCAACTCTTAACCACTCTCCCTTGAATTGCATCACTTCCTCTGCCTCGCTGGCATCAACAGTATGTTGTCCTCAGTATCTACTGAGGCCTTCTGGATGTTTGACATACATTATCATGATGTCATGGGTCTTGTGATGTGTTTTCCTGTTCTTAAAATATCTGAAAAGTACTTCAGTCCAGTCAGAGGATCTGACATTAGTGCAAGACTCTTCAGGAATTTCACTGCAACTTAGAAAGCAGACCTTTGAATTTGGTCCCTTGTATCATCCTCTGATGGCTCATGGAAATGTTGCGCCAAGGCTGGATAAGTATGTATGGGACTGCAGTCACCCTGCCAACACTGAACACTCTTCCAGTCCTCCTGTGCAGGTTGCAAACACATTCATGTTTTTTGTTGACTTGCTATATAACGAATATAGGCTGTCAAGGAAGGCCTGGAAATCTTATGTCATGTTATGATCAAATACCTGCAAAGGACACAAATGACATTTCCATCAGCCTCACGCCTCACTCAGAGTGAGTTTTCTCTCACTTCTGCTGTGATAAAAACACAACCTCTCTCTCAAAAACAATCTCGCTGTCACACAAACACACACATCCCAACACTCACTGCAAAAAGGTGGCGTAGAAGAAGTGAGGAGGAATAACTTCTGCTCTTTGGGGACTGGAGATATGGCTATCCCACTGTTTTCTGATAAACCTGAAAACACAAACACGGACACACACACAGACACACACCGAGTGAGTGAGGGTGATATTATATGTGCGTCACAGATCAAAAGGGCAAAAGGGAAATGATAAGAAGCTGCCCAAAGCCATCATGTGACGAGAGCAGGTCTGCTGCATGACCTCTGCTGGTGACACTGAGACTTGACAGAGCACCGAACAAGACGCCCAATTTATAGTCCTACTCTTTTATTGTTACTCATCCTGCCCCCTCATAATGGAAACATTATTGCTACTGTGCTTTTCTTGTGTCTCTGATGTCCATTTGTGATTATGAAGAATGTTGGGTAGTGATTCAGTCATTCCATTGAATCTATTATGACTCTTATATTATGCTGATTCCTTCAATCAAAATTGGAAAGTGGGTCTATTGCCACATTTTTTTTTAATTTAATGACAATGATAAACATTTGCCTAATCGTTACTGACTCGAATTGCTGTTTCCAAAATCTAATCAAATGAATTAAGACAGAAAACAAATTCTCATGATTCCAGTTTAAATAAGATCAGCTCAGAGTGAATCACTGTCAGGTTGTGATTCTCATTCTTAACTCTGGTGGCGCTATAGAGAAGTGCTACATCAGTAAAAGTGGTGGATGCATTATTGTGACTGTGAAAACTCTCCATTTCAAGTCAAAGTCAATATCTCACTCAAAGAAAAATACAGAATTATTATCAGCAAAATGTACTTAAAGTATCAAAAGTAAAAGTACTCATCATGCAGAATGGCTCTTCAGAGTGTTCCATCACATCCTGGTAAAGGCAGATCTTATATCCTCCTGAGACCCAGCCTATTCATTTGTGTCCTCTGTAGTGGACATTTGGTTTTGGTCTATATCTTTTGACTCATTTGAGCTATCATACTAAGTCCAGATGTGCTCAGTAGAGGACACCTAGACATGTGTTTGGGTGGGATGAGGAGAGCTTTGTTTTCATGCTGAGACAAAATGGAGACTGCAGCAAAATGCAAATGCCAAGAAAAGAGAAAAGATAAGTCAAATATTGTTAAGATATTGTTTTTTAACTATGGTAATCATATATTTTCCTGTTTACCAACATGTCAGGAATCATAAATTGGAGTCAGAGTTGAGTTGAACTTTTTGTTACCAAAAATAATAGCAATGTTGTGAATGTTTAATAATGTCAATTTTGTTCAGTAGTTCGACAAAAGATACAGGCCAAACGTTGAGTTTCATTTAAAAAATGGACTGACATTCTGGTTTTCTTGTCAGCCTGTTATGATTTTGTTGAATTACGGTAAAATCGTTCTGTTGTCCACTACAGTGGACGTGCTGTAAAATCTAAAATAAAAACATTTTTATAAAATTCTAAATTGGGAGTTGTTGTTTTAGCTCCAAAGAGGCAGGAAATCACAGAAAAATACATAAATAAATAATAAAAAATAAATAAATAAATAAATTGAAAGATACTTTTTGCCATGGTTCTCAGGAAGATATACTATTTAATCTGCAACAGTGCATCATATTTTATACAATACTCCTGTTTTTTTTTTTTTTTTTGTAAAATCTTTACTTAAGTGACCCCTCACTCCAGATGTCAGATAGTCATATAAAGTTCTGTATTTCTCCAAAGTATAAAGAAGCAATGAAATACAAGCAACTCAGAATTTTAGTTTAATACTTACTCATTATGTGCTTTCCATTACTATTGTAACCAACAGTGTTTGATGTTTTTTAGCATTAGTAATAGTTGCATTAGCAGCTGTAATAAGAGCAGCAGTATTATTATGATCTGTGCAACAGTAGCAGCCTGCATAGTAACTTCCAGTACCACTGTAGCAGGTCAGTATATTGCAGTAGAACTAGTACTTCATTAAAAAAGGACAGATGTCATGTGAGTTCTTGTCTCTACTGTCGTACAAAATATTCCCTCACAGCCTTAATGTTGTAAAAATGAGAGCAGTTCATGAACACACAGCAGCTGAAGGTCAACTCCCAGGTGTCCTCTTACCTATGGTTGGACATACCCCCCTGAAGACGTCACAGTCCACACAGCGTCCCTTCAAGAAGTCCTCATAGCTGAAGCACGGGATCCCCACTAACGGGCACGAGCCGTTCAGCGCGCTCATGTACACATGCAGCGCCCTCATGTGGTCGCATATCACATAGCCATACACTGGAAAATAAACAAGAACTGACAACACACAGAAGCACTAAGGGAGCCAGATGTGTGGAGTCTGTCATTTTCAAAATTACAGTTATTTACAAATGTTTCCACGCACTGAACTGCTGGGTTCAGTCTGTTCATGTGTCATTTGAGTTTTAATCATAATGTCTTGCTGGACACAGCAGCCAAATCTAAAAACAGCTGCTCTCTTGCTGTCAGCCACACCTCTCATGTTTTAGTCAGTGCTCAACTTACTTGAGGCAAACCTGGAGCGGGCACATCCAGTCTGATCCTTCCCTCCGTTCAGAAAGAAGTCCACATGACCCACAGGGATGGAAATGCCAAAATCTGATGCAGGAGAAAACCTCGTTAATGGTGTCCGCAGTTTTACTCTTCACTGGAAACACAAACCCAGTGATAAAACTGGTGCTATATGTTCATCCAGCATTACATTCCTCCTCTCCAACTCCCCAAAATACAGTAGGCACTCATTTCCATGTGGTGGTGCTCCCTCCTCAGAATATCTGTGTAACATTTGGCTGGTGGAAACACAGACTCATTAAAGCAGGACTATGTAATGGTTGCAATTTACAATAATTGCACATTAGATTTTCTGTAAATTTCCAGAATTTTCTCGAGTCAGCTGCTTCACAGACATCATCGTGACCTGACTGAGCGAGTGGAGCAGGACCACAAGCAGGAAACAGCAAACATGTCTATTGCTAAGCTAGGCTGTGTTTATTTCTTCTTTTACATTTGTCACAAAACCGTTGAAATGTTTAATGTGACACGCTGAAACAACCACAACACAAGCTGAGTCACGATCTTATAATGTCTAACCTAAACTGACTCAGCAAACTGCTTTTTGCGAACATTAGCCTTGATAAGCTATGTTCATCTGTGACAACAGTTCTCATGATGCACCACTTATTCAGCTGCTAATTCTAACTATTGACGTGGAGGAAAATATGCAGTCTAAGGCTTCTATTGTGCACCACAACAGCAGACTCTGTGTTAGCTCAGCCTCTAGTATTTTGGTGGAACTGGAAAGAATCAGAATAAGTTTCAGGCTTTATGGTAAATTTGAGCTGTCTCACAGTCAGAGTCTGTGTGGATGGCATCGACAAACTGAGCGTCAGAGGGGTCCAGCCGGTCAAAGGTATCAGCTCCTTTAAACATGGGTCCAGCAGGGTCGAGGCCTGGATGACAAGGACAAGGAAAACTCAGTTTGACGGGTAAAACAGATGTCTGGAAATAAAAGGATGGCATGGAAATCACATCATTTGGTCATCTTTGATTTATATCACACTGAGCAGCAGGAAATATTTCTTATTAAGGATTTATTTTTCTTAGTTAATAACCAGATTCCAGTCAGCAGCTGTGTCTCCTCTGAACTGCACTTAACATTCAAACTTGCACCATCCTCCCCACTCAGACAAAAAGACCCGATATAAGCAGTGAACAGTGGCGTATTGTGCTGGGTGGTGTGTTCAGGCAACAAGAGGACTGTGCCACTCCACACAGCTTCAGAGTGGCTCTTATCAAAGTGCCGTTGTCCTTTGAAGAGGCCAGCTAATCTTCCAAGGTCACACTGGAACACATTCAGGCTCTGTGTGAGCCTCCAGAGCTGTGGAGACCTTCACTGTCTGGCCTGTTGCTTTTCTCCCTTTCTCAGTAGATGCAGCAGCAGAATAACAGCAGCCAACAGCCTTTTATTTTTCAATTCACCAGCAATATTGTAGAAGATGTCATGGAGGTGAAGCAGGACTGAGATCTGATCATCAAAACTTTAAATCCTTTTTATCTTCAAACATTTTCCAAGCAGGAGAATCAGTCTTATTATAGTGAAGCATTTCAACTTCTATGTCACATGGAGACGGTCCAGACTCACCTGTGATTCTTCCTATCTTTCCCTCAAAAAGAGTCCCCACAAAACCAGCAACATGCGCCCCAAGACTGACCCCGATGAAGTGGAAGGACTCCAGTTTGCATCCATGTTTCTGTTGGATAAGACAGTCTCAAGCTTAGTCATTTTTATTCTCCCCTGGAACCATTTCTACTGAACTGTGGCAACTGTGAGTTAATTGTGTACCTGCTGTGTCTTTGTTTTATTGAAAGAGCAATATTATGCAATAGCAATGGGCAGTGTATTGCTTAATTACAACCCTATTTCCAAAAAAGTTGAGACACTGCAAATGTAAATAAAACCAAAATGTGATGATTTGCAAAAAATTGACATCCCATATTTAATTGAAAGTAGCACAAAGACAACATACCAAATGTTGAAACGCAGACATTTACTTGTTTTTGAAAATTATATCCTCATTCAGAATTTGATGCCAGCAGCAGGTTTCAGAGCAGTTGGGACAGGGCCGTGTTTACTCTGTTGCATCACCTCTTCTTTTAACAACACAGTAAGCGTTTGGGAACTGAGGAGACCAACTGCTATACTTTGGAAAGTGAAATGTTTTCCCATTCTTGCTCAATGTACGATTTCAGCTGCTCAACAGCGTTGGGGCTGCTGACGCATTTCTTCAATTTCAGCGGATGACAAGTCTGGACTGCAGGCAGAGCAGTTTAGTGGCTCTGTTACTATGAAGCCATGCTGCTGGAGTATGTGCAGAATGTGGTTTGGCATTGTCGTGCTGAAATAAGCAAGGTCTTCCCTGAAAAAGACGTTGTCTACTTTGCAGCATATGTTGCTCCAGAACCTGTACCTATCGTTTAGCATTAAAGATGCTTTCACAAATGTGCAGGTTAGCCATGCCATGTGCATTAATGCACCCCCATAGCATCACAGATGCTGGCTTTTGAACTGTGTGCTGATAACAAGCCGGATGGTCCTTCTCCTCTTTGGGCTGGAGGATGCAGTGTCCGTGATTTCCAAAAATAATTTCAAATGTTGACTCCTCAGGCCACAGGACTGTTCTCCACTTCGCCTCAGTTCATCTTAAATGAGCTCTGAACCAGAGAAGGCAGCATTGTTTCTGGATCTGGTTTATTTATGACTCCTCTTTGCGTGGTAGAGTTTCAGCTTGTGTTTATGGATGCAGTGATGAACTGTTCACAGATGATGGTTTCTGAAGTGTTCCTGAGTCCATGCCGTGATGCCCACTACAAAATCGTGTCTGTTTTCAATGCAGTGCCGTCTGAAGATCACAGCCATCCAACATTGGCTTTCAGCCTTGTCCCTTGTGTAGAGAGATTTCTTCAGATTCTCTGACTCTTTTAATGACATTATGTCTTATATTTTACATTGAGAAACATTCTTCTTAAGTTGTTGCAGTATTTGCCAGCGCAGTCTCTCACAGAGTGGTGAACCCCTCCCCCACTTTACTTCAGAAAGACTCAACCTCTCTGGGATGCTCTTTTTATACAAGTGATGTATATGTCATGTAGGTGTTTTCTTTTAGCATGTCACAACTTTTCCAGTCTTCTGTTGTCACTGTCCCAACCTTTTTTGAAATGTGTTGCTGGCATCAAATTCTAAATGAGGAAACCATTTCCAAAAACAATGAAATTTTTCAGCTTCAACATTTCAAATGCCATCTTTGTGCTATTGTCAGTTGAATGGTGTTTCAATGTTTTGCAAATCATCACATTCTGTTTCTATTTACGTTTTACACAGCATCCCCACTATTTTGGAAATGGGCTTGCACTGTTATAAACCAACTTATTCTAATCGAAGGTATTTGGTTTTGGTAACCAGAAAACTTAAAGGAGGATTAGCGGTTCTTTTCCCTGTAAATACCCATTAATGTAAAATATATAATACATCACTTAATTATCAGTTGAAGTTGTTATCAAGAGATGCAGGCTTGATTTCTTCATCTTTTCAGTAATGTTACATGTAGTGCTGGCGCCTGTTATTGTAGGGTGTGTGTGTATGAATTGTGTTGTCGTGCATGTTTTGATGTTTATGTTCACAGGTCTCTTAAAAAATAAGTAAAATCACTTGTTTAAATAAAAGATTGACTGTTTAATTGGTCCTTAATCAGTTATTTTCAAATTCAAATGTATTATATATCGGCAGTATCAGCAGAAGAAATAGAAGCAGTGTTTCAGAACAGACCATCACCCCCAAAAACTCTGAAAATAAAAGGAAATGCTGAACGTTAGGTCACCATCTGCAGAGTGTTTCTCTCACCTGCAGCTGGTTGATGAGGACAGAGATCTGCACAGCCACCTCCTTGTAATTCTCCACCACCAGGTTGTAGGCGAAGGAGGCGCCGTAGACCCAGTCCACCACCAGCACGTTCACATCCTGCACCCTGAGCAGCGCTCGGGCCAGCTCCATCACCCAGGACGGCTTACTGCCCATTGCCCTGAGGGGTGGAGTGGAGTAGGGTGGGGTCAGGATGGTGGATGGAAGCGAGGGATGAGAGAGAGGAGTGAGGATGTAGGACAACATTCACCTTCAATTATATTTAAAAAACAAATGGAAAACAAAACAGGTGCCCCTCCAATTAAAATTGTTTTACCTTCCAGGGGCCCCAAGATGCCAATGAAGGAGCTGAACACGAGCAGTTATGGAACAAAAAAAATGGTGTTTAATGTTTCTACTGTGTCTTCTTTTGGTCGTGCACCTGACTGGGATGGATATGCACATTGTCCACCTTCTTTAACTTACTTTGTAGTGTTTCTCCTAAACTTCATTTTGTTATTACAACCCGGATTCCAAAAAAGTTAAGATGCTTTATTTATGCAAAACATAAATAAAAACAGAATGCAGTCATTTGCAAACAAGCTGTGTATACCAACAAGTGTTCCTGAGTACATACAGTAATCTCCTTCATCCAATCATGTGTTCACAAAGAGGTGAACCTCCCTCCATCCTCGCTTGTGAACGACTGAGTCTTTCCAGGATGCCCCTTTCATAGCCAATCATGATACTATCACCTGTTACCAATGAACCTGTTTACCTGTGGAATGATCCAAACAGGTGTTTTTGGAGCATTCCTGTAACGGGCTAGTGGAGCACCCAATTGCAGTGCCGGCTGATTCACGGGGAATACAGGGAAACAGACAACCGGAGCGACACTGTGCTGTACTGAGCAGAGAGCCGGCTCAGAAGGAGTTAGTGTGGAGAGAGCGGATCTAATGCGGAAATCACTGACAGATTTCGACGTGGTCGAAATCACTCTTGGAGGAGGAATATGCTCTTTGGAACCACTGAGGCAGTAAGATCTGCACACCCGCAGACACAGGGCTAGGACGGAAGGAGTAGTCAAGAACAGGCGAGGTTGGAAACTGGAGATCAATCTGGAGAAGAACGCTGGAGAGTCTGGCATGACGCAAAGACAATCTGGCAACTGGGAAGAATGACAGTGTGGCTTATATGCCCTCCAGATGAACCTAATAGGCTAGGTGTGCAGATGGGCAGGTACAGGGCGTGGCTGAAGAGCTGCAGCACAGGTAAGTGCTATGCAGGACTGTGACAATTTGACATTTTCCCAGTCTTTAGTTGATCCTGTCCCAACTTGTTTGAAACGTGTTGCTGCATCAAATTCAGAATAAGCAGATATTTACAAAAATCAATGAAGATGATGAGGTACAACATTAAATATATTTTCTTCATACTGTTTTTAATTGAATATACATCAAAAAGGATAATAGGAAAATATGCATTGTCTAATAGGACAAAATGATGAAGTGATGATGTTTTATATCCAAAAGGTCAAAGGTCAACTTCACTGTGACATGATACTGTTCTGCAGAAACACTTCTCTGCTCATTATTCAACACCTTAACGGAGGAACAGAAGGCAGATTGTGATCATATTTCACATTTGGTCAGATACTGAATTGGTGACTCTGATCTTGGGTGTCCAC
This sequence comes from Chaetodon trifasciatus, assembly GCA_037975065.1. NCBI lineage: Eukaryota > Metazoa > Chordata > Actinopteri > Chaetodontiformes > Chaetodontidae > Chaetodon > Chaetodon trifasciatus. The sequence goes on from JBBMOE010000041.1 coordinate 596,512, forward strand.
CCTCAAACTGTGCTGATTGTAGAGATCTTCTGTGCTGTCAGGTTGAAGATTTACAGTTTGTAGCTTCTTTGCAACATCAATATGTGAAGCACTGTAGTTCACCACAGGCTCATTGCTTTTGCTGATATTGAGCTTCAGGTGATTGCTGTTGCTCCATGTGAGTGCTCTCATGAGTACTCTGTATCTTTCTTCCAGATGAATTGTACCTCTCATTCCTTTAAAGCTGCAGCTTAAGCTAGAATTAGGATGTGCATTCACTTGTGGGGACTTTCCAAAAATGACTGCCAGCCTAGCATAGGGCTGTGTAAACATTGTATATTTAAAAAAATCCATATCACATAAAATATTTATGATTAAATAAATAAATTTTGGAAAAAAAACATCTTAATTAATTATCTCATAAGTTTGACACACACAGACTCAGCTGTACTTATTTATCAGGAGTGAGTGGGTGTGGTTTACTCAGATTTGACTGACAGTGATCAAACAACACACCTGCTGTCATCAGATTCTCATGCCTAGTCCACACATACACATGCATTTTTTAAAATGTAGCCTTTTCTATGCATTTTGACCTTTTATCCACATGCAAATGCAGGTTTAGGCCACTTATAATAGAGCTTTTGAAAAATGTCTTCCAGGATGAAGGTGAAAACCTCCTTTGCAGTGTTGACGCTTAGACAGGGAAACAAGTTTTTAGCTTGTGAGGACAGAATGTGCAGCGTTACATCCTTTGTTTGACATCAGTACGTGCGCCCTTATCTCCTTTGTTTACTATGGTGATGGCAGGTCACACCTTTGTCATAGTAGAATTGTGTCTCTAGTTGCAGTTAGCATACTGGTAAATAGCTTTTTTCAGGCTTCTGATTGGCCAACATGGCTCCAGGGTCAGGGTTGTATTGCTGCCTTTTGGTTTGGCATTTTCTTGACAGCACTTCAATTGTGTTTAATTGTACAATTGTACATAGTCAGAGGCTCACTGACATGAAAGGTTTTCAGGGCCTTTGAGGGTCTCCTCACCTGTAACCGTGGATGATGACCTTGGTCGAGCGGGACATGTTGAAGTAGGAGGGCTGCTGTGTTTCAGTGAGAGACTCCTGGGTGAACATGTGTGCACAGTCCATGTTTGTCCTGGTCAGCAGCAGGTACTGCACCTGCAGCTTAACTCTGTGCTGCCGGTACTGCAGCCAGGTGGTGTTGTTCACATCAGCACACTCATCATCTTCCTGCCTCTCCTCTACACCTAGTCCATTAGAGGGAAATGATGTCATGCATCACACTACAACAAACTCACATGTGCTGAAATCAGACGACCAGAAAGATCTTCTTTCTATCTCTAATAATGTACAATACCACATTTACATGTACATATCAACTGAAATATAACCAGCTACATGGCTGACTATGGTCAAATGATGTTTTATGGGAGGAAACAAGAGACAGTGTTCTCATTTGTAAACTGATATTTGTTCTTAAAAACACAGTGTATCATTGTTTGACCTTAATGATTGAATGATTGAAAATAATAGATTAGATTAGAATTTTTTTTTTTTTAAACAGAAGGTGATTTCAGTGTTTATATGATGCAATACTGAATGATGATGATATGATGAATATGATGAATTCAGCTTTCGTGTTCAGTAAAGGCACATAGTGCACTTACTGCACTTAATGTCCAGCTGAAACTGAAAGTCATCCCCTTGTGCAATTCAAAATCATGCCAGATTTTCAAATGTATGGCAAGTTGATTTGTTTTGTTTCACAGTGCTGTGTTACAGGACTCATAGAGTGTTGAGTAATCACAGCATCACTGTGGACGGAAAATTTCACACAGGTTCACTCTTCGTCTTTGCACATATGTTTGAAACTATTACATGGAAAATAGTAAAGCAGTGATGCAGATGAAAAATATCTCGTTCATTAGCATGCCACTTACCCTCCACCAGAGATGTGATGCAGACTGCTAAAGCACAGAGAAGGATCGCTCTGTGTTCCCAATGCATTTCTGTAGTAACAGAGGTGAATGGGGAGAGTAGCTGCCTAGAAGCTTTAGTCAGTACTTAACTGTGCTCAGCTGCTCTGTTTAACCACAGATTGGTAGATGGAGCGTTTGGCTTGAGAAAAATTCCAGCTCTGTGCAGTGCTGCGACTCTGGAATGACCACCCAGTCTTCAACTGGCAAACAGTAGTCATGAAGCAAGGCAGGAATCCACATAAAACAGTTCAAAAGATTCCCAAAACAAATGTTTCCAGTGATCCGAGCAGAATTTGCTATGTTTCCTTTCTTGTAAAACTCCACTTTAAGTCTGAACAGATTCACAACAAACCTTCCCCTGTCCTGTTATTCAGTCATCACATTTGTGAGAGGGTGTTTTTTTCTTCTCCCCAGACTGGGTTTGCACTGATCTGGCAAGCGGTTAAAGCTCTTTGCCTGGCGGTGAATCCATGACCTCATTGGTATTCAATGGCTGTTTGTTTAAAATGCTGGACTCTGGCCTGGCTGCCCGCTGGTTTGTGTGTGGGTACGCCTGAATGCGTGTTTGTGTGTGTGTGTATGTGTGTGCTTGAGAGAGAGTGAGGGTGTCACAGAGAGTGGGGAGGGCTCATACTGTTGTGTCTGATAGAAATCAATCATGATCTGATCGAATGTTCCACCATGAATGCTGGTGTATGTAATCCATGTCCTTTGTAAATTCTGTGTAATTCCATTGCTTTGACCAATTAAATCAGCTCAGTGTTTTATCATTTAATTATCATTCTGGCTATTCAAATGATTGTGTAATTAGTTTTGAATACACAGTAGGTTTCACTGGGTCTTGCCTCTAGTTTAGTAATTAGACAAAGAAATGTAATCCTTTCCAAGGAAACTGGGTCAAGTTGGCAGCTGGCAGTCATTTTGTGTTACCACATAGTGATTTAGAGCTTAATTATATTTAAGAGCTCAGTGGCTCAGCAGCTTTGACTATTAATGACAACTTTGACTCTCTGCTAACTACAGTATTGGATGTTCACCATTCCAAAAGTCTGCCTGCTTAATACTTCAAAGCACATTGACGCAAGGCAAAGATTCCTTAAGGGACAATGAAGATAAAGCTGATGAGTGCTCTGTGAAAACACGATATAAATGAAAATGGACAATGAGTTTTTCCCTTAGAAACTTTAATAATATACACAACATACTGCCATACAGTGCAGGAACAACACGAGTCAAAGCTATTAGATCAATACTTTTGTTTTTAAGGCTTTGGTGTGTTTTGAGCTCTGCCCTCCTCTTCCTCATAGGATGAAGTTAATGCCTCTTACTGTTCTGTCTACCTAAAATTGTCTCTCCTGAGGCTGAGATTATTGTCTGAATGGCCAATAAAACTCAAAAAACAAACACTCAGTGCAATTTATCTTGTATCAATGTGAAGGAATCTGTGACTTTGGTGACTGATAGTGATAATATCAGATAAACAACACAAACAAAGAAATCCATGGTGCATTTAAAGAAACATCAACAGTGATGATAATCATGTTTTTGAATGGCTCCTCTGTGCCTCACAATTATTTTCACTAAACTTTTTTTTGTTTGTCACTACAGAAAAATGGTGTTGTTCAAACACATGGTCACAAACAGAAAAACATACTTATGGATACTTTTCAGTGATTCATTTATAGTGCAGTTTTAACGTAGTGACAACGCTTCATGATTTATTTAGCTCTTATTCTTTCCCTTTCCTTTGGCAACTGTGAGGCGAGCCATTCTATGGTGTGTTTGCGTGCTTCCTCCCAAGTATATCTGGGGACATATCCCAGGTCTCTCTTAGCCATCTGATAGGAGAAGCTGAATGGTGTGTTCAACATGGTAAGAAGCTGCCGGTTCAGTGGTGGGACGATGCGCATGAAAGGTCGGAGCACCATGCACAGAACCTCCAATACGAAGCAGAACATGTAGAAGAGGCGGAGAGGCACCAGGAGTCTGTCTTGAATGTTGAAGCCCAGAGGTGACATCATGACATGGTTGAAGTCGGAATAACTCACATGTGGTGTGTCATCAGAAATGAAATAAAACTTTCCTCCAATAGCATTTCTTTTCTGTGGATCTTTGAGGCTGCGAGCTGCTTGGAGGTGAGCCACAGCCACGTTGCCCACGTAGACAGGATTGACTAGGGCCTCTGGTACAGACATACGATATAGAACGTCCTTGTTTCGTATCCCATCACCCATGTGACCCAGCAGGAAGCGACAGCCCTCTCCATAGATGTACATGGGTCTGAGGGCGCAGGTGGCCAGTCGGCCTCCATTCTGCAGCACCTCGCTGTGGGCCTGCAGGGTCCTCTGCTCAGCCTCCTGTTTGGTCTTGCTGTAGTTAAACTTCAGAGCACAGTCGTAAACGGTGTCCTCACTACCATTAAATATGGGTTCACCCTTGGGGTTTGGCCCCATCACCTCAATGGTGCTGGTGTAGATGAAGGACACCACATTCTCGTGAATACATGCCTCCAGAAGTAGCTGTGTTCCTGCAAAGCAAAGACACTCTTCATGGTTGATACAAGCTGGAAGAAATCTTAATCACTGTTTATCTTGATTCACAGCAGGTCAAACCTTTCTCCAAGAGTCACACCAGCAAGACAGTTAACAAATAACAAAGAAGTCAAACTCATATTCGAGACTCTTGCTCTTCGCTTTGGGCTATTTTAACATTCAACATATTTGATGATACTATTTCAAGTTTCAGTTTAAAGGTCCAGTGCAGAGGATTTGGTAGTATCTTGCAGTGAGATTGCAACCAACTGAATATCCCTCACGTTTGGAGAACTGATGGTGGCAAAAGGCCCTCTGTAGAGCCAGTGTTCAGATGGTCCATTCTGTGCTACTGTAGAATGGTCCAACATGACCAACTACATGGAAGAGGACACGCTCACGTCTGTTGTTTTTCCAACCCAGTATAGATGAAACCACAGCCACTTCCATATGAAAAAAGCCTCAATGGACACGTTCCCATTGAAACTCTTGCTTCTGAGCTGTTATGGGGAAACGTTTGAGTCAAGCATAGAAGCTGTATTCTCTGGTTGTGTCTGTTTTTCTTGGAGTTGGTTGTAAACCAAACAGTCAGCGGTAGTGCTGGTACAGCACATCGTGATCTGTAGTCACACCAGTAACTCCCTCGTTAACAGTTACACACCGTCCTTCCCATTTAACCATTACTCAACACTCTGGTAAACAGTCACTTAAATTTGTTAAATTCAGTGCACCACATTTCCCTTTTTGACTATGGAGGAGGAGTTACCCTTAGGAGTGCAGTTTCCATGGGAATGCCTTCATCAAGGCTTTCATCATTTGGAAGTGGGTATGGTTTCATCTAAGCTGGGTGGGAAAAATGATAGATCCAACCCATCCTGTCAATAAAAGGCTGATTTTAAAGTAACAAAAACAACATAAAAAACTCTTATTTTCAGGTGATTATTCACTAGTAAAAACAAACTTACATTATGTTCCATTTGTGCCAATAGATCCCCCTTAATCCTGCACAGTGGACCTTTAAGTGTAAATTCTGGATGAAGTTGAAGTGTCAAATGGAGGTTAAAATGGGAGCACCGTAAGGAGCTAAAAAGTCTGTTCAAGGTAAACTGTGCTCGGAGAGGATCTGTGGGTTTGGACATCCACCCTGCAGCTGCAGTGTCCATTTACAGTGGCAAGAAAAAGTATGTGAACCTTTTGGAATTTCATTGTTTTCTGAATAAATTTGTTATAAAATGTGATCTGATCTTCATCTAAGTCAAGGGTATTAACAAATATAATGTGTCTGAAATAATAACAAGATTGTTTTTTTTTTTTGATCTGTCATGTTTTTATTGCCGGGTTGGGCGAGGCCTTTCTGTGTGAGGTTTGCATGTTCTTCCCGTGCATGTGTGGGTTCTCTCCGGGCACTCCGGCTTCCTCCCACAGATCAAAAACATGCTCATTAGGTTAATTGGTGACTTAAAATTGTCCTTAGGTGTGAGTGTGTGCGTGAATGGTTGTTTGTCTGTGTATGTTGCCCTGCAGTCGGCTGGCGACCGGCTCAGGGTGTACCCCGCCTCTCGCCCGTTGACAGCTGGGATAGGCTCCAGCCCCCCCCAACCGCGAAAGGGATAGTCGGGGTATAGAAAATGGATGGATGGATGTTTTTATTGAGAACAACTAAAAAAAACCTAGTGCTTGTGGAAAAAGTATGTGAACCCTTGAGTTAATGACCTCAAAAAAGCTAGTTGGAGTCAGGTTTTAGCACACCTGGAGTCTCGTTAAATTGAGTTTGGGGGTGTGGACAACAGCAACTTTGACTGATAAAAACCCCTCAAACTTTTGGAGTTTGCTTTGCACAACAAGAACACACTTATGTGAGCCATGACTTGCCAAAAAGAGCTTTCAGAGGATCTACGATCAAGAATTGTTGGTTTACATAAAGCTGGCAAGGGTTACAAAGTTATTTCAGAGACTTTTGAAATTCACCAGTCACTGTTAGGCAAACAATCTACAAATGGAAACACTTTAGGACTGTTGCTACTCTACCAAGAAGTGGTAGACAGAGCTAAAACAGTTCTGCCAGGAAGAATGGGCTAAAATTCCTCCTCAACGTTGTGAAGGTCTGATCAACAGCTACAGCAAGCGCCTGGTTGAGTTTATTGCTTCCAAAGGAGGGTCAAGCAGTTATTAATTCTAAGGGTTCACTTACTTTTTCCACTGCCATTTTGAATGCTGAATGAGTGTGTTCAATAATGACATGAAAGATCAGAATTTTTTTTGTGTTATTATTTTAGACACATTATGTTTGTCAAACCCCTTGACTAAGATGAAGATCAGATCACATTTTATGACAAATTTATTCAGAAAACAATGAAATTCCATTCACATACACATACACATACTTTTTCTTGCCACTGTAAGTAATTATGAAAGCAGTCTGAAATGTGAGTAGAAGCATGAGCCCTGAGAGTCAGCTGATGTGGAACCAATCAAAAGAGTTCTACTTCATCTGCATCAACTGACTGTCTGTAAAATTTCCACGAATGCACAATGATTGATTATTTCTTCTGTCAATTGAAAGAAAAAAGTCTGTAAGAGTGTGGAAAGTGTGAAGTTGCCTGGTAGAGGTTTCAGTGGGATAAAGTGACTGCCTTACCTTTGACATTGACCCCATACATCTCAGTGTACTCCACCGAATCAATAATGTCAATGATTGATGCGATGTGGAAGACGATTGATGCACCGCGACAAGTTTTTCTCAGGAACTCGCCATCTCTGATGTCCCCCTCGAAAACACTCAGATTTGTGTCGCCTTTACAGTCTGACACACAGTAAATTAATAATCAGCAATGGCAGTATTTTATCTGTTTATCCTTAAATAGGTTCATTACTGCTGTCAAATTTTGGCTATGACACTACTGAAAAACAGATTTTAAAACTCAATGAGCTCCCCTGATTAAATTCATTACACACACATACATATATTCATATTTTAGCTTCATATTTCATCTAAAAAATTTCACCTATGCTGCAGAGAGAAGGAAAGGATGACTCGTTTCTAGGAAAACAGATTTTACCCTCCAGAGTGTGTAAAAATGTGGGCTCTATGTGTTTGTCCATCAGTCGAATCTCAGCCATTTTCTCTTCCTCCAGCAGCAGCCTCACCAGCCTCTTGCCCAGGAATCCACAGGCTCCCGTCACCACACACACATCACCTCTCAGAGACATCACAGGTTAATTCTCTTTTGGTATGAGGACAAAAAAATCTTTTACAATGGACCTCTGAAGAGCCTCGAAAAAGTGAGAGTGAAAAAAAAAAAAGAATCCAACTTTTGTTCTGATGTTTCGAGTTCTCTCTGCAGGGCAACGACAGCACCTCTGCCCTCTCAGCGTCAGTCGCTCCACTTTTTGTAAAGCCGGAAACTTGACTTGAAAAAAATAATTATTTGCCCTGAGGCAGTGTGAAAAAGGGGGATGTACTTCAGGGTAGAATGTGATGCTTTCCAGGGCTAGACAAAATATGGGCTGGAATGTTCTGTGTTTCAAGGACAGTTGCTGTTGGACTGCTGTTTCACTTAACTGAAAGTAGCAGTGTGATCCAGGGGCTGGGCAGACTGAGCATGGGCTGCAGAGAGAAACATGACAGCAGAGTCTTCACCTTTATGAAATGAATGATTCACCAAGACTAAATAATACACTGACACAGTACTCATTAGTGGAAGAAGCACTGAGATCTTTCTTTTAAACAAAGGGCACTGCATTCGAAATCTCACGGAAGTAAAAGGGCTTCATTGAGTGTGTTTACACTGAACTTTGTATATCAGTGATATGAACTGATTGTATGTTGTATGAAAGCTGTCAGATAAGAGTAGTGGAGGAAAAAGTCCATTTTCTACTACATTTATTCATTTATATACAATATTCTACAACATACATTTTACTTCTTGTACTCAATTAAAGAATCTGAATACTTCTTCCACCACTGCTGATGAACTGATCTTCTCAGGAGGGTGTCATTGTTGCATTTTTCATCTGACATGCCTGCATGCTGTGCAGAAGACAAAAGGAGATATTGGCTTTGAAATGCTGTGATGTGACTCAATGTGACTCAAACTGACTGCAATGTCAGACCCATTTAGATATTCAGAGAAACAGTTTTCTAGGGTTCCCTTAAAAGGAAATATGAGTAGATCAGATCTGTATTCTTGTACATTAATTAAACAAAACACTTTCCATTCCTGAGGAAGGTACAAGGCTAGATCAGCAAAATAAAACATGATTTGACATTTCAAGGTGAGGTCTGTCTGCCAGAAAAAACAAATGTGTCTTTCCTCTCAGTAAATGGTACACTGGGTCATAAGGCCATGTGGTGGACGCTCTGAGTGTTGCAGAGTTTTAGTGGTGACCTTTTGTTTCTAACCAGTATTACATTCAGAAACATCCAGAACAACATTTGAGCTCTTTTTTTCCTACACTCCAGTTTTTAAGTGTCTAAGTGTCTTGATGTTGAGCCAAAAAGAAATGGTTTTCAGTGTAGATTTGCAGTAAGCACAGCAGATTACAATGAAATGAGGCCACGTCTCACATCTTTTTGTATAGTACTATCACAGTGCCTTCAGTCTCTTGTCATAGTATATTCTGTTCTTACCTGCTGCCATTGTTTCCTCATCTGCTCAATGGTGCCCTCAGTGCTCATCCACTCTCAGCCACACCCACCTGCCTGCTCACCTGATCACACACCTGAGACTTGTAGCAATCAGTGCAGTATATAAGATGCTCTGCCACACTCACTCTTTGCCAGATGTTACTGTTCTAATGCAAGACTCTCCAGCTAAATCTCATGGACTGTTCTCCCGTTGCTGACCCTGCCTGTTTCCGGCCACGCCTGTTCTCCTGTTCCCCGGTAACTACCTTAGCCTTTTGTCCCTGACCACAAGTCTTGCTTTTCGTTTCTTGGATATTGTTTGCCTGAGTGTTTGGTGTTTGCCACACCAAACACTTACAGAAACTCTAAGACTTTGCATTCTGCACGTCCCAAGTCTTTGCCTGCCTGTGACTGCTGGATGTTTTATTCCCTGCACAATACCAGAGACTGTACTTATTGCTGCTAATCTGGTCCTGCCAATTTAAGATTAAAAGGTTGATAAAAGTTTTGCCCGTGTTGTGGTGGTTCTGCACTTGGGCTCAAAACCCGCTGTGTGACAGTCTCTAACCTGCTGTCATTCCTTTCATCTGTTCACCTGCTCAGTCAGTGCTTTTTCACTCCACTTGTCTGCTTGTGAATGTTTTGTGATTGCTTCACAAACCCTTCAAGAGACTCTGAATCCAACTGCAGAGACTGACTTGAGTGAGCTTTCTCTTCTCATTTGGTGCCTTGCAGCATTGAATATCTAGACTTTATATACAAACTGTGCTGTGAACTTTTTCTGTTCATCTGTCACTGCCAAGTCTGAGATCAAAGTAACTATAAGCAATCCCTGTGTACTGGTGGTACTCCATTTGGGTCCTAAACACACACAAGTACAATCTTTCTGTTTGGACTGCTGAAGCAGATTTACCATAGATTTGGTCATCTTTTCTAAAACATACATTTTGAAATTAATACTTTCTGCATCACGTACTCATGTAGGTGTTAGCTTTCCTCTATTTGTAGTCCTTGGCATAGCAGTTGATATCACCGCTGTGTTTGTCTTATCAAGGGGTGAAGGATGAAGTCCCACGGGGAGTTTCCACCAAAGAATGTGCGTGTTCATATGCCTGTGCAGCTGTTGGATGGCCTTCCCTGACAGTGAATAATGTGATTTTAGTGTAACATGAACAGTATCAGCATTTTATTTTAATGTCAAAACACTGAATATCAATATAAATATATAAAACAAATCAAACATGTCATTTCCCCACTCTGACAGTCATTGACTGAACTCCAAGGTACAGCAATGAAATCCAGAGGCTTCTTGCTGTTTGTCCCCATTTACTTCTTAATGATCTGTGACTCCATGTGGTTAGGCTGATCTGAAATTGCTGAGGCATTAAGGGGCTGATAGCATGATATATGATAGCAAGCTTCAAAGTTCAAAATCATAATAAGGTCATGCTGTCTTTGCAGCCACGTTCTCGCTAACATCTTGTGACTTTGTGCCCTAAAATTCCATTATCGTTAACAAAATTAAAAACCGATGAACGAGTCATAGGCTTTTGATGCATTCCTTCATACTTCATTATGATACAGAGAGCTCAGTTTATTCCTCTCAGCTTGTGCATCATCATAGATGACAGTTCTGTGCCACACTGCCACAAGGTAATGACCTAGATAGGACATATGTTACACAGACAGTGCTTGTTTGTATTCAATGAATCAATGTCCAGCCAGTTTGAGAAAGAGGGTGGTTTTGACTTTTCATTAAGCATGTATTGAGTGCTTCCTTTTACATTCTGAAACTGCAGTTTGAGAACACAAGCAGCAGAGCAGGAGGGACATTACATGGCTGACGGTAAATGCAAGATCAGGAACTAAAAGAGAGTAAAGTGTCTGATAGAAAAGTGTAGAATTTTCAAACTGTTGAATGCTAAGGTTAGCTAACCATGTTTGCACCTGCAGCTGGTGTTTTCAACACACACTATTTCCTGTTTTGCCTTCTGTCTGCCACAACATACATACAAATTTCATCTCAGCAGTTCTGGTCTAACAGCGGCAAGTTGGAAACCCCCTACTGGTGGTGCACTATCAGCTCTGAGCTGTGGGCAGTGGACACTCCTGTATCTGGGCCTCATCCACAGACCCCTCCGGCAGATGGACTGTCATTGTACAGGCACGAATCCCCCCCAGAGGCTCCAGCACGTTGAACACTCTGTCCCACACATCCCGCTCTGGATCATACCGCTGCACAATGTCAACCATGCATCTACTGTTCCAGGAGTATCCTCCCACCACATAGATCTGCCCGTTAAACACTGTCACTCCAACATCACTCTGGCCCCGTGGCATTGGCGCCACCACTGTCCATTGGTCTGTCTCTGGGCTGTAGTATTCACAGCCCAAGACATCATCATAGTCGCTACTGCCTCGGAAGTGATTTCCGCCCATCACGTAGAGTCTGTCTCCTACAGTGCACATGCAGTGCAGGCCGCGGAGCTCTGTCATGTCAGCTCGTCGACTCCATGTGTCGGCAACTGGATCGTAACACCAAAGCTCCTTCTGGAATGTGTCACGGGTGATGCCACCTGTGTGATGAAACAGAACCCAACAAATGTTGCAATATGTTAGAAATATTCCCCTTTAAACAATCCTACAGACACTAAAGTGTGTTATTTAGAAGAGAAGATATAGGCTGGTGGCAAATGTTTACACTTAGCCTACCACATACAAATGAGTTAACATTTCCCACAGGAAAATCTGGTAGATATTCAGCCTCATCCAGCCTGTTAAAGGATCATTATGCAACTTTCTTACCTTAAAATAACAGCTTTGTTTTGATGGTTCATTGACTTGTAATAGGGAGAACGTTGCCACTCTGTGACCCAGATGCCTGTTCTTGCACAATGTAACTTGGGTTGATTGGGTACAATCTCGTGTGTGTGTGTCAAACATTTATGGCAGTACGCTACACACCAAGAGAAAGCTAGCTCTGTGTTTTCAGTAGTCAGCTAATCTGTCCATCAGGGAAGTCTGTAAATCACTGGGAGTTGAGGCAAAGCACCTGGTGGACATCAGAGGAAAAAACAGAAAATATCTTCCTCATAAAATATGATGCACTCTGGACATGTTAGGGCGCCAAGTTGCAAAAAATACCAGCAGCAAAATGTTCCTTTAATGTTTGGAAACAGCTGCTCGCTATAATATAAGGTTGTCTCAGTACGTCAGGTACAATGTGCATGTGGCAAAATATCCCTGTGTACAACACTACATTTGATTTGATCCAGTATGAACACATCAGTAATACTTGTAATCAGTAATGACACAATGCACCAAAGAAGAACTGTGTAGAGTGAATACAAGTGTCTGTGGGAGAATTTTGATGTTGAGGTCAGGACAGCACTGTCCTGTGGCTGGATATCGAACATGGTGAGATGTGGTCAGCACATTTCCTTTCACACTTTAAAGGCAATGTCATCTATAGATCTTTTAAAGATGATGTCTTTACATCATAATTGCTTTTGCTCATTCCTTGTAAAGCTCAAAGACAAGGGTGTTGTTGTTACTGTGTTTCACAGAGGAACAGGGAGTTGCCCTGAACAGCGAAGGGTTGAACAGTCTAGAAATGTTCTGCATATATCATGAAATGACATCATACAGCAAAACATACTGTATTTTCTGATATTGAAAATATTGTTCTTTCTGGATAGGTATAACAGAAGTTATTGTATAAATCAAGCATAAAACCTTCCTGCCTTCAAGTTGATCTGAACAAACCACTGAAGCCATCCCACAATAAAAATGATACAGATCAAATGATCACTCAAAGTGTCACTTTTGTCTTAGCAGCTTCTTTCCACAGAAGAGCTGATAACACTGAAAGAACTTTGGTTTTCAGGACCGTACAGTGTTTAATGTATTAAGCAAATTAACTGTGAGTCAGATTGTTTTTCTTGCTGCTGATCAATTTCCCAAGCATACAGTCACTTTTCACACTGACTTCTTACCATCTACGTTAGCCTTGTTGTCACCTATTTATGTATTTATCTATTCTGTTTCAGTAGGGAGTTTGAAAAGTCACTTTTTGGACACGCAACATGCAAAAAGCACATTTCTGGTGTTTTAATTTCCTTTTTTGCCATGTAAGTTCTTTGCACTGTTCAGCTTTAAGCATTTTAAATCATGAGCTTAAATCTTGAAGTTTGAGGACTGAACTATTAAACTTTGCTACATTTGAAGTCACATCTATTATTTACTACAAACTGTGAAGCCTCTCCACAAGCACTGTTTCACAAAGATGTAGACGAAGTACAAGACCATCAATGATATCAGCGACAGGAGAAGAATAAATATTGTCATTTTCTTCTATGATCTGTGAGTCTGAAAGTAAAATGCATGAATTCAACTGAATCCTTAAGCAACATATTTTACATTAGCTTTGAATTCAGTGCCTCAGTTATGCAGAAGGCTGCCTTTCATGGGTGCACAAGATGGGTTTTGTACAAAAGATAATCACTGGTGTGCACAAGATTTAAAAAATATCTATCTTTCAGGACTTCAGGGTCTCTAAAATTTGCAGAATCAGTGTCTCATCTCTCTTTTTTTCTGGTCATTTCACTTCCAGCACATTTGCTCCTGCTCTGTCATGTTTTGGGATCCAAGGGCGTAACATCTATCCACCATGGTAATTTTGTAAGCTTTCTTCACATCAAGCACACTGCAGGTGAAATGACTGGTGCAACTTCCACAGCTCTATTGCTATCTGTTTTGCAGCTCTGTGTAGTTTCGACCCACCTTTAGCTCATTGTTTTGGTTATTCAGACGTTGCTTCATGTAAAAAACAGACAGCAGTTTCCACTCAGAGCTCACACAAATTACATGTGAAGACACTGTAGTCAAACATTTGACAACCTACAGATGGCCAGATATATATCTCAGGAGTGGACAGACCAAACACAGGATACTAAACTAACAGTGAAGATGAGGAAGAAACAGCTCATAGTAATGCTCATCTTGAGCTGTCTCTGCCACCTGTGTAAGTATGTCAGGCAGTTGTATGGTTAACATCTTAGCTATAACAGTTTGATAAGCTCAGGCCTCACACTTCCTACATAGAGATGCAGAAAAGCTGTAATTCAAAATCAATTTTCCTGTAACTTTAAGTCTTTTACTTAGCATTTTTTGTTTGGTTTATAATGAGCCTGAGTTTCGACTCAACACTGCCCTGGTGAAATGAAATAAATATGGTTTACATTGTGCTATATAGTATATTACTAACACACTCAAAGCTTTTGAGAGTCGTGGGCTTTAAATTTGTTGCTTTCTGCTGTTAACCACTTTAACCACAGGTCTTCGCATTTCCTGCATCTCAGTCTTACATGTGAAACTTATGTTTCAGCTCTCAACGTGACAAATTGGCTTCCTGTCCAAGGACGCTAAGAAACCTGCCTGAGATCAGGCTGAGAGCAGCTCATGAAAGTCTGCTGCTGAACAGGAAGTGGTTTCAAATAGGTCAGCCAAGCAAGAGTTTTCAATAATTCATCTTGTCAAAATGGAACATTTTGTCACCTGTAGAAAATCTCTAAGGTGCAGTTTTAGATGTGAATGAAAACATTCTATACTCAAGGATCCTTTCAGAGCTCCAGTGTGCTATGAGTTTATACTGGACTGGACTCCTAAACTGGCAGGTTCTGCAGTGACGGCTGGTTGAGTGCCCCTATATGGTCTAAGCACAGAGGGTGTTGTATACTGTACAGATTGTAAAGGTCCTTGAGGAAAATTGTGATTTGTTATAAAAATAAAACTGACTTGATACAGTGTTTTTTGGTGATTCCAATTTTCTGTTTACAGTGTAAAAGTGCAGGTTGTGCCACAAAACACTCCCATCAAGAAGCATCACCATCATTTAAATTAGAGGGGTCCTGTGGAGTTTTTGACCTCTAGTAGCACTATTGAGCAGTTATTCCATGAGTGGGTCTCAGTTTTACTTGTCCCGTGTGAAAACACAAGGACGTGCATGTACACACTTGTGCACACGGGTGACGCAAATTGTCAACCTTGACTTTCTTTTTACCACAATGGCAAGTTTTTTGTAGCTCCAGCCATGACCATGATCTCTCCCTGACCTTGTGGTTTCTGCTCAGCTTAAAACGTTAGCCATAGGGATAGCAGAATAGAAACCATCATATGAGTCATAAGGGTTGTTTAGAAAGGCTCTGACGAACAAGTACGGGGATTCACACAGTTCTTCATCTTCATCTCTGTGAGACAGCGCATACCACACACATGCATACTGTCTGTGCATACATTGCTTGCTAGCTAAAGCTTAAATCTATATTGCCAGTACATTGACTTTAAATTTTGACTGTGGAGACAGCCAAGTAGACAAATGGACATAAATGGGAATGCACTATGTTCCTTGGGTCGTATGCTCCTCAGCTCAATATCCTCTTAATATGACACATTAAGGACATGTTTTGAATAGATTTCTGTTGCTAGCAGTGTTTTTTCCCTTGGTCAAAAGGTCAAGGTGTGGGTCAAAATCAAAGTCTCTGGATGTTTTACCCTTGAAACCTACACACTCAAATCGGTGACTCCAAACATTAATATCTCCAGGGTGGCTGAACAGATATTTACCATTGAAACTGCATTTGAAACACCCATCTCTGTTCATTCTTAGTGAACTGTGAAGATAGCCCTTACCAATCGCTTACTATGTTTGGGAACATGGACATAAACCTGCATGGTTATAGCAAGGCAAAACAATATGCTTCCTGTTCTGTCTTCAAACACTTGCAAACAAAAAGGTAAATACTGACTGTGTATTGAACAGTGTTACCTTACCTGAAATGTACACGAGGCCCCCGTGAACTGTTCCAGCATGTCCATAGTGAGGTTCCACCATACTGGTCACAAATGTCCATTCATTTTTCCTCAGGTTGTAGCACTCCACTGTGTCTGTCAAAGGGATATTTGGAGAGATGTTTTGGGGTGAATTTTATTCAAGGATTAGTCTGGTTTACAAAGGCAACACATTTCTCTCAGGAGCTGGTAGAGACCAAACATAGAGCTAAAAGAAAGTGCATAGTGGAATTACATTTCTTAGGTCGCCAGAAACACGACTCAAAATGAATGATAATGCTGCTCAGTGTCTGTTGGATGTGTAAATAAGGACCTGTTTGCTAAGAAGTTCATCTTATCAACTTAAAAGGTGATGATATGTCTTTGTTTTCACAACTTGTTTCTGCTGCCCCCAAGTGACCAAAAACTTATTGCAGGTTGAAATGATTTGAACAGTAATTCTTCATGATCTGCACTGATAAATTAAACAATGATGAAAATGAATTCTCATTTGATCATCTGACAGTAATAAAAGCAGTGCTGACAACAATGATAAGTTGTAACTCACCTATCTCTCCTGAGGCATTCCTTCCTCCAACTGCAAACAGTTTCCCCTTGACAGCACTCAGGTGGAAGAACGTCCTCCGCTCGTTGAGTGAAGCAATCTGAAGCCACCTGTCAAAGCGTGGGTCATAGCGGTAGGCGCTGTCTATGGCTGTCTTACCCTTGGTGTCATAAGTACTCTGGCCTGAGAAGTCAACAAAAAGCAGTTTTGCAGTGGCAAATAAAATGGAAGATGAATTATAACCTGTGAATCAATCATATGCATTCATTTAGATGTAGTTTTAGTTTAGATTTAGTTTGTTTGGTCATTCTTGAGTCATACTTGATGTATTAAAAATGTGCATGTCTCCTTTGATTTGTTTAGGTCTACAGTTCCTGTTCACCAATCAAACTAGGCTTGGGTTAAGTTTCTATGCAGTAGGATTTTCAAGATTGGGGATTATGCTTCTGTTAGGCTCCTATTCTGCAGTTTCCATCGATCATGACTTACGATTAGGGTCCTTGATTTGGGGTATGCTTGTCCCTAATTAAATACCCATGTTGAATAAACATGCATTTTGCTTGATGTGAATATCGCCCTGAGTGTAGAGTGAACTGTAGGTTCTCTAACCTCCAACAATAAAGAGGAAGCCGCCTAGAAAAGCCACACCATGCTGGTAACGTGGCACATCCATGGGCTTCAGGGCTCTCCAGTGGCCAGACTTTTCATCATACAGCCGCAGCTCACGGCTCACCACGAGTTGCTGTCGCATCACACCACCCAGTGCCAGGATGTGGGTGGCGTCTGAGCGTATTTGTGTCCGCTCAGTTTGTAGAGATGGCTGCATGAAAGGCATCATCTGGTAGTTGCTGGCCTCCAGCAGGAGGTTCACACAGGCTGTCTCAGTTCGCATCATGGAGTCTCCGCCCTCTTCATCATCCTGTGAGATCTGAATGAGTTCACTAGGGCTCATCAATGGGAAGCGAATATGGCGCATCAAGGCATAGACAGAGGAGCGGCGATTGGGGTGGTCATGGTCCAGCCATCCTCTAGCGATGTGGTAGAGCTCCAGCTCAGAGAAGCCCTCCAGGGAGTTGCTGGCCAGAGCGTTGGCCATGCTGGTTTCAGAGAGCTGCAGGTAGCGGCCACACTCAACCAGTGCAGAGAGGTTCTGGCTCACAAACTCACCTAGGATACAACAAAGAGGAACAACATTGATAATTGTGAACTTCCAGTTTATTTTTGTTCTTTAACCAAAAGGATGCCTGATGCACAAAACTTAAGTCTTTTTACAGTACATTTAATAATAGTAAAGTGGGTTCAATAATGGACTAATGATTGGGTAGACTTGAGTTGAGCAACTGCAATACAGAATCTCTATGCTATTCCCACCTTCCACCTCATCTATGTATTTATACATCTATGTATAGCCAGCCATCTACGTATTTATACAGACTGAAGAAAGGTTGTACTTTTGTTACTGTACTCTCAGATCAGTTTCATTGCAGTCACCTATATTCAGCTGAACGTCCTCCAGAAGCAAGTCTGTGGCGATGCGCTCCACCTCCACACAGTTATCAATAGTGATCTGCATCAAAGAAAAACACAGAAAGGGAATAAATTAGGTGAGTGAAAATAATTATCTGCTTCATTCTGCAGTACTTTCTCTATTTTGCATGTACAGCTTTTGGCAATCACATACAAAGGTCACACATAAATGTCTCTTGTCTGTACAGTATAATTGACCCTGAGAGAGAGGGCTTTAAAGGACAGTCAAGCACTGAGAGGGATCTGACAACCAGAGCGAGACCTCCATTAGCTGAATATAAAACCTCCCCATTAATGAACTGATGCAGCATGATAAGAGTGTAACATTACACTGAAACAAAAGCTCCTCACCTCACTGCTCAGTAGCTGATTACAGAACCTCAGGACAGGCATGACCTGCAAGAAGTTGGCAGCCTCCAGTGTATCCTGGAGATTACCCATATCGAGACTGACTTTGGATGTGTAAATGAAGTCAATAACGTTCTTTAAACCCAACTTAGTGACCCCATGCAGCTTGATCTCTCTCATCTCCTGCTCCCTCATGCCTCCTGAACAAGTACAAAGAGACAAAGACAAGGTGAATGAGTGATTTTGCATCATGTCAGAGGATTTGTGTTGTACAAGCATTACACCAAAGTGCACAGTCAGCAAGCTAGAAAGACACAGCTGGCACCATAAAGCCTGGCTGCTCATACGATGTGAAGATAATAAAAGTGTGTTAGTTAATATTGCTGTCAAATGCAAATATCTTTAATGCAGAGGTGAGAAAGAATCCCAGCAAGTCCTTCCTCTTTTGTCTGACTATTTTTGACAAGCTTCAAGACCGAGATGTCCTAAAATGGTTACGCACAACCTTTACAGTGGTAACCTCAGGACAAGCATTGTGTCACTGGTGGTAGGGATCTAAAAGTACCAAAGTTCCCAGCCCCACAAGAGTACTAGCATGGCTTTGGACTTTTTGTGTCCACATTGGACCTGATGCTGAGTTTGTGCCATTAACCATGTGAAAGACATGGTTCTGAGGATGGCTATGTCTGTCCACTACTGAAATATCTCATTAACTTCTGAGGAGAATTCCATGACATTTTGTCCAGCCATAGGGAGGAGGATTAATGTGTGTTATACTGAAAAGGGGGACACTGGTGCCTGGGAACAGTGCTGCTATTCTATTTGTTTGCATTACGTACTACATACACTTGTCACTGAGTGTGTTTCATTATGTTATGAACTCAAGTTTCTGCTTTTCAGCCAAATAAAACAGTACAACTCACCGGTGAACATTGCCTTGAAATAGTCACTGGATGAAGCCATGATGACTCTGTGGACTGGGAAAGTTTCATTGCTGTCCCCAGGAACCAAGACTACATCACAGAGAGTCTCATCTGCTCGAAAGGTATTGAAGCCCTGTGGAAAAAACAATACTTGTCAAGAATAACTTGGTATGTTGCATTTTTACTTCAGTAAATCACAATCATAATAATGCTGACAAACTTTGGAGGCTCTGACTAGACTCATCAAGACCCATGACCCATGAAAATCAAGTTTTTAACTTTGTTAACATGTTGGAATGTTTTTTATATGATACAAGACATACAGTATCAGGAGTGAAATAAGCAGTTCATGCCATGGCTGAGCATTCTCACTCTCACTCTCTGAGACAGTCTCAGAAACACAGACTCAGACAGGCAGGGTTTCAGACATCACATACCGAAGGAACCAAGCACTCCCAACCACAAACTCTGTATGAGACCCTGAACATCTCTCTTTCTTTGGAGTCAGTTCCCAGTTTGAACATGTATGGCTGAATTACTCCTGCAGTACCACTTGTCATTGTGAACAATAGATAGCAAAACAGAAAACAAGCAGAGGTCTGTGTGTTTGATAAGCAGAATCAAGAGTAAGCAGGTCCACTTGAGCTGCAGGCATGTGGTGGGGGCATGGGTGGGGAAAGAGGTGGAGCCTATATCCATACTCATCTGTGCATACTAAATAAAGGCAAATTGTAGAGTTACAGTCAATCCATTTTAAGGCATGAAGGGATTTTTTTCACGGAAAACAATTCCATATACCCCAAACAGGAAGAGGACACTTTCCTTCGATTGAGAATACAGAGAGGACAGTTATAAGACAAATTCTTATCAATGCAGGAAATAAATCCACTTCATGACAGGAGGTACCGTGTTTTAGGCATAATTTAATTCTTATTTTCAGACAAAAAAAAAAAAAGTTAATTGTGTTACAAAAAAGTAGATGTAAAAACCTATATGATATATGAAGTGCCTTCAGTTTATTACAGGCAAGAGGGTGTGCAACCCCAAAATAAGTTCATAACCCCATTTTGTTTAGTGGTAAAAAGTCACAAACATACCTGCAGTACAGCCACTCCATGTTCAGTACTATTGAACACCTTACACAGCGGCCGAGGTGGAAGTTTGGGCTTGGTGGCCTTGTCTGGGCATTTAACTGGCATTTCCATGGGTGGGGGGAGAGGAGCCGCAGCCGGAGCTGGAACTGGAGCCGGGACTGGGGCTGGGGCTGGAGCTGGAGCTGGGGCTGGGGCTGGAGCTGGGGCTGGTGGAGAAGGCCTTTCATCTATCAAATCCAAATGGAGAAGAGATATTTACAAATGAGGACACAGAGTCAAAAGTACCATAATTCTCTATATGTATTGGAGTACAAATATAAAGTGACACAAAATGGAAATACTGCAGTAAAGTTTTTCAAAATTGTCCTTAAGTACAGTACTTAATGCACTTAGTTACTTTCACATGTTCTATTGTCTCACGGTCTGCTTGATTTTTTTATTGCAGTTATTTACATTTATTTGATCTGTCATCTTTCTTGTATCAGACACAGACAGCCAGTGAACACACACCTTGACGAACAGGTCTGTCAGGCGGAGCAGGGGGTCTCTCTGGCTGAGCTGGAGGTCTCGGAGGATCCCTGGACTGATGCCTGCTTCCCAGACGAGACAGTCTACGGCTCAGCCTCCCCGGCCCACTGTCGTCTCCACTTCCCCTACAGAGGACGGAGTGTGGGTAACTTTAAGAGCAGTTTGTGCTTCACCGTGTTATCAGGCTTTCATGAATAATGTTGTAGAGTCTGCATCCAAAACAGCTTCAAGGATTTTCTACTAGAAACCTACTAAATAATGATCAATTTAATGCAAATGAGGGCAGAATGAGTAGTAAATAGTATGTTTACAAACGTGCCAAGATTTGAAATCTTCTATAACTGTTTACAGTTTTGTGTCACAGCACTTCCTCTTAGCCACTTCCTTCCTTTGAACTGGCAGGCCATGACTCTTCACATGGCCTGAAGCCTAGCTCCAACCATCTCTAAGCTGAAGTGTTTGATTGATGGAGTTTGTATCTTGGAAGAAGGCTTGCCTCCTCAATACAGCTGACGAAAGTTCCATATCTGTTTTGTATTTCCAGTTCACTGGTTCCTCCTTAAGGTGAACCTCTTCTCTTGAAGCTGTTTCCGGACAAGCTACTCAGAAACAGTGAGTTCACGTAAATAGAAATACTGAGAGTAAAGAAAAGACTCAAAATACCAGTATTAAATGTACATTTTAGACTTAGACTTAGACTTAGACGGTTTCTTTACTGATCCCAATTTGGGAAATTATTTTGTTGCAGTAGCAGCATTTAGAAAAAGTAACAAAAATGGAAACAGTAATAAAAATAAAAATATAGCTAAGTAAAACTAAATATAGTTATATGATATGTATTATAATATATAATACATATTATGTAATATCATAATGATGTAATAAAAATACAATNATACATATTATATAATATCATATAATAAAAATACAATATAGTAAGTATATAAACAGTATTTACAGCAAAAAACAGCAAAAAAAAAAATTGTAAGCATTTCTTTCAATTTCTCATATTCAAAATTCAAATTTAGAACATCACTTGGATAAGTGAAAGATATTAATTTTACATTAATCTGAAATTCACTAATCTGATGTATATTAACATACAGGAAAACAAGTTTGTGACGCTTTCTTGTACTTTTCCAACGTGTTTAAACACACAATTTAAGTTTTCATTGCACATTTTTTAGAATTATAAGTATGTAGGAATTCAAAAGCTTAAGCATTTGAAAACATAATCTTTAATAAACGTAGTGTAGCATGTGTTTCTGTCATTCAGCATCAAACTTGGAGCATATATTGTACAACTGTACAGAACAAAACAAATGCTGCAAAGTGATTGTAGGTGCTGCAGTCGGCTGGCAACTGGCTCAGGGTGTACTCCGCCTCTCGCCCGTTGACAGCTGGGATAGGCTCCAGCCCCCCCCCCCAACCCCGAAAGGGATAATCAGGGGTATAGAAGATGAATGAATGAATGAATGATTGTAGGTGGAAGCACAGACATGATGAAAACAAGAAAATCAAAAATCTTTTTGTTATCTTGTTTCGAACTTTGAGAGTCTTCCAAGTGATAGTAATACCCTGAAATCATATCTATGACATACTGAAACCCAAAAAACAGCTCACCCCATGTCATTGGCCTCTTGGGGTTGTGGACTGTTACGCTGATGAGACTTCCTACATGGTGACAAAAGAAGAGCTTTAGAGAGCAGAAAGTGATTTTAGAAGCTACAGCAATGTTCTGTTTTGATCCCAGAAGACATCTACAGGACATGTTTTACTACTAAAGTCACTTTTGTGCATCCCCACTATTGCACAAATATCACATCTTCTGTAAGATGACTCATCATTGACCCAATTTTTGTGTCTCACTCGATGATTTAGTCATAGCTGTGATAGAAATTGAAGTCAGTCACCGTTGTGATGTCCTTTTTTGTGTGTGTGTTTGATGTGGCCTCTCTTGCTGCGAGATATAAATGTAAATGTATAAATGTCACTGAAGTTCAGTCTCCTTAGTTAAACTGTGCAGCCTTTCGCAGCCAAGCACTAACGATGTCTTACAAAGTACACATTAAATTGTGTGGACAGTGACATTTCTGTGAGGTTTTATTTAGCATGTTAGCTGGACAGTAAATCATTCATTTTCCACATCCTGTGTGTTGCAACCTGAAATTTCAAACAGCAGCATAGTTGTCATGAGGTAAGATTGGCTGTGTCACAGGCTTTATGGTTGATTTTTTGAAATGTTTATTATTTTGTAATCATATTCAGCACCAGCAATATTTGGTATTACTTATAGTAATGCACAATTTGACAAAGATATTACAAACATGCTGGTATAATGTGGATAAATGCTACACATTTATCCACATTATGCCATGTACCATATGTGTCACATTTGGTTACCATTATCTTGTTATTTGCTCTTCCTGTTGCAGCTCCTCTTGTTCTATAACTGCAATGCATTGTTGTACAGCTGTATGTTATCTTTAAAATGGTATCATTTCTGTAATCTTACTTGTCGTGAAGTAAAAGAACTGTACTTTTTCCACTTTGTGCAACTCAAAACTATATCGCAGAGGAAAATATCACACTTTGCATTTCACAAAATTTATTTGACAGCATTAGTTAGTAGCTGTTCAGATTACAATTCTGAAAATCACATATCTGCAACTTTTTTTTCATAAACTGTTGACTTTTTATATAATTCGATGTAGATGAAACTACAGTACATAAAGTAGATCTACGGCAGTAAAATGCAACATACACATTAATGCAGCAGTAATATTAATTCAAAAACATATCTAGTAGTAAAACACTAACAGGGACAATTTTATTGCAGAATGCTACTGAAAATACATACTTTTACTCAAGTAAGGTTTTGAACTACTACTTGGACTACTTGCAGTGGAGTATTTTCACAGAGTGGTATTAGTCGTTTTACTTCGGTAAAGGATCTGAGTACTGAAACAGCCATATGAATACATACATATGACTCTGTGCTACCTCATGGTCATGTACTGTGCCTGTGGATGACCTACCTGGAAGAAATCCTCCTCAGCAGACTGGACCTGATGCCTCCCTCCAGCCTGCTCATCTAACCAACCAGAGCTGGTTGGAACACTGAGCAGAAAATGTCTGCTGCACTGCACCGTCTGGTTGGAGACTTGGAGCATCTGGGTGAGCATCGCTGTTTCTGTGCTTTAACCGACACCTCAGTCACTTCCTGTGCTACTTCTCGTTCTCACTGCCTTTCTGCATTGTGACGCTTGCTACCCCGATGTGTCACACTGGAAATACAGTTAGTGATATAAACAAAAGGTTTCACATGTTCTGAAGGTGCTGAAATGAATATATAGGTGCATGAGGAGGCCTTCGCTTATCTACGTGGATAAGACAAGCATGATAATCCGCAAGGAGGAATGTATTTTCTGAAATTGTTTAGCATTCATTCTTACATTTTATCGTATTTTCATGTCTTTTGTGGGATGAAAACAGGGAACATACGAAATAAAATCCCACAAAGAGACAACAGACAAAATGGTCTTTTGTCATTTTGAAGTAGAAGTTTATAGTCCACTGTGCTGTTAGCTGTTGGTGGGAACAATGCAATCACTGAGCAGGTTAGTTTTTCTGTGCTGTTCCCTGGAGTAATCAGATTATAGTCATTTTAATTCAACCCCCATATCTTCTACAGATATTGAGGCAATTGTGTGCTTCACAGCCGAACTGTTGAGAAATACTGCACCTGAATCGTCCCTGCATTAAAGCTCAAAGCTTGTCCATGTTAATTCCCTTGAGCATGAAGATAGGAAACAAAACCAAAAGACAGACTTCTGCTATGCACACATCTGTTAGTGGCTACTAATAATAGATCCAGAGCAACAGGTCTTCATCACCTCAGCTGATGTTTATTGAACCACAAGCACTGGCAGCATCTCAAACTGCAGTGTGATGTCATGACATGTCACTATCAAAGTTGTGTTGGTTTCATGAAAAATGTCTCCATCCCCTCCAGTCCAAAAAGCAAAAACACTTTCATTATTCAATTGCTAAATCTCCTGCCAACCCTCAGCTTTCCCAGGACACTAACTCCTACACTCCTGCATGAATACATATTGGATGTCAAACACAAGTCATTTCCAAATTGTGGAAGCTGCTTGCATGTTCCATTTGTCTTGACATGACTTGACATTTTTCTTGTCACGAGTTCTGAGCTGAACATCTTTCAGTTTCTTTGTCATGGTGGAGTCTCAGGATCTTGTTCAACACTGCCGCTTTGGTTAGGTTGAGGATCCTCTTCAGTGGGTGCCATTATTGTCCTCAGTGCTGTCCTCTGCTGGTCTGTTAGAGTTTAGAGAACTGAATGAGGTTCCTGTTGATTTCTGCCACGTTCCTGCAGCCTGGATGAGAGCAATATGAGTTGTTGTTTTAGTAGAGACAGAAAATTGCTGTACTTATTTTGCCACAAACTTAAGCATGGTTACACTGATCACATCACTTTGAGTGGCGTGACCTCACGTCTCACCTGATAAAGCCATGGACAGACGAAACTCATCGTTTAAGATTTGCAGTACCTCCCTCACTCCTTCCTCACCCTGAAAGATCACACAGGACCCATAATTACTGGAAAAGCCTAAATACAATGTGTAAAAAGTTCAACATCAGATGTTTAGACAGAATAACAGCATACAATTTGCAAATACTAACTTTTTTAAAACCGTTATTTTTACCAGGAAGTCTCATTGAGCTCAAAAATATCTTTCGCAAGAGAGACCAGACCAAGGTTGCAGCTGTACACAATCACAACATATCAAAATGGAACAACATGATATGCAAAAAACAAAACAAAACAAAACAAAACAAAACAAAACAAAACAAAACAAAACAACCCACATTAAAACAGGAGAACAGCTAAAAAAACAAAAAACAAACAAAAAAAAACCCCACAGAGGCCTCTCCAAAAATCAACCACATGCACACACACCTACTTGATGATGACATTGATTATGATGCCCTTAGCTTTTTTTTGTAACTTAACTGTTTAATAAACAATAGTTTAGAATATAAACCTCACACCAAGGCCTTAGCTCAACAGTGTCAATGTCTTTCAAAGATAAACTTTAGCTGGCAAGGACAGCAGCTTAGTGGAGTCTGCACATGTTGGTTAGAAGCTAAACAGGAAAGGAAATATCACTGTTGTGGTTTGTACCTTGTATGCAAGGCCCCACACTGCTGGACGTCCAATGAAAACACACTTGGCCCCCAAGGCTAGCGATTTCAATACATCACTTCCTGTCCTGATTCCTCCATCCAGATAGACCTCGATCCGGCCCTGCACGGTGTCCACGATCTCTGACAGCGCATCAATCTGTTGGCAACAGAGCTGAAGATGTAGCAAAGCCAACACACTTTATAGCAACAGTGCACATGCTGGTAAGTGTAGCTGTGTTTCCACTTGGCTTTTCATTCTGCACTGCAGCCCAGGCTTGACTGCGTATATTACCATTACTTTTTTGGGGAACACTGTGGCTCAAAACCAAAACAAGCTCATGGTATCTACATCTCAGGTTTATCACTGTCAGATACCACAGCATGGTAACATTAAAGGAATAGCTTGACAGTTTGGCAAATGTGCTTATCAGCATTCTTGCTGGGAGTTAGATGAGAAGATCAGTACCACTTTGATGTCTGTGGGTTAGCTGGTTAGCTTAGCTTGGCATAAGGGCTGGGAACAGGGAGAAAAAGCAAGCCGGGTTCTGGCCAAAGGTACCAAAATCCACCTAAGAGCCCCTCTAAAGCTCACTAATGAACACATTAGTTTATCCTGTTTGTTTCATCTGTAAAGAAACAACTTGCGATGATGTTACGGGGGTTTATGTGCCAAACTATTTCACACACAGAAAAGTGACTTCCTGCTGTCTTGTCTGGTTGCCTGGCAACCTCAATGTGGCAACAAGACACCAGGAAACACATAAAACAGCAACCTGTTATTTTTACCCTTTTATACTGTTGAAGATTTAAGATGATGAAGATGTCTTATGTTACTCAGTGAGCTCAGAGCTGCTGGTAGGTACAGTCATAATAGTGGTTTACTTGCATTCACTTCTATAAACACGACATTGGAAACAAAGTGAGCTTTAATATAACATAAGAAGTAACAGGGACAGGATGTACCGAGGCTGGGCCTCCGTCCAGCTGTCTCCCCCCATGGTTTGACACAATGATGCCCTGGACGCCATGCTCCACAGCCAACTCAGCGTCCTCCTTGGTCAGGATCCCCTTGATGATAATAGGCAGGCGGGTGATGGATTGCAGCCAGTAAACGTCCTTCCAACTGATGGACGGGTCCAAGGTGTTGGCTGGGATCCCATACTCCTCTGGGACTGCTGCCTCCTGCTTATAGTGCATGTGGTCCAACTAGTTTAAGGGTCCACTTGATATACAAATGGTCTCTGGACTACTACTGCTGCTTGTACGATCACTGATAATGACACTGCCAGAACATGGATTTTAGATATTTTCTATTTATGACTTGTAGCCACATTACATAGGTCACACAAGCAATTTGTGATGGAGAAATACTTCATGATATAACTTGTCTCAAACTAACATGTGGTGGGCAATTAGTAGTTAAATTTGTCCCAAGGTACTTAGGTGAGCAATAACTGCATCTGAGGTTGACAATCTAGAAATGTAATTATACGTATAGAAAATTATGAACAAGGCACCTGGAGTGTTACAGTGTTAACACTAAAAAACGTCAGCTTGGGTATGAGTATTTCATTCAATGTAAGTATTCAATTTTACATCAGTGTAGTAGTGAATAAAACAACCTTATCTTACGTATCGCGCCTTTTCTCATTTGACCTGACTTGTCTTAGTGTTGGCTTGTCTGTTCTTGTTCAGTCTTATCTTTGTCTTGTCTCATTTCATTTGTTCTTCTATGTTCTTACATTTTGAAAATGTCAAGAAAAACTGTTACCTGGAACGCTCCATCAAAGTTCTTGACCTTGAGGTGCGGCGGCAGCTTGAACTGGTTGCGGATGTCGTTGCGGCGCTTTCCGGTGTAGGGGACATCGACGGTGAGGACCAGGGCCTTGTAGCCAAGCGCCTCTACACGGTGTACAATCTGTTCTGACAGCTTCCGGTCCCGGTACACATACAGCTGGAACCAACGGTAACCGTTTGGTGCTGCTGCCACTATCTCCTCCACTGAGCAGGTGGAGTAAGTGCTGGTGATGTAGCAGGTGTTGAGTGCCTCTGTGGCTGTGGAAGTTGAGAAATTACTACAGTGGTCACTGAGGATCAAACTCACCTGTTGAGCTGAGTTCAGTCAACCAGTACGCTGCACAGTGTCAGTGTATCCATGTGCCTCTGACTTTCAGAAATGTAGAATGAGTAATAGTCTACTTGTCACAGTCCTCAGCCAAACTGCACCACCAGAGCTTTAATTAAACAACTATAATAATTATTGAAAACTTACTGGCCATTTTATTAGTTGAGCATTAAATTAGCTTTAAGAAAAAAGAGATAAGACCAGAGGGCCTTCATTGCAGCACAGGATTATTGCAATCTTATGCTCCCATCTAGTGTTGGCAAATGTTACTGGATAAATACCTTGAAAATACAACCTTGAAATTTTTTGTCTTTTTCAATTTTTGAAAAGCTTTCATAATTAAACATTGAAATCAAGGCATTCTGATTTGTATGATAATAGCTTTTCTCCTACATCACTTCAATGAGGTGCACCACTCATTGTTCCAAATACCAACACACACACACACACACACACACACACACACACACACACACACACACACACACACACAAAGAGTCCTCACCCCGAGCAGTGGCCACCTCTCCTTCATGCCAGGCCAGGCAGTGAAAGGCAGTGGGTGCGATACCAACTGGAAAGCTGATTTCTGTCCCCTGGACAGTGGTCCGAGTGTCACTCACTGACACATCCCGCAGGATACGAGGCCTGAGACGGATCCTGAGTGTGGAGGACAGACCGCATTATGACCATCTTAAGAAGTAGGGGAGGTAGCAGAGGGTGATATACATATGCAAAATTCTCTATTTTGACAAGGTGTTTTTTATTTGCTAGTTTATGAAGAAGCTGCTTATGGATAAAACTTTACTTAAAACAATATAGTTAGAAAATGGCTAAAAAATAGTAATAGCTACTAGTATATCTTCTTATCTTACCAGGAATGTTTATCTAACCACTTAGATAACCTCTTCAAAAGGATAAATCTCTAAAATACATGTGAAAATGTAGATTTTAAGTTTTGTTTTCCACTTATTTTCCTCATTTGGAGAAAAAATTACCTTTACCTAAGCATGGAACCAAACCAGCCTCTTGACCAAGTACTGCAAAATCTTAAAGCCATCCTTTCAAGAGAATCCCTCTTGAGATGATACAATGCTGTTTTTGCTGGACAATTCATATTTCTTTGACTAAGAAGAGACAGAACAATCTGGGATTCTGTTTCCCCAAAGCTTTGACTTGAGATCATCTTTCCAAGACGCAGCCCAGTCTTTATTCCTGCTGGGGAAAATCTCTAACCTGAGTCCAAATGCATCAGCAAACAAACCCCATGTAACAGGTTTGTTGGAGCAAAACCATATATGTATAGAACCATCAGAGTGAGGAAAAGCAATCATTCAGTCACTTTATGGAGACATTAGGAGAGCTCAGAGGAATGCATGAAGAGACACGAGAAGGAAAAGCTCTGAGAAGATAAAAAACCTCATGAACAGTTCCATACTCACTACAGCAGGGTGGACATAACAGTGCAGCATCAGCACTGGGAGAAATTTAACCCCTGTTAGTCATTATAAGGCATCACAACCACACATGCTGTACTGTATGAAGGGAAATCGCAGTCAAAAGTCCACAAAAGCAACATAAATAATGTCAGTGGTGAATTTCTGTGTTATTCGGCACATCAGTACAGCCATTTAGGCTGTTCTCTGTCACTCTCTGTGGTGTTTAAGATGGAGACTGTCATTGTTTGGTAAATTTAAAAGGTCTTAGACATTAAATTGTGATGCTAAATTGTGTAATTGTGATGACCTTGCATGTCAAGGTAAATTTTATTTTTCCCACTGTACCTTTTGTAAGCCAGTAAGTTGTCGTCCCTGGTGCAGCATTCGTCTGCTCCAGCTGCATAATAATCCCAGGTGGCCTTTGAGAGATGCTCCTTAGCATACTCCTCAAAGTCTGTCAGGCATACCATAGCCATCTCTGCACAGCGACCTCCCTCTCTGTGTGGGAACAGCAAATACAATACCACAGCAGAACAGGAAGGACATCAACCATCAACACACAACATTCTATTTCAAGTCATTTCACCATAAGCACAGGCTGTATGAATAATAACTGGCTGAAAATATGGAGCTTCAGCATTCAAAATATCTCTTTACTCAATGCTAAACACTGCTGACTCAGCTCAACCTTAATTAGTTATTTATTTCCAGTCTTTACCACAACCAGGCACTTCTCATATTTTTACCATCTTGTGTCATCTGGAAAGTGGATTTGGTGCAAATAGCTGCAGGCACCAACAGCAAACAGACTTCGAGTTCAAAATGAAAAACTACTCTACAAGCAAGAGCTTCCAGCCTCAAGATTTACCACAAATGACTGATCTTTCAGAAACAAAATCCCTCACTCACATGAAACAGCCTCCACAAAGGACTGAAGACGCAACATCGCTGCTCAGATGAAAACTGCCCTCGTATCAGCAAATGCAGAGCGATCAAAACTCAACTGTCGAGCTTCCACGCTTTGACATCTGAGCAATAAAACGGCTGTTTTACTTTTAGCTTTAACACAGAGACGAATCAGTGTCTGTGTCAGTCCTTGTGTCCACACTGTTGCTTTTGTGTCAGTCAGAAACAAACTTTCATAGAGCCACTATGAAAGCCACAGACAGTGTATGTGACCCGATGATGACCCTTGCTCTTATTGTGTTTACACAAGCTGGAAATGTGCTGATGGTGACTCCAACTATAGTGTGGACAAGAGGCGTTTGACACAGTGCTCTGTGGTCCAGATGGTACATACAGTCGTACACATGGGCATACACATTTACACAATGTATGCACAGGCCTGCAGGCTAACACATGCAGTACATGCCTCTTTTTAGAGTAATAGAAGTCTTGACATCTAATCACCTTTAATTTTGAAAAATGTCCTCAGTGAGAAATAAATAAAAAGTTAGTCAGGCCTACTACATGTGGACAAAGTATTCAGATCCTCAGTGACGTAAAGGGTACAACATAGAAATACTCCGTTACAAATAAAAGAATAACAATGCATCGTATTTGATATGCAGATAAGTAAAGTAGTAACTACACCTGTCAAATAAATGTTTGGAGACCAAGGTTTCTTGTGATATGCAGTGAAGCACAGTACAAGTACACACTAGCATAAAATGGAAATTAAATACAGTACAACCAGATGAAAATTTTGCTTCAGTACAATACTTAAGTAAATTTACTTTATTAAGTCAGCCTATTGTCCTCCCTTTGAGGTCACAACGGACATGCCCTATGTTTTTGGAAGGAAATTTGGGGACCAATTTACATTCTCTAATTTAGAGTTACACTCAGTTGAGGCAGACACCATATATTAAAAAACAAACAAGAAACTAAAAACCCAATTCACATAAAAATTGACTTTTTTCAGGCTTAGAAAAAAATATGTAAAAAAGAAAGAATGAATACAATAATCTAACCGTTTTTCTCAGCCTTTACACCACCAAGTTGTGGAAGCTCTGGACATATACTATACTGCCAACACATTCAGAGAGGAAAAAAAAAACAAAAAAACGGTGTGACAGTAGCTAAACATCGAAACATTGAAATTAATAGAGCATTTTACAGACTTTTATCAGGACTTGGAGAAAAGGGTTTTATCAAATCTCCACACTGAGATATGCCGGTCAGGGTTAATGAAGGGTGGTTAGGACAGTTTTTGAATGTAAGCTTTCTTGCCATAAATTTAAAAAAATGAGCCCAACACATGATACATTTCTTTAATACTGAAGACGTCACCTATCCTTTTGAGAAGGAAGGAAGGTTACATCATCTTTCAAGGAGGCATGATACCCTTTAGGGCAAACTGACCGCAAACTTTTTTGTTTTTCCCTGTGTTTGTGTGATTGGGATAGGACTTTAGGGTGACTGGGACAGCACATCTTATTACTTTAGGCTAGTGTCAGCATATATTGTACATCAGTTCATACACTGACGTCATGTCATATGCATGTGTTCCTTTTCCCTGTTCACTGTTATGAATTAAGACTCCAAGTTCATTACTGTTCATTACTGAAAACTGCTTATCCTCAACATCACGACAACCCCCTCCCTCCACTCCATCCCTTAATCCTCCTTTATTGGAAGTATAACAAATACTTTAAGTCCGTCTTCATTAAGTACACTGAATTGACCCTTTGCTAAGCCCCGCCCTTCTTAGATACTGTTGCTATGCCTGTCAACCTTCCATCCTGACACAGCACATGAAGTTTCCATTGACAACGCCTGCAGATTTACTAAGTCTTCGATTCCTCACAGAAGTAAACATTCTAGCTTACAACCATGGACACTTTAAAGGTGTAGACAGCTAATGTAAGCTAATTCTAATGCTTAA
Source organism: Chaetodon trifasciatus (assembly GCA_037975065.1). Classification (NCBI taxonomy): domain Eukaryota; kingdom Metazoa; phylum Chordata; class Actinopteri; order Chaetodontiformes; family Chaetodontidae; genus Chaetodon; species Chaetodon trifasciatus. Next base: position 629,117 of record JBBMOE010000041.1, read on the forward strand.
ACTCTGTGAGTCGGCTGAGAAGTCTGTCAACAGCTGACGTTTCCACGTGACCCATTTTAGAACGAGAATCCTGTAAAAGGGTCTTAAATATGTGCTTGATGGCTGCGTACATGACAAAATGCTGAGGCTAAAGCTACATGTCAAAGATATAACATCTGTGTCTCACCAGCTGTTGATCCATGCCATGTAAACAAGGGAGCAGCATTGTTTGTGTATTTCAATGTTTAGCTATTTTGCCTGGTAGTATGGTATTAAAAATAAAAAATGATAAAATATAGAGTCATTAAAATGTTGTTCCTTGACAAGTGGTAAACAGTGGTTAGATTTAGGTGTGCCTTATTGCTCGTATCTTTAAACAGAGTGCTTCACTTTTACAGGAGAGGATTTGAGGATATGAGGAAAAAGTAATGAGTTTGGCAAATGTAATCGCATCTATCGTATATTTGGCTCAAGATGCTGGAGTGTGACCTTCCCCTGAACCAGGAGTGGGAAGTCTTTTTCCTATCAACGCCCATTTCAATTTTTAAAACATCCTTCAAGGGTCATACTAAAATATTGACCACATATATCACACTAACCTCTAATGCAATGGCTGGAACTGCTAGTTCCGTCTGGTGTCAGATGGTAGTGATAATAATGATAATGACGATGCTACTCACAGCTGATTTTCCAGGTTTGTGTCAATTAGTCTTGAACAGAATTTAGTCTTTGCAAGGGTCACTTTTGAGACACTTTCTAGAACTGGAGCAGAAGGAGGTTGGTGAGCTCCTCATTGGTTTACAGCTCAATGATTCCATGTTGTAGGTTGTCAGACACATCAGCTGGTTCTACAGCAAATCTGTTAAATTCCTTTTCTTGACTTTTCATGTCCTGAAACCTCTCACCAAATGCCTGAAGGAGTTTTCACACTCAGCAGCAGATTCACATGTCATAGCAGCTTTTGTTCTCACAGAGCAGGAAAATACAAAGTGTTTCCTCTTTCCAGCTGCTGCAGCTTTAATTTCACTTCAGATGATTTCACATTTGAAAGCAGAGAGCTGAGAAGCTTCTGGAGCTTGAGGTTCAGCTCTGAGAGGTTCTTGGTAATTCACCCAGATTTGTTTGGGTACAAAACAACCAAATTGCAGAAGCGGAAACATGATATTGATGCATTTTTACTGATTTTGTTGCAGTAGTAATATTTGTGTTTCCATCAAACAATATTGTGCAATATATTAGCTATGACAATTGTATGACTTCATGATGAAAACTAGCTTGTCACTGTCTTCATGCATTGCAAGGTCAACTTCTTGTTTGGTGCTTGCCCTGCCCACCTACGTGATGTCGGTCCATTAACAGCATCCAGCTTTGATTATGTGGTCTCAAAGCTAGGGCTCAGCATTTTCACTCATCAGGCAGGAAAATAAACCCTGTATAGTTGTACTGTCCCATTCAACCCCAGGTGACTGCTTTTCTCAACTGGCTGATAGAATCCATGTTGTCGCAGATTGAAAAGGCAACATGGTTGTTTCACCAATGGAAGACGACTTTTAGGTTGTCAGAAGTTAAGTAATGAAAGGAAGGGAAGTGTGTGAAATGCAACCTAAACTGACTTGGATTGGACTTTTCATTCACCTGTCATCACATAGGCCTAAACTTTGTTACAGCTGTGCAACAGGACCCACAACTGCAACTCAACAAAACACATTCGCCACATCCATTGGCTGCTGGTGCCCTCAAGTGAGGCTGTGTTCACGAGAAGACTGACATGGTAGCCTGTAGGTCAGTTTCTCTGAATTCATGACACATTTTAGCAGTCCTTCCTTTTTTGTCTGACTTTTTTTATCTGCTCTACTGTTTGTCAGTAAATGTGACACTGAGCTGCAATAATCACATATCAAAGCTAGCTAACCATTCACAACAGTATACGAAGCACCGTCCATTTTAACAGCTTCTTATGCTTTTTATCATTTATATGAGTTGCCTTGCAACCACATTTGTGAGTTGTTGATGCTTGTCAAGCATATGTGTACTCAACTTTATGTGTCAAATATAGCAGCAAGCTGAAAGATTCAATTCAAAGTAGGCCTGTGGCCCAAATCCACACTATATGTCAATACTAGTCGAATATTTTTGTCATCTCATGCTTAAAAATAAGAGATATACTTAAACATCATTCAGTTCAGTTTCCATAAAATGAAAGATGTCAATAAGAAATAATAATTGTAAATCAGCACTTACTACTGCAAATAATAATTACAAAAATATGGTCATTGTCACCATCACTCAAGCAAAAATGTCATTTTCACAGCTCAACAAAAAACTAACTTGACAAATGAATAATCAACAAATTACTTGAAAAAATGTAAATCAAAATTAAATGATCAATTAAAAAAAGCTAAATGAATGAACACCACTTAATTAAGAAGAAATTAAAAATCAGTCGTTATATAAGAAATAAGGAGTTGTATAGAAAATTTGACAATACATATTTTACCATTAACGACTGAACGTTTTGTTGGATTTTTCTAGACAGTAAAAGAAATAGATCCGGGTGTGTCAATAGTCAAAAAGGATTGCTTAGTTTTTTCTTTGTGAGCACACAAACGGCCGGGTGTATGAACAGACATCGAGCATGATGATGGTTTTCTGTTGCGTTTTCCTCTGTTCAGTTCAGTACTCACCGATTACAAATGTTCATTCTTTCTCAGCAGACTTTCTTCCCTTCCGACAGAGTCATAACCTGTGAACAGTCCACAACCAGAACAGAAAGCACACGGGTTCCTATTACTGCTACCGACACTGCTGCTGCAACCACTACTGCTCTTATTTCCACTTAATGTATACTGATAGTACTACTGTTACTGTGACCATACATCCTATGCCACTAACAGTGATATTGAAAATGCTGATGATACTACAACATCAAATATCCATTTTAGTTCTGCTACTTGAAACATCAATGCTGATATTGAAACTAATAGAAAATACTGTGCTTGCTGCAATGAGAATTACGACTATCATTATCAGTATTACTTCCAGCATGTATATGTACTGTATGTCTTATAGAGTATTTTGGGATGTATATGTACATATATATGTATTTTGTTTTCTATTATATCCTTTGTTCTTCCTGTTAGATGTAAATTTTCATTGTTTTTATTTTATTTTACCTCATGTCTGCCCTTTGTAAAGCATTTTGATTAGTGCCACAGAAATAACCTTTATTATTATTATTATTATTATTATTATTATTATTCCTTACTATAACTGACTTACTTACTGCTAGTAGCAGCATTACAGTTACAACTACTACTAACAGTAACAGAGTGGAGAAATACAGACTTGTCATTGTGCACATTATTAATAATCCCTGTATTTAAATTATAGCAGTACATTTGTGTTTGTTTCTTTTTATGATGAACAAAGTATCATTTTATTAGACAAAGTACAAGTAAAACCTTTGCAGTGTAAACACTTCAGTATGAGCTTTCAACTATGAACACTTGAGGGCAGTGCAATACTGAATGAAGTCCATTCATAAAGCTCCATTCAACATCTGTAAAGCAGGTAAACACAGTCACACTTCTGTTTAATGCACGTGTCATTACTGCACACTATGCACTCAGTGTCTGTGTAAAAACAATAAATGGCCTCTGATCTCACACCTGTTATTCTAACTGTGTTTTCATCTATTTATCATAAACACTGTCGCAACACACACTGTACTTCCTGATCTGTGTGTGCTCTCTAAGGTTAAAGTAGAATGTGTTTGAGGTAACCTCAGTTTGACTGTATTTAAATTGTTCTATTTTTTGAATTATTTGAAGTCACATGTGAGTTTTAGAAAATAGTTCTAATTATAAAAACGTAACTTCAGCTTTCTAGAAAAATATCTTCTGCTAAATAACATTTGTACCCTTATGTATGCAGTGGAAAAGCTATTTGTTGTCTCTCACTTTAAATTCTTAAAATATAAAATATAGTACATTTTTCTGGTATTTACTTTACATCCAAGCGATATTGCTTTTTCTGACCAGAATGTCAGTTTTATTATCTACTGTAGGCTCCTTGTTTTCAGTGTGGCTGGATGTGTGTGATGAATGTGAGCTGTGTCGGCTGTGAAAAGTGTTGCTCATTTAGACCCACTGAATGGCTGCTGAGAGCACATTGTCCAGGTGAATTTCTAGAATACCTGGTATATGGTATTTAGTGTACTGTGTTAAACAAGGTGAGGTTTTCAACAGCTCCTGCTACAGATTACTTGTTTTTGTCACACAGGCCTGCTTCCATTAGCAGTGCTGCTCATCACCAGCAGACAAACACATGCTGACACCTTGTTGCTCTTATTAATTTATCTGGTGTAAAAACACTGGGTGTCCACATTTTGGTAAAAGGTAAACAGTCTAAAAAACAGAATCCTGTAAAGTGCACACAGTGTAAATGTATGCAGTTACTGAAGTGGATAAAATCAGTGTCTTACCTTAATCTGAGCTATTTGAATGGCCTACGGAACTTGTTGGTTCCACGCTTATTTGACAGGGTCGTGTCAGAGGGCAGTCCAGCCCCCCATCCTACTTCCCCTGACTCACCCTGACCCACCCCACCCCTCCCCCCCTCACAGCGTGATGCTCCACCCACCGTGGCTAAGCCTCTCGTCAGCACTCTGGACCCGGGCCTCTCTGTGTGCCAAAAAACACCAAAAGCTCGCCCAGGTCAATTGTTTATAGGAGCAACACACACCTCCCATTCTCCTTCTGTCCTCTCTCCCTTCTTTTACTCCTACCTTTCATCCCTCCTCCCGTCCATCGTCTTTCCTTCCTTCCTTCTCTTATCTGTTCATCCCCCTTCAATCCTTCCCTTGATTCATTTTTCCTTTCTTCTGTCTTTTCTATCTCACTTGTTCTCCCTCCCCTTCCTTCCTTCCTTTCATTATTTTTTGTCCCTCTCCCCTCCATCCCTGTTCCTTTCTTTTCTGTCTTTCCTGTATTTGCGTGTCAGTCAGTCAGTATCTGACTGTTTTAGCCTGTGCATGTCTTTGAGAAATGATTGTACCAAAGCGATATGGTACTATGAGGGTCCTGCCAGTGTAACACACATAAGAAAACACATGCAAATAGTCAAAACTTAAACAAATCAAGAAAACATCACCTATTTGACATCTCATGCACAGCATTAAGAAACAGTTTTGCAAAATGAGAAAGCACAAGCAAATACAGAAAAGCTGTAAGTAACATCAACAACTTTGGAGACTGTTTCTGGGAGACACTCAAAAGTGATGAAAGGAAGGGCCAAAAAACGTACGTTTGAGCTCAGTTTTCAATACCACGTACTGATAGCCGACTTCACTAACTTCATGAGCATGGCAACAGCTTGTGTACATCACTTTTTAGTGTCCCCTGGAAACACTTTCTGTTGTCGTCTGTGCTATTTGCAGCATTTCTGTATCTGGTTGTGTTTTCTCACTATTTGCATTTTTACTAAATGCTGTGCACGTGTTGTCAAATTGGTGATGACGTTTTTTAATTTGCATGTGTTTTCTTAGGCTGTCATGCATAGAGCTCTCAGAGCCACCATGCTCGAGCTTTTTTGATAACTCATTGTCCCTCTCCTGAAGACTTTTTAAGTGTGAACGCCTGACATTTGCATTGTACTTTTGTGTCACTGACAGATCACTACATTGTGGAGTCTGAAAGTAACAGACTTGATCCAACTCAGATCGCACATGAGAGACAATGGCTAGAAAAAACAAAACAAAAAAAACTCTGTTAGGTGCCAGAGCTCTTTAAGGAAGTGTCAAACTTGTCAAGTGGAGTGTGGACTTTGACAGCTGTTTTGAGGGTCTTTACATATAAAACACAGATGTCCCAACCTTTGATATCACGAGATTGTTATGTTAGGGTCCCCATCAGTAAGTGATGGATTGATGGCAGGATGTGAGAGAAAACGGCATGAATGCCACAGTGTCTCAGCTCACCATGGACGAAACGAAACGCCTCGAGAAGTTGTTCAAGCGTTTTAAAACAGCAGTGGGGTGCAGTGATGTTAAATTAGATTCTCTCGCTCTTATTTCATTACAGCTTTTGAATTGAATTTACTCTTTGTAAATATAATGTCTTGGGTAACAAAACCTGGCTTCTTGAGAGGATGTCTGTCTCTGTGTGTGTCTCTGAATTTATGTGTTTTATTTTGGCTTTAACACGAAAGGCTGTGAAGGTGGAGCCAAGGCTAAATCTGACGAGTTGGACCTCCACGGGGAGATGTGGGTGTTACCTGCACTGAGAGGAGGTGCAAATTGTGTTAATCCACAGCTGGCCTCGATGTCTAATACCGCAGAGTTAGATCTGGCTCCGGGGCCGCCGTATTGGAGGTACTGGACGTTCAGCTGAGTGGAAAACCTCTTCCACATGCTGGTTGAGGCTCTGCCCCGAGGCTGTGGCCCAGCATGCCGCGGCACATGTGTGTTGAATTGTCAAGGTGTTATCATGCCCTGGCGAGACTCTGTGCTCCTCCACCTCTGTCTCTCCCAGGTTTATTATCAGTCTAAATACAGCAGAATCCATGGACACGGGCTGCAAATTCATGCAGCCTTTCCTCAGTGAGACCTAACCTGATGGCTGTCCATCATGGTTTCAACTCTTCACACACACGCCAGGGAAAAATGGTGGATTTTTATTCATGTATTTGTGTATTTTTTAGCCAGAAAAAGAGCAAAGTTATACCTGTTGTGGTCAGTCAATGAAGCTATTTTATAACAGCTTTCCTTCTTTCCCACACAAGTTAGGACAAAGGAACAATAAAATATAACAAATATTGAACAAGACAAACAATGAAACGCAGGGCCAAGGATAAGACCTGACTGTCGTTAGAGCCTTGATTATCTGAACTGAGGGTCTCAGGATAGATGGGGTCGTTATGTTATTGTGATTGTAAAGTCCTCTGAGACAACATGTGATTATGTGGACTTAATAAATAAAGTGGACTTCACTTGACTTGATAAAAGAGTAGCTATTTGATTAAATGAATGACATCTAATAAAACACACAAGAAGTATGAGAAAACAGGACTCACAGGATTTCAAGGGCTGAGATATAGATTATTGATTATTGAAATGAATAGTTGGTGTCTGTGAGACTGCATAATGAATTCACGAGTATATGAGTTGGTGAGTCACATAAATCCATCATGTCAGAGCTTGTGTGGTCTTGTTGCTTGAAAAAGACACTTTAAAAATGTCCAAGGAAAAACATTTTGAATTGTCAAAAATGACTTATCGATGCAGTTTTCTGTGTTTTGGAACATTATTGTTGAAAGTATTGTCATGCCCCTGTAACAACATGAAGATAAATTATATTGCTTGTGAAATTTTCTGAAAACAAGTTCAGTTGTGTTAGCATTAGTGTGTAATATTACATGGACCAACATTTCTCAGGGAGCCTAAAGTCTAAAGCCTAAAGAATAAATCTTGTAACGGTAAGTTAAAAAACATTTACATTAACTCTTCTAGACAGAGCAATCCACACAACAGCTTTTGTTTTTCACCTGAACACATGATGGTTCATAGACTTTTTGTTACCTTATACGAGTTTTAATGCTGGATTCACGCTAAAAAAGGAAAAGTTATCTGAAAATGTACAAGTATTAACTTTGCTTTATATGGCAGTTTTAAAATTATGAGTAAGAATTGAGAATAAGCGTGAAGTTTTGACTCTTTTACATGACAAATAGCTTTTAAATGAATGGTCAAAGGAGAGTTTTTAAAGCTCGAATTATAAATCAACAGCAGTTATTTTAATTCTTTTCTTATGGAGGAGCAGCCTCAGAAAAGCTCTCTGTCTGTAACCAGGAGTGTGTAGCTGCAGTGTCTGTGTGTGTCAGTGGAAAGCATTGTTCAGAGTGCCAAAGCAAAGGCAAAGGAGCGAACACATCAGTGGCTGTAAATGTCATGTAGCGGCTGAGTGATGGATGTCCGGAGCATTTGATGTCTGGGAGAGATCTGAGCATAACTCACAGTCCGCAGTCACGCCATTTCAGACTCTTATGATTCACTCCATACACACAGGCAGCGGACCATTTGCTCACATCTACCAAGGGGCGGTGGTGTTGTGTGAAAGTATTATTTGTGCTCAGTTTTTTCCTTTAGATGAGGGAGGTGCATGTCATAATATGTGAGTGGGATTTATTCCTCCCTGAAGCGCACTTGAAGTTATGAAAACTCGATTGTCACGACTGTGAACTCTTCTGTGAGTGTATTAAGACATAAACTTTCACTTGGATTTTCCAAGGTGCACATAAACGCCATTTCCTCTTCACTGCTCTTTAATGTAGTCTCTTTAACTTTTGTTTTTTGGTGGTAAATGTCAGAGTGTTATTCATGTGTTCAGAGGTTGTTTGGAGCCCTGTCCTGTGAAGTTAAAACCCTGATTCCAAAAAAAGTTAAAAACAGAACGCAGTCATTTGCAAACAAGCAGTCTTTACTGACTGACAGTTTTACAAAGTGTCCCTGAGTTCATGCAGTAATCTCCTTCATCCAATCATGTGTTCACAAAGTGGTGAACCTCGCTCCATCCCTGCTTGTGACTGACTGAGTCTTTCCAGGATGCTCCTTTCATAGCCAATCATGATACTATCACCTGTTATCAATCAACCTGTTTACCTGTTGAATGTTCCAAACAGGTGTTTTTGGAGCATTCCACATCTTTCTCAGTCTTTAGTTGCTCCTGTCCCGACTTGTTTGAAATGTGTTGCTGCATCAAATTCAGAAGAAGCAGATATTTACAAAAATCAATGAAGATTTGAATTTTTTGGAATCAGGTTGTAAAGGGAACCCAATGTGCAAAAGTGTGTATTTACAGTGGTTAGTTGGACATGACTTGAAACAGGAAGTAAAACTGCTTGTTGAAAACTCAGAGGAGGTCAGCGTTAATCAACCTTTACTTAATTTTCATCTTAGTCTTCTAACCCTGACTAAAGTTAAATTAGCTGCTGTTGCTGCTAAATGATTTCTTGCTGATCATTCAATATGAAAAACTGATGAAAATGGCACTTGTTTTAAATTCATGATGCTTTATTTGTCATCAGGACTTTAAGATACTGTATGTTTATGATAAAATTTATTTATCCATTGTAATGGACAGAGGATGAATCAGCTTTAAGGTGTTTTAACCATCAGGCCAATAACCAGCCAATTATTTATTAGGAAATCCTGTAATGCAATATTGGAACTTTCTGCTTATCATCAGAGGGTTTAGTTCTATAGTTTTAGTGAAAACAGGAGCAGAAATTTGACAAGCTCGACATTTAGCTTGGAAATCTGACAGCAGACAACAAAAAATCAGCAGTTGGCACTTCTTCGTGTTGTTGCAGCCGTTGCAGTGTTGCTACAGTTTACTGTCATCTCTTATTCACTCATCACTTATTCAATCCCGAGCAAGTGTCTCCAGCATGCAGTCTGTTTCGTAGAGTAGTTGTTTTAAGATCTTGGTTTTAACCTCCCTCCCTAATACACACTGCTTTCAGAATTAATCAACCAAACAAGAAGAAACAGAGGTAAGACATTGCAACAAATCCAGCAAACACATCAAAGGTTATTAAAAAGAGAAGTTTTCTAACAGCTACTATGCCATAGCGAAGATTTGTGTGTAGTACAATATCAGCATCCCAAAATGTAAATGTGGATGCCTGAGATCTCATCTGAAAATACTTCATGTTGAAGAACAGATCTGGGTCATACTTGTTGATCACGGTTTTAATAATCGAGCCAATTTAATAATGACAAGTGGACAAAGTTGACAAAGTTTTATTTCTCCTGTCAGCAAGAGATCCCCGCTTTTTCATTTTTGGATTTTGATATTTATATACATAAGAAATTTCCGGCACAGATTTAAGTTATTTATTTAGTCAGAAACTGTTCCCTGTCCTGCCTGCAAGAGTTTTAACTTTATGTTTGCTGATGAAACAAAAAGCAAAGAGTTTAAACTTGTTATGTTTATCTTTTATTCAGAGAATTGTCACCAAAGACTGGCATCCATGTCCAGAATAAAACAGATCAGAGCAGCCAGTACTATAAAAGGACCTATTTTATGTGCGAATACATCTGAGATATAGAAACTGTTATTTTTCCTTTTCCTGTCAACATGCTGTTTTTATATTTTCCAAGAGATCCTCATTTCTGTTAGCAGTGTGGATTGACAGATAAGGCATGAAATCACTGTTGAAAGTAACGTGACCGATAACTTGGTTTTGGGGTGTCTGCAGTGCGGGCACAGATGAGGAAAGTGCCTGCCAGCAGCACGAGTCTGTCATCTTCACAGAGTGTTAGCGTGTGTGCTGGTGTCATTCTGTTTTTCTCTGTCTTTCAGCAAAACGCTTTGCAGAACAATCACTTATTTTCTGCTAGAGGAAATAATGTTCCACAATAAAAAAAGAAACCCTTTGAAGTTTGGGGGGCAAGAGCTCGACTTGTCTAATAACCCGCTTGAATCTTTGTGTCCTCATGCCTGGCTGTGTGAACCCTTTTACTGGGGTGAATTCTTGAACTTGCCTTGGGGACACAAAGACTTTATGAAAATGAAAAGACACATAAAAAACACATAAAACTCATGGTGTGCAGCTCTTCTACTTCATAATATGTAATAAATACTCTGGAATGATTCTTTCTGATCATTGAAAATCCAGCAAGCTTTGATTTAATACCTCTGTGAAATAAAAATTGGATAACAATGCTCTCCAGCTTGCCCTCTTTGCCGCCTTCTTTTCTTTCTTCCACTTCTCATCTTCTTTTTCTCATCATCTGAAGACTTTTCATGTGCCCTCCAGGCTCATTTGGAACGCTTCATGTCCAATCAGTTGCCGCTGAAATGTGAATCCACTGTGACATTTTCTCTAATCAGACCCTCTCCGTTCCCTTCGTACAAATTATGCAAATCACAGTGTAATAACCTGACCAATTTGAATCAAACCAAACTCCTTACTCATTCCTGCTGCTTTTTTATTTTCCTCTTGAGGGGAGGAAGAGGACACAACCAGTATTGTACATGACTGAGGGATGTAGCAAGACTCTGTGTTGCCAATACTCACATGGTTGTTCTTGTCGTCATCTGCTAGTTGAGTGCAGTTTCTGACCTTCACTTCTTTCTTCTGGACTGAAAGCTGGATGGTGTTGAATAGAGTCAGGCAGGTATGCTCATTTTCGGTTGGACACATGCTTGCATACATCCATGGTAACACGCGCACACATACAAGTAATACCTGAGTGCTTTTCTCTGGCTGAACTTTTTCTTTTTAAGTTTCAAATTTATAGCTGCCAGAAATTCAGCTCTGATACAAAAGTCTCTGATTTTTACTGTATACCTCAGAGAACAAAGACGTCTGGGATTTAATGGGAGAAACCTCCATTTCAGTTTTATTTTCTAATATAGAGCAAACCTCAGGGAACTCTCTTTCAAGGTCTGGTTTGTTTCAGAAGTATTACAGGGCTGGGTCACTCACTCAGAGGTACTGCATGTGACAGGAATGATGTTATCTGGATGGAAAATTGGACCTATATGCTGTGGAAAACACAGTATTCCATCACAAATATATTTTGGTGAAAACAACAAAATTAAGATTTATGATAGCTTGTTGAAGTCCTTATAAACAGGCTCAAAGCTTCCTAAGCAGGTTCAAAAATGCTTACAGCATATGGAGTTGGTCTCAACAGAAATGGGTTTCAGTTTAACGCTGGTACCAATACCAGTACCAAATACCAAACTGAACATCCAATACTTCGCAGATGTTAAGTTTTCAAGTCTTTTTCCAGGTTGTTTTCCTTGTCAGGGTGGAAACACATTTTCATTAACCACAGTGGAACACTTAAAGTCCTTGAAACATTGATTCAAATTAAAAATGATGGTAAATTGGGCAATCAGTGAAGAATCCCCACTACTTGCTGGTATTTACATGTCACTATTAGCTGAATCTTTTGACAAATTGAGATATTGTTTCAACAATGGTATGTGGTTCAGTCGTAGTAGATTATTTGTGTTTACATTTTAATTGTCTTTAAATTATTGTTTACACACTTTGCTTCCCAACGATCACTTTGGGAGTATTAGTTCCAGCAGAATGCTATGCACATCTATTAAAAAACCCACACTCAAGCGCTTTAACACTGCAACTAATTATCTGCCGATGTAAAGGCAAAAACCAAATAAATATTGCAGCTGTGAATACGCTTTGCATAATCTGTTCCTTGTGGAATCACACACAACATGAGGCTACTTTGGAAACACATTATACTGAGTTAATTCAGGGGAAAGAAGAAAACATTTGGGCCAAATGTATCCTCTCCATTGCCAAAGTGATGGAGGAGTAACATGCCTCATTTGGGAGACTCGTTTGAGGGTTTGGAGTTCAAAATGAGGCAAAAAGCCACAACGTAATGCATCACTCTCTGCACAAAGTGGGATTGTAATATGGACACCAACATGTCAGGCAGGACGCACAGGACAGATGGGCTAAAGCGGCATGGGATATGTTAAAATGAGCAAAAAGATGTGATTCAAAATATGTTTTTGTGTTTCTGGATTTTCTGGCCCATGTCTTCAACATTATATTACTAATCTATCACAGAGTGGACATGACTGATCAAAGTCAGACACCTGATTTGTGACAGCTGCACATAAAGAAAGACCATCACCATCTCTCAAAGCCAAATCAATCTCAAGACAACTGGAAAAGTATATTTAGCTCAAAGAGCCAAGCGGGAAGTAAATATTTTTACTGGATTTTTCCATTTAATGATATGCAGCAGATGTGGAACGAGGCGGAGGCGAGAGGCATGGGAATCACTTTACTGACTGACTGTCACTGCCAGTATGAAACCAGTGACAGACAACAGCAGACTTTCAAGTTACCATTAAAGAGGTTCAGGGTTAAATATGCTTTACTGGTGCTCTTGCATGTACAAAACCAAGACCCCTCATCCCCAAATAACTGGGTTTTACAACAAAAAGAGTTGTTTTTGTCAAATTGGGGCCTTTGATTGTATGGCTTGGCAGAGGGAATCAAGGATTTGTTATGCGTTACATGCAGTATGCTAAACTCTGATGAAATCTGGACAAATTGTGGGCTTTTCTCAGGACCAGTTGGCTTGGGAAGGGTATGCATGTGCACGCATGTGTTTCTGTGTGTAAGCATGCATATGTGTGAGAATCAGTCAAAATAGGGTCTCTGAATCTCCCCTCAGGCCATCACAAAAAGTTGTCAATCACCTCCTCTTTTAATTCTAAAAAGATGAGTGTTCACATGCTAAGCCCCTGTGCCTTTTCCTCTGAAGAGGCCTGCCCCTCAGCCAAAATATGGAACCAGGGTGTTGGGCACACAAAGTATTTTTACCAAATGAAAAGTGGCGCCACATTAGTTTTACACAGTTTTTCCTGTTTGATTCAACAAAGCATTAAATCTACAAAATAAACCATATCAGATATCAAATGGATAGCATGAGTGTTCGTGTATTTTGAGTGTGTGTGTGTGTGTGTGTGTGTGTGTGTGTGTGTGTGTGTGAGTGTGTGCGTGCAAGTTGATAAGGATGAAGTGAGATGTTGTGCCGTACTTGCCTGACACAGCGTTTCATTTAAGCGCTGTGTCTACACTGCATAAGAATCATAAAGTATCCATTTAAAGAAGTGATTTAATCCAACACAGAGAGCTGCAATCTTAATGTATTGAATAATAAAAAAAAAATCTATTTCTTAATGCAAAACAGCTTTTGTCAAGGGTTACCTTGTGGAGTGATCTGATCAAATCTTGCAGTTTTTCTTTAATAAAATTCCTGTAACAGGTAAAACTGTGCTGAAATGCAGTGGAATTGTCTCATCTCATTGGCAGAACAAGCTAAAATCAAATTAGCAGTTTCAGTCTGACACTAAATCTCTTGTTAATATGAATTTCATCTTTTGCAGCATGGGGAAAAACACGGGGAAAACATCCAAAGCAGGAATTGAGGCTCAGTCTTGGCAACAAAAGTCTGCTCCAGCGCCAGCATGTCGACTCTGTGGAATTAGCAGCTCCAAGGGTGAAAATGAGACAGAGAGAATGAAGGGGCCACTTTGCCACGTTGTCCCCAGAAGACTTTGTTTCCTGGCGAAACATGTGACTCATTACATGCACAGTATTTCACTCTAAGTTCACCCCAATTATCTTTTTCATCGTAATCTTTATTATCAGACTGAGCTCAAAACTAATAGTACAAAGGACATAATAGTTAGATATATAGTGGTAGTGATGACACATTTAGAAAACAAAGCTTCATTTTCATCTCAATCTTTTGAATTTTCTTTCTTGTTTCCCCCAAAAGTTAACAAGAAATGTCTGATAACAAAATTCAAAAGGAAACTTTTCAGTGAACAGTTCAGATGGACTCAGATGGCAGATTGTGAAATATGTTTCATGAGGAGATAGAAAGCAAGAACAGGATGGTGTTGACAGAAATATATGCGCAGGATGGATGTTTTAGACTCCTCTTCTTCTGCACTGCATTCTGTTACCGTACCTGCAACGTGGCCCTTGGTTTCTACCTGCCATCTACAGTAGGATGCCCCCACCTGGCTGCCCCATGTGTTCACTGACAGGTGAGGACAAAGATCCTGCAGAGAGCGAGGCTTTGCATGTGGCTTCAGGTTTAACAAGCTGTCACCAGGCTTTAGGGGATGAGGAAATGATGGAGAGTTTATATGTGTGTGTACATGTGAGGGTACCCGAATGTACTGTAGAGCCAAGCATATGTACACGTGTGTGCATACATGTGTGTGAGTGTGTGGGACACTGCAGAAACACAGGAGGCGCCCGGACCTGTTTCCAGTTAAAAGCAGAAGCCCCCACAACAAAGGCCCTGGCGGGGCTAGTCGTAACGAGGAGAATATCATTTTTCTTTGGCCTCTGTGATCTGCCATTCTTACGTTTCACTTTCAAAGCTCTGCTCCCTGGCAGAAGTCCTCAGCTCCGCATCTCTGATGGAAAGAAGGATCGCTGCCCTCTGCCTCTCCTCACCTCCCTTCCATTCTTCCAAAAAAATAAGTAAGAGAAAGAAAGAAATTAGAAAAAAACGCATCACACACGCCTGTCTTACTCGCGATAGCTGAGAAACGAAGCATGGAAGCCATATTTCTCTGTCAGCCCGGATCTGAAGAAATCCTGCAGTAATCCTCCGACAGGCTATTTAAGGCCTGTGGCTTCCTGGTAAAGATCTCTTTAGGAATCCTCTTATCCCTGCCCTCAGGGGGCAGAACCACAGAATTTCTCATCCTTCAACCCCTGCCAGCAATTAGTAGAGATACCCAGGAGCAAGGTGGATGTAGTGGGACTGCTGAGGGGAAGGATGTAGAGACACTGAGCT
This sequence comes from Chaetodon trifasciatus, assembly GCA_037975065.1. Classification (NCBI taxonomy): domain Eukaryota; kingdom Metazoa; phylum Chordata; class Actinopteri; order Chaetodontiformes; family Chaetodontidae; genus Chaetodon; species Chaetodon trifasciatus. The sequence continues at coordinate 644,472 of JBBMOE010000041.1, forward strand.
GCTTTAACCATTAAATATATGAATCTGAAAGTAAATGCATACAATACCACATGTTCAGAGCGTCTTATATTCATCAGATGACCAGAAACACTACTCAAATCAGTTGTAACGTTGCTCTGTGTCTTCTGGATGTCTAAAAGCGTTCCCTAACATGGTTACCATAACATCATTTTAAGGATTATAATATGTCAGTGTTGTATTTACAGTTTGTTCTGCTGCTCCCAAGAGGTAAAAAACAATCAGCTAATGCAGGTTTAAGTTGACATATATGAATGTCAGCATGATTTATGCTGTCATTTTACCAGCAAAAGAACATTCTCAGCACTTATTGACAGATTTAAACAGCAGATTTTGATGGAGCTGTATCTCACCTGTTCTGATCCTGTTAAAACTGGATCAGGGTTACAGTTTGGGGATGCCAGTGATACAACAAACTAGAAACTCACTAGTCCCCATAAAATTTGGCTCACAGGTCTAAATTTTTTGCACAGATGTTGTTGACGTGATGTAAAAGGCATGTGGTGGTTTTCATTGTAAAACACTGAGCATGGCCTCATTAATGCTACTCAAAGATGACTTACTGAAGGAGAAGAGAACCAAAAAAATAATTTCATGTTCACGCTGATGCAGTTGTGTTTTAGACTCACACTAGAGCACATTTTCACAAACACGCTGCCTTTTAAATGAGTCCTCATAAAACCCCAAAAAGTTGGTAAAACATGAATAAAACAAATTGTGATCATTTGCTAATCCTTTTTATCATATTCTCAATTGAAACCAGTAAACAGACAATAGATACAATGTTAGACCTCATTGGATTCATGGTTTATGTGATATTGCCATGTTGGTGTTAATGTTGCTCAAGCACCAAGTGCAGAGGGAGCAGGTCATGAAGGATGAATCAAGCACAGGATTTTCATCCAGGAAACTGGGGTTCATGTCCTGTGTGGAACAGGTTCATTGGTAACAGGTGAAGGGGGCATCCTTGAAAGGCTCAGTTATTTACAAGCGAGGACGGAGCAAGGTTCACCACTTTGTGAACACATGACTGCATGAAGGATATTACTGCATGAACTCAGGAACACTTTGCAAACCCATAAACACAGTTCATTTGCAAATGATTGCATTCTGTTTTATTTATATTTAACACGGGGTCCCAACTTTTTTCAAACTAGGCTTGTGCACATTTTGGCCTTATAGTTCTTGGGTTGGAAGCTTTTTTATTGGGTTCTGCCAATCGTGAAATTTAAAGGAATTAAAATTTGATGCTTCCTTGTCTTTGGCTCTTTCTGTTACTGTTTCTCCCTTTGTTTGTATTTAGAGTGTTATTAACTGCTGTTCAATGTTCAGTACTTACCCATCAGACCACCTTTATGCAGTAAAAGTCAAGCCATTTTGTCATATGAAGTCCAGACAGTATCCAGAGAATCAGTTCTGGACATTATCCAGAGTTGTCCCTTCACACATGTAGAACAGGATACTGTCCGTGTCAGATGCGTTCTTGTCTACTGAAATACTCCACTTGGTTTAGGTAGGTAGGAAGGTAGGTTTAGGTTTATCTTTACGTCTCTCCACTTAGCAGACATTTTCATTGGCCATTGTCTTTGTGTAAATGACACATCTTCTTCACCCTCGGATGTTTGTATTCTTCCAGTTTTGTGCCAGTTGCACAGAAACGTCATCAACATGCCCACTTGCTGAACTCTCCGGGCAATGATCCTCCTGTATTCACACATGGGCTAAATTAGACGTTAAATGGACTTTGTATGAGGGAGCTGGCAGGTAAAGTCCAATGTCCAGTCGAACTGATTTGGGCATTTGCGTTCTCACATACAGCAGTGCATGTGTGGAAGATATACAGAGATATACTGTATGGGCCATTGAGTTTTCCTTGAAGTGATGATCATGCCTCTCATGTGGTGAGCAGATCTGTGATTTTGACTTGATGCTCGTGGTGTGGCGAGGGGGATGTTCACTGAGCTGGTATTTATGGGCGGAAGGAAAGTAGCTTTGATAGAGCGTCTCTTGAGTGCTCTCCAAGATGAGATGTACTCATGTCCTCGACCTCTTGCCTCTTCCCCTCTCCATCCCTATCTTCATTTCCCATCAAACAATATGGGAAAGCTCTGAAGCTCTATGTATGCACATATGTATGTGTGAGAAGAGAGAGAAAGATCTAAAAAGCTCTGCACTGTTAAAATGTTATGAGGTTAAAAATCCCATTGAACTTCCTTGTAAAAATCTCATTGGACAGTCAGGACCTCATCAGAGCATGAGACATCCAGGAGGTGTAAAGTAGATGTTTCCTTAAAGGGAATCTCTGATCAACCAAGAGTTCAGAAAGCACACACTGCCCAAATGCCCTGTCAATTACATCATTTATTTATTGCCTGTCATATGTGTGCTTCCTGTATATCACATTACTGTCACGTTCTGTTGGACAGGGCTTTGATGTGGAGTCAGATCTTTGAAAAGGATTCAACTATGTATTGCTGTTGTTGTTGTTATTGTTGTAACTGCTCAAATCCATCTGACATGTGTATGCCACATAGAAGCCAGACGCTGCCTGTGTGCCAGTTGTTGCCTGAGTTACAGAGCTGACTCTACAGGGTTCCTCCTTGCTGGGAGCCGGTCCAGCCTTGGAGGCTTCAGGGGGAAGTACTGAGGCTTTCATGCTGTTTAACTACAGATGTAGCCGTCATACTAGTTCCACATTTTACTGCTGCGGCAGCATGGAGCAAGACATTACCACCAAACCGTGGGACTGCCCCCAAGTGGAAATGTTTTGAAATTCGTCTTTCTTCCCAGTCATTAGAAGAACTAATATGGACAACAGATGACTGATTATGATATGATGAGTGGCAACCAACATGTGATTTTGCTAACTTGCTGTCTCATTAGAGTTGAACAGACCTTTTTCATGGCAGACTTTTTGACCTGAAAAAGTAAACCCACTAAACCATGCCAGTCAGTCAGTTGTGTAACGGTAGCTAATTATCAAATATGTTGTTTCACATTGAAATATGACCAGACGTCCTCATGATTTGTCAGATTCCTTACATTCGTACCTGGAACACAGCAGTACAACATTATCCTTTTGATAAGCTGTGAGTGTGACCTCAGAGGAAAACGGCCACCACGTGAATATGGCGACCTTGCTGAGATGACAAGATTTTGAAAAGCTGGCTGTTGTTTGCAAAGTAGTTCCTGCATGTATCTGAGATTTTTTTTTGGATGTGTCTGTATGGCAGATTTTTTCGAGCCGACCAGTCATTTCCCCTGTCACGATCCTGCATGATCAGCTAGGCTAAACACATCCTGACTGGGACGAGTCACAGCAAAATAATGCTAAACAGTTGCATACAAATAATACAAATCATGTAATTTGTATGGAGTAATGCTGCTATCCAGGCTTATAGCTGAGCTTATGAGGAAGCCTTCTGATGTTATCCGGGATCTCTTCTCACATCTTTATCCATTTTTGTATCTTAGTTTGAGGCTTATATACCAAAGTTCACAAAAATGTCAGATGCCGCAGCACAGCCAAGAAAAAAAAAAAAAAAAAAAATCACATCTTGAATTTTCTATACTGAAGTCTGTTGTTCTGAAATATTACTCCTGCTGCTTTCCCCTTTTTTCTCACTCACCCAGTATTTTAGCTGCTCAGACACACCAGCATCCATACATCTGTACGGCACGTTGACTATTAGGCTGCTCTGCTACATGTGGAACATCAATCTGCAACCTGAAGTCTGCTCCACATGTGTGAGAGATGTATCGGGTGGTGTTAATATGTGTGTATGTGTTTTTATGTGTGTATGCATGTGAATAATATTAGGTGAGTGTTAGTGTGTGAGAGAAATTGAGAACAGGGATTGTGCAAATGATGATATGATGCAATTGTATTGAAAAAAACTGGATGATTTTATGCTTGTCAGTGTTTCTGCCATATACTAAGGATTCTATCTAATATATATATGAAGCTTAGTGATATTTCTCTGAACAGTGCATTTATCTCATCTAAATAAGCATCACTTTAAAGTCATTAATAGCACATGCATAGTACATTCTGTTTTTTCTATATGCAGCACTCACTCGGTACATGTGATTTCTTTGACCTGCAATTCCTGTATGAAAGGAGCAATACAAATAATGTTTATTATTATTATTATTATTATTATTATTACATAACTGCTAACTACAAGGATATTCAAACTGGTTCAGACAAATACTCCTCAGACATATTATTTCTCATATTCCAGGAAATCATTTTAAAGATTGCTGTTCACACACTAATCCATGCAATTCTATACTTATGATTATGTTTTATATTGGTTACTTTACCATTTCTTAGAGTTTTTCATGACCCAAGTTCCTGTTAATTCAATAAAGATCATGTTATTTAATTATTACTGCATACAGAGTAGTACACAAGTTCTTTTAAAATGAATTCAAAATACAGGTCTGGTGCAACTTTCTTGTTATTAAAAAAAAACAATTAAAACTTTCTAACATCGTCAAGCAGGCTATTAAAATAAGAAACATTGTGCATTCCTGATGGGAGTTCAGTGCTGTAGTCAGTCTGACTGAAAATCATCCTCACCACGCAGGACCCCTCACACCCCGTCCAACTTCTCCCATCATGTTGTCAATATGAAGTCCACGCAGCCTTCAAAAACACCTCCAAAAATTCCATTCAATTCCATTCATTCCAACTGCAACAAAAAAACAATAAAGAAACGATGAATGACCTGCACGCTAACACCTACACAGTGTTTTTCTTCACTACTTCTTGTACATCTGATTTCTTACTTGATTTACTCGATATGCACTGTCCTTTTTACTTGTAAGGAACATTAAAGACAGATTTCCATTGCCTTGTAATGAGCATCAAGGATTTCTGATTCTGATTAAAAAGAAACCTCAGTCTTTCATTATGATGGCATGAGTCACTATATAATTTATACGGTCACAAAAATTACTGATTGGGTCAGAACATCAGTATTTGTCATTTATATATCATTTGAGAAGCTATAATATCCTGGTCTCAGCATATACTGAGAAACAGCCTCTTAGCATCATCTTTCTGTCTGTCAGCACAAAGACATCAAATTAACAAATTGGTGTATAATATAAACCAGGAGGGAGGTCAATCCCAACTCATTTACACTGCTAAGGAGGGATAACCACCATGAGAATCCTGGTTCCTCCTGTAGGAAAAAAAAATTCCCCTTGCTCCTCCGGTTTGGCCGACCCAGTGAAGTGAGGAGACATCGATGAGATTGAAGCTGGCACCTCACTCAGAGGGAGCTCCAGGGGTAGGAGGCCCAGCCCCGGGCGGTCTGCTGAGGTGAGGAATTGTCGGGGAAAGGAGACATGGCAGCTCCACTTCCTCTTGGCTCGACAATGGAAGCCAAATTAGAGGGAAAGAAAGAGAGAGTGCAGCCTTGCCTCATCTGTCATACTCCTCTCATCTCTCACTCTTTTTGTCTCCTTCATCTCTCTATCTCTTCAAGCCCCTCAGGCCCACTCCTCCTTCCTCCCGCTGTCCTACTGGATTACAGTGAAGAAATATCATCCAGATGATGGCTAACCACAGAGCATTGGAGAACAGAGGGAGACAACCTGAAATCACCAGGTCTGATAATCAGTGTGTGTGTGTGTGTGTATTTCGATTACGTTGGCCAGTTTGGGTTGATGGTTGTTGAGGAGCTCTGACTTTGAGTTGATGGTGCTGCTGACAGTTTGAATCCTGTTTTTATCAGTTGCTTCTTTTTCTCTTCTTTTTTTAATCAAGTTTGCTTATCTTTGGTGAATGGTACATGTTACTTGATTTTTATTTCTTTACATCATTGCACTTATTTATGTTTCTGGCTTTGATATAAGTGGAACCCAATCTCATAATAATCAGATAATGGTAATAATACATCATTCAGTATTTTTTTACATGAACATATCATAATTCGTTTTAAGGACTGAATAGGAGGGAAAGAAATAATTGTAACAAACTATGTAATGACGACACTGTTTCTAATTTCTTGGTACTTAATGACCCACATTTCCGATGATACCATATTTATCTGTGAAACTAAAGTCAGACGAAAATATCAGCCAAGCCAATGTGTTTACATTTAAGAAAGTTCTTTGAAAACGTCCAATGAGAATTCATACTATTGTTAATAGGCTACTACTTGCCCACCATTAGTAATACCCACTACCAAAAGTGTCACACATCCAACTCGCCTTTACTGCACAATTCATCCATCCCTATACTCTCACTGCATTATTACTGCTGCTAAACCAGACTCCTGCATTTAACGTTGGATTTTGGCTGCTGCTTTGGGTTGCAGTGCTTTACCACTGCAGTCACTGCTCACTGCTGTGGGTGTGTGCTTTGTGCTGCTGGGTTAGCTGCTGATCTAGAGTCTGTTGGCTCAGGGCTTGTGTACTGCAGCTCAGCATTGCCATCACTAACCATATCCAACTACCTCATGTCTCATTCACATGTAAGAACATAACACCTAACGCTATCCTGATGGCTATTGTTAATACTCATAACTGTAAAGATAGCATGCTAGTATTGGAAAATGGCTGCACTTTCTTTACCATTCTTGTGCAACTATCTCACTATAGCTTGAAAAACATATCTGCCTGCCTTGAGGAAGACTCTGGTTATGCACGATGAGCGCATGGGTGGAGTGTTGGCAGGTAGGCAGATATGTAGATAAACAGGCAGTTTCAATTTCAACAAATTGTTGCACCATATACACATAACTCCCTGCAGTGCAGTTGAAGGTAGAAGCTTTATGAGCAACTTTTGTGATCTTGATCCTGTCGCTTGTATAATAACTGCTCACACCATCTTACTTATACATTTTTTTTACTTCTCACATGCAAATTCAGTCCAACAGACATATCTCATATTTTGATTTGTCACAGCAGGAGAAACACAGGTGTTGATAATAACATTGATGATGGGTTTGTTCCTTTCAGGTGATCCAGTAGGCCATGCTAGTGAGCCAGCGTGCTCAATACTGGGACCCTGGATGTGGTACATTTAAACCCTGCATACACCTGGCATTAACATGCATTTCTTTTTGGCTTTGTCCTGTGCTCATTTACAAGCTGTAAATGACTTTGTCCTGCCAAACTTCACATTTTTGTTTTCTTAGTTAGCTCCAAGCTTGTGTGAATCTAATGACATGTAATAACTGTGCATGGGGTCCTTTGACATTTTAGTGGAAGTGACAAAGGGAGTTATGAAGGTGCAGATGCATGACAGACTCGCTGTCCACTTGTGACTGGATCAACCAAGATGCATGCTAAAACGAGGCGTGAACTGGGTCTGTTCTTAATAAATTAAAGTGGGCTACATTTTTAGCATGCTTCATTTTGTCCCATTTGAACAACTGCATACTAATTTCAGTTCAGTTCAGTTCACTATAATTCACTTTCTTGACCACAAAGCTAAGCTGTTGGAATTTGCAACCACCCAACTCCATCATCATTACACAGTCGTAATATTAAATTACAACAAACACTTATAATAAACATCAGATATTCCCTTCAATCATACCTGTCAACTTTGGGATTTGAAAAGAAGGGACATTTTCCAGCACCCCTCCCCGAGCTGTCCCATCAGCCTTACCACTGTCCACATACCCCTCATATTCAGACAAGAGTACACACAGTGAATCCTAAAATCACCACTAGGCAACCACCCACATTAAAATATCAGGGCAACAAGGACTGGGTTAACTACTTCCTACATTAAATAAGTGACTGAGTGTAGGTGGTCAGAATCAGGGTGATTATGAAAATGGATGGGAGAGATAGTATAAAAACGGTCATTGTTGGAGCACATTTCTGTGCCTCTTGGGTGCACTTATGTTTGGCAGATTTGTCTCTGTGTGATGCATTAAAATCTGTGTGGCATATTCAAAAAGCATGACTTTGGCTGACATCGGTCTTCATTAATTACAGCTAAGCTTCCTCCCATTTGGTGAGATACTTGCACAAATTATTACAGGTTTTGGCAGGTACTCTAAACTCCCTCTCAAATACGTCCTCCTTCTTCTTCAATTGGCAGATGCCGTTTAAGAGAATGATTCTTTGTCAGTGTTATAGCTAATGTTCTACATACTGCTACCTGCTGTACCAGAGGGGAATTTAGCAAACACATCAAATAGGTGGTTTTGACTCCTGTCAACTTTTTTATTTTAGAAAGGTTAAAAATATGGGAGATTTATGGGAAAATATTTAAACGGGAGGACGGCAGGAAAGCTGGATAAAATATGGGAGAATCCTGGCAAAAATGGGAGGCTTGACAGGTATGCCCTCAATATCTGACAACATAGTAAAACTATACGACATCCGTTTCAGCTGAAACGAGTTGCTCAGTTGTTGGATTCAACTTATCTCAAATAAACCAGGAACTGGACTCATGAATGTTAGTGTGGAAAAGTTTTTGTGCACTGGATACAGTTTAAACCACAGTAGTATTGTAGTAATCGTCAAGAGAAAGTGTGTCAGATCTGGTCACTACACATTCATCCATTGTTACATAAAGTTTTGTTGTCTCTGTCAACAGTCAGTGTTCCCTTCTTTCTCTTTGTCTGTGTCTTCATCATTCACATCCATAGCAACTTCACACAGTACTGTATTTCTCTCTTATCTCCTGTCTTCAATTTCTGCAGCGTGATGCTGACAGTTCGCCTCTCTCTTCTCCATTTCTTGATCACCGGTCCTTCCTGGTGTTGACATACACATCTGGATGACGGCTTTGAGGTCTGCAGTCTTCATCAGAAATCAACACAAGCCATCATGTTACATTATACTTTAGGCCATTTAAGCCGAGACAACCTGTTGAGACCCTGGTAAGTTCTCTAACTGATGGTGCCAAATTTGTGGCTAGAGAGTTGATTACAGTAACCATCTATTTGGTATTGCTTTCACTGTTTTTGCCATAGCAGTGTCATGTTGATGATGGACATTATATCTATTATTTATAAGCAATAACAATTTTTAATAGGAAACAACGAACAACTAAGAAGTAATTGGTACTGCAGGACCACTCCACAAACGTTTAACACATGCAACAGTTTGCCAGGGTGAATGCTATGCAATGTGCAGAAGAAGTGCATGTTTCAGATCAAGGACTTGAGGAACCAAATCTGAGGTTTGGTGGCATTTTGAATATAGTTAAATATACAAAATACCAAGTGCTTAGAAAACCCTACACAAATGGCATCTAAATTTCCATCAAAAACATTTGTTTAAAACATTGCAAAGAGAGAGATGCCTTACAGATTGCTAACAATACCACAGCTTGCACAATTGGAGAAAAAGTGGTGAGCTGAGAGAATGAAGAGTTTTGCTTTAATAAAAGTCGCTGTGGTCAGTCCGCAGAGGACAAGTAGAGACAGAGGCCTGACTGCTGCCAATTTGCTCAACAAGCGATGTCTGCCAATTTATGTGTAAAACAACCTCTTTGCCCATAATGCCCATTGCGTTTTTCTCTCAATTTGAGTTGAAGTTCAGTTAAATTATTGAGTTTCAGATAATTAGTAAACCTCAGAGACCATGAAAAGTTCAAGAGCAATTTATTATGTGATTAGTTAGTGGTGGAAATCTGGACTGATGGAGTGGGACTGGCCCCATGGTGTATTGTGAATCAGAGGCAAACAGCAGAATGGGACAATTTTTGAAAAGAACATTGGAGACTGGTGAGGATCAGGGTGTAGCAGACAAATCAGCAAGGCAGGAGAAAATGGACCCGAAGCACAGGTGAAATAGGATTAGGCAGGTTCAATGACAGCAAGAAGAGACTGCAGAGAATTAGGAGAGTTGGCAGAATGTGGTTCCACAAGGACACACAGAACAATCTGGCAAAGAGTAGAGTGAAGGACCGGGGTTTATACTGCAGCTGATGAGAGGATTGGCAGCAGGTGTGCAGGTAAGAAGGTAGGAGGAGGAAACTAGGTCGTCATGCCCGGATAGAAACAGACCACCCATGCACACAAACAAAGAGACAAACGGTACACACAAGAAAGGAAAAAAACAGCAGAAACACTAAAAACACGATCTTTATATAAATATGCTATGATTATTATTCTATTGGGGAATCAGAATAACATACACCTTCAGGTGTGATCAATGTACAGATGATTGATATGCCAAAAAGGCTGTAGCTGTGCATAATGGCTGTAGAATGATATGAAGACTGCTTTGTTGTTGCTGGAAGATAATGTGCAATTTCAGCAAGGTGTATTCAAAGACTGTGCTGATTTTCTGGCCCATGATGATGACTGAAATAAGTGCCGCTTTTTGATTTCCAACAGCTGTTCTCTTGGAATTGTGTGCTGAACTGCACCCTGTGTTGGAAAAACACTCTTGGAGAAACAGGCACAATCATCAGAGTACAAACTGGCGAGAAATGGACCTGGACGCCTGAGTCAGCTAGCCACCAGCCTCCTAGACTCCAGCCATGTCCCACTCCTGAGTTGGTCAGCTTTCTGATTCCCACAATCACCCAGGGACCCATCTAGCTTTAAAGTCAGCCCCCACAAGAAAGCAAGGCTCCTGGAGATGATGGAGCTCCCTGTCATTTGGCTCCCCGTCATTCCAGCTCCCTGGTTTGGCTGCCCTGGGCCTTGGAGGTCCTGCTCCCCAGTGTCCTGGTTAACACCAGCTCCTGGTTTGATCACCGCCAAGTCTGCTCCTGGGCCTGCTGACACTTTGTCTGTTCCTAAGTCTGAGCCTGTCATCGCTTCCCTTCCTCAGTCTGAGTTGGTTGACGTCTCCCCAGTTCCTGAGTCTGCAGCTCACACCCCATTGCGATACACAGTAATGCGCTTCTTGACCTTATGCTTGAACTCAGGCCACTTTTCTCCTCCAGGGTCCATGGCTCAGAACTAGCAGTCTTCACTTTTTTCATTTATTTTCTGCCATTCAACGTGTTTCATTTTGTTGATAATACCAGAGCTCAGTCTTCCAAATACTACACGTTTTCTTCTATTAATTTGATCAACCATTTCTGCCAGTAAAATTGCACTTTTCTTCTCAACTACGTCTTTGATGCTTCCACCATTTCTCTTCAAAACTAAAAAAATGCTGGCCCTTTAAATGCAAATCAGGCAACTTGGATGGTGGCTAGGTCTTATACATTACAACTTGTGGTTCAGTTTAATTTTATTACATTACCATTAAACTAACTGGCATACATAAAACCAGGCGCTAGGCACTATTCTATTATTGGGTTTCTGGTTGTCCAAAAATAATGATATAATGAATATAATATAATGACAACTGTAGCAAGTTTCCCTGTGGCCAGGTTAATCAGGTTGCGGCCAGGTTAATCCTGCCTTCAACAAAGATAGCCTGCAGGAGTCCATCCAGTTACACGAAAATGACATTAAGTATTTGTGACCAACTTAAATATTTAATTCTATTTTATGAGCAAATGTGATTAGGGCTGAAAGTATTGCGAGACAGACTAACACGAGATAAGAGCTACACAGTGTAACACCTTATCTGTCCAAGCTTTCTCACTCCATCTCTCACTGTGGCATGTACAATATTTAAGAGCAAGAGAGTGAACAGTGCAGGTCCTCTCTCTGTCTCTCTCTCTCTCTCTCTCTCTTTCTCTCTCTTCCTCTTCCTTGAGCATTGAGTATATACTGTGAGAGTGTTAAAGCTAAGATAAGTACTGATCTGGCCTGCTTCCTTTCTCTCTCTTACTGTGCACATGACAGAATAGCTGCACTCTTCTCTGTGGGTCTGGTTTCAATTTCTGGAAAATGAAGAGGTTGTGAGAAGGAGAGAGGAAAAACTCCTGCCTTGTAAATCCATTATTGTTCAGGATATATCAGAGATCCAGCTTTAATAGCACTGCTTGTGTAGGCTCTACTCTCAGTCCCCCACTTTATAATCCTATTCGCCGACCAAGGCTTAGCTGCACAAATAAACATGGTAATGGATCTCCTCACATATAGCAAAGAGAAGAGGCAAAGAATGAGGCACCCTTCGGCCCAATCTTTTCCAGATGGCACCAATAGATCACATTATTTATGTCGGCTGTGTTCGGGTTCCCAAGGCAACGCTGCTCTGTTTCACAATCGTTGGTTCAATGACCCGAATCTCTCCTGTTTTTTCTTACCCAGGCCTTGATTAGCGAAGAATCCAAAGAAGATGGATCTCCTTCGTGGAAGAGTACGCCACTGATACACAGATGTGGTGTCACTCCAACGCACCTTCTTGAGAGGATAAACCTTCCATCTCCCACCTCCTCCCATGTGGGTTTCCTTATGATATTCAATCCTCAAGATGGGTGTGCATTATGCAGCGCATCGTTTCCATTAGCGTAGCTCGCTCCCCTTCGTTCACCCGTGAACTGCGGTACGATCTTTGGGACTCATTACCCCTCGGCTCTCAGTGTGGTTACGGATAGTTAGCTTCGTTCATGAGCCTTAATTGTTTCTCCTTGTCCTTTTTGTTCAGAGATGAGCAGCCGGGTGGATGAGGACGTACGCTGCAAATCTCTCCGGCAGGCGGAGACGTCTCCACGAGAAACAAATCTGGTAGATGTTGCCCAGTTGGTCTTTGTAAGTTAACGTCCACTCTGCCTGTCTTTGCCATTTTAATCACAGTAGCACTCAATCTGTTCATACTGCCAACCTGTGGTGACACAGAAAGACAACGACACATGCTGCAGGGACAGAAGGATCTCAGTGAGTACAGGAGATTTCATTGCTGGTTGTAGGAAGGGGATTCCTGTGAGGATTTCAGCTGCCAGAAGCATGTCTTGCTTGTTTATCAGGCCAGTCAGCTGTGGAATCTGGACACAGCATCTCTGAAACTTTAAAAAAACAGCTTGAAGGTTGTTCAGCCCCATGAGGATGGTTCAAAGCTGTCGTATTTTCCCTTCCATCTGAACTGGAAAGGTACAGCACTGTAGTAGCCGACACCACTATTGTGGAGATCTCTCTGCTTCTGCCAAAACTCACCGTCTTCCTTCCTCTGCTTCTTCTTCCTGGCCAGGAGTCAGCACTTCAGGCTGTTTGCCTCATGCATCTTTCCATTTCTAGCAACAAGGGAGGCTGAGGACGCTGACATCAGTTTCTGAAATGACGGTGGAGAATGGGAGGAAAAAAAAAATGACAACAGAGAGGTCGGAGGATGTTAACACATGGTAGTTCTCCAGAAAGTTTGTGTTTTCTGAGTTTAGTTTTCTGCTGTGTCGCTGCCAGGTATACTGTGTGCATGAGTGTGTGTGTGTGGAAATAAACACTGTATGCATGAAGCCAGATTTGATACAGAGATTCCAATTCTTTTGGATTTTGGCGCCAATAACCATTTTTTTTGAAGCAGTACTGCTGATGATTCTCAGAAATGTAGAAATCGGTTGTTATCAAAGCGCCCGCACAATCCCATGGGATTCATATCAATTGTGGAACTAAAATCACTGTAGCCCATCTTCAATATGCAGTTTGATTTATTAGTTTATTTCTCACGGATGGTGTCCATTAAACAGCAGAAAGAGTTGGCTTATTACGCAAATTTTCTGCAGTCCTTATACAGAAGACACCCTAAAAATCAAATGACATTTGTTACAGAGTTGTTTTCAGTGAAAAAGCTCTGTACTGAAAGACTACCTGCTCAGCACCACACAGCAGTCAAAGTTAGCAACTAGCTGGTGAACACAGTGGGGCATTTAGCCGCTAAAGACCCAGCTATTTCCCTCAAGAATTGGTGGAGAGCAAATACAAAGCTAAAAGTAGAATATTGGAGTTACGTTTTTCCAGGTGGTCAGAGACATGGCTCACCATAAATGCTTTATCTGCCGGATGTGTAAAGAGCACTGTTCACTATATCAACTGAAAAGGTGATAATACGTCATTGTGTTTATAGCTTTTTTCTGCTGCCCCCAAGTGGTGAAGACATAATTTTTTCCAGGTTAAACAAAATGAATAATGAGATAAGAAAGACAAACAATAATAAAGCTCTATGGATATGTGCAGGGGAGGAATGAAGCTAACATGAAAAAAGTTGTGTGTTAGTATGATAAGGCAATGGCAAAACACATTCAGTGTTTAATAAAAGGTTAATAGTGGGACATGAGCACAAACAGCACACTTTGAGATCAACATTATTGATCCCTTAAGAGGAAAAAGAATGAAAATTAAGGGTAATTTGTCTTCGTCATGCAAATATAGAGCTCCTGTGGGCGCACTATGTTGACTATTGACAGATTTACAGAGGAACATATGTTCGCAGTTTTCAGATATACAAATTTACAGTCCAGTGCAAGAGCAATTGTGCATCACTAGCGACCTTGCAGCTGGAATTTTGCAAACTTTGACAAAGAACACACTGATGAGCCAGTGTTAAACTCCCCGGTCACTCAGTCAGTCCAAAATCGACCGCACAAGTGTCGCTCCCCCCGCTCTCGCCTGGAAAAATGTACTCCGACTGCGTGTGTTCGCTTCCTGGCTCGACCTGTGCTGTCATATTTCTCTCACTCCACACGTTCCTGTCTTTGTGGCGATAAAAACTAATAAAACATTGCTGAGAAGTGGCTGCCCACTGTCCCCCTTCCAAAAAACTCAATTAAAACAAAACAATGAGCAGTTACTGCACATTATTCATAGTGTAGCTGCATGACAGGGATAAATCATACAATCTAATGACAGATTGGTGCATGATTCAGGCAAATATATGAAGTGGCAGTGAGTTGTTTTGAACAGATGTAAGCTGAGGAAGAAGAGGAGGAGGAGGAAGCTGGAAATGTAATTATAATTAATGCGGGTGGATAGGAGGCCAGTGAGTTCGGACAGTAAGCAGAAGCTCGTCAGTCTGCCCCGGATGGTTGCGGGTGCGAATCCCATGTTGCTGAGGCTGATGAAGCAGCTGAATAAACCTGGCAGAGGAATGTAGGCTGCATACAGGCAGCAGAGAAAGTCACTGGAGGAAAATTCTCTCATTTTGAGGATGTGGGATTATGTGGGACAGGCGTTTCGGAAGGTTGGACAGATTCAACCGATTGACCACCTGCTCGTCTGCCTGTCTACAGGACCCACACACACAAAAACAGCTGAAACTTAAAAGAAAGACTCACAGTTGTCAAGATTGTTTGTTAAACACCTTTGTGTTACAATCTCATTTTATGCTACTAACAATGAGGTACCTGTGAATTTGAAAAAAACAAAAAACATTATTATATAATGTATACATAAAAAATATCAATAGCGGAATTAATGAAATGAACAAGATTATTATTATTGACAAGATTATTTTATAGGAGTTAAATTACAAATATAGTGAATTACATTTTTATTCAGTTTCTATAGAGTGGATTGTTACAAATATCAAATATGTAGTAATTTGAAGATAATGTATTATGCTATCAATAAACAATAAAATGCAAATAAAATAAAAATGACTAAAATGAAATACTAAATGAGATAGAAGTGAATTCAATTGCCAAATTCAAAATATATATTTGTTTGTTTGTTTTTTGTAGTACAATTGGAAATATAATCTGTGTATACATATTTTTTTAATAGTAAAACAAGTGACCATAAAAGAAAAGAGGAAAACTTCAACCTGAAAAGCAGGTGTTGACAGACGCAGAGTTATCCATTGTACGTGCTCTAATGGAGTTTCTGTTTCTGCTCTGACTGTCTTTTACTGAGTGGAGGAGCTTCTAATTTGGCCCAGGAGTGTGAAGAATCAATGAGAAATCATGAGAATAGCTGTGGCTTTACAGTGCCTTTAGCACAGCAGGCCTATAGAGGAGGACATCAGATGGTGGTGAGGAAAATCGAACAGGCTGAGCTCACTCTGCAAATGAAAGCGTCCAATATATGAATTACTGTCTGTAAATGGGGGTCAGATGTGGTTTCAATCAATAAAAACTCTCATTTTTATGTAAAGTATGTTTCTTATATCTGACTCATTGTTCCCATAATGCTAAATATGAACCTCATAATGAAAATATCAGACTTTGTGGAAATTTGGATGAGATTAATCTGACCAAAAATCGAAGGGATATTGAAATGCTCCAAGCATGAGATGGAAAACCAACAGGAACAGAAATGGTTGTTTTTAGTAATGCCCGTTCATGAAACACTTGCAGAGTGGATGACACAAGCGAGATCTGTGCTTACACAACAAATATACATCATTTGGCTTTCTTAGGTCGATGTGGTTAATCCTTACATACTCTAACAAGTGTCTATACCAAATTTATACCACAGATCTATTCAGAATGTATAAATAGTCTATCTGACATTAACAAATGGGTGATTAATCCTTAATTAGTGTTTCAGAGAGCAGGGAGAGTGTATTTTTTAGGTTTTACACCGCTCTTGTCCTACCTATTTTACCCAAATCATGAAAAACGTAACAGCCATAATGACTTGAATATATTTTATGAAAACTGAAAATAGGAAGAACTGTGGGGATTATTATACAACCATTTATACCATTACAAACAAACAATGTCCTCACTGCTATATCATAAAGAAATCCTCATAAACCATCTAATTCTAACTATTAACTATTAATTCAACATTAACTAGCATTTCATATTTCTCAAACAAAACCAGGAAGTATCTGGGACTTGCAAACTGGTCTTTGCATTTAAAGCAGAGGTCGGAAAATGTGCAAATGTGGTGGTTGGCCAGGCGGGTTGTGTGACAGTGTCATAAAAGATATATGGACATGGCATGTACAGTTTTCACAGTTTCAAGGTTCCCTAAAACCACCATTTTCCTACTGCTAATTTACACGAATTGAAGCAGAGCGAGTGTCATTCTAGAGAGGATATTTACGCAGGCAATCATTTCATTAGTAGCTGCTTGTTTGTCAGTATCTATGTGCCGCCCCCACCTGAAAAAGGTAATGTTGCAGCAGATGTTAGCATCATGTGACATGCTCTGGATTTACTTAGCTTTTTTAAGAACGTGAGGAACGCGCCTGTTGTCCTCTTGCTTGTTGTTACACATATAAGCAGTCAT
This sequence comes from Chaetodon trifasciatus, assembly GCA_037975065.1. NCBI lineage: Eukaryota > Metazoa > Chordata > Actinopteri > Chaetodontiformes > Chaetodontidae > Chaetodon > Chaetodon trifasciatus. The sequence goes on from JBBMOE010000041.1 coordinate 661,490, forward strand.
TGTCACTTTGCAGACATTTGCCATTTAATCATTGGTTTTGGTTGCATCCTAGAATAGTTGCCATACAACAGCCATTCAACAGCCACACAAGAGCACGACACCAAGTCACAGTTCAGCGTGGTCTGAAGTGGGAATGCCGCGAAGAGAGACACAAATGAGAGGAAGTTCCTGCTGGATGACCTATAATTTCACAAATGAGGAGCAACTTTGTGTCACACCATCTCTTCTTAATCATGTATCTGCTCATAAACATGTCTACTGGGAAGCTCTTGTGTCTCCTCTCATGGCAGTGAAGCATTACTCAGGTCTTTTCATGTCTTCAGATGTTGTTTCCAGATGGAACCACAGGGAAAATGCCACACTGTTGGACTTAAAAATAACTTTATATTTTTATGTCTTTGATAGCTGGTTGGCCCTTCTGGTCTACACACTGAAAGAGTGTCTTGGTACATGTCTTTGTGCTTCTTATATAGATGGATAAGGCAAATATTGAAGTACATTTAATGTGCAATTTTCCTTCCAGTACTGTGTATTTCAAAAGAAAAGACAATGATTCACAACTTAACCAACTTCGATTTAATTATAAGTGATTATTTCCGCTGTGGGCTTTGGAAAGGCACCAAACATATAGAGGAAGTTTGGGTTCATGATGATGTCGGAAAGAAGAACAGAACAGTCAGTCAGGCTGATCAGGCTAGTTGAAATTACATACAGTTTGTCTGAAGCCAGTGCCTTGTTAAGCCTTGCCACATCACAATAAGCACAGCAAAGACTGTAAGATGGAGTTTTGAAATGAGCTCAAAGCTATGACCACAAAACCAACAAATCAGTTGTGCAGCGTTGTGTGGTTTAGGTCCGGTTGAGTTTCCAGTGATGTCTGCTCCAAAAGTTTTACAAATATTGTAGCATTTTTTTTTTCCAAAAACACCTCAGTGTTTCAGTACCTGCTCCACCTCTTCTGTGGGAGACGAAGCATTAATGTCACATCGTCGCTGTTACAGGCTTCCATATTTTTTGCAGGCTGTAAACAGTCGATCTGCTCTGCCTTCATCTGGCTTGCTGTTCGGTGAACCTGATCCTGACTGTGCTTGTTAGTGCATTCGCTACTCCAGCAGGACTTGACCCAACATCGATCTGGGCCAGATACTCTTGGCCTGGCCTGCAGCTGGGGATACACACACACACACACACACACACACACACACACACACACACACACACACACACACACACGCACATATAATCTACAGACAGAGACGCACATACACACAGACTTAGAAAGATGGCAGACCTACACTGATCTCTCAAAAACACACTTTCTTATACACATGCATAAATACACCACACACACACAAACACAGTCATATGTGCATACACACATGTGCACACATGGGGAGACTTAGTTCCACCACTTGTAAAAACAAAAATCCATTGCATAAAAAAGAGACAGTTACCCCTAATTATGAGCTACATTTTATTCTGTAAATACTTAATTATCAACCGTTTTTGTAATTATGATTATGTCAAAATTACAGACATTCATCATATTTCTATTGCTTTTTTTCTCATGTCACTTACCTTCCAATAATTTTAACATGTCATACCATGAGGAACCCCCCAAATAATAATGAAAACTACTTGTGGGTTGTCAGTCTTAGTAGCAGAAATGGAGTTTCATATCACACACTCAGATAACATCGCTGCAATCCTGTTTTCAATCTGGAGTCACTATCAAATTAAAACCTCGTAGGTCTGTTTTAGGGACATGACAAAGACACAGATTAAAAAAAAAAAAAAATCAATCAAAGGAGGAGCAAAGTTTGAAATATCAGACTTTCGTGTCCTGGTGGAGTTCAAACAGCAAAAACCACACAGAAGAATCATACAACTGTTCACAGGCTTGATGAGTAGACTGACTTTTACATGTAAAATCTGTGGAGTGCCTTTTTAATGGGACAATTCTGAGGACCTCTGCCCTGGACCTCCTTAACCTTCTGACTGCTGGTCTGGACACATTTGTTACTGATTTCCTCACTTTATATTGAGCAAATAGTGACACATAATGACCCAGTTATAAATGCTCTGTGGCATTGAAAAAAACATGTCTGCAGGTCTGGTTTTCCTGACTTCCTTCTGAAAGAACGATGTAATTGTCCTCCGGTCCCACAGGAATCCCACAGGACCCCTGAGACTTCCAATTAGACACACAGTCCGATACTCCACTGCACTCACACTCATAGCTGCACACAAGCACACTCAAGCAGACAATCAGACATGTGCTCCCTCTCATCCACCAACACACACGGATGAACACACAGGCTGCTGCCTCGCTGCAGTTTCTCTGTTTTCCACAGTCAATGGGATGGCGGTTAGGCTGAAATGTAAATGAAAATGAGCGGGTTTGGTGGAAAGACGGCAGGCGGTTCCAGCTGTATGACTTCGGTAAAATAATCCTCCGTCACACACGCTGAAGATCTGACGTGCTGACAGCCGTGATGAGGCCTTGAAACAGATATTACACATCTATTACACATGTGAGCAGACGCGCATACTTACATGTGTGCTATCGCTGTGTCTGTCTCTTCTTCTTCACATAGGCACACACATGGGAAAAAGGGAGGAAGAAGAGAAATATACAGGAATGGCTGAGGTTTGGGGTTAAAAGTAAAATGGTTCACTGTGTGTACAGCCAGCATAAATGTATCTGATTAGAAAACTTTGAAGTTACCAGCCAACCAAACAGGATTTCTGAAAATTTAATCTTTTTTTTTTTTTTGCTAACCATAAAGCCTGTAATTCTAACCATAACTGTTATTTGCCTCCACTGCAGAGACAATCTCTGTTTGAAACTGCAATCCTGGAGACCTTTTTCCTGTTTCCATCAGCGTATTTGACGGCTCTCCCTGTTTTCTAATCTGCTCCTGTTTTAACTCGCTGCTGATGCTGTTATCCTGCTGTCTTCAATAAGAGTGCAACAAGAGCAAAGTCACACTGACCACTCTGCTGTTTTTCATTGACATGCTGTTCACTCTCTCACTTATTAGTTGCAGTTAATTCTACTGAGCTGATTTTATGTCCAGTGTTCAACCCCCCAAGAAAAAATAGAAGCAAATGGAATTATGAAATGCATTAGCAAAGAGTACCAGCCATTTCAGATGTTCAGATGGCCGTGACTGGAGTGACATATTACTTCAGTGTACTTTAAAAGATCCCCCAGACATGTTTATGACATATAAAAATACTCATCTTAGAATAAGAATTTCACAAAAGTTCAAATTTCCCGTTAAAATACATTTACTCCTTTACCCTCAATGAAACATCCTTAATCTATGAATAGTCAAATACTTTTTTATTGAAAGAGTTTAACTGCTGAACATGAAACTTCACTAAAAAGTTCATTGTCAGTGTATGTGAGCTGCCAGCTGTTGGACCATGATTGGCTTCCAGACTAGTTGTTCTGCTGGTTTGGACTCAGGTTAAACTCAGATTTCAGGTGAGCACAGAGAAACTCTCCTCCTTCAGCAGATCAATCTGTAAACACCTTTCTGCACAGTGAGGCTCATCATTCAAGTGAAGCAACAATAAGCAAAACATATTGAGCAGAGGGGGGCTTTAAATCTCTTACAGTTACAGTATATAATTCCTGAATGTGTTTTCCCTATTTACACTTGTCACTTCTATTCTCTCATATCTGAATAAAATCAGATGACATTTAAGGCACAAACCTACACTTAGTTAAATCCAGATCATGAGCCTGATCACAATCTGTCTGGTTTTCCCAGGCTGCATGTTTGGCTCCTCCAGTCCAGAAGGAGGTGGTAATGTTCCTGAAGCTGTTTGGTAAGTGCCAAAAACACCAGAAGAAGAATCACTTCTGCACTTAAGCAGCTCACTTACTGTAACAAGCTAACAGCTTAATCTCAAACACATGAATGAATTGTATCTATAAACTCATGCATATTCATACTGCTCCCTCACCCACACTGATCATTTATGAACTGATCAGGGATCAGATAAACACTACAGCAGTTCAATGCACCATGTGCTTGAGTATGTTGTATGTATTTAGAGCAGTTTTTCCTTGTTTTAATGAGACAGAGATCAAGAGCTAATCTCAGTGTAGTTTTAGCGTAGCTTTAGCTGCTGTTATCACAAGGACTGAGACACAACATGGATGATCAGACAGTGGGTGGGTGTTTCCACAGACTGCTGACAGTCACACTATGGGAGGAGTAAAGATTAAGTATGCATCTTTGAGAGAATGCCTCTTGGATGCTTTTATGTGAATCTGAATTGACTAAGAGTACATGGGTTCTTCCAAAACAATAAAGTTCTATAATAGGGAGCTGCACAGCGTAAGTGTCTGAACAGACAAAACTTGTTCGCAGGATAAATTCACTGTTGGTTTTACTGTATTCAGGGGAAAACATAAATTCATTTCAGACTTGTTATACTTTATTGGTATGGGTTTACCACATTAATCATATCATTGCTGGTTTCATAAGCCCCAGTTGATCATATTCTTGCAGTTGTGGTTGTAATAGTCCAGTCTCTAAGCCTACATAGAAAACAGCTGTAACAAAATGGAACAATACAATAAAGAACTTTAAAAAATGTGTTTTTAATTCAGAGAGGGCAAATTAGCTTTTCACATTAAAACAGAGAGAAATACAGGCTTATTACATGCACACACACACATATATATACGAACATAAATACATGCTTTTACATATGTATGCATGTGCGCCCATATCCATGTCTAATTTCTTCTATTACCTCCATCATGTCAATTTACATGTCACAATCATTTAGGATATTTTATGTTAAAACAGTCCACATGGACTCAAATTTTACGAGGGATTTTCTCCAAAACAATACAAACCATATCCTTTAATTCCTGATCATACTCACCCAAAACGCCCTTTTGTTTGTCCCCACTCAAAAGCATTTCCATGGATCTTTGCAGAAGCAGATGGAGGCCTGAAGCCCACATGGCGTGGCCTGCTTGAGTGAATTCACTGCAGTAAAATGGAATCAGTAACTGTATTATAGTAATAACGGATAGCTTACCGTGATACTGGGAGGTTTGGGGTTTGACTCAGAGTGAAGTCAGAGCAAATCTTGACATGATGCCTATTGTCTCCACTTAAAAAGGGATACCCCTTCAGCTATCCATGTGGTGGATGTGGGTGCTGGCATGGTGGTTATAAGACCAGATGAAACCTTTGTGATTGCTGTGGGAAAATAGAGCAGAAAGCCTGACTCGTAACCATCACCATCCATCCATCCTGTCCTCAGCTCCGGCCTGTTGCCTCCCTGCAAGCTGCTCTGGATTAAAACATCAAATGTCAAAAATATAAAATTTCTGCTCTAAAATAGTCAATATTTTGGAGTCTTTTCTCAGATGTGTTCATCTGAAGCAGCTTCCTGACACAGAATACAGAGCGTTTCACATCTGTGTGTAGAGCAAACACCAACAACCTCTCCTTCACTCATTCCTGCTTTTAAATGAGAGTAAATTAGGTGTTATAATGTTGCGGCTGTTTTTAGTGGCTGCTGAAAACACATACACATGCATACACATGCCCACATGCACGCACATACACACACGCACACACTCACATATTTGTACACACCCGTTGGGTTGCTGATATTTGGGCAGACAGTTTATTCAGTGTTCTAGCTCTTAATCAGTCATCAAGTTCAAGGGGAAGCAGGCAATATAAGCAAACACAAGTGTGCACACAAACACACACACACACAAGCTGACTGGATAACAGGGTTTACTTTGGCCCGTGTTGCCAGTCTTTAATGATTAAATCATTTATTGGTTCAGGTTTTCGTTACTCTGTGTTAGCACATATACTTGCCGAGAGTTGATTACTCGGCATAACTGAATAACTGATTTATTTCAAAATTAGAAGCCTGCAAATAGTCTCACAGTAAATATGCATCAATGGCCAAACACATAACATCATGCCAACTTATACTCATGCTAAAAAGTATCAAAAAGTTGGGAAAAAAGATTAAATCTGAGAGATCTCAGGTGAAAGTCACCAGCTGATGAAGCATGCAGAAGACATCTATCTAGCTCATCTTAATATCGTACAATAATATACAACATAAATCTGAGATGTCTGTTATTGCTCGGTAGCAAACCCATTCACATTCTTACAACAAGACAATGAGCATGACAATGAACACAAGGGTTAGATTTCTGATTTACTGTGTGTGTTCAAACAGCATGTTTACATTTTGCAGGATAAATGGTTTTATGGATGAAGACAAACTGATGAGTTTTGCAAACGTATCTTAGATAACCTTCCTCAAACCCATTAAAGAGCAGGACAGACAGCATGTGGAACTGGCTCAAACTTAGTGGTCTTTCCAGTTCTGACCAGGGCTTTTACCAAGTGATAATGTAAATACCTAATTATGTAGTGCTATATGTTGCTCTCTTGGCTTTGGGTTTACTGCCATAGGTAGTGAGATAGTTAGCCAGCCATTATAGCCCAAATGGTTTATATTAGAGCAGACAAAAACACTGTTTAATCCAATCCTTACACCTGTGTTTTTGATTTTGGGAAGACAAAACTCATCCTCATATTGTTTGTATTATTATATTTAAATCAATAAACAAACTAACCAACAAGTGTTAATGTGCGTGTGTTTGAGTCCATGTACATATTTGAATGAGGTTTTGATGTATGAGTCTGTTTGTGTGTGTGTGTGTGTGTGTGTGTGTGTGTGTGTGTGTGTGTGTGTGTGAGAGAGAGAGAGAGAGAGTGACAGAGAAATAGAAAGTGTGTGTGCTGCAGAGTTCTACTAATATTTTAAGACTAAAATACTATTCATGTCATCATCATGCAAAATTTCTAACTAAAAACAGAGAAACACACTGCCGTTGCATAGAGGCAGTGAAACAGATGCATCAAAAAAAAAAAGTATGACTGTATAAAGGGGGGTGTCACACACTGAAAAGTGATACACATTAGTTTTACTTCATGTCAATGAAAGAAGGAAAAAATGACCAAATTGAGAGGCATCTGACTTTGGGAATAGCACAGTGTTGAGGAATTACACTGCAGGGAAAACAGGGAATACTGTCATCCAAATTGAGTTTGTCTGCGTGACTTCTAGTTTCTTTGGTGGGCTGTTGGGGGGAGGGTTGTGGGAGACGAGGGACAGAGGGGGTTCATATCCAAAGAGACAGTCATTATTTTTCACGTCACAGGGAATAAATGAGGGCTGTCAGGCTGACTAATGACCACCTCTCTGCTGTGGTGGAATCAGGAGAAAGTCTCCGTCTACTGATGTCAGTCATTTTCTGATGGACCCTGGTGCTGATGGATTGTAGAATCTGGCTCTGATTACACGCTACACTGGCATCCACTCATCCCCCGATCCCTTTGTTATTTTGGAAACGGGTAATAAACACACATACAGCAGACATGTGTGTATTTGCACACACACACAGCGACACGCACTCCCTCCCGCGCTGCAAACTTCATCAGTTTTGACACTTTCCTCAGACCTCAGCTCAGTCAGAGGCTGAAATGCCTGGCGGAAACCCCCGGAACACACAGCACGTCTGGTTCCCAGAAAACTACACACAAACCTCTCAGTTACACTTTTTTCATCATGCCAAACGGCTAATAATGACTTTGAAGTCCACTCTAATTACATAGAGTATGTATGTATGTATGCTTTACCTCCAATAATAGTCCCATTGCAGCATGTAGACTGAGCAGATGCTTTTGTTGTGACTTTTATTTTGTGTTCCTTTACTATAAGCTCTCACAGAGGAGGAACCTCTTCCTCGTGCAACAAGCAGATGGGAAATGTGGCTGTAATTTTGAGAAACATCTACTACGGCACTGGCATGAGATAAGAACTACCCATCTGTTCACATCAGTGACAGTGTAATGTGAGCATGCAAAAAACCCCAACATATTTCTGACTTGTAGTATTGAACCATGCACAGAGTTTTTGACTTTGAGATATCTGCTGTAAAGATTTTATTGGCTCCACCATTGTATGATGAAGGTGGAAAGGGTTTTGTCTGTGCTGGTCATAACATTGAAAAGATACTTCAGCAAAGGTTTATGTTGAGCTCAGGAGCAAAGAGAAATGAGATGGAAGTACAGGTAAGTAGAGGTTGTTACTCACATGAAAACACTATTTCAGGTTAAAGACCTTTGACGTAGCTTTTTGGAAACTCTTACTGGAACATAGAGGTTGTTTATTTTATTTTTTTGTTTTATTTTATAACCAGTACACACACCTGCCCTGAAAAAGTCCACGTCTGCTGTTGAGTGACATTCTGCAGGTAAAGTAAATGATCAAACCACAATAATGATAATGATAAAAATACTGAAATGGAGAAAGTGTCCTTGTGATCTGTTGTAATTCTGTGTTTAACCCCCCCCCCCCCATTCCTCCTGGCCTGTCAGCACTACAACAGGCAATGAGACAAGGTGCTGAAACAGACTGCCTCCCTGAGGGACCCCACACTGCAACCCCTCCTTACACACACACACACACACACACACACACACACACACACACACACACACACACACACACACACACACAGTTGAATCTGATTGACAGGATACAGAGATGTCTTCAATAAGAAGTATACAGATTGAGACTAAAGAATAAAATGTAATGTTCTGCCACTCATGTTTCAATGATGAATGATTTTTATGGCAGCTTGGATTGTGGCACTAACCCTCTGAAGATACTGTGCAGTGTTTAAAAGTGCCCAACTTTATTTGTCACTATTATTTGTCTCAATGCACACACACACACACACACACACACACACACACACACACACACACATATATATATAATATACATAGACACACACATACAGTATATTTCGTATCTTTTATTTGAAATCTTTTCATGCCTCATTTGTACATAGTAGATGTTCATATTTTATTAAAGATGCTTATCTTTCTTCCTTCCTTGCACTCCGGCTACTGTAAAACTTCAATTTCCACCATAAAAGTTGATCTTATATTTCATCTTATTTACTTTGAGTATAAACAATACTTTACTTTACTTTACTTTCATTATTATTTTTAGGCTTACCTTTACTTCTGTCACCCTGACTTGTACTTGTAGCACCTCTGTTTGGTTTATCGCTCAGATTTTGGAAATGTTTGGATACATTTCATTTCTCTCCATGTTGAAAGCAGAGATGCTCTCTGTGTCTCTGTGTTTGTTGATGCTCTGTCATCTTCGCTGCATACTGCTGTCAGGTGACCTCTGACATGTCAGTGACATCACATCTGTCAGGAGCACTAATCAGATACCTTGTGTGATTCGTCAGAAGTGGTTGGGAGCAGCCTTTAAACACTAGTGGAAAGTTAATGTCTCATGACAGATTTCAGGCTTGTTAGTGAGAAATAAAGACAAAAAGAATTCAGAGATAATCATGTGTGATCACTGTGCACCATCTCTCCTGTCTGATGAACCTGAAGAGACATTCAGAGGTCACACAGTGGAAAAACAAAATAAATGCTGACACTTATGACCACATTTGAAAAAAAAAAAAAAAAATTGAATAAGTGGATTTGTAATCTCTCAAATTCATAAGCAACTAAATAATGTCACTCTTTTGATGCAGGGAGCAAAAATACAGTACAGCAAAGTACTGATAGGGATGTGTGCTGTACAGTATATAAACTATCAATATGTATAGATATTCAATTGTGGCTGATGATTGTTTAATTAGTCTATTATTTTGTTGATTAAGGATGTCCTTTAATTGTTTGTTCTGTCCAGTCGATCAATTTTCAATGATATAACACAAGAGCAGTCAGAAGCAGAATGTCTTTCGGCTTTATACAGTGGGGGAAATAAGTATTTGACCCCTCTCTGATTTTTCAGGTTTGCCCACTTACAAAGAATGCAACGATCTATAATTTTAATCATATGTACATTCTAACAGTGAGAGACGGAATCCCAAAGAAAATTCCAGAAAATCACAACATATGAATTTATAAAAATTGATAACCATCTGATGAGGAAAAATAAGTATTTGCCCCCCAACCAAACAGCAAGTATTCTGGCTCCCACAAGCCAGTTAGTCTTTCTTTAAGACACCCCCCCAATCCCAACTAATTATTTACATCAAATACACCTGCCTCAGCTCCTTACCTGTATAAAAGACACCTGTCCACACCCAAACAACCAGATTTCAACATCTCCACCATGGGCAAGACCAAAGAGCTGTCTAAGGACATCAGGGACAAGATTGTTGACTTGCACAAGGCTGGGATGGGCTACAAGAGAATCGGAAAGCAACTTGGAAAGAAAAGATCAACTTTCAGTGCAGTTATCAGGAAATGGAAGAAGCACCACACCACTGCCAACCTCCCTCGGTCTGGGCCTCCACACAAGATCTCGCCTCGTGGGGTGTCCCTGATCATGCGAACAGTGAGGAATCATCCCAGAACCACAAGGGGGGAACTGGTTAATGAAGTGAAGGCAGCTGGGACCACAGTTACAAAAGAAACGTTTGGTAACACACTACGCCGTCATGGATTGAAATCCTGCGGTGCACGCAAGGTCCCCCTGCTCAAGAAGGCACATGTACAGGCCGCCTGAAGTTCGCCATTGACCAACTCAGAAGAGGCCTGGAAGGTGATGTGGTCAGATGAGACCAAAACAGAACTTTTTGGGCTCAACTCAACTCGCCGTGTTTGGAGGGCAAAGAACACAGAGTACAACCCAAAGAACACCATCCCCACCGTCAAGCATGGTGGTAGCAACATCATGCTTTCGGGGTGCTTTTCAGCCAAGGGGACGGGACAACCCCATCGCATTGAGGGGAGGATAGACGGGGCCATGTACCGTGGAATTCTGGACCAACACCTCCTTCCCTCAGTGAGAGAGCTTAAGATGGGTCGACGATGGGTGTTTCAGCATGACAACGACCCTAAGCACACCGCCAAAGCAACAAAAGAGTAGCTGAAGAAGAAGCACATCAAGGTTCTGGAGTGGCCTAGCCAGTCTCCAGACCTGAATCCAAATGAAAATCTTTGGAGGGAGCTTAAAATTCGGGTTGCCAGGTGACAGCCTCGGAACCTGAATGATTTGGAGGCTGTCTGCAGGGAGGAGTGGGCCAACATCCCTGTCGAAATGTGCACAAACCTTGTCACCAACTATAAAAATTGGATTGGATAAAATGTCTAGAAAGTCGATTAAAAACACTTTGTCAGATGAATTAATGTTATGATTTAAATCCAATTAAACACTTAACAAATCAAGATACTTCATCAACCTAATGAAGGAAGCAGTCATGCAGAATAATTAAATAATTACATTACCAGAGATATCAATAAGACAGCTCACTCAGCTCAGCCACCCTGTGCTGTAGGTGGGCATGTACATTTTTACACACACACAGCGACACACGTGCACATGGAAATCACATGCATATACAGTATATGCAGACTCAAATACGTTGAAAAATACATGCTGGCTCTCACATGCACAGTCACACAGATTGGTAATGAAATCCAGATTCTCCTCAGGGAAGCAAACATTGCTTTATACAAAATACTTTGTCCTGAATGTTTATTATGCTTGCTGAGGCTTCCCACTCTGAGAACAGCGGGCTGGTGAGGGAGGGACGCTGCAGGCTGTGTGCGGTCGGCCCGACAATTCAATCACTGACACATTCTCTGCACTGCACAGTATCAGGCTTTATTATTTTTCATCCCTCTGACCAAATTCTATCCTCCCAGTGATCAACTCATCTGTCTGACCATCTGGTTAATTGTCCATCCATCCGGGTGTTTGTGCTTCTGTTTGTCTGTTCTTCAATCCATCTGATTAATCCATCAGTCACTTCTCATTTCAGCTAACACTTCTTCTGTTTATCAAGATGGCTGTCATTGTGCTTGGTGTCCATCCATCCATCCATCCATCCATCCATCCATCCATCCATCCACTTGGGTGGTGGACATCCTGTGGACTCTGAATGCCTACAATGTCAGAGGGGAGATCCTGTCTTTCAGCATCAGGATCCAGAGTCCAGAAAACACACACACACACACACACACACACACACACACACACACACACACACACACACACACACACACACACACACACACACACACACATCTTTGGCCCCTCACTCAGCAGCCCCCCACCATCCCATCATGCCTTGCCTGACTGTATTATGACAGGTGGAGTGTCGGCCGCCACCAGCATCTCTCTTCAGCTCCGGAGGGCTGCTGCAGAGAGTTACTATGTGTGAGAGAAAGTATTAGAATGTGTGTTTAGAAATCAGACCAATGTGTGTGACCATCAAAGTGTGTGTGAATGCATATGCTTATGTAGATGTGTTGTGACAGTGGAGACAATTATCAAGAAGGAAGTGAGAAAGGGATTTAAGATTCGGAGTTGGGGTGGAAGAGGAGGAGCAGCAGGAGGTGCAGAGAGCCTGATGAGGATGAAAAATGAATCACCCTGATGGTGAAAGGGGAGCAGGTTTGTGATGAAAGCACAAAGTCTTCACTCATCACCTGGATGGCCTCTCACTCCCCTCTGGAGAGCCCACTGCTGAGTTTCTGTTTCTTCTTCTCTGCTTCAAACTGAATGACAGACAGTTGTTAACACTTTCACTCCCAGTGAAAGAAAGACTGAAATATCTCAGCACATTTACTTCCTAAAAAAACACGTACGCCTATCAGTATACTACAGTTACATCATGCTGGACAGGTCAGCATTCTGATAAATGAGTTTTACATTTTTTATATAAAAGATTCATTTTTACATTTATTCAAATTCATGTGTATGTAAATTTGAATGTTTCTGACTGGATACAATGTAGAGAGTAACACTGGATGAAAACATAACTTTTGTTTGTTTACAAGAAAACTCAACAAACTTTTTTGTAAAGAAGTGACTTTTCTTTGTGAAACATTTTTTGGTAGCTAAAATTGAGTTAAAGTTAGCACAGTGCATTGTTTACTACTGATATGACATCCCTTTCAACTGCATAATGACAAGTAGAAAACACATTTCTTCACCTTGTTTGAAAAAGGTTGTTTCAATGTATTATTGCATTTTGATGAACAGTGGCTTTAAACTGCATTGCAGACAGACTTTTGTCATTCTGGTATATCCAAAATGCGTTTAACCACCGTGTACTGTACGCTTGAATGTTTTAATAATGGTGACCTGTAATGTGTGGAGGAACTGAACAACTGCATCTAATCCACATATTTTACCATGACACACACACACACACACACACACACAAAAGAAATATCTAGATAAATTAATGCATTGAATACATAGAAAGCAGCAAAGATCCTCTCCTTTTGTTGTCAGGGAAAGAATTTCTCTTGTAGACAAAGAACTGGAGGAGGCAGAAGAAAAAAGAAGAGAGAAGATGAAGAGCAGGAGGACCAACCTCTATTGGGTGGCCAGGAAACAGGAGCTGAAGGCTTATACACACACACGCACGCGCGCGCGCACACACACACACACACACACACACACACACACACAGAGCAAGTATACAAACCCAACACCCACCAGTCAGTCTCCGCTCCACCGACCAGATCTCCCATCACCCAGGCGTGAGAGAACATACCAGCTCAGGTCTCTAAATCTGACGCACCAAAGAGCTCAGCCTCAGCGCCTCAGGAAATAATAATGAATATGGAATGATACAGTCTGTATTTTGTGCTGCAAATGCAACCAGATGCAAAAGGTAAAGGGAAAAAAAATCAGGAGCAGATGTTAGTAACTTACAGAAACAAGGGGTCTCAGGGACTGTGTGCAGCCAGTGTGCCCTGCAAACATATTGTAACCCTACCCTGTGTGTAGTATAATCACTTATAGTATGTATATCGCCACTTTGTAATGAGGGAAGGTATGGAAAAGAAGAGTTCTGCAGCTGCTCCCTGGGAAAGCTCAGTTGTTAAGGAAACAGCCAGGCTAGACACAACACCACCCAATTAACATAGAGACCTCAGACAATAAGGAAACCGCACATGTCTGACACATTTCTATAGTCTACTGTACATGTGGTGGTGGGAGAGCGTGTATTTGCATATCTTCCTCTCCCATAGGCTGCACAGGGCTCAGATATTCAGCCAAAAGAGTAGAGGCAGCTGGTGGACAGTTTGGAAAATGGAGGAGAAAACTGCTGTGAGGTTTTCACATGGAAACCTCAGTGGCTTTCTGAAAAGACATTATACAAGAATTTAAAGGGACAGTCCACCCTAATGTCAAATGTACTTGTACCTGTCGTGCCATTTAGCCATGTTATTTGGTGTGAGTGACCAAGTTCTGGAGATATCAGCTGTCGAGAGGTCAGCATTCTTTCAAATATAATGGAACAAGATGGCACTTGGTTTGTTATACATGTGTGCTGCGAAAAATTGGATCTATGTGGTGAAGGAAATTGTCGCAGTAGCACGTATGTGATATAGCTTTGCAATGCGTGTGTGCATTTTGGTTTGAAACAGTGTTCTAAAATGAAAACCTGTTGGTGTTGTAGCTAGAGCTTTATATTTCTGTGTGAGGTAAATCGATGGAGCATCACAATTCTACTTGGTAACTGTGGTCTATCTTGTACTTAAAATCATGTCCCCGGCTCCATAAGGTCCATACATCCAACACCAGTTCCCACAATTCCAAGGAAGCTGTGCCTCTTAATGCATGTGGAGGCAGGTCATCTATACACATTTAAAATCATCATAACTGACACCATAAATGTCAGACATGTTTTTATGATACAGTATACTTGCTTACATTAAAAATGTGGGGTTTTGTGCAAAAATGTTTTATTTATTTATTTATTTATTTATTTATTTATTTATTATTACTCTATGTAATTAGTTTCAGAGTATATTCTTTTTGCTTACTGCATATAAATTGGCTGCCATATATAATTTTGCTTATACTTTTGGAAACAAGACTTAATTCAATAAAAAGTCATAATTACAACAAAAACTAAAGTTAAAAGATTAAGTAAATTTCTGGCAGGTGTTTTTAAATTTATAGTGAACTATTCACATTTGCTAATCACCATTTTGAATCACACATTATGTACAAATAATAGTGTTTGCAGTTACACAGTGTTGGTAAACTAATTTTACAGTTTTGTGCAAGTGAAAATAAAAGACTTATGGCAGCATGTCTATATGAAAGAGATGACTAATTTTATGTAAATATATAAAAATATTGAAGGTAATTGATAAATATCATTTGCAGAATCTTACTGATATCTAACTTCAGAAAAATGTTCACCTTTTGTCTTTATCTGACAAACTTTGTCTTATCTTAATTTCAGGACAATCACTTAATAAATTATCTTAAAATAAAGAAAACTTACTGTGATAAGAAACAGATGAAACACTAACAAATGAAAATAAGGGCAAAACAAGAAGGAAAATTTACTGACATACCACTGAGAGGAAAAGGATTTCATGTGACTAACTTTCAACGAGCAGCAGCAGGTGTTGAGCTGTTGCTGGTGCAGAGAGAATCCAGAAAAGATCTGAGGAGACGACCTTTACATAACAAAGGCTTTCATTAAGTGATGTCTGCTCACAGACTCTAGTTGTGGCCAGTGACTTGAATCTGTTTCATTCTGTTGAAAAAAACAAAGTAATCTTTGCATTCTCGTTTTTTAGTTGTAAGCTACACAGCTTCTTATGTTTGTTTGTGTAAATCACTACTGAGAGAGCAGAAACACTTTTTACTGAATGATCAGTACGAATTTGTGATATTGTTTGTATGATGATAGGAATTTGCTGAGATTTTTACTGCATATTTAAAGTGTAATATATGTATATTTTGCATAACATAGGGTGTTATGTGTTATGTCACATTTCATATTAAGGTTTGGACGGTGTCCTCCATGCAACATTAAAGACCTTTGCCAGTCGTATGCCTGTTTAAGGGATGAATTTAGGATGAAATTATGGAGGTTTAAGGGATGGTAACAGATTTTTTATACTTGTGCTACTATTTTGTTGCCTGTGCTACAAAACTTTCAGCCTTTCCAGAAATCATGACCCAGACAAGAGAATCCACAGACCGTGTGCTTTTCATTCTGTCTCCATTGTGTTGGCACTGAGACCAATGACTGTGCTGTGCACTTTAGAGAGGACATGAGTTATGGAGGAAAAAGCCACCAGATTTATACTGAAAAAAGCCAGCAGACAAGTGAAGAAGCAAATCAATTGAAATTCAAGCTCACACATCGATACTCAAATTGTAAATGTGTAACTCAGACTATATAAGAGATTCTGAATTGAATGAATAGTTGTAGTGTGTTGGCTGTATGCTCATTCAGACTAACAATCCAAAAAAAGTTGGAAAAAGCATGTCTAGAAATAGAAACAGCACTAGCAACAACTCTGGATTCCACACTGTTTGCACTATAAAATAACATTCAAAATAAGGAGCAAAGATAGTAAAATATATTGGAATATTTCACATATAATACAGTATTTGATGTTAATATTGAATGTCTCTTGTATTTATTCATATTTTAATGTATTTCTGTCACCTGACTGTCACTGTCCCACTCATTGGTCCCACTGTTCTCGTACAAGGACTGAACCGCAGCTGTCCCTTTTGCCCTTTCAAAGCTTCCGTAGCATGACGACTAAATCCAAGATGGCGCTCCCCGTGCGGACTAACTTAAAGCAGCTCTTCAGCCTCATTCAGAAGTTTAATTCTTCGAAAAGATTCCTCTGCGCTGGTGCTCGTACGGCAAACAAGGTGCGTGTGCGGTGAAAACACCGTGTGAGCGGTGACGTTTAGTGTCTGACTGACGGCTCACTGTCACACAGACTCAAACAGCTGTGAGCTTCATTTAAAGTCGTGTTGGTGGTGTTTGTCTCCATGAAAAAAGGTCTGTTAGTCTTCTAAGAAAGAAAGTATTTGAATGAACAGGCTAGCTGACTGTAAAGGAGCACGTCTGCGTGTCAGCTGTTCATTTTCTCAGTGCATACAGTGAACTTGCCTCTGATGAGAAGCCTTGTTTACATGCTAATGTTGAGTGACTTTGGGACAGACACAGGTAGAAGCTGACTGTTACTAAGATGAATGGACTTAGGACTTAAAGTCTAGTTATTCTTGGTACACACAAGGTAAAACATTTTAAATATGGCAGGTTGATGTCTTATTTAAAACCACTTTGATTAAAATAGGATCACGTTCACAGTGTTGGTTGTTGAAATATTTGGTATAGCCCTCACACACAGTGTCTGAGTAGGGTCCGACCCTGTATCTCTAATGTATGACTACTTCTTTCACCACATAATGGTACTCTAGACCGATAAATTGGTTGGGCTGATATATCAGCTGATATTAGCTTGTTGCAAATATATTAGAATCTGTGTATATGTCAGCAGGTGAGTAACAAATTGCAGTATGTAAAGGCAAAGATGTGTTTAAGGTACTTTCAACAGCGTCACCATCCACAAGATCCTCTGAGAAATCTGTTTTTCAGTAGTTCACACCCTGGTTAATTCTATCATTTCATACTTTAAGAATGCGCACACAACAAGATGCAGACCAGTGTGAGCTTCAGTGCACATCCAGCAAAATGAAAACACATCCCACAGCTCTTCATCATGGTCATCAGGACTCTGTAATCGTGAAGTTTATTATATAAAATTAAATTATACTTTTTTTGGTAAAACTTTTCAAATTTTGATATGGTGTTGGCCTCAAAAGTCTAGTATCAGTTTGGTTTAGTATGTTCTTGTTTCTTCTTTCTCCCTGGTAAATGGATGTTGAACCTACACGTCACTGCTTGTATCATCTTCATGCCTCTACTTTTAAAATGTGTGCCTTCATTGAATTACAGTGCACTGTTTGATGATTAGAAATTGTTAAGTATCAGCATCTGGCATTGTATGCTTTGTCAGACTCTCGGTCTTGTTTGTTTATTCTTTGATCACATCTTTTGCAGATATAAATCAGGATAGTGTGCTAATTTTACACTTTTTATACTATATGGAGTAAAGGTTCTTGTGTCAGGACAAATAAAACACTGACGCACTGAGAGCTTTGACAAGTTTTTTATATGAAAAGATGGTTTTGTCGAATTATTTTACATTCCTCAATCTAAGATATTGGAACAGTATTGTCTTCTTATTGGCAAGAATACCCAGCCATTGGTGTGAACTGATATGCTCCCCACACCAGGCAGCAGCCATGTTCAAAGTCACTTGAATCACCTTTCTTCCATGCTCCAATGCTTGATTTGAACTTCAGCCGTTCTTGTCTACGTGCCTTAATGCATCAAGTTGCTACTATCCAATTGGCTGGTTAGGTATTTGTGTCAATGAGCAGTTGGACAGGTGTACCTAATAAAATGGCCGGTGAATGTGTATATTATGTATGTAAGGGCAAATATGCTGTGTCTTGCAGTTGTCATTCATGGTGCATTGATTGGTTAACAGTCACAATAATAAAATCATCAGTTTATCAGTGATTGGCTAACTGATGATGAGGTGTTCAAGAATTTCTGGTCAGTGTAGCTCCCAGGAAATTATTATGGTTATGAATCAGAGAGGTATCGTCAGATAAATGTTACGTCTGCCTGAGGAATACCATTCAGACTGAAATAAGGATGTCAGTTTTGGTTTTGATAGCCTGACATTTGAGCTGAGGGCTGAGTACGGCATCTCCTGGTCAGGGTTTCCATGAGAAAAAATGGTGCCATTTGACATGTCCTGGAGAAATTCCAGTCAAATTGTGTCTGTTTTTATGAACTACGTTTTGTGTCAAAATGATTAATAGGGATAATGAATTTTGAAGTTGATTCAGTAATGAGCTACAGCGCTGCAGCAGTTAGCTGCAAAACGGGTTGTAATGTAATCCCTCCGAGCATTTGCACACCGTCAGTGTACGTCCAATAAAAGTGTTTGTTTTTGACACTGAAAGGCTTAGTTGCTCTCAGTGTCTCACAGCATTATCTCTACAGAGAAAGACCCTTTTGTCAAACCAGAAACAGCAGCCATATTGAATCTCTTGCCAAAACCACCAGACTCCATTAACAAAAACAGCCATTTTATCACTGTAAAACAAAATTCTTTCAAACTCAACAGAGACAAAGTCAAACTCACCAAAACCTCCTTTGTTCACCACACAATTCTTACATCTTAAATGGGAATTATTTCCACAGGACAGTTTGACTGGACAGATTTAAATATGTCAGACTTTGACAGATTGTGCTTTAATTAGCAGGTAGCACAATCCTGCTCTCAGTCAGCACTGATGAAGGGACGGCTAGTTGTGATGTAACTTTAGTTTGTGAAAGCTGTCCAGCAGTTGGTGGTCAAAGCTAGCTTGTCTGCCGTGGCTAGCTTGACTTTCAGCTCATCCTTTTTCTGCTCAAAATGTTTTTCAATGCGCTTACTCACAGTAGCTCGTTATGGCACAACACACTCTAGTAGTGTTGAACTGACTGTTTGTATCACACTGATTAAATAATTTCCCAAATTGGGATCAATAAAGAAACCGTCTAGCAGCATGTGGGCCTCAATCATTTGTCACACTAACAGGGTGATGGCTGCACACCAGCGTGCATTACACCCTGTGTGTGTGTAAATTAGTCTTTAGACCGACATGCATAACTGATTCATGTGTAACCATTGACATCCCTAACTGAAATGATGCATGAATAATGTGAGTTTAGACATGTCAGTGTGTCGACAGCCTCGCCTTTTCCTTTGTTACTTAATTTTTTTCCTGCACCTGTACCTAACTGGGATTGACCTACACTCGATTCACCTTTTTTGCTCTTCATTTTGTGCTGAAAAACCACCAGCAGCAGCAGCTGAGTGCAAGAATTCAGTCATCCAATGTGTCTCCGTGGCAGAGAGCCAAAGTGCAGCACTTCTTCAGCAAATATGCAATGCAGAAAGTATTTTTAGGGTTAGTCCACTGCTTTCAAGTCTCCTCAAACTCGTGCATACCCAGAGAATACTTGTGGATTTGTAGCAGGAAGTTTAGGTATTGAGAGCAGCTGCAGTTAGTTTGACAGCAGAAAGTGTTTTCAAAGACTTAAGACCTCAACAGAGACTGTCAGCTTTGGTGTCTGTTGTTCATAATCAAAGACTGGGGGGAAGGCATTTGGAGAAATGGAGGAAATAATGAATTGAAGCTGAAGTAGCCGAGGCAAGTTGAAGCAAAATGCACTTCTCCATAAAATTAATTACAACATCACACAAAGTACATGTCACTGATTACACATGGATTATATTTGACTCACACCTTCTGGATAAATTTGAGCATTTCCTTCTCAGCTGAGGGACACACCGCCTTCCTAACTGTTCATTCTTCACTGTGGCAGCTCTTATTTGTGACTGAAATCTTTGCTTCATTCTGTTTGCTCTCCTCGCCTGGCGTGTGACATCATATCCTCAGTAGCACTTCTTGAGTGCACCTTTTTATTTCAGTGGATTCAAGAAACGTGCCTACTATAACTCAGCTTAGGGTTTCCTATCATTGCACAGCTGCCTTGGAGAAGCAAATGGGGTGTTAAGTCAAACAATGAGTCCCCTGGCACGCGTAAGAATAACTAGTGCGTTTCAGTACAACAACGATGCTAATTATTGAGCTGTTCTAGCATTACGGTGCAGTTAAAAAACTCAGCCATCTGCCCAAAGCCCTGTTGCTGGTTGATGTACGAGCTGTAATACAGTATGTGCGTTCACTGCCGTCCCGTCTGTATTTTGTTAAGACAAAGTCTCTGGAGAGGCTGGAGAGGTGTGCGACGAGAGGGGAGGAATGGGTGGAAGTGGGGGACTCAGAAAGCATCACAGCAGTGCTTCATTACCAGCAATAACATCAGAAATGAAGTGTTGGTTTTCATTTGTTTTAATTTTCTCCAAATGTGGAAGGCTGAGCGCAAACACCAGCACGCTCACAATGCCCTGAGGTGTGATGTGCGTCAAACGAGACACTTTCTGGAGGTTTTTCTGCACTGGAAAATGTGCTTAAAAAGTCACTGAACCTCAGCGGACTGACACAAAGATGAAGTGTGACCTTTGTCAGATGCTTTGAATTTTGACAGAAATGTTTGTGAGACAGCTGTGGTTTGCTTTTTAAAGTCCTGTAGTTCAAATTCTCTGTTAGTATCTGCTCATAACTGGAAATAACTTCATAATTTAACTATGTTTTTACCATCCTCCTGACTGGGTGACACAGCCTTGTTTTCAAAGCAGATTAAGAGATATGTTTGTTTTTAGATATTTTTCATAGAGAGAGACATGTCATAGCTGAATTTTTGCAGGGGGGGGGGGCTTCCCAGTTGTTGTCATTATTGATTAGTCAATTAATCAATTAAAGCATAGTTTTCCAAATTGATATTTTACACAACTGTCATGAGGAGTACTGCTCAGCCTGTTTGCTAATGTGTTCTGTGGCTCTGGAGTTGGAGAAAATACCCCCAGTGATGTCATCAGGGTTATCAGAACTTGGACTTTTTGTTTGTAGAAAGCCTGTGTTAAAAACTGCAAGTGTGGGTTTTTGAAAGACATTGAGTTTCATTATTAGAAATCCATTATTTTGTTTGACTTGTCTCTCATGAGTTCCCCAGCAATAAATTTGGCGGATTACCCCTTTAAATTGATGAAATTCCAAAAATAATATTGCAAGCCATATTCATTTATATGTTGTGCAATATTTGATATCTTTAGTCTTGAACTAACTTTGTTAACTCCTTTTTTGAGACACTATAAATGAATTTAACCTGAGGAGCATATTTAGCTGTTGTGGTGCTTGCTGTACAGCCCTCCTGCCTCACACTAACTTCCAGCCTCGCGTCACCTGGAAATACAGAGCTTCCCGTCCAGCCATCCCTCGCCTGTGGTCCTGTTATTGACTGATATCAGTCATGTCAGCCCTGGGCTCCAGGAAAGAGGAAGTGACTTCTAATTTGCCTCTCTGTTCTCCTCTGCTTCAAATTCACTTACTCAGGTGTCAGCTAAAACCATTAGAGCGGCTCCCGCACCACATGGGAGAGGCCAGCGAGAGCGAGGAAACATGGCCTCCCCTTTGAGGATGTTCATTAACTGCCCTATTTATTTTCAACTGTCAGAAAAGCCCGCTAATTCTCAGCAGTCCCCTCCGTGTAATTAGGTCTGTCGTAGTCATTCTCCAGCCAGGGCCCTCACTCAGACGCTTTGCACATTACCCATTTCTTAAAACTATCCCATATGTCAACATATTCCTTTTTTTAATTCAAATCGAGCTAAGTCGAATTACAGAATGGGCCTGCAGCTCTGCGCCCACAGGGGTGCCAGGGGGATTGTGCTGGTCTTCCTGTGTTTTAGTCTGTGCCTGATCCAGCGCCTTTTGCCGAGCGTCTGACATTTTTAATTAAAACATACCGAGTATCTGGTATCATGCCTTTGAGCTGCACTCAAGTCAACAGACACTGCTTTTGTAGGGGGAAATTACAGCGAGGCTGCTGGTGGAGGTTTGCCGTGAGTGTTACCATAATTACATATTGATAAATTTATGAAGTGTGTGCCAGTTCTTTTTTCTCAGTTGTAACTTTTACGTGTTTTTCGGGTATTATTAGCCCTCCTGTCAGTCATTTGTTTCCGGCAAGTGAAGTAAAATTAAACATGTCCATTGTCAACACAGAAGAAGGAAGTGGTATAATGAAACTATTTGGAGCAATTTGGAAGGACCCACCGAATGGAAACAAGTAGCTCTGGCATGAATGTGTTTATCTAACAGTGAAAAAAGTTACCTATGAATTAAGCTAGTCTTGGCTTTTCCAGCTGCGCACAGTTGCTTTCCATACGATCACTGACATACTGGAGGCACACTGCTTTGGTTTGAACAGGCCTGAGCTTACAGTTCACTTTCAGTCAGTGGTACTGGTAGAAAGTTAATAAAACTGCTTTTAATCAGGCTTGGTTTGTAAGTTCATCTTAGATGACAGTCAGTAGCTGTCATGGGATGTTTGTTGGAAATTATTTTGAACTGTAGAAAATGTTTGGGTTTTAGGCTGTGTTCAGACAGACATTGCTGCAGGAGAATACAAAGCCTTGTCATTCATTTGTTTTGCAAAGCTGGGGTCCCAACGTAGAGGGCTCGTGGACCAAAAAATACAGGGTCGTCTGCAAAAAAGGTGATTGAGCTCAACCCTTGCTGCAACTCAATGCAATGTGTTAGCCAGCCAAATGCATACAAGTGCACATTTCTGCAGTCTCTACAGTTTTGGAGAATTTAATGTACAATGTAATCCTAGTGTTTGTCTGTTAAATCATCATGTTTTATCATGGCTTCGTTGTACTTTGGGTTAAATGCCTTACACCTTCTTGCTCTTGTAGTGTGTGATCACATCAGCAGGTAATATGATACCAGTTGATACAATATCAGTTGTCAGTGTTTGCCACTTCCCATAAACTAGAAAAGTCATTAAACGTTTAGTTCCTAATGAGCCAGATCACAGCTTCCTGTCTTGAGTAGGAACTGCTCCTCTTGGTTATCTCCCCCCTGGCAGTATTGAAGTCTGGTTCCTTCAGAAGCTGCAGCCTGTTAGGGCTGGAGGCTGGGGCTGCCTCCCCTGCCTGGTTATTTTTGGAGCACCGTCGGGCCCTGTCTGCGGGGAGTGCTGTTTTTGAAGGGCCTCCAGTACCATTAATCAGCCGAGGGACCCCACGGTGCGAGCAGGCCCCGAGCCCTGGCCCGCCACACTGCAACGTTCTGTTCCTGTACCCCCGCTCTCCGCACAGTGTGAAACTCAGAGGAACCTCATCAATCTCACCTGTCCCACACGTCAACCGCAGATTTAATCAAACGCTCCTTTTGGGCCTTCCTCTCTGCTCCCCCTCCAGCACACTCACAGGAAGGGAAAAAAAGAAAAAAATGCCAACGTCTTGACGGCACTATAGTCACACTTTTATTCTTATTTATTTTTCTTCATCACATTGCGTCGTCCTTCTCTTTTTTCTTTCTCCTGCTTCATCCACCACTGTGTTTCTTAATGTTGTTGCCTGTTTGTGTGTGCATTATATGCATTCATGTGTGCATGTTTTCTCTGTGGTTGTACGCACTTTGTTTCAAGCTGTGGTGTGTTTCCACATTGGCTAAACACACACACACGCACACACATGCTTTTAGGGATAAAGGGGGGTAATACAGTTAACCCCATTTCCTATTTGATACCTCACTGAAGTGCAGCTCTGTTGGTCTCCAGCGTTAACAGGTCCCAAAGTGAGAAAGAGACAGAGATGAAGAAAGACACAGAGGAGTGTGGGAGGGAGGTGTGTCAAGGTGCATTTCAGCATGATGCTGGTGTTAATGGGGTGCTTGGGGCGCCCAGAACAGAAGAGGAACACTGGATCTTGTGTGTCCGACGCCCAGCGGGAGAGCCGTGAAAATCCTCCATCTGTAGGCCCATCTCAGAGCAGCCACGGTCAGATCTGGAGCTCGTCCCCGGCCCACAAAGAGCTGATGGTAATTCACAGCAGGGCAAGCGGCGACGCTCCCAGAGGCGGTTTTGAGATGTGTTGAAATTGGCGAGGTAAAATGGTGGTGACCGTCGGCCCCGCTCATCAGCCCCTTGGTGAGAGAGATGTCAGTGGGCCACTCCAGGACTCCCAGGCTCTGATATGATGTATGAGCCCCGAAAAGCAGTCCAGATCAGGTCTGAGAAGAGAAATCCACTGTTTTGCAAGCGCTCGCTCAACCGAACCACGGCTGTGATTAATAATGCTGAGCGGAGCGGGACTGTCCCCTCACGTAGCACGCTTTAGCAACACCTTGAATGCAACCGTTTCTAACAGTGACACCACCTGGCAGATTAGGGTCCAGTGAGCCAAAACAATCAACGACATATTCAGGTGATGGGGCGGATGTATACATGGTTTGCTTGACTAAACGCGGAGCATGCAGTCGAATGTGCACACCTCGTGTATACTTCAGACCAGGTGTACACACAGTTTTCCAGGGCAAACCATTTGTGATATTGTTATTATTGAAATTATAAAAATCTGATGAGGTGGAATCTAATATGCAGCGTTATTCTCTCTGACTGTTTGTCAGTTTCACAGTGTGTGTAAGTTGGACACAAATTTAAATTATGCTACCTGAAGGCACATAAATCTGCAAGTTCATACATTATTTGACTGTTCTTTGGAAAATATGGCAAACCTTATCTGTATGCGGATTTCCGTCTTGTGTAGATTCAAGACCAAACTGAATGCAGTTTTCTGCATCTGGTTGAGCACGATTTCTCATTGTTGCACATTCTTCTCTGAGGATGTCACTGAAATGTATCTTGCGCTCACTTAAATGATAAATCCAACACTGGCTATACAGTTCCCATAATGAAGTGGATCCAGGGCTCTGGAAGTCTTTGGAAAGGAAAGTAAAGTGCTGTTTCCATTGAATCCTGGAACTAGATTTTCTCTGGAATTGTGGGAAAGCAGCGTTGATTCCAGAGGAAGAAGACAGTCTATTTGTTCTCAAATGAAGCGAATCAGCTCCAGTTGACTATTGTTTCCATTTAATAATGCAGCTTGTGTCTAAGATCTGGTCGTGTTAATGTTGTTGGATGACCTCTCTGATTCTTTCCACCAGTGCTGTTACTTGATGTGAGCTGTCACATTCATATGGACAGACACCTTCACAGCTTAACTGATGTTAATGTAGGCAAACTCCACTATATGTGCGGACATACGTCTGTGTTTGCACATGATCTCTGTCCCTGCGGAGATGACCACACACATACACACGCAGACAAATGAACACATATTCCCGGAAAGGTACTGAAAGTGTGAAAACATGGCCTTTTAGTATATGTAACCTTCGAGCTGTTGCCGTTAATGTCACACACACGTGGTGCGTAATGCATTCAGCATATGGCAGACGTGGATGAAGAAAGCTTTCGCCACCTTAACTACGATGTAGAACGACAGCCGGTCGGTGTAAAATATGAGGAAAGAACAACCAGCTTTACCGTGTCTGCTACGTGTCATCAACAGGCGTCCAGCGACTGTGAGACAGATGGAAAGAGAGGAGAGGGAAGAGACAGGAGAGGAAGGCAGATGAGGCTGGAACGGGAAAAGGAAAGCTAGTGTTTTGAGCTTGTTGTTCTTTTTGGTTTAGGATTGAGCATTGCCATTTTTTTTTGAAAATTTTCAGCCGTGCTGTTGGCCTGGCATGTTTACCTCAGTAAAATTTTGAATGCAGGACTTGCAGTTTTTCTAGACTGTGGTATTGTTACTGTTAAGGAAAAGATCTGAGTACTTCTCCACCAGTGATTTGCATTATGTATGATTATTTGTCTCATGCTTCTGTGGTCATAATTACTCACATTCTAATGTTAAGACATTCACATAAACATACATAACAAGTAAATATTAATGAACTCCAATGACTGCTCAATTTAAGCCAAGAAAGAAGTTTGATTAATTAAATGACTTCAGAAAGATGAAGGGCATAAATACACATGGAAAGCCAGCGTTTCTCATTTCTCATTTCCATGAGGTTAAGAGTACAGAAGTGAGAGTGCGCGCCTACAGTTTGCTCCATACATATTTGGACAGTGGAAAGATTTGTGTTATCTTGGCTCTGTTCTCCAGCACATAATCTGAAATGAAATAATGACGACGGACTTCAAGTGTAAACTCATCTTAAATTTGTGGGTGTTTTCAGATGCATCAAGAAAACTGAGTAGTAATTGTTGCCATTTGACAGACAGCTAATTTCTGAGGACTACAAAAACTCTGACAAAAAGTCTTGAGTCTGCAGGGATATGCACTCAGTGGCCACTTTATTCGGTACACCTGTGCAATCTAATTTGGTAAACCAAAAGTGTCCCCTAAGCAGCAGTGTACATGTGCTTCTTTAAGAGTCAGAGTCTACAAGCCATGTTTTCTGGAAAATACAATGACATTTTTCACCATTTGTAGTTACAGGGAGCCATAAACATGAGTTCTATTTTGCGGCATAAATCCATCACTGTATTCTATATAAAATAATATGACTTCAGTTGTGTGTACAACAGAGTGAATACAATTTGACAGGCCTTGATTATTTTGGATAACACGTCTTCTCTCCCTACACCTGGTCCCAACACAAGGCCATGCAGTTTTAGGAGCCATTTTCTATCTCTTCCACTGCATCTCTCTCTCTCTCTCTCTCCCTCTCTGTATATATGTATTTTGGAGGATACAGAGAGCTGTTTCTGACAATTACATACCTTGTTGCTCTTTGGATCTTTTGTAGATAACTGGCTCATCAACAGCAGCCTCCCATGGTTTCACATGTCAGCTCTTTAACAGAAAAATAAGTGAAGTTATTAGCTATCTGCAGTTATACTTTCTTCTATCTGTGACCATCTACAGTTATGATGTTGATCTTATCACCTGTCACTGATGCAACGTCTGACAAACCATGTGTGTAATGACTGAATTAGGAAAAGGAACAACATTGCTAGCTATGTTAACTAGTTGAGCTAGCTACCATTCATTGTAATCAGATGTACTGATACGATCATGTTGCTCACTTCACAACTGGCAATAACTGCAATTAATTTGCTGTAAATGTAGGCCAGCTGACATCTAGTTATAGTAGCTAGTGAAGTGTTAATTAGCTGGCTGCATAAAATATCATACTATTGACTGGATTCATGAGAGCTAATGTGTTAAAATGTCAAAAATGCAGTCTTTTCTTCAACTTACCAGCAAATATGTTTGGGAAACACTGAACCTGAATGGATTCAGTGCTGCAACATCCACATCAGCCTCAGCTGTACTTAGGTCTTGAACATGGTAAACATGATATGTGAACATCAACATGTTAGCATGCTGACGTTAGCAGAACTGCTGGCCATGGCTGTGGACTGCTGGTCTTGTGTTAAAGGTTAGTCCAACATTGAATCACAGGACACAAAATTGCATCTGCAGTAGACTGACATGTTCAAGCGTGTGTGGCCACAGCCTCAGCAGTGATGTTACAGCAGGTGTTTATCATCAGGTGTCAAAGACAAAACACCTGCTGTGACATCACTGAGAGGGGTGTGGCCAAAAGCGCAACATGCCTCGAATATTTCCGCTCACAGAGAACAGTGTCGCCAGTTCTCTGCCAGCTCAACTTTATTTATATAATGGTTAAAACACAATGTGGCCACCGCAAAATGTTTTTTGGTCATTGCAACTGCTTGACGTGCATCTGATTTATCTTGCTGGAATTTTTAACAAGGCACAAGGTGTCATTTCACCTCCAGCACATGAAGTCAAGCACTCTATAACTATCTGAATATTGAAATAGTCCACTGCCAAAGTATGCCAGATGATAATATTTTATTACTCTTGGCTTTGCAGGGCAGTATTCATTACAAACATTAATTGCTTTACAACATTTGCTGTCTCCTCTGTCATCATGCAGTCATTGATTTACTACCATGTGTAACTTACGTTCACTTCCAACAGCTATAGAGGCACATGTTTAAAGTCACTTTACTCTGACCAAAAGTAACACGAAGGTGTGTGGCGAAGTAGCTTTATGCGTGATAGTGTGATTGCCCAGTGGCGAGTTAGCCATGGCATTGACTCTCATTTGACACTCGATTGGCTCAAATGACACCATTACCATGTCTGCATGGCTAATGGCTTCCCCTGGGGGACGGAGCAGAGGGGGAACATGCGTTTGGCGTGTCAGCTCGAGGTGAGAACACACATGAGCCAGACTCGGGGCCCCGTCCGCACCCAAATCAATCCTGACACCTCTTAAGAGGCTCTCAGCATCAATGGCTCTCCAGTGCAATTACCCCGTCGGTAATGACATAAGCACCCAGTTCCTTCCTGCTTCTCTTGCTGGGCAGCGACCAGCTCCCTCAGGCCAGTAGATGGATACTATGTGGACCATGCTGGCCGCAGAACAGTTGTTATTTGATCCCTCAGGGCTGAGAGATGGAGAAGCTCTGGGCCACACTGGTGAGAGAGCAGCTGTTATCTGATCTCAGAGGCTGTGCTGAGCCTGTCCCTCAGTCAGATTGAATGTGATGTAGCTCAGCTAGCTGTCAAGATAACCGATTTCTCAGCAGTGACTGAAGAGGATATCCTCTGAAAGCTTCAGGTTTTAATGATTAGTTATGATAACCTTGAAGAGTGCAGCCAGGGAACATATGATCGCCAGTCAGATTTGAGGTGATAACACAGAGATCCCATGGGTTTTGTGGGGGAACATTTTAAAACGGGCTTCTCTGTCCAGCTGTTGCTGTTTACAACCCATCAACACTTCTTGCGTCAAGCTAAAACAAACTTAACCCTGTCAGAACTGTGGGTCATTTTCTTTGCAAGTGATTCAATGAAACTTATCAAATCAACCTCAAGATGTACTGTATATTTCTCATCCATATGCTGGACTTTAACAAATGTTTAGTTTTCATTTGCAGTTGATGGCTGTCATGACCAAAGTATTATTTACGCACTGTGAAGTCTTTGCCTTTGAATACGCATGTATGACCTCTTTTATTGGATTTCTCCACGTAGCACTGGGAAGACGAATTTTATGTAAAATAAGTATTTTTAATCCTAATTTGATATCATCAACATGAATGAATAGTCCTTGAAATGCTCAGGAAAATGGAAATTTTGGCATTTCCAGCTCAGAAACAGCTTCTTAATGGACTTGGTGGTAAGATTGCTTTGTCAGTTGTTAAATTTCATCTTTCTTTTTTTTCTTGCTAATTAACTCATTCCTCAGGCCTCATTCACACCAAAACACTGCGTTAAAAATGCAGCCTCCTCCTTCATTTCAATTAGGCCACTGTGTCAGCACAGTGGGGATCTGACGCAGAGAGCGAGGCAAAAAATGTTTGATCCTCCTGCAAAATGCTGGACTTGGCTGACTTGACTGAAATATCTGAACACCTACTGGATGGGTTTCTCTGCAGACATTCATGGTGCCTGGAGGATCAATCATAATGACTTTGCTGATCCCCTCACTTGTCTTTTAGTGCCACCAGCAGGTGAAAGATTTCACTTATTCATTGAAATATCTCAACATCTACCTAACTACCAACATATTGCCTTGAAATTTGGTCCACACATTCAAGATGAATTGCAATAACTTTGGTGATCCCTTGACTTTTCATCCAGCACCATCATCAGGTCAAGTATGTCAGATACTTTGGTTTAGTGCCAAATACCTGCAAAACTAATGACATTACCATCAGGCTCCGCTACATGTTGGATTTAGTGCTAAATAGCCAGTGTTAGCATGCTAACAAGCTAAACAGCATGGCTATCACATGGTTACATTATTCCTGCTTAACACCAGCTTGTTAGCACTGTCATTGTAAGCATGTTAGCATGGCGATTTTAGCATTTAGCTAATGGCAAAATGCAGCCTCATATAGCTGCTGGCACCATAATGCTACTGTTTACCTCACACTCATCAAGATGGACAATTAAATGATTACTCTCCATGGTCTTAACATCACAAAAATAATATTTAGCACTGGATAAGCCTTAAAACTGATGGACATACTGCGCAAAACTAGACTAACTTGTTTGTATAACATCTTCTCACTGGTACCTGTCGCCATATACTAACAATACAGCCCCTTTTAAATGCAGTGCTTTTTTCAGTCTGAACACATTCCCAGTATGTACAACACTCCCTGGCATTGCTGTTATCCTGGATTTTGTAGACCTTTTGTACTTTCAACCATTGTGCACATAGAGGTTCATGTTATATCTACCGCATTTTCCACCTCCCCACCCCAACAAGGACACAATCCCTCACCACCTTCTCACCTGTGAGTGACAGCACACAGCCAAGCCACAGCACCACGCCTCTGCCAGGAATTGGTCCCTGGCTTCCATGGTGGGCAGGCACATGTGTGTCACCCAGGCGCCAAACACTTTGTCTTTCTAACTACTCAAGAAAAACACCAAGTTCCAGTCTGCGTCTTTGTGTTTTTCTGCTCTGTCAAAGTCCTAATCTACTGTGTAATGGTTTGGTGAAGCAGCCCTAGGTTTTGGATGCCATTGTGGTTTCATGTCTCATGACAGGTGCCGCTCTGCTTCCCCTCTAATTGTATTATGTCGTGCTTGGTGCCACAAGCAGTGGTTAAGTCTCTTCCAACAGGGCCAAATGAAAGCCAAGGTTCAGTGGAGTGGGCTGATGCCAGAAGAAATGAGGCGGTCTGCCTTGGCCAAGCTCTGCAGAAAGAGAAACACAATGTTTGCCCAACGATACAAACACAACGATTGATTTCCCTCTTTCTTTCAGAGGGGTGAAGAGCCCGCTGCAATCCCAGCTCCAGCTCTGTAAAATGACGTCCTCGTTTAACGTTGGTCATATGGTGGGCTGCATGTTGTATGATATATTTTATATTTGCAGGGCTCTGCCTCTACCTCCTCTTTCAGTGTCCTTCTGTGATGTGGTAACAGAGGCCTTAAGTTTGTCTGGGCGGATGTTAATTATTATTGTTGGCCAGTGAGGTGATGCATTCTTTGTGCTGGATGTGTTTGGGAGAGAACAGAGGTGCTAGCCATGGAGTTAGCATATCGGTAATACAAGCATGACCGCTGCTGGCCTCCAACCTGTCAATAGTTTAACACTGACACTTCAGTCTTTGCAGGCTTCTTTCTCGTTGTTACTTTCTCACCCTTTCACCTTCACCCTCTCTCTCCAAGCACTAGTTTCTCTCCACCATTTCTAAGACATGTGTTTTTCTCCTGTCCATTTTCTTGTCTTTTCTCTTGTAAGTGTAGGATTTTAAATCAAGAGATCAAATCATCTCTGCTTGTATGGACTTTATTTGAAAAAAAATAAAATAAAAATCATAATAACACTAATAAAGGTGTGAAATACAGGCTATGAAACACATATAATCATCCTTTTTTGATACCTTCACAGAGCATCTTAAACTTACAAATTGCCAATAAAACTACCCTGAACATATTCCCCTTCTTCCCCAGAAGCCTTCAGGAAGTGAGCGTGTATTCTCAGGGATCCAGCCAACCGGGGTGCCCCACCTGGGCAATTACCTGGGTGCCCTGGAGAACTGGGTGGCCCTGCAGGACCAGTATCCTTCAGTGCTCTACAGCATTGTGGACCTGCACTCCATCACCCTGCCTCAGGAACCGGCCCAGCTCCGGACCAACATAGTGGACATGGCAGCCAGCCTGCTGGCCTGTGGCATTGACCCGGAGAGGGCAATACTCTTCCAGCAGTCTCAGGTAGGCAGCAGAGGGAGGGAAAAAATGATTTTCTTTGCCATTTACTGCACAGGTGCTATGACAGACATAAGGTCATGTGTTGCTGAAAGTCAAGTGTCACTCAGCTTTCTACAACATATCATTGTGTTGGCTCTTAAATGTATTTTTCCCGGCAGGAAGTTTGAGTTTTCTTACTGTGCAATGCCCTGGAAGGCATCATTAGTGTGTTATGAATGTATGCTGCTGCTTATGAAGCGGTCTGGCCTGACACGTGCTTGTGAACACACATTGAGTTAATGTCTGCACATTTATTTGACATGTTTACTGTGGTTATTGAACCAAAATTCACATCTTAACATAATCAATGCAGCAGTGTCTGCTTATGTAGTTAATATATACAGTATATTTAGACAGTCAGCCATCTTTGACTGTTTATTTTACTGCTGTCGGCTCTGTAATGTTTACTTGCTGACATGCTGGCCGGGCCCCAAAATGCTTATTTGATCACTCCTGATTCTTATCTCCTCTGCTCTGCACACAAACTCTGTGTGCGTGTGTGTGTGTGTGTGTGTGTGTGTGTGTGTGTGTGTGTGTGTGTGTGTATGTGTGAGATAGTTAAGTTCAGTCCATCTGTATTTGTCTGCCACCCCCTCCCCTACACACACACGCACACACTCACGGTCCTATTTTTATTCCCGTTTAGCTTTATGCCACATAACTTGGCAGCAAGGCAGCCCTTCTGTTGAACACGCCTGTTCCACATGTAAAAATACAAGGACTGCCCAAAGAAAATACTCGACTTCATTTGGGAAAATAAAAGGCAGATCTGGTGCAAGCTGAAGTCAGTGGTATCAAAAATGAAGTGAATGAATCAGCAGATCCATTAATCCTCTGGGTTTTATTGAAGTATCAAGGAGAAAAGTGGATTCACTGTGCCGGGCCAATTGTTAGCTGTTTTCTAAAATCCCGTCTTCACATTCTTAAGGAGTTGTTGTATGATAACTCACTATCACTGTAATGTCCATATGAGCCGTAACATTAGCATATCTCTTGTTGCATTGCGGTCTCGCCATGCTGCATGAATGGAGGCCTTGTTCTTCCCAAGCTTTTAAATATCAGAGTTTTATTGCACTTCAAACCATATCCATCCCTTTCTGCGCTGTCATCAACATCTGTCCCATCTCCAGTGTGCCTGCAGTGTGTAATGAATACCGGCCCCCTACATGTTAGCCTGAAATCCTGGTTTATGTCCCTGCTGTCTGGTGTTGACGTCACACTCCCCAGAATTCTTTTCAAGCAGTAAGAGAAAGAAGGGATGGCAATATAGCAAGCATCCATAAACTTTAATTTACTGAAGCAGAAGGGTATTTCCTGCATCCCCACACACTCTCACTCCAAAACATACATTCAGGGCGGCCTCCATGAAAGTGGATATGTTGGAGTTGATTTACCACTGCCAGATACACAACACCCACTACATTAATATTCACCTATTCATCACTTCACAGCAACGTGAACATTTATCAGCATCACCCAAACAAAAGACACAAACAAAACCTGAAGGGCAAATCACACGTCATGAATATCTCTAATTAAAATGGATGACGATGCCTGATGTGTGAACTTCAGGGATGGATCGACAGGCATCTGTGACTGAAACTAATAACCCCCTATGTGATCACAGCTGATCAAAATTCACAATTGTTTCATGTTGACCTCATTCATGCCCCCAAAATTCATTCTGATGTATAAAAAGGAATGTTTTTTGATAAATCATTCTTATTTTTCTGTCATAAAAGCCACAGTCAGCTGTTTCACAGACCCTTTGAAGCTAATTCATCCATACTGCCCGTTATTTCTGCAAGATGTACAAAATAAAAAAAAATGAAACAACTGGCTTGAAGAAAGCAGCAGCACAGATAATGCTGATTGTAAAGTCTGGAAATAATACAAAAATATCAGGAAATGCATCACTTATCATTTTAAGCTTAAACTTGTCTTAATAGCAAACACAGGTGAGGCCAGGTGCACCTGTCTGTGTCAGGAGTGGAGGACAGAGGGGAGAAGCATAGACTGGCAGTACTCTTGTCTGCCACTTGGAGGCACTAGGTAGTCACCCTCTTCCTCCACCACAGCTGTCCCACAGCAGACCTCTCATCCTTTCATCTGTGTTTGTTTAATCTGTCTACTTAATTGATTTCTCCAATTTATCTCTCCAGCGCTTCGCTGTGGTCACGAGTGTTTTTTTATGGCTGAGCTAAATCAAGTACAACACACAGACGCTTATAGAATACATGTGTATGTATGTAGATATTCATATATTATTTGTCCATTGTGTAAACGTATATTATTACCCTCTTTATTGATTTTTGAACACATGCATACTTTCCCTTGTCCAGCTCCACCTGGCCTTCCTGACCAACAGGAATACACAGCAAATTACAATCTGCAGCAGCACTGGTCAGAGTGTCAGTTCCTCCACGCTGCAGGGCAATGCTTGTCTGATGTCTGATGTTATCTGATTGAGTTCCTAATTAATGAGCTTCTGAGTTAATTACACTGTGCTCAGGTAGGAGTGCTCCAACATCAGATTGACTTGTTCCAGAGAAAAATATGATTTATGCAACATGAGCTAAAAGTTATTGCATCTAGAATGAAAGATTCAGTTCAAGATATATTGTGGCTAACTTGTTGTTGGACACTAATGTATTCATAGTGTAAGATCTTGATGTAAGAGGTATGAATCGCAGCAACACGTGTGTTTTCAACGTGATTTCTCCCTGACATTGCATGTGTCCCCACCCTCGACCCTACAGGTGTCCGAGCACACTGAGCTTTCCTGGATCATCAGTTGTCTGACCAGCATGCCCCGCCTCCGACACCTGCCGCAGTGGAAGGTTAGATGTCTAAGATTTCCTGCAGCAGACACTCAAACATACACACTGTGACAGCCGTTGCAGAGGCACCAAAGTACTTTTTTATGTAAACCTGCACTTGGTAAATAGCAAAGTTATTATGTGATCTTGATTGTTTCAGTATTGAGTAATACTTATCCTTTGTACTCATGTGTGACACTGCAGAGTTGATTTCATGGTAAATTGTTGTCATCTGTGTATAATCTTGCCTTCGTCTCTCTCCATTGCTGTGATGCAGCATTGCAAGTTCACACTGAATTTTTAAATGAGATTACACATTACACAAAGCCTCAATTAAATATTTAAAACAGTGCATTGATGCTAGACTACAAACATCTGTTCAAACTTAGTAACATCATTTCTTTAAGGAGCATGTTAAACATGGACTGCAGTTATCTTATTATTATTCTTATCTGGTGATCAACCAACTCTTACCATAGCGTGTGTTAAGGCTCTGTTTGGTTTCCTCGTGTGTTGGATGGGAGATTGGAGGCAGCGACCGGCTTTGCAGCGTTTCAGCTGCAAAAGCTCAAAACGCTTCGTTCTCGAGCCTCAGACAAAAGCAGTTTAATTATGTTTCTACTTTGATAACTACAGAACATAACTTGCCGCTCTTTACTCTCTATTTTCTGTAATAGTCATTGATCACTAACCCAAATTTGAAAGCCGTATAGATTTAAAAAAAATTCTATCCAAAATGTATAGACTGACATTATGGAGCTGCAGTGCTAAATAATATTTTGAACTGATTGATGAAAACAAATTGAGTCTGACGTTAACATCCTGTGACTTGTCGCAGTCAGATCTGTGTTTTGGACTGAACATTCTTATCAGCTGCAGATGAAAGGCATCATTTTGTAGCTGGGAACAGAAATTAGTCTTCAAATCCAGCTTGAAATCCTCCGACTGAAAAAAATTTTAGTGCATCATTAATTGCACAAACTTCAATGAAGGCGAAGATAGCTGCCTTTCTAGTAAATGACACGTGTTGTGATTATTATTGATGTTGATGCTATAAAGACTGGACCCCCCCCTCGCCCCCTCATTGGTGCAAAATCATGCTGATTTTAAGATTATTCCTTTTTTCCACTCCCTATGCATTTCTGGCATTTATCCAACACCCCTATTGTCTGTTTTATCGTTTGTTTCTCCGTGCCACCTTCCAGATTTTTCAAAAGTCTTATAATTACAGTTATTTTCCCCAGCCACATGCAGTTTTAATGCATGTTGAGACGGAGTGGGAGAGGCAGTGGCTCCCTGTTCTCTGTTGCTACATCGAAAACACCTTTTGTTTACCCAACAGATGAGTTGATCTCAAACATGGTGGAAAATGCCTTGTGCGCTCATCCGTAGCCGGTTTGTCTGAGAATTGATGGGTCGTAAAAGTGAAAATGGCTTTTTCTGGGGCAAAGAAAAACTCCTCTCGAGTCACTCTTTCCCCGTCCGCTTTTAGCTTTTTTTGCA
Source organism: Chaetodon trifasciatus (assembly GCA_037975065.1). Classification (NCBI taxonomy): domain Eukaryota; kingdom Metazoa; phylum Chordata; class Actinopteri; order Chaetodontiformes; family Chaetodontidae; genus Chaetodon; species Chaetodon trifasciatus. Next base: position 698,073 of record JBBMOE010000041.1, read on the forward strand.
TTTCTTTTTTTCCCTTTTCTTTTTCTTCTTTCATTTTTTCATCTGTCTGAACTTGCTTATTTTTTCCCTCCTCAATCTTTTACCCAGATGAAGAGCAAACAAAAGAATGAAGGCAGTGTTGGTCTCTACACATATCCTGTCCTCCAGGCTGCCGATATTCTCCTCTACAAGTGAGATCTCCATACAAGTAGGATGTTGTGTGTATGTGCATGTGTGTGTTGCCATTGCGTCTCATAATGAAAGATTGAGCACCTTTGTTCCAAACTTTCTCTGTTTCCCGAGCTTCATCAACTAACCTGTCTTTTCTCTGTACAAAGAGCATTTATTTGCTGTTCTTTCCCCGTATAATTTTACTATTGTGTTCCATTCCTCAGTAAATCTGAGAACTAAAGCCTTTTTTTTTTCAACCCAAATGTATTAAAATGTTGTTTCCTCTCACTCCTGCCTGTTCCTCCTCTAGCAGTGGATCACAAATTGTGCTCTCTGTTTGGTTTTATGTGCCTCATTTTGCTTTGGATGCAGATGAAGCTGAGAAAAATAGACTCAATATGTCTGCACTTAAAGTATGTTTTGCGGCCGTTTTTATTGTTAGAACATACAGGCATGTGTGACCATCCATCCTGTGAAAAAGGACATTTATCTTTGTATTTCCATGCCAAACCGATGGACTGTAAGCCAACGGAAGAAGCTCGGCGGGATCATCAGTTTCTGTAAGATGAAGCTGCCGTGATTATAACTGATGATATAAACTATATTCCAATGAGATCAGGGTCAGAATGAAGAACCTATCTTTTAATACTGTAGTTCTTCTGCGCTGCTTAATGAACATTTTTATTACTGGTATTGATACTCTGAGCTAAACATAATGAATGAGTTTTATAAGAGAGGCAGGTCACCTTACCTGACCTCTGCTAACATCATAAGACACATAATCAGTTACTGCATATGAAGTCAAACGTTACCCGTAAGGGAAAAAGAGTAGAGGTGCTATTTCATAAAGCAGATGCCATATATTGTGTGGCCATTTTTTAGGTTGTCATCTAGTAGCTAAATTGGGCAGGAGAAGCGAAGCGTCTGGATCTGGGTGGTTCTCTACTGCAGCTAAAATAATTTTTTAGGGGAAGGTCTGATTGGCTCTGAGTATCAGTCTATAATCTGTGTTTTTTCCAGTGGGGACATTTTAAAGGGCCAGTGCACCACCCCAATAAACGTATTTATCTTACTTCTCCTGGGGTCTGACAATGCAGATAATTTCGATTTTATTAGTCCAGGTTTTGAGATATCTGCCTCTGAGATTCCTGCCTCCATCCCGATACATCCCATGAGAACACATGCCAACTCCTTCATAGGGACTATTTCCTCATTACAAAGTACCTGCAGTGATATTACGGGTGTGTTCTGTGGCTCCTCCAGAATAAAGTCCACTTGTGGACAGAGATTTCTAGCGTTTTCAGTTTTGTAGCAGCGAAATAAAATTCTCCTCTATTTTATGTGGTTGGACACAAAAATCTAAGAGACCAATATCTCAACCCCGGGAAAATAAAACCAAAACTATCTCTACAGGCAGATACTGCTGAGGAAGAAATAGATTTTTCTATCATTTGTGTGAAGCAGTACTTTAACACTCCTTAATGTAATTGAAGTGCAGTAAACCAAGCTGTTTGACTTCAGACGTTCCATTTAAGTCTCACTATCAGATTTTGGTGCTGAGAGAACGTCTGATGCAACATAGTGTTTTCATGTGTGATCCGCATGTTAATGTGCTGGTGCTGCACCAGTAGATTTGGATGCGAGCTGAGTTAGTGATCATCATTATGGTGGTTGGATTATTGCATCTGTCTCTGCAGTGAAAATGCAGAAGCTGTTTCTTCAGGGGGTTTTATTAAAACCATCAAACAACCAAAACCTAATTTCCTGAGGGAAAAGGGCCAAGACGTGGCAGAGAAAACCCAAAGCCCTCTGGATTTTATTACAGACAAAACTAATGGATTACTTCCTCCCAAGTGACAGTTGCAAAGTTGCTAAATCAAGTGTCTCTAATTTGTGTCCGCGCCTCGCTGTGTGTTTAAACTCCTGTGCTGTCGTGGTGTTCAGTTGTTTAAGCTCATGTTGTGCTGTGGGTTCATCTCTCAGGTCCACTCACGTCCCCGTCGGAGAGGATCAGATCCAGCATTTAGAGCTGGCTCAGGATCTCGCTCGCATCTTCAACAGCCGCTACGGAGACTTGTTCCCTGAACCCGCCGCCCTGCTCAGTAAGAACACACTCATTTTATACGGATGGCGGCACAATCACGCACACGAGGTTTCATCACATAATGAAATAGATCTCTTATTTAGTAGTCAAATCACTTAATATATATAGCCCAATATCACAAATTTGCCTCAAGTATACAAAATGTATTTAGCAGGTTCAGTTTCCTCTGGAAAAACCTCTTAAGCAGCATTAGTGTAAATCATCACAGCACATTAAAGTCCTTTGGAACTTGCACCAAAGAAATTCGGTTGGTGTCAGCAGCTGTGTAAATGAGGTATCACCCCTTTAACTGCAGATCAAATTCATTTTCTGTAATTACTGACTAGTTTCATGCTTCACGGGGACAAGAGCTTCATATTAATGGAAAGAGTGCCATGGTGATTTCTGAATTAAATCTTAAATCTTTTTACCATTTTTGTCCTCAACTGAGCTCTTAAAACTTTTCTTCTAGCTTAAACAAAAATTCTGCCAGCACAGTCTGAATATTTCAACCAGTTTTTAATAAAAATAAATGACGGTCAGCATCTGGAAAGTAGAAAGAAGTGAGCCTTGCTTTGCTGGAATTAAAATAAACTTCATTTTCGAGGATACTTGAAACAAGCTAATTTGCATTACTACACTGGCAGGTTTGTTTCACTTGTTTTAAGAAAATAACATTTTAAGATTTCAATTACAGACTAAATAACTTGTTGAGAGGGTTTCTGCAGCATAGATTCCAGCGTACCTTGTAGCCATGTTGCCTCTGTGAGTGTATAAATTTCTCTCTTTGCTCTCCATCTGGATTTTTTCCTGAATGCTTGTCAAACAAAACAGCAGCTTTAGAAAGAAGCCCATGTGTTTCGATTCGGAGGAAATGACACCAGTGATGTCTTATGTTACCAAAATCATTTCTGTCATTAAACCCTGTTCAGTTGTTGGAAATATCCGGATGATGACGATAATGATGATGATGATGATGATGATGATGATGATGGTGATGATATAACTTCATCAGTGGTTGCCACCAAACAACTGGAAGGAGGAAAATCCGAACTACGAAGAGCGAAACAAAAAATGTCAGAAGCTGCGTGTTTTTTCAGGGGTGCTTTTAAAGCACTTCTGGTACTTTGGTTTTATCTCTAAACTTCTGTCTTTTGGGCGTTTTCTGCCTTTATTACTTGGTGATAGCAGAGCGATGACAGGACACAAGGGAGAGGAATGTGGCGTCTTGAGGTGTGGATGTGGCACTTCAGGCTCCATCATGTTACAGCAGAGCTGCTCCTACCTCAGATGATGGGATGTATATGTCCTGTCTGCTCCTGTCTCTGTTCTGTTCAACTGAGGGAACTCACATCCTTCACCAAATTCAAGACTGTTTTAAATTCTCACTCGTTTAATTGTCACTCTTCGTGCCTCTTTTCGCCCTTGTCTGTTTTGGGTGTCGCTTTGTGCTACATATTTTTTGTTGTTTTGACTACAATTTTATAAGCAGAGGAGGCCTGAAACCTCAGTGGGATTCGCTGGTTAAATAAAGCTTACAGGGTGACCAATCACAAATTACACTTAAGGGAAATTCAGGGAAATATCAGGCCATTCAACCAAGACTGAACATGCCATATGACATTATTCCTCTTTTAGTAAGAAATGATTACCTTGTTATGCAGTATGTACTCACAGTTCACACACACATGGCTAACATGCTGAGAAATCCCAGTTTTGTCCTCCTTGATTATCAGCATCATGAAAGCACAAGATGGAGTCACTCATGTGTGCAGTGCAGCTTTGATTAAAGAAATCTTTTCTTCCTCTTGTATCTGAATAATAGAGTGATAATAGATTTGGGGGACGTGCTCGAGATGACTTCAGGGTGTGTGCGTGAGAGTGTGTGTGTGTAAACAGCCAGGAACTCAGCAGTATTTGGCTCAGTCTGGAGGATCACGTCTCCATTTCTTGTCTCTGGCAAAGCAGAGTTGCCAGTCACCACCTTCCCTTTGAAACCGAAGCAAAGACTCGAGGACTTTTTAATTTGGCTGAAATGAGGACGTCTCAGGGGTGATAAACAGGATGTGACACGTGGGACGGATGTGGACTACCGGGATGGGATAGAAAAAGAGACGGAGCTCGAAAGATTGCGGAAGTGTGGGTTTGATAAATAAGAAAGGAAAGGAAATCCCGCCTCCCATAGTCGGCTCATCACTTCACACTGAGATGTGTCTGCTTCACAGTGGGGCGACTCTCTCTCTCTCTCTGTCTCTCTCACACACACACACACACACACACACACACACCAGACAACTGGAAACTGTAAAAGACTGTGTGTATGTTGTCTGTCTGTCTGTGCTCAACCAGCGTGTCATTCACATCCGAATTTCAACGGTTCCGAAATGTGAAAAATCACTTTTAATAAAAACTGTATATTTACCAGCTGAAATCCATCACTACGTATTAAAAAAACTCAACTTTAGTCCAAGAAAATGACTTTATAGTCAAACTAGTGCTGAAACAAATTTTCATGAAACAGTAAGTTAATTACAGACAATTCATGAATGGATAAACAAAAAATAAGGTTCATATTAAATGACTCCTCTCATTTAACGCTGTCTGTTAGATTTGCTTTCTACACTCTGTAAGTGTTCTCTTGATGTTCAGTTGACGAACTCAAGAAGAAAGAAGCTGCGACTTTCGCCCAGCATTAAGTTTTAGGACCAGCATTGAATGCTTGTGGACTTTTTTTGGCCTGGTTTGTGTCTGTCAGGCTAAATACAGGCTGTTCTGTCCTCTGATTGGTGGAGGTTGTTGGAGTCACAGAGAGCATGAGAGGAAGATTTGCCAACACTGCAGGGCTCGGCATCTAAGTTTTACTTTGATTTACAGTTAATATTCTTGCGCAAAGATGCTGAAAATGGACCACAAATAAAGCAGTTTTTTTTTTAATTCCATGAATAAAGGTTATCCAGTCTGACCATGTGCTTATCTTTGATGCCGGGGTCATTTTGCAACATGTCAAATTCTTCAGCTGCTGGATGTCTTATTTTGAAATGAATACGTTCTTTGGAAAGACATTTTTTTCTCATCATACTGATGGATTTCTCAATCTGATTTCCTCCTACAGGTTCCACACGAAAGGTCAAATCCCTCCGTGACCCTTCTGCCAAAATGTCTAAATCCGACTCCCAAACAATGGCGACGATCACCATCACAGACTCTCCCGATGACATTGCCCTCAAGGTTCGCCGTGCTGTCACTGACTTCACCTCTGAGGTCACCTTTGACCCTGAGACGCGGCCTGGTGTGTCCAACCTGGTGACGATCCACTCTGCCATGGCGAAGATCAGTGTGGAGGAAGCGGTGGCCCAGGCCAGAGGACTGGACACAGGCGCCTATAAGAGGCTTGTAACTGAGGCTGTGATCCAGAGGTTGACACCCATCAGAGAGGAGATCGAGAGGCTGAGGTTGGACCGTGCTTACCTGGAGGGAGTGCTTGCCCAGGGGACCCGCAGGGCCCGGGAACTGGCTGCACCGGTCCTCAAAGAGGTCCGACAGCGAGTGGGATTCTGCTGAGGAGCAGCTAGACTGAATAAAGCTACAGTGATTGGTGGAGGACCTTTTATTGTTTTTCCCTCTGTCTTTGTCTCATTGACGTGGACGAGGTGGCTGTGTCTGTTGATGCAGTGCTCATGTTGGTCTGAATATAACAACGTTTGAGACACACCCACTGGCTTATTTTTCTGCCTTTCAGTTTTGGCTGTATGTATTTCCTCAAATACCACACAAGCTACATTTTTGCTACTCTTTCCAATATTTTGTTGTCTTGACCTCAATGCCAGCAGTGCTCAGCCAAACTGCCATGCCACCAAAATAATGAAAAACTCTGCGATTCAAAGGGGTAACATTTATTTATTCCATATCGTTATGTGGTTCGTGTGTATTACAAGTTGAATCTAGGTCACAGATGTTGAGATGTGATGTTGCAGCACATGTCCATGGTTGCGTTCACACTGGCAGCTCAATCAGATGTTTGTGTATGTGGACTGGAATCAGAATGAAATCAGGGCTAACAAATAAAAACACATCAACAAAACAAAAAACAGGTTTTTGCAATTAAGATTCAAACTAGATTTACTGGTGGTTTGACTTCTGATTCAGAATCATTTTTATGTGTTCCCTCCAGTGTGACCACTCGAACCTGATTAGTGTAAACACAACACACTCCATCAAAAGTGCTTCACAGAGGTCAGGTCACAGCAGGGGCACAGTGCAAAATCCTGAACCCCTACTGGCCCCTCCCCAAATCTACAGCTATTCATTCTAGTATGTTTATGTATACTCAGCCCCCGTTTCCCCCTAGTTTGACGCCCGTGGGTCACAGTCACAGGCTGGAGAGTAAATATATCTTTGCATTTCAGTATCAGCATAGCCTGATGTTGTGTGTGCCTGCAGTGCAGACAGTATATGAGCAGTGAAATGACTTCAGAGGTTCTGTGGAGCAACAATTGACAGTGGAGATCACTGCTAATGATGAATGGGTGCAATAACTGAAGTCGTGGCATTGAAAGGTAACTCGCTCCTGCTTAGCGCTGCAAACTCAGCGCACTGCCTGCACAACACGCTGTGGTGGAAGAGAGCAGCAGCCTCACCGACAGTAACTGTCCTCTGCTGATCTTCAGGCCCGCTGCAGAGGAAGCATCTCAGCTCCAAGACGCACCATCGCGCCTCATGAGGAGCTGAACCGCAGAAGAGTTGATTTCAGAGGTAAAGGCTTGAAACTGAGCACAGACACTGAGGTGAAAGAAGGGTGTGTGAGTGTGTGTGTTGGGTTTTTCACTCTCTTGTCTTTGTATTGAAAAAGTCCATAAGAATACACGACTTTCTGCACATTTGCAGCTCAGCCGTTGTTTTCATTGATCACACTGATTTTGTTGACATTATGAGACACCGAGGCACACACCACATTTTCAAACTTTGAGTTTTTTTTCTCTTCTTTCATCGACTTGACTCATCTGTCACTCTTCCTTTCTTCTCCTTCTTCCTCTCATTCTTAGTCTTTTTTTCCCCACCATTTCTTCCTCCTCCTCCCTCTCAACCCTCCAGTCTTCCTCTATTGTACTCACTCGTACTCTCCCCATAGCTCATCCTCCTGCTGCCTCTCCTCCTCCAGTTTTAACTTTTTGCTCTCTGCCATTACACTTGCTCTAATTGAAAATGCATTTCTCTAGTCCTGTAATAATCCTGCAGGGACTCAGCCCATGCACCCTGCACACACACACACACACACGGAGCTGGACTGCGTTATGGTTTTTCCATCTCGGTGTTTACCTGGGAACAGAGTGTATCCTCGCACGGTGTATTTCCCTTTGCTCCTTTTTTCCTGTTGGCATAAGCAGCTGACAGAAAATAAATAAAAAATATATAGACTGCATATACACACAGCAGCAGGCAGTAAATCACAGCGACCTGTTAGGACGCAGCATTATGACATGCGTATCTCTGGAAAGTGAGACTGCAGTGATAGCGCTCTGGTGTTAAAAGTAGGCCGTTTGAATGTGAAAGCGACACTTTCACTGAACCGATTTATGCACAGAAGTAAAAAGTTTCATAGAGTCGTAATAAATGTTATTTTTGAAAGAAATCGCGGTAAATGGAAACAGCTCCAGAGAAAATAAATAAAAAGAAACGAGACTTTTTACTGATACTAAACTTAGAGGGTGTTCATGCAATGAGCAATGGAGGAAACTAGTAAACCCAAAGCTTCTTCACCTTCACACGTCTGTTTACTCGTGAACGCTTCGCGCGCGCGCAATTCAAAGAGCACACACACACACACACACACACACACACAAACATATATATAAATAGGAAGAACACTTCATTGTTTTCATGGCGCTATGAATTTTATTTAGGGTGTAATCATATGCATTTTTATCGTGAAAATGATGGTCTGTTCCTATGCTGTATATCATAACTGTGTGGGTGTGTTGATGGTATTGTATCACTATTTATGGTGTTGGGGGCAGGGGGCTATCTCACTGTCTGGTATTTTGATATACATATCTCGGCGAGTATCCTGTAATAATAAGCGTCTCTGTCATTTTATTGGAGGAGAACTGCGGCTCTTTAAGGCTCAAGAGCTGATTGGTGTCGATGTTTAGAGTCTGAATCACAAACACACTCATTTCATTTAACTGAAGAGGAGAAAAGCACGCACACACCAGGTTCGATTCTCATGATATTATTTTAGTGATTATTTTAAGTCGGATAATTAGAATAGTGGCCAGTGCTTTCACACACAGACTGTAGTTGCGTTTGAATTTTATAATTACATCTGCGTAACATCCGTTTAATTTCTTGTGTCCGACTTCACAAAAAAAAAATTAAATAAATAAATAAATAAAAAAACGCAGAATAGATCTGTTTAGAAAGTGATTACGATCAGTGTTATTATGGGCTATTTTCCATTCCCTTTTTAATGTGGGGCTGAAACTTCGTCTTTTTAAAAGCTAACTTTAATTGATTTATTGAATTCTAATCTGGACCCACGTCTTCAATAAATCCCTTTCATTATTCAAGAAAATTCACTCGTCGGTGAAAAACACAACTCAGTCAGATTCTTTTGTTTGCGCACGTGATGAGACTTATTTCCTGCTTTGATGTTTGTTTTTTGTTGGTTGATGTTTTGTCGTGAATCCTCTCGTTTGAATGGTCACATGTGAGCTCAAGATGGTGAACTCTGCCCTCTTGGTTATAGATCATCACATAATTTCTCATTAAATGCGCCTTTTGACGCGCGCGCTGTCCCCTCAGAGCTGCCGGATGCTGCTGATTTAGCGGATAATTTTCCGCCTAAAATGAGCATCAGGTGAGTGTAGGGATGTTTGCACACAAGCCTAGCAGTGACCAATCTCAATCCTCCCATCTTCAACTTTTCAGGGTCTGCTGCTCCTGCAGTTGCTCCTCACACTATATTTAGAGCGTTTAGTCCTGCATGGGGAATCGCAGTCCTTGGCCTGGGGTGGAAGGTGCTGAAACACCCGGAGAGCTGCTGTCACGTTGGATGCTTTACTGCGCGCTGCATGCTTTATCCCCGGGGTCAGACGGGGTTTGAAGCCTCCTATACTAATTGAACACTAACGCCACGTTTGAGCGCCTTCCACGCGTCTGTCTGATGGAGTGAGGTCAGAAAACAAAGGCTCCACAGAGAGAGGGTTTATGATTCTGTATTTTGCAATAAGCGTCAAAGAAGCTTCCAGTTTGGTGAAAACGGAAAACCAAACAAAGCCGTCCAGAACTTCGTGTTTTGTGAGTCTAAACCTGCTGTTAAATGAATTTAGAAAGTGTCGGAGAGAAAACATTGGAACGCGTTGGGTCTTATAAAATATTCCATATAAACCTCTGGAGATATTTATCTGATTTAGTCAAAAGGGGAATCCAACCGTTCAGATGAGCCCCTCCTGCTTTAGTTTTGGGTTAATGAGATGCCATCGGGGCTTTGGGTCTAAACAGCAAACAGTTGGTTTTAGCTTTTACTGCTTGTGTTTAATGAGTCCTTCTATGGAGATTTGAACCCTCCCTCTACACACGCGCGCGCACAAGCACGCGCACATAATATTTAGCCTCCTTGTTTGCTTTGCCAGAACTTTACGCAAAAGCACCGACTCGCACAAAATCATCCAAAAATGTTTCTAAAAGCTAAGTACGCACGAAATATTGTTTTGTAAATTCCAGTCAAAAAGATACAATTACACACTCATTATTCCTCTCAGTGGGTGCTCACCCATTAGATTTCATCTCGAATCAAATCAGCCTCAGCGCACACATTATCTCCATTAAAGCAACTAAAATGCACACGTTCTCCTCTGCGTTGATCTCAATAACGCCAGTTTACGTTTACTTGTAGAGGCTGTTGCTGATGAAGTCACTTCTATAATATTTCCGCAGTGACATAAAGTATGTCAGTACCAAGCAATGGATTTAAGAGAGCCAGACGCTTTTGATTTTTTACAGACAGCAGGGTACAGTAAAATCCTTCCACAGTATATCCGCAAAATATGTTTTTGTGGTTTTAAACTTAAACTAATTAGAATTTGGTTGGTCGTCTCCTGTGATGTTCTTAACTTTGTTTGCCAGTGTCTACAGATTTTGAGCTGAGTTATAATCCAGGTGCGCGTTTTAATAATGATTTTTCAGACGACTAACGCACAGGGCTGACCTTTGGAAAGCTTCATTTTCACGTGCCGCAGGTTGACCTCAGGCCTGCTCGGTGCAAACAGCCGCCTCTCCTCTGACGGATCAAACCAGCAGCGAACATCCTCACTCAGCTCCTGATCCTTTCTTTTGGCCACTGACGGGAAATGTGTGGCGCATTTTCCCTGCGCGATCAGCCTCTTTTCTGTGGCTTGTGCGCCGCTTCCTGAGCATCAGGCCGCTCACTGCACTCTGATGACATGCAGCTCAGAATAAAGTGTCCGCAAAGCGACTCTGAATCTCTAAAAAACACACTAGATCACTGCACACACAATATCTTTAAAAAGCTGACCAACAGCTGCAAAAATATGACCTGCTTCTATTATCATTATTATTACTAACCCAAAACGTATTTAATGAATATCACTGATTATTATTATTGATCGTTATTATCATTATTTTTATTTAATATTTAACACTTGCCTTATATATTGTGTTGGCCAATGTTAAATATATACCGTGCTATTAAAAATCATTCTTGTTTGCAAAATAAAAATATTTAGTTTTTATTTTGTCAACACAAAATTAAAAGCAAAAAATTATTTTCCCATTTTTAAACCAGTCGAACTGTTTTTTACTGTACGAATAATTTCCCTTCCGTTCATAGTGTTCTGTTATTTTAAGGTCATTTTGCTCCATTATTGTTTTCATCCGTGGATTTGCTTTCAACATGTTTGAGTAAATCTAATGATTAATAAATTACAGCTAATTCATGACTAGACTAATAGAATGAATAGATTGCAGGCAGCTGATTGTGCTGAACACTAAAAGTCCTTACATCTGCTTGCATCCCTCTAAACACACTATTTATTGTCCATAATTGCATTTTACTGTTACCGACCTGCAGAAATAAGCGCTCAATAAGCCGAGCAGAGCCACGTTACTTCACTTACTAATCTTTTCGTTCCTTTTCGTGTCCGACCGTGCGGCCCTGAGGTCAGCCCACCTGTCCTGCTGCAGCTCTGCTCTGGCTCCTCAGCTGTTGGGCGACACCATGAAGATGTAATGTGACTTTTCCCACAGTCCCTGGTAATGATGGAATCAGCGACTCAGGCATACTTGGTGAAAAGACGGGTATTAAAATGACTTTAGGATCTTCGCCATGATTCGAGGGCCTCGCGTCGGCCTTGGCTGACAGTCCCAAACCTGGAAGATCAACCTTCACAGCAGGAGAGAGGTGAAGCTGCGGGATTCGAGCGTCACAGAAGCGAGACAGGAGACGTCAATAACAAGGCTGCATCATTTAAATCAAATTGACATTATTTTTCATTTTATTATTCAGTTAGCAGGGAAATCTGCGAGTAAAGTAGATAAAGGCAAAATGAGAAAAAAAAGATAAGTTAATGCGTTTTTCCATAATGCTATATTATGCAGTCAGTTCATCAGGTTGCTGCAGTCTGGATGACGGTTCCTCTTCCAGGACGCGCGTCTCCCTCCGCTGCCATTGGACGAAACACTTTGTCTCGCTGCCTGTCCCCACTTCTCATTGGATGCGCGGGTTTGACAGGGCGCGGGAGGGCCGCCCCCTGCGCTCGGAAAAAAAAAGTCCTCCAGAAGTGAGTATCAATCAGAGAGAAGTTAGGGGGACAGAAAGAGAAAAGAAAGACGCGGAGTGGAAGGACAGAGAGACGCGCAAAGCGACAGACCGCATCAAAACTATCAATCCTCCCGGACTTGATCTCATGCGCAGCCAGGATGTCACAGTCTGCCTTCAAACGTTTCACACAGCGTTTCTAGTCACAGTTGGAATTACTTTGGACACTTGGTGAGTTTGCGTCCCGCTGTAAACACTGACGTGTGCATTTTTTTTCTACTGTTTGCTTCACTGCGTTGGACGGACGGAGTGGGTTTTTCGCCGCGTCCCCCCCGTCGGGTGGATTTGAGAGAAATGAGTGAGAGGAGGCGATCTGCCGCAGCTCTGAGCTCTAGAGCCCACGCTTTTTCCGTGGAAGCCCTGATCGGCTCCAACAAGAAGAGGAAGCTCCGGGGCTGGGAGGAGAAGGAGCTGGAGTTGTCCATGGAGAGCCTCGCCACGGACGGAGAGGACCCGGCGCACTGTCTGGATATGGACCCGGGTCAGTGCGCAGACATGCACCACACCGCTCAAATGTCCGGATCTCCGTTATATCACTACAGGGCAATGCAAACCGACGAGTCCCGAGTCAAAACATGGCTCCACTTTCAATGACCCAACCCACGACAGGGCTTGTAGCCATACGCTCCACAAAACTTTTTCTTAACTCCAGAGAGAGATTCTGCTCACTGATTCCGCTCTGCTGCAGCTGTTACACACCAAAACTTGTATCTTACAAACCTGATGCGTGCAGGCCTGCTGGTCCACTGTCAGGAATATGACACAAAATATGCATCAAGAAAACTCCTTAAAAGAGCTAATTTGCATCCGTAACAAATCTAACTATCAAAACAGCCTCATGAAAGGTTTGAGGACTCAACATCAGGCGAAGTGATTAGATGTGTCTTTTGCCAAAGCGGACTGGTTTGTCCAGGTTTTGACTCCGGACTGCTAGGCACTGTTAGATATAAGTGACACAAAAAATAGGAGTCAAAGATGAGTTCATGCCTAAAGCTGTGTTGCTGTTGGGACGCTGTTTGCTTGCAGATATGAGTTTGGCTGCAGGCCTGCATGGAGGCCTCGGCTTGTTGCACGAGCATCCGCTGGCATGAAGTAAATGATCTGATGTGTTTCATTATGAAAGAGAAATCCATTTTGCATGATGGTGTCCGCTGCTGAGAAACAAACCGCGGCCTCTGTGCAGAACTGCAATCAACTTCACAATGAAAGCGTCCTTCCTGCGCCACAAGCAGAGCGTCCAGTGTCCTGCAGGTATGAGAGCGCTCAGACAACTTTAAAGGTGATAGCTGAACACTTGATCATTTGTGGGAAATGTCTGGGAAAAACAAACACATAAAATAATAATAATAAAAAAATACATTTACAACAGAGATTAAGAGGAATTTTTATTGTGTATACGTGTAATAAAAGAAGTGATCAGTTGTGGAAATCAAGATCAAAAGCGGTAATATTTGTTGTTTAAGCAAATTTCCATATAACAAAGATGCGATTAGGCAGTTTTAAAAACGGGCAATTTTTACAACTGCAATTTTTTATGGAAGTAGTTCATTTATATATTTATATTTTTTTAGTCACGGCTTGTTGGCAGAAACTTAAACGTAAACTAAATTGTTAGCATTTAAGCTACAGCACGCTCCATTTTGAGAATTAATGAAGTGCAGGTGGAATGAAACTAAACTAGCTGCGCCGCTGAGACGTAACTTTATCAGACCACCGGTGACTTCTAACCCCGACGCTTCGCTTTGAGCTGAGACGTCGACACTTTCAAACATCAGTTGTAAACTGACAGAAGCAGCTGCGCGCCCTGAGCCATCCATACAAATTCAATTTGTTTGAATATTCAAGGCAATTCAGTTCAGACAAGGACAGTGTTTACGTTTGGCTGTCTTCCTGCAAAATTTTACATTTAGTGAAAATTAATCTTCGCGACGATTATGGATACAAATGATGCCCGTCCTTAAATAAATATCCTTATTAAATATTTAATTTGGCTTGAGGGCTCCGTAGGAAATATACACATTTCTAAGATCACATATAAAATATATTACATGCACATGTTTGTAGGAATGTAGAGGCAGGCAGACATGAAGCTTACCTCTTCGCGCTGCTCAGCCAGTCTCAGGCCTACAGTCCCGCTGCCTGCTGCAGTCTGACCTCCGGGGCGCAGCGCCTTCACGCACGGCTCCTCTGCTCTGAAAGCGAGCGATTGAAAAGCAAAACTTTCAAAGAGAATGGAAACAGGGAGGTAAACTTCCACTTCACGAGGAGAAGGATTTTGGGAGTGGGCCTCAGTCCTCTCTTGGGGAGATTGTTGTTATTGCTTATATTGAAGTGTAGAAGTGTGTGTTAAACGAGGGAGATGAAACTAAACGATGATTACAATGTCGCCAACCGTTTGTCTGTGTGTGTTTTAAAAGGGCAGCGATAATCAACAATGCCTAAAGCCCAGACACCATTAAACAACGCTGCAGTCATTTTGTTCATGTTCCTTGTTTCCGTGGGGCAGAAAAGTCTTTCTGTTCTTCATCTCCCAGGTTTAGTCCGGGGAGTTTTAGGATTTGTGGCTGAATGAATTACCCAGTTCCCGGTTCCTCGCCCCCCCCGGTCCCACTCATTAGCAGGCGGGTTCCTGGCAGGTTCAGCGGGCCCTGCTCGGGTCCTAAAGCCTCCGCTTTGGCGCGTCGGGCGGCGGTGACCGAGAACAGCGAGTCTCTGTGGTCAGATTATGTGGTTTAGAGGAATCCTTAACGGAGTGATTTTATTTTTACTCAACTCCAGGCGAGTCTGGAAGCCGGTTGGTCGTATAACACGTTTATTAGCCTCAAAGACAAGGGCAGGACTGAGAAACGCACAGCCTCTGAAGCAGGCTCGCATTAAACGGTCTGCCTGTAAGAGCTCAACAGTTCAGTTAGCACAGAAAAAGCAGTTTTGTTAGACCTCACAAAACTAATACAACCACATCTCCATAATATTTACCCTTTAAGTCACTAGTTAACAAGTTGAACTACATATAGTATAATTTAATATTTGAGCATTTATCACAGGCCTGACTCAAACTGTGATTTACAAGGTGATACTTTTCGCTTTTACGCACAGAACGAATTCACTACAAGCACCTGACGTCTCACTAGACATATGCTAATTAAAACGACTGTTTCATAATACTCTAATACCAAAATGATCCAGACTCTGCTCTTTCCATTCAGTGCTTCTCAAAAGAGTCATTTCTCGGTCTGCATTAAACATGCAGGCTGATAAAAGAGATGTGTATATGAGCCGGACTGAAGCTTTTACTGCTTCCTTCGTGCCTGAGTCTCCATCAGTGTGGAAACAGGTGCTCTCATTGTGTGGATTGGGTTACTCGGTGATTTCATGGTTGACACATTGCTACTGTCCACCTCAGAAATCTGCTGCAACTTCAACTGCATAAAAGACCTTTTCACTGTAAATGAATAGTAGTAGTCAGCGTATGACTCTTATTTCTTAACCTCTTAAACTTTTGATGTCCTCCTTGAATTTTCCCAAAGAATCTATAAAATAAAAGAAATATTTTTAACATTAAACACAAGAAATATTTCCATACATTATAACAGTATCACATGCCTGGCAGTGCAAAATGTTTTGAAACACAGTTAAGAGGTTAATTTCTTTGTTAAAGACATCGTAAAAGAAAACTGTATATTAATGAAAACATGATTCTCATAATGAGTGCTGTTTCCTGTATTTATCTGCAGCTCCCAGTTTTAAAACTCTGCTTCAGCCTCATTAAAACCAGCTCCCCACAAGAGGCTTTTAATGTAAAAATAAAGATCTATTAATTTATAAATGTATTTTTTTAATTTCCTCCCCAATTAGAAATAGTTACAGCTTCACCTGCTTTCTGATTAAAATCCTCCTCCTCTTTCGGTAATACTTTCATTTATTCCATATGAAGTGCATGCAGCTTCAGACTTTCTCCAGCTGTCTGGAGCTGATGTGAGTGTGACTGCATGTCAACTGTGACATAGAGAATGATTTGATGTACAGCACTGACTTGATTCAATTCAGAACAATTAGTGGCCTTCTATGGATGTTAGCCTCGTTTTAATGAGGCCTGGCATGAGCTGATTGGGAGCCCTTAACCACAAGATACAGGCCCTGTGTGTGTGCGCGCATGTGTGTGTGTGTATATATATGTGTGTGTGTGTAACCACAGCAGATGTCAGGGCAGCGTTCAGCTGAGGGGGCAAATTTTTGTTCATCAATAAATGTCAGTTTTTATTAATTGAACTTAAAAAAAGTCCAAAAAACTGAAGCTTCAACTTACAAACTGAAAGAAAACTTCCACAAACACTCTGCTGTGTGACACTGGTCTAAAAGTATTGTTCAGTTTGAGCTGTCGTGATAATTTGTCACTGACTTCAGGCCTGATGTTTGACTCATGAACATATGCAAAAACTCATGCATACAGCTTGGTTTGGACCTGTGTGTGTATGCAACTAATTTGTGTGTGTGTGTGTGTGTGTGTGTGTGTGTGTGTGTGTGTGTGTGTCTGGTGAGTGGCAGAGTACAGGTCCTTCAGCCTGATGACAGGGTGTCCAGGCGGAGTTGACAGGCCCCTGCTTGGCCTGCAATTCCACACTCTGCATCTCGGAGGCGTTCCTGCCAAATTATCTTATTTAGTCGGGCCGCTTTTGCTGCCTGGAATGCATGTGTTTCCTCTGAATGCCTCCGTTTCTCACAACATCCAGTTTTAGATCCGTACAGTAGATATGGGGTTCCTCAATGTGGCTTTTCAGCCTGTTTTTGATGCAAATATTCAAGCAGATTTCACTTTGGATGCCAGAAATTGCACATTTTCTATGTGGTGTCAAATCTTGTTCCTGTCACAGTGGAAAAACAGCTGATTATTATAGAAGCCAAAATCTCTAGACTAACGCCATTCCCTTGGATTTATCTCCTTGCTTGGGTAGAAGACAGAAATTTTAGTCCGTGAAATGATAAATTATTCACTATTACCCAACAACGAATGAGAAAAAAATGCTGCAGATGTTTGCCTCCTTTGTATCTGGTGGATATTAACAGAATTATATAGCAGTCAAGGCTCAGTTTACACCTCAAAATGTTTGTTGGGAATCAGCTTGTGCAAAGCAGCTTGAGGCTGAGATAATCTGAGCTGTGTTGCCTTGTCAGGGTATTGGACAGTATTATTCCGACTGACACTGGTACAATTAGGAAAACAATTTATAAAAAAACCCATCAGACACTGTAAAATTTGGGAAACAAGTGAAAAAACACAGGTGTAAAACAGCTTTGCAATATCAGCCCAGCTCATTCCAATGTATACTGTATATACCCAGTATGTGCTCTCTGTATGCAGTATAGAAATAAACTGGAAAAGTCCCTGTAACAATCACATGTCCCTGTTCTTCTTCAGTGCAGGCTTGCAGTGTATTTGGTTAAGATTTGAGCCATCCATGCTGTCCTCTTCCTTTAACACTATGTGTAATGAGTGTTTTTAGAGGGAGTGAAGGGGCAGCTGACTGACTGATTGACTGGCTGAGTGTGTATCTGCATGTGTGTGAACAGTTAGGGAGAAGAAGGGGAGAGTAATCATGTGTGACAGTCCTCACTGGCTGCAGTGACACTGGAAGGATCTCCCAAGATGATGGAAAGTCTGTCTCTGTTTCTGGTCATTACAGCCCTCCACCCCTGCTCTCCTCCTCCCTCCGCTCTCCCTATCTCCATCTCTCCTCTCCATGCTCTTGTTTCCAGCGGGGTTGGCTCGGCCTGCGCTGTGGCGGTTTCGTCTGGGACGCTGTCCAGTCTCTCAGCAGTTCTGCATTTGCATAACCATATTTGTGTGCCCTTAGTCTGCCAAGTCAACCTCCTCGTGTCAGGGCCGTCAATAAATAATACATTATTAGATTCTTTTTTATTTTTTTGCATGGTGGTGTTGGAGGGGGTGAAGGATATTCAGCTGTAAAATATTTCTGAGAAAAGAGAAATAAGAGATAGCATGTGGTGATCTTATGAGGGTTTTATCTCAGTAAAGTGCTGTTTTTGAAGAGCTTTAACATTTTTACACCCCAGCTGGAAAACTATGATGTATTTTGATATTTAACCCGCCTTAAAAAAAAAAAAAGAAAAAAGAAAACAAAAAGATAAAATAATAATAAAAAAATAATACATGTGTTAAGTAACCTTTAAAGTCAAATATGAGATATTCTTCAGTGGACATAGACTTTGATGTTTTAAAGTGTTATTATTAATTGAAAAAAAAGCATATTGGATTTAGAATCTGGTGGAACTTCTAATTTCTTGTTTCAGAAATAGTGCAGTTAATGGTTTTTGAGATTAAATAATACAGTGAAGATAACAGTGAAAATGCATGTGGACAAAATAAAAGGAAAACCCTCTGATGCATTCTACCTGCATACTGAACATTACAATTCTTCACCAGGGTCATGCCGGGTAGAAAACTGTCATTGTTCCCGGTATTGTGTCCACCCTGCTGTGACCTGTGCAGTTAGGCTGCTGGATGAAAAGAAAGTGAATACAGCAAATGTAAAGGAGGCTGAGGTCATCCCGCTCGGTGTCTGGGGGCTCGAGGCTCCAATGGATGGAAAGCTCTCCTGTAGGTCTGGACTAGTTTCAGGATGGAGGGAACGTTTTTATCTGCTCGAACATTGTGACCGTGTTGATGACTCTGAATGGTCAGTCTGTTAAACTCGGTCCAGAAGGAGCACTTGAGGGGAAACTTCATTTGCTGAACGCTTCCCATCGGAGTTCGTCATTGTGTGGCCCAATTTAAAATTTAATATTTTCTACATCGCATTTCAAAGGCTTTACGCAGCATTTATTCTGCTTTTGACATAAACCCAGAAATCCATGACGATTTGAGCCAGCGAGCCAGATTCTGCCGCTTCTCTCCAAGCTGCAGACGGCAGGTGATTTGGAGGCAGCGGAGAGAACCGCTGTACTTTCTCCCCGTGCCAAGTTTCCTGCGCAAAGCCTAATATTAATTCCACTGTTTCAGAGCTGCCTTCTCATCATCTTTCTCATTTCCCCCTCAGACTCGGAGGCGAGTCCCGGCTCGGACGGAGAGGGTCTGGCCGAAAGGACGTCGTGCTCCTTCGGCTCACCTGACGACCTGGCCCCCGGCCCCTGCGAACCGTCGCCCCCGTCTTCCATGGAGGAGATTCAGGTGGAGCTGCAGTGCGCAGACCTGTGGAAGCGCTTCCATGACATCGGCACGGAGATGATCATCACCAAGGCGGGCAGGTAGGCCGGACACACACGCGCACACACACACACACACACACACACACACACACACACACACACACACACACACACACACACACACACACACACACACACAATATCAGGCGGTCAAAATACAGCTCTGCGGCGCTGCACCAATTGTGCGTAAATGGCGATTTAAGTACTTTTACGCGCAAAAGTTTTGATTATTATTTGGCGAGGACAAACAGCCAAGTGCGTTCATTATTTCATTATCGTTTCCATTATGAGTTATTTTTACAATAGTCTCTCATGACATCGGATAATGAAAGCTCAGAATCAAGTCGTCACACACAAACACAAAGTAAAATCTGCACCGACCCACAAACACACACATTACTGCATCATTTTGAAAGGAATCAACACCCGCACACACACACACACACACACACACACACACACACACACACACACACATCTCTGAGCTCTGTTTGGAGGGTGTTAATGTGTTGCACATGCAGGCCTCTCTGTTGTGTTCAGGGCTTCATGACGCGGCAGGTTATTCCTGATGTCGGAGAGTAGCTGGTTCGAATTAATCTCTCTGTAACATGTTCCGGCTTTTTCTCGCTCTCTCGGGCCAACGGTCCAAACCCAGAGCAAGCGCAGAAGTTGACCTATGGATCCTGCAGGAAGGACCTTTCCCCGCAGTCTGCTCAGCTCCCCGGGCTCGGAGCGCCGCACATTTGCACTAACACCCCCCTCAGTCGGCACCACTGACTCAAGGCTCAATACTGCTCCGACTTTCACAAACATCTAACAAGACCTTTAATATCTTTCTGAGTCTTTAAAGCATTTGGTTCTCAAGTTAAGTGAGTGAACATCGGCAGTGAGGTGAGATAATTCCTTCCAACACAGGCTTGTACGAAAATTATTTATTGGATCAAACGTTTCCTGCGGAGTGATGGTACTTTTTTGCAAGACGGACAAGACAAAAGCATTGAACGAATTATCTCACATGTTACTTACATATGTTCCCAGGAAAATCCAGTTTAGGCACGTGAAAAATATGCTTCAGTTCTGGTCCACTTCCTGCACACTAATAACGCTTTTTCTGTGTGGAATATTTCTTCTTGAAAAATGGCTAAAATCATATGTGAGCTAACAGGCTTTAACAGAAAGTCGCTCTAATCAGCTAAAGGTTTATTTATCGGAGACCTTTTTCAGGCAGCGGGGAGAGTGAGACTGGACTGAACTGAGACTAAATAAATAATCACAGAATAATTTCATTATATTTTTCTCTGTTTAACAGCAGAGTTGTATTTGTTTGTAATGTATAAAGTAGCTGAGGTGTATCTATGTATTTGAGTCATTTTGTTCTGTTACTGAACACTTTTATTTATTTGGTCTGTGCAGCCTCAGATGACACCGAGCTGTTTTCAGTTCCTCTGCTCTGCCTTCAGACTAAACGCTCTCCTCTACTCGTTACAGACTACACTCCGCTCTTTTTATGAATTGGGTTGAAATTGGTAATCAGCTCATAAATAGAGCAGCAATCAGTTTGCGCTGAAGCAGAGTGAAGGCGGACACGGCCGTCGCCGTGTGTATTTCACGGCCTGCTCATAATAAGGCCATAAATCCAGAGAAGGGACGCAAGAGAACAGCCCTCTTTTCTCATTAGGTAGGCCCGGATTTACGACCTTTAAATGAAAAGGGAAAAATGCAGCTTTTGAAGTGCAAAACGAGGAATTAAGCTGAAATGTCTCCCTCTCCGTGTATGGACCGTTAATATAGGTGCCGTTTTTGCTTTTTTTTTTTTAACTTTAATTTTCATGAGCTTTGCATGAGTTAAGGACTCAGACTTCAGGCTGCAGCTGCAGAACTGCAGGTGCTGGTTGCTAAAAATATTCCAAGCATAAAAATAGTAAAATATAATTTGTTTATATAACTATAAATAACACTTTTAAAATAAGGACTCCACCACAGAATAATACCTAAATTCATGGAGTGCAAAGGTCAGAGGTCAGAGTGACATGCCATAAGGACCAAAGTATTTCCCTCCACTTAAATGATGAAAATTATGGAATAATTCAAATGACAGAAATGAGCTGGGCTGAGAGACTGGAGAAGGGTTTTCACGCTAAGAACAGATCCAATGAACAGAGAATATTTTTTAAAAATCCAAGGAGTAATGACAGAGCTGATAAAAGGCTCTGATTCAGGATTTTTGAAATAAATGTGGTTTATTTGAATGAATGAAATAAATCTGATGAATATATAATATATGTTAAAAAAACTGAATTCTGATTGACCAAAAGCTGCATCTCCTCGAATCCTAAAGTGCTAAACATGCTGAGAGGAGACTTTCCACTTTATAAACCGCAAACAGGCTTTAGTGGATGAATCTCAGTCTGTCTTCAGCAGAAGGAGCTGTTAGCCTGAAACTGAGGGCCATTTGAAAATATGCACTTAAAAAAAAACAAACCAAAACACTGACACAGAATCAAATTTTGAACGTTTGAAATATTTTGACATCGTCTTTTGTTAATTTCCACCCTGGGACCCATTAATGAACACTCTAAACATGCGCCTGTGTGCTGTTTGATGGGTTTGCTCAGTGCTGCACAAACATCACTGTGTTTACATCAGCTGGGAGGTTGTTCAACTGAATGACGAAGACTCCTCCTCATTTCAGAGATTAATGACTTACAGAGATCTCTGCTCAAGTAGAACAAAAAGCAAATAATATTTCAGATATTTAAAACTCACTGTAAACTCTCACCACTTTGATTTTCATTCAGTGTGGATCATATTCAGTGTATCCAGTAGTGAAGAATTCTGATAATGCAACAGTCTACTGTGTAGCTTGCGTGCTCACAGCAGAAAGGAGGCATGTTCAGTGTTTTACTGCATTGAGGTCTGAGGAGGAACGCTCACAGTGACAGATCTGTAGCTTCGAGCTCCTGCTCTTTCATAACGCTTGAAATGTTCTTTGTTGGTTAGGAATTCCTGTTTTCAGATTAAGTGGTTTTTCATAGGGAGACCTGATATAAAATGAGTTATTTTTAATCAGTACTAATCATTTTCAGTGTTGGTTGTTAAGGTTTTTTTTGCATTGGAACACATGCGGGAGGTGCTTTTATCTAAAAATAATTCCGTTTGTGCACCAGCTGTACATGATCTTACACTAGCGTATACTTGTTTCCCCCTCTGATCAATGAGTTATTATAAGTTATTTCTCAGCATTTTTGGGTTTTTTACTATCAAAATCCTAATTGTGTCAAGAAGATGAGCGCTTGCTTAAATAATCTTTGTTTCTGTATGTGTCTACCTCATGTTCCTCCTTGACCACAGCAGCAGAAAACTGACATCCAGTCAGAACTTCTTGCCAATTTTAGTCAACCATGCATGTTTTCTTAATTCCTAAACTGATTAAAAGCAGTGACGTATTAGTTTCTTTACGATATGTGTTGAGGGTCAATTTGCCATGCGACAGCTGCTGGCACTAAAGTGTGGTTTCAGTGTCCTCAGATGGTCTACATCTGGGTCTGGAGAAATTTTTGGCATTATTTTTTCATCTGTAAAGGTGTTTTTTAGCTCACTGGTATTTTTTAAAATGGTATTCATCTCTTGTCGTTGTTTACATACAGTAACAGATGTAAAGTGACAGAAATGAGTATTACTCCATCAGATTTATACAAATATGCTGCTTTTTCCCCTTCAGGAGGATGTTTCCTGCCATGCGAGTAAAGATTGCAGGCCTGGACCCTCATCAGCAGTATTACATCGCCATGGACATCGTGCCTGTGGACAACAAGAGATACAGGTACCGTCCTCACACGCAAACACATGGGTGGGAGTGAATGTCTGTGCTGACGTATCAGACATGAGCTGCTTAGTGTCGTCCAGAACAGAGGTTCCTCTCTGACAGCACCGACTGAAAACAGCGTAAAAAACTGACACTAAATTTAATCGTCTTTGCACATTTTATTTACGTTCCTCGCCATGTCACCCTCCATCTGAATTGCAGAAATGTGTCCCAGAGTTTCTCTACCAAACTGCTGCTAAACCAGAATGATCTCATATTTTTGCATTTCAGTGGGGGACTTAATGTGCCATGATGATCTAAATGCTGTTTCTGATGCTTCTCAGCCATGAAAAGAATTAAAATGCGGAGAAAACGCTGAGTAACTGTATTTTTTCATTAGCATGAAAGAATGTCCAATAAACAGATGCTGCACACCAGCACAAAAGAACAGCTTTGGCCGCCTCAGTCTGTCAATAGCCGTCTGCAGAAATCCTTTTAATAAATGCACAGCTGTACGTGATACACATGCACAGCCATATTTGCATGAGCAAGCTCCCACTTCTGCCGCTGCTACAGCTGGACACAAGACTGTATTTTCCTGGATGATTCTCAAATGTCGGCTCGAGCATAAACATATTGACCTAGTTGGATTATTCTCATCTTCATGCCATTTCTCATGTTAGAGACGTACGTAACAGGATTTGGACTGAACAAAGACATTCCAGCCTATTTCATTTTTCAGATTTCTCATAACTGCTGCGAGAGGTGTTCCCGTCTTCTTCTTGGCACGACAGAAAAAGTAGTTAATCCCATCATTTGCATCAGTGAAGTGAAGCGAATGTGATTAAAGTGTGCATGTGTTGGAGGAAGGCTTGTATATGATGGATCTCTCTGGATATGCAATAAGACTGATATCCTGCCCCACAGTGCTAGTCCCTGAAGTCAGAGCCAGAGAGAGGAGATTGAAATGTATTCATCATCCCACTGGCCGAGCTGCAGAGCCAGAGGCTGCCTGCAAAATAGGATAACCCTCAACATTCAGGTCTAATGACGGAAATGGGAAAAAAACGAGGTTGAGAGGGAAAGGAAGCGATGCTGCACATGTACCTGCTGCTGTAGTGGTTGACTGTGGAAGTTTTATCGGGTTACTTTTATGGCTCAATATAATATTTTTGGGTATTATGACAGAAACGAGCATGTGAGATCAAGATGATGAGAAAAATGTGTTTACCTGCGTATTCAGTGGTTGCGTCTGGTTTTCTAGACACTGATGCAGACACAGGCTGTTACTGTGTGTGATGAAGTGATAATGTGGCAAATAACCCAGAGCCTGCCTCATTACGTTCAAAATAGAGTTCCACCAGTTGGGGCCTCCAAAAGCTGACGCTGCTGTTTTTGTATCAAAGCTGCCAGCAGACAGTTTTTCTGTTCTGATATTTAATATTGATGTTTAATATTCCAGATACCCTCTTATTTTTCTACATATTAACAAAAAAAGGCTCTGAAGGATAAGGCTGGCAATATCCTGTATTCCTGTTATTGTCAACAAATCACAGAAAGGACAAACAGAAATTCTGCTATTTTTCCAAGTCTGCGAGGGTCTCGGTGACCCCTGTGCACACATCTGTGTGCGCCCCACAATTTATGACCACATAGACTGTCTGGACTGCAAGTGCATGCTTGCTCCATGCATTGTACTGTGTCCCCTGTCTTTAAGCAATTGATCATTTTTGACTTTTTCATGTTTTTCATCCAAATACAACACATACAGGAGCTCCTCTTCTTGCGGTCACGTTTTCTTGTGTGTATGTGTGTCATGTGTTTGCATATGTAGACCCTCGATTGTAGTGTGTAGAGAAGCATGTCCGCTGTCCGTGTGCAAGCCCGTGTCTCTCCTGGCCTGTGATCAAGGCTTTAGTCTGTATGCGTTCCTGTTTCCCAGCCCGTCTGTGGTACTCAGGTCAATAGGTTCCTGCTGAAGACGCAAATATTTAAAAACTGCTCACGAATATATACTTTAATTTTTAGAAATTTCCTAAAGCAGCAAGGGACTCTAGATTTTAACAAATGCAACTCAAACAGGAGAAAATAGTGCATTTGTTGGGGACTATTTTCAGCTGCGGATTAATACATACTTGGTATTCTATTGAGTGTGTCAGGCACCGTGCTGGTGTATGTGGGTTTGAGTCAAAGTAACCAGCAGTGCCCATATTCATCATAATGATGGAACATGTCCCCCAGTGGACCAGTGTGGCTCATTAAGGTGCTTTTAATTGTTTTTGGACAACAGATGAAATAAGACGTGGGATACTTTACCTCATGCAAACAAGTTTCATTTCATCAAAATGCTAAATACTGAATTGAAACCTGCTGTCACTTCAAAATTTGACTGACAGATGTTGAAAATACTTGCAATTGAGTTAATCCAAATATGATTCATATGGCCCCTTGAAGTAAAATTTGAATACAGCTCTTTTACTTTGCAGTGAAGCATTTCTTTCATTTCATTGTGATAAATTCACTCGAAGGATTTTTCCACCATTGTATTTCACTTGTGAGAAACTCCTTCATTCATAAAACCTTTGAATACACGATATGTTTACACATTCTCCAAAAGCTGAAATGCAAACCAGTATTCAACAGTGAAGCTCAGTAATACCTGACCTATCAAAACATACATAGTCTGAAAAATCCAGAGAAGAGTTCACTGTATGAACAGTAACACAGACACATGTCTTTGAACACAGTTGCATAACAAGTTCTGTTGAGTTGTGTTTGTGTTCTCAGTAGTGTTTCAGCACTGTTAAGGGCCAACGTGGCTTTTCTTGGCAGCTGGTGAGCATATCCCAAAGTTTTAAAGTTCAGTGACATAAAACATGTTTACGGGGAGGTAGTTCTTTTGTTTTCATGCAGTGCGATGAGGAGAGGGTATCTGATTGAAGGCTGAGCATGCGACAGATACGTCAGCAAAATGAAACCCTCATCTCAGAAGGAAATGGAGAAAAGGCTCTTCCCCCTTTTGCCAAGTCGAGGCAGATTTATCTATGACAAAAAACAGTTTGTTTGACAGAAATTAAAAATCTGCATAAAAACAAAAAATGAGTGTACATGAATAAAGTGTCCTCAGCTCTGTGTGTGTTGAGCCTCCTGCTTTCTTCATTTCATCTCCTTGTTTATTGAAGTAGAGTTTTCCATCAGTCCCTAGCAGACGTTCTGCCCTGCCACCTCTCCCTGATCTCCCACCAGCGAACCAAGACATCATGGAGGATTTTTAGAGGCCAGAAGGTCTTGTAAAATTAAATAGGATTTTCTTCCTGGCTGGGGAATTTACCACAGGCCTTTGCAAACTGAGCTGGGAGCTGTCACTGGTGTGTCTCACAGTCCTGGGGAGTTTGGGGTCTGGAAATACGGTCTTTATTGGAATCGACTTGCTTTACTTGGGCTCCCTGCCCCTCTTTAGGAACGTCTCATTGGTACCACGCTCATTAAATCTCCATATATTACGGTTCTTTTATGTGGACAGTCGCTCGGTTTGCTCCGAGCTCAAGCTGCTGAACGTGGAGCTGTCTGGCTCCTCAAACGTACTTCATTCCTCCAACTGTGTGTCAGAGCATGTTGCAGTGCTTTAACACACACACACACACACACACACACTCTCTCTCTCTCTCTCTCTCTCTCTCTCTCGCTTCCTCTCACTCACACACAAACACACACACACACAGACACACACACACACACACACACACCTCCAGGTACCCACATTCATCTGGGATAAAACACACATCTACAAGCATTTATGCTGTTTTACTTCTCACCTTAATCCAGTGAAGCCAAGACGTAAACTTGAAGTGGCCCTTGTGTAGATGTGGGGACTGGAAGAATTACATCAAATTTAAAGTTTCTCCTGTCATTGTGAGGACATTTGGTCCTCACACACAAACATATGCACATATTAATGTTGCTAATGTGAGGACAGCCGCTGAACACAATCCAGTCATACCTCTAACCCCTATTTCTAACCTAACCTTGACCCCAGTAACCTCAGCCTAAATCTGATTTTAAACCCAGTTTGTTAGTCTAAGCCTCATTCTAAATTTAACCTTAACCTGATTTTAAACTGGCCCTGCGTAGATAAGAGGACTGGCAACATGCCAACTTTTCATGCAAACCTAATCTTAATTCTAACCTTGATCCAATGAACTCAAGTCATAATTTCAAATCCTAACCCACGTTGGTATGAGAAGTGGCTAAATATTTCTGTTTGTCATTAAGTATAGAAATTGAAGGACACACACACTTGAGTACTCGCACATAATTAATAACACAGTAAAAGGGGATAAAACACCATTGGGTCTCATTCTGTTTGTGAGGACAGTCATTCATTCCCAACCACTAACCCTAACCTGATTTTACACCTAACCCAAACTCTTTACATGATAATTAAATGACCTCAGTCTAATCCTAATTCCAATAAACTCGGATGTTTTTTAGGACATTTGGTCTTTGCAAGTAGAGGGGCATACACACACTTATAGGAACCAACTTACAATAAGAGATACATTCTTAAAGGGATAAAAACACCAATGACATTTATGTTACTATGCTTGTGAAGACAAACACTGAATAGAGTTGCTATAACCCGAAATTTAACCTAAACCTGATCTTAACTCTAAGCCTAAACAAACTTTATCCTAACCTTATTCTAACCTCGATCCTATAAACACTAATCCTCGTCTGAAAGTGGATCTGTGTAGAAGAGAGGGCCAGTAAAATCTCATTTATCTATCTTTGTGTGAGGACATTTGGTCCTCATAAGCATAAAAATTTAAGAACGCAAATCCGCTCACACAGAGCTGTTGGTCTTCTCTTACAAACTCAGAACACACACACCAGTCAACCCTGAATGGTAATTCAATAGCAATATTTACTCTGTCAGTACAGTAACCCAATATACAGCCTGGGTTTGGCGTGTGTGTAAATGTGTGCGTGTGTTTTTATGTGCATGCCTGCCTGTGTTACAGTATATGTGCGATGAGCTGAGAACACACACATTCACACACACACTGACAGCCTGTTTTTGCTCTCTGACTGGAGTGTGTCTCTCTACGTGTGTATTTTCACACACTGCGTGTGTGTTTATCCCAGTGGATGCAGTTGTGCATGTGAGAGGAAGAAAAAGAGAATAAGAGTATGCATTGCAGTTTGGATTTGTCAGCTGTGTGGTTTAGTGTTGGCTGAGGAGGGAAAGGACCCCCTCCTCCCCTCACCCCCATCTGTCCAGTAAGAGTGTCACATAAAGTCCAGTCTTTATTGATCCTGCCGGTGCCAGATGGCAGATTTATGGAAGATGAAAGCGGAGGGACTAATCAGATTTCCAGTCCTGTTTGGGGCTAAAGTTTCCTCGTTCCTTAACACTTTCCCTGCTACGCCGAGCGTAACCCTAAACAGCAGTCCAAACAGGAAATTACAGAAACGCCTGGCACCCTTTGTGGCTGTGTATGCATGTGTGAGTGTGTGTGCGTTAAGGTCAAAAGTCAGCGCTGCATGTGGAGGTGTGTGCTTGGTATTAGATATAATAAAAACCTGCAACAGGTAGTTAAGTGTTCTTTTCTGTAGTTCATTGTTTCACCGTTTACCAGCAAGCAAAGACATTTTCATATCAATAAAGGGTTAGTTTACATCTCTTATATACAACTTCAGTTTCCAAATTAAGAAGGTTTTTCCTAATCTGAATCGAGGGTCTAATGATGGAGCATATCGTATGCTGTATGGATTGTAAAGCCCCTAACGGCTGACTTGTGACATTGGGCTGTATAAATAATATTGGCTTGACTTGACTTAGCGAACCAACACTTGCTGTGTGGTCGCTCTTTCCTGATACACAGGAAGTGTGTGTTTGAAATAAACTCAGTATAAGCAGCGACAGCCACCATGCAAAAGACAAATAAAAGGGCTCACCTGCAGAAAGTTACAATTCAAGGAATTAATCCTTCTCTTAGAAACGCCCACACCGTGACTTGTGGGAGAATACAGAAACAGCACGGCCATGAGGACTTAGTTGAAACAACAGAAAATAACTGAATGTTTATGTGCCTCCAATGCAGGCTACTGACAAGTGTCACACTGTCTTAATATGATATTAATAGTGCAGTCTTTATTTGCACAAACAAAAAAACAATAAGACATCATGCATTAACAGACAAAGAAGGATTGTGCTGGCGAGATTAAAAACCCAAATGAGCTTATTAAGAC
Organism: Chaetodon trifasciatus; assembly: GCA_037975065.1. Lineage (NCBI taxonomy): Eukaryota > Metazoa > Chordata > Actinopteri > Chaetodontiformes > Chaetodontidae > Chaetodon > Chaetodon trifasciatus. The sequence continues at coordinate 727,422 of JBBMOE010000041.1, forward strand.
ATCTCAGCATGCGGTTGCTGCAAACCATGCAGAAACATCTAGCGCAGTGATGAAAACTGGATTCCTGTGATGACTACATTGTGTATTGTATAACAAACAGGACAGAGGAAGAGAGAAACAGCAATAAAAGCTTTTGGTTGTGTGGTTGCATTAGACATTAGGCTGTTAACACAGACCATTTACAGATGCAGCCTACAGTTTGTTTCCAGTGTGAGCTTCTTAGGCTCCCCAAGGACAGGCCACTTAAGAAAACCTCTCATTAAATAAATCAGTTGGGTTTCAACAATGCCAACCTTCAAAACCTCTTGAGAAATATTCCTCCTTTGTCCCATTGTTTCCTGCGGCATCAAAGCACATAAAATGTACACAAATATGAACAAACAGGTTGATCGTCCCACATTGCATCTGTTGCATTGTTATAGATGCAAGAATTACAACAGCGGGGAGACACTTTACCTGTCAGTCATGATGCAACATGATGAGGATTCATAAGTTTCCAAAATGTCGATGCTCATTGGAAACTGCCGAGTGTCTATTACATAGGGAGCAGTGAAGGAGTTAAAATGACAGACACCATTTCCAACACAACAAAGCCAAATTTGATCTAATGTTTATTCAGTGTAATGTTCTAAATTGAAGCCAGACTAGACAAATGAGTAGAAAGTGTGAACATGATACCTGACAATTTATGTGTCTCATCTTTGGGTTTTGGGGGGTTGGAGTGGCTTGAGGACCTCTAGAAAACCATTTTCAGGTTGATTTGATCACAAATGTGATGTTAAAAACATACTGAGCTGACTTTGCCTCCAATATGGCCGCCAGAGGGTGTGTTCGCCAACATCCAGAGAAACAGCCCTAATGCCTTTTAAATGTGTAGGTATTTGTGTGTGTGTTTGTGGCAGAGAGAGGCTGAGTATGTATTTTTGCTTATATTGCTTATATTTGAATGTAATTATACACTGTGTGTGTGTGTATGTGTGTGTGTGTGTGTGTGTGTGTGTAATGGGGTGGTGCAGCCCTTGGAGGCAATAACAAAAGGACCAAATGAGAGTTTTGTCCATGTTTCAGGAGTGAGTGATGACTTTGGCAGAGACGCTGCAGATAAAACACTTTCAACTGAGCGCAGGGCCAGAACTAAAGGCAAACAGCTGTGCTTCACAGTCGCTCTCCTCCACTTATTCTCAACCTCGCTCTCCCACTCTGTGCTTCTCTCCCTCTCCTCTTCCTCTTCCATTCTACCTTTCTTTTCTCTTTCCATCCGTCGACATTATTTCATTCATTTTCTCTTTCTTTGTCTCTCTCGATGACTGGCTCGCTCTCTTTATCTCGCCTCATTTTCTCTGTGCTCACATTTATTTCTTTTCTCCTTTGTTCCTTCCTTTCTTGCATTTTAATTTTCTTCCATCCTTTCCTTTATTTTCTTTTCCTTTTGTCCTTTGTCCGTGTTGTCTGGTGGTTTGTGGACTTGTTTTTAGAAAGGAGGGTAAAAGTCAATTTCTTTCTTTCTTTCTTTCTTTCTTTCTTTCTTTCTTTCTTTCTTTCTTTCTTTCTTTCTTTCTTGCCTCTCTCCCTGCTGTTTAATGGGTGGGACGCCCTGAAGTACCCAAACTCACACACAACATCATCAAATATTATGGCTGAACTTAATTGAAACTATGCAGCCGAGTGTGTGACTACATATGGAATATTTTATGTTGCTCTTGTTCGAAATTTCAAGCACAATGAAGAAACAACAGATGAGTTTTAAAAGCCGGTGTTGTGGCAACGTGGCCGAGTGTTTGGAGTTTGTTTTCCAGCTGAGTGAAAAAAGCAGAGGCGCTGCAGCCCTTTTGAAATCCAAACAGCCTTTATAATAACCCATTCAACCCCGAAGTAACCTCAGCGATTCAAATGAGCTTTCAAAACAGTGAAGTGACGAGGGAATATTAGTCCTGGAGATCAGAATAAAAACATGGTTAGCATAAGAAATCCGAGCAATATATGCAGAGAAGATGAAAACGCGGTTGTAGGAAAGCATTGGGATTTTGCACTTTGCATTAACATTTCAGATAAGTAAAATTTAAAAGTGGATGGTCCTTCTCCAACAGACTGGGGATACAAAGGACGGTTGAGTGTGAAAATCCAGTAGTCCTTTGACATTTGCAACTCAAACACATTTGTACAGCAGGCAGGATTTTAACATGAAGCTGAGCAAAATCAGGACCTCCATTGTACAGTCAAATATGTGCATGCTAAAATTAATCAAAACAATTCTCACAAACTCAACAGCTGATAAAGTTAACCAAATATGTTTTCTGAAATACTCCATTATTTTCCAATTTTACAAATGTGTATTTGATGCATTAAATAGTCCCATCCTTTCTCCCTCTTTATTCAGCTATGGTGCATCTGTGCTTCATTAATATAGTTTACAGTACTCTCAATACAACCACAAACTCTATAGAACAAAATGTTTACTGTGAAAAAAAAGGGTTTTGCCACAATATAAAGCAAATTACAATTTAATGGAACATTTTGGGTTCGTAGTTTGGACAGTCTGAACCCACATGCCACAGATACTGAACAGATACTTTTTCAGTTGAAGATCATTATAATGTTTCTTTTCGGTCGCTGAGTTGTTGGTGCAGCCGGTGTGTTTCGGTGCTTCAGCCAGTTTCCCTGTCTTGTCCTCCAGGTATGTGTACCACAGCTCCAAGTGGATGGTGGCAGGAAATGCCGACTCCCCTGTCCCTCCGCGGGCCTACATCCACCCGGACTCTCTGGCTTCAGGAGACACCTGGATGAGGCAGGTGGTCAGTTTCGACAAGCTCAAACTCACCAACAACGAGCTGGACGACCAGGGACATGTAAGAGACCTTTTCTCACGGCATCTATCATCATGACATAAATTACACATTGCTTCATAAACGCACTGACACAGAAGTTTTTAGATACACTGGATGTTAGTTTTATGTTGCACCCTGATTGAGTGTGTCATGCTTATTTGCATTCAGATATCATTGCTGAAAATTGTCTGACAAACAGCAAAAGATAGCAGATAAAAAAACAAATCATTCTGTTCAGGTTTTATTCATATTTAGTGCTCACATGCACATTGTTCTTCCTGCGTTGCTTATTCATGCAGTCTTAATTCTGATATTTTCCACATGATCTAAAGGCAACATACGGGGACTCCTTCCACAGACATTACACCAAGAAAGATATTAAATGGCGACCTCATCAGATAATATAGTTTAATCTCTCATATGTTTAATGCTGATTGTGGCATTTTATACTCACGGTTTACGTCAATTCAACACATTTTCAGCAAGTTAAAACCCCTCGACCGACAGACCAATCAGATGTCAGTATTTTTATTTTTATTCATTTTTTTCATAGCTGACTATGTATGGAATCCTGCAGCAGAGATGGTATTTCAGCTGAAACTCTCTGGGCTTAAAGCTGTAATTCATTAGTTTCCTTTTTGCGCTCTATTCTTCATGTCACTCCATGGTGCTATAGCAATGAACGCACTCTTGGAGCTGTGAGGCAGTTTTTGGACAGAAATGTTTTTGATGCGTTTGCTTGAAAGGAAAGTTGACACCGTACTTCATGGACTTCATGCTTTCATGACTCACAGAGCCATGAGACTTGTTCAAAATTGATTTTGTGCAATACATGACTGTCTGCTCCGCCACATACTGCCCTCCCACAGTCAGCCCATTTCTTTTTGAAGATGGTCCACCCTGGCTGAATATTATTAGGCTTGAGGATTAGCATGGAGAGATATTAGAGGTCTGGGATTTGAACCTGTGCCCTTGTTTTAATATGTAATATTCATTTCCTTCATGGCTCTGTAAAGCATTTTGTAATGAAACGGTTTCGTTAAAGGCACTTAATGATTGAATTTGATTTGTAGTACGCTCCAGCAGCCACACCACTGAGCTAAAGTTTGAGTCTGACCACAATCTGCCTGATTTACTGCCTTGCTTGTAGCCAGTCAGTAACAGAGGTGGTGAGCTAAAGTAAGTTTCTTATTGGTTCTTGGCTGCTCTAAATCTGTAATGTGGGTTTCATAGGTGAAATATTTAACTGTAATGCAACAAGTTAGACCACAATTTGTTTGATTTACTGCCTTCCTTATGTATAATCAGCAAGTGGGCAGCAGGCTAAAGTGAGTCCCTTATTTGCACTTTATACTTCTCTATAGTTAGAAATGGGTTTCATGGGAAAGGGACAATATTAGGTGGAAGAAAACTGTCAGCTTTTGATTGGCCCCTTATGTTTAATCCTGCAGTGAAAGCTAAGAAAATGCAATATAAAGTATAGTATAAAATAATATTAAAATAAATGTTCTGAAAATCACTTAGCTGTGCAATAACTTTCATCTGTGCAGCAGCATTTCAACTATCATTTGCAGCATGCATGCTCCGATAAACTCTTTGTAAAGTTGCTGAGTGGCTGGTAAACATAGTTGGAAATGTAGCGTTAGCAAGCTAAGTTAGTGGAGACCGCATCAGAGTGAAAAGGATTGGGGGGGAAGAAACACAGCTCCAAATTAACACTTAATGAATGGTTATCTGCCCCCTAGTGGCCAGATATTTATTAATGCTGCTTTAAAGACATTTTAGCTCATAGTCGCTATATTTTTATCCAACCAAACCGGCTTTAAACCATGAGGGAATGATGTGTCGATAATGAGAACGTACTAGGCTGAATTTAATTGTCACTAAATATTTAATCTCAAATGGCCCTTGCAAAAAGTAACATTAAACTTGTCCAAAGTATGACTTTTCAAGATCATAAAAATCTGAAAAATGGAAACTTTGAATGAAATTGAACTGCATAACTCATAGCTCCATTTATGTAATATTTTCTGCAAAATGTATAAAGATGTTCAGAGCATTCATTTCAGTTTAATTAATGCTTTAATTTGTGGAAATTAAAGCAGGTTGAATTAATAGCAAATCCAGCAGTGTCTCAGGTCTGTATGAACTCCATGTGCTTTTATTCTCTGATGGAGAGTCGCTGCAAACAGGAGATGATCTGCTCTCTCTCCGTGGTGGCCGGCACAACATCTCCTGTCATGACTGTCGTTTAGGGACAACTGCTTTGATTGCTTCTGTCCGCAATACAGTTAAAATGAGCATGAGGAGCTGCAACAAATCAATTTCCTCTCTGAGCTCGCCATTAGAGGAGCAGAGATGCCAGGTGACACCATGATTAGAAAAGCGGGGGAGTGATGCGTCGGAATGCATCCTGTGCTCTGACAAAATGGTGGCTTCCAGTTTAGTGTATGGAGCTGCGTGGGGCTCCTCACGATTCTGCAGATGATCACATCAGCTCAGTGGTGACAAATGTAATAACATATGGGTGTTAGTGGGCGAGGATTCACATGCAGGACTCTCTCTCAGAATGAGGGGAGGTTGTCTTTCCTCTCCTGCTGCTCAGTTTAAGAGCTTTGTTTCCCTGGAGGGAGTTTAGAGGCCAAAGGAAATTAATTTTGGAGCTTCCTGTGTGGGAAACCTCACCACTTCTCGCTCATCCTCCTGACTTGTGGTGTCGTGAAATGTCTGCCTCATCAGAAACAGACACCATACATGTCATGAATCATCAGACGTCACAGCGTACAACAGAAGCAGAGTCTGTGAGAAAAAAAAACAATATTTATTCTGTCTCAGACGGCACATTGTCATCCAGACTGATAAACAGTGCCTCCACTGGTTTGTAGTCTTGTGATTAGCTTCTATTGACAACAACATAAAATCCTTGACATTTGGAAAAAAAAAAAAAAAAGAAGGAAAAAATTCAAGACTGACAATTTTGGTATCTCTTTGCTTCTTAAAAGCCAAAGCCAGGAATTTCTGTTACACTAAGTATTACTGACTTAATAAGCAATAATTACATTTAAAATAAGAAAAATCATTGTTAGGTTTCATCATCTCACAAACTCGGCTGATCTGCCTCTTCAATGCTGACCAATCAACTGTCCTCAGATTCTGATTCAGATTTTGTTAAATCTTGATTGGTGTATGAAAGCATGTGACATCACATTTTGCCCCACCCACCTCCAACCACTGTAGAGAACACAAACACAAATGTGTCAGTGCATCCACCATTTATAGTAGTAACCCGAAGGAGCAAAAAGCCTTTTAGGGCCTTTAAGTCTTTCCATTTACTGTCTACTTCATACTTCTACTCCAACCCAGAGGAAAATATACTCATTTTTTTGCAGATTAAAGTTTTACATGCACATCCAATGGTGAGTTTAGAAAATATGACACATTGTTGATAATTGGTTCATTGATTGATTTAATTTCATGATTACAAATCCACTTCATCTTGCACACTCATGACTAAAAACACAATGAAGCTGAATGGCTTTTTTAAATTTACTGCTCTCCACATCTGCTGAACCAGCCCAAATGTACAGAAATAGTTGCTTCTGATAATAATTATGTTCTCTATAAACAGATATCTGCTCATGAATGCAGAATCCGTCTGCAAGGGATAGGATTTTGGGATTGGAAGTGCTGCTGTTTCTGTTTGTTGTCTCAGTAGTTTTGACCAATCATGTTTGAGCAGGCTTTGGTTGGATCAGCTGTCATCTGATGATGATTTAGCTTTTTTTTTTAATTATTATTTTTTTATTTAATGCATATGCAGATATGTAATGCCATCAAAAACATCTCAAGTTGCTAATCAGACCATAAACAATGACCCAAAAGAGGAAATCTTGGCCTGGCCTGGTCATCTGGATAAGCTCTGGTTACACAGGGAACCCCACAACATTGACCGCTGCCCGAGGCTAAACTGTCATCAGGCGATGGCTGATGGGTTCTGAGAGCGATAAAGGTCAGGATATTTCTTGTATGTATGTTTGTAGTATGTTTCCACTTTAGTGTTGAATCTGAATTGTCCTTTTAAAAACATATCACTGACACCACAAACCGGTTCGTCAGAAAGTCAAAAAGCAGCTGAAAAGTATAACTTTTCATGTGTATCATGACTTGGTGTCATCCATCAACCTGCAAAACGATCAGGCGGCTCGGCGTCATGTGGCATCACACACAGGATGTCACACTGTAAGCTAACAACAAGAAAACTTTTTGCCTTTGAGACGCCTCGTCTCCTGGCTGGACTCGTTAGCCTCAGGCTTCGTCCTTGTGGGTTCAGATCCGCCTCATGCTGTCACTCTCGCCCGTCCTCTATTTCCTGTCGGTCCTCGCCGGTCTATGGGAAAACCTAATAAAACACTGGAGCAGGCTGAGCTAGCCAAAGATTTTTTGTTGCTTTTGTTTCATAGTTGCTTTGTTGTTAATGATCCATTTTGTTGCAAGTGGTGCGTTGCATTGTAATGTATAAATGCTGTTCAGTGAGAATTTTCTACATAGTCTGCTTCAAACATTTTCTTCAATCTTGAGAGTTTGGCCTTTCAGAGGCAAGTTTTTCATATGCCAGCAGTTTTATGTGTGATGTGCTGTAGCCCTGCTCGTATACAGTCTGCACTGTATGTACTCATCAGTGCTTTTGGCTGTAACAGGTTGGAATTTCACAGGTGAAATATTAACAGTAGTTTTAAAGTTAAACCACAGACTGTGTAATTTCCTGCTTTAATCGCTACATTCTTATGGCCAATGAAGTGTTTTAACTATGTTTGAAAAGCCATTTAGGCCCCACTGTCATGTAAAATGTGCTTTTTAACTAAATATGATGTGACTTGACTGGATGGTGATACACACGACATCTGCTGTTTGGGATGTGTTGGTGTCTCTTGGGTGTGAGCGTACAGATGCTTTTCAAAGGGGATTAAAAGAATGTCATTACCTACCATGACAATGAAAACATCACTTATTAAACCTAATAGTGTCTGAGTGTAAACAACTGTCAGCTGATGTCCTCTGGCTGCCCTCTGAGTCCTTTGTTCTGAGTTCAGCATGTCGATGTGTGATCCGCTCTGACTTTACATCACCTCAGGCTGGCTGGGGACTACAAGCATGACTCCTCTGGACTGTAAGGCAGCTCTCTGTGTGTGTGTGTGTGTGTGTGTGTGTGTGTGTCTATCATAAAATCTATATTGCTAAAATATGACTGTGATTCAACCTGTATCCACTTCATGAAAGCTTTTCTGTTTGTTCTGCTTCTATTTTAGTTCTTTTCTGGCAGAAATCATCTGATACATGTGTTACTTGTCCTTGCGTAGCGGCAGAAGATTTCAGGAAACTGAAAAAGAAGTGAATTCTGCTCGGAGGAAAACCTTCTAAAAAACTGCTGCCCCTCACTTACACCATTAAATGATCATGTTGGAAAGGACATAAAGAGACAACAAAGACACAGTCTGATCTGCAGTCATTGTTCTGAAACCTTCTGACAGGCTACCGTACTTTAATTCTGTAATTTCCATTTTTAAAATGCTTTCTCGCCAATTTGTAGAACAGCAGCAGGAAAACAACCCCCAAAATTTTACGCAAAGTTTACTGAGCACCCGAGGAAAGAGACACCACAGCACCGCCCATTCAGTTTGATCGACAGGTGATCTCTGGGCATGGCGTGCTGAGAATACCACAGAAATGAAGGCTGGGCAACACAGATGGAGGCAGAATGCTTTAAAAGGGAAGACTGCAGATTACAGCATGCATCTGTGTGTATCCATACAGAATCTGTGTGGGTGATTTGAGGTCTGGAATGCTAAATGTAATGTTTCTGATACTCAGAACTGCTCCCCCGCAGCCCCGGTTTGATACGACCCCCTCTTTTGTAACAGAGTGGAGGGTGGGTGAGTGGGTGTCGGGGGTGTTTGGCTCTGGGTAGGTTTTCTCACTCTCAGATTAATCAAGAGCAGACCGAGGCCCCGAGGCGAGGCGGGGGCCGACAGCGTCTGACGCCTCCGCTCTGCTGTGAAATAATCCTCGGCCCTCCTGCGAGCGTCATCGCAGTGTGAACTCTGTTTCCGCTGGATGTCACGTAGCCCTGATAGAAAATCAGTCGAGCTAATTGACGTTACAGAGGACTTGCATGTCTTATGTGTTTGCAGACGGACTTCATGTTTTGTGTTTTGTCTTGAACTGGAAAGTTTAAAGGCACACATCACACACGCATGCCTGGATTTATAATGAATCACCAAACAGACGAGGGCCTTCGTTCACCATACTGGTTAGTTTAAAGTTTGAAATCTTTTTGCAGTGTAACTCGTGAAAGCATGAATAGATCCTCAGGACTAGCAAAATGTTCTCAATTTGGAAGATGTCCGTCATCATTTTTTGCTTATTTTCCAAATGTCCTCACAAAGATGATTTAGGAAACCAATTACTTTCTCTCTCTCTCTCTCTCTCTCTCTCTCTCTCTCTCTCTCTCTCTCACACACACACACACACACACACACACACACACACACACACACTTGCAGATGCACAAATGAAGAAAAAATTCTGGACGAGAGTATTTTTTTTCTTCTCCAGTAATTTGGATTCAACTTTCGTCAGACAGCTGGCTGATCCAGATGAGCCTTCACAGACCGCACTGTCACTGCTAATAATGTTAATATATGCTGCACTTCACCTTCTTTCCTTTCATATTTTCAGATCATTCTCCACTCCATGCACAAGTATCAGCCTCGTGTTCATGTCATCAGGAAAGACTTCAGCAGTGAGCTGTCTCCAAACAAGGCAGTGCCCAGCGGGGAGGGGGTCAAGACCTTCAGCTTCCCCGAGACCGTCTTCACCACCGTCACTGCCTACCAGAACCAACAGGTGTGCAGCTCTCATTTTATTTCTACGCAGGAAAAGCATTATTCTTACTCTTCTTCTTCTTCTTCTCATTATTATTATTATTATTATTATTATTATTATTATTATTATTATCATTATTATTAGTGAAATATTGTCTGGAAAACTTGACCTAGCAATTTGTTCTGCAAATTCAAGCAACTCCTGCAAAGTTAAATTTGCTTTTTCTTGCAATTTCTCAAAAATCTTCAACTTTACTGCAGAAAACATCACAGATTTCACCATAAATATGACCAAATTCACATGCACTTTTACAAGCAGTTTTGTGAGCTAAAGTTTTTCTTCTGTTGTTTTTCTTATAACATTGAGGACATTGTCTCCTTAGAACTTGTCCTCTGAGGAGGTGCTTCCCAAATTGTGTATAATTAATTTGACCAAAATGCAACAGTTTCTACTAAAACTAAAAAACTAACTGGCAATACTACACGGCATGGTAGGAACCAAAAACATTTTCTTTGAGATGATTTAGAGAGGATGACTTCTAGCTTTTAATATTAGCATACTTTATTGCCAAATAGCACAGTTATATTTGCATATTGAGATGATTTGGAAAATGATGCGCATTCATTTTAACCTGCAATAATCACAAACATCTCCTTTCCATGTTCTTCTTGTGTGCAGATCACCAGACTAAAGATCGACCGCAACCCCTTTGCCAAAGGATTCCGGGACTCTGGCAGAAACAGGTACGTTATCCCAGCATCTGTTTACTGATAGAGCACAATATGGCCTGTTACAATGTGCCCCACAGAAATCTTTCTTTTATATATATTTATATATAAAAAGAAGATAGGTCTCTGTACCATACGCTGCTCCGCATAAAAACAGCTGCTTTCTCTGTTGCCTCAGAGGAGCCCTTCAGATTAGCAGCACAGACAGACAGAGTCAATCATAATAGATGGGGTCACTTGCACACCTGACCTCTCTCTTTATTTCTATCATTGTCTCATTCTTCTCATTCCATATACATAAAGGTTCAAATGCTAAGAACACAGTTTATGCATGAAAGTGGAGAAACCGCAAGTAGGAATTAATCAATCATCATCACATTTCACCAGTTTATTGTTGTTTTACACCACATAGTCAGATTCATTGTATATTATCATGTTATAAACATGTTCTCCAATTCTAAACTCCAAAATAATTGTGTTAACATTCTTTTCATTTAGTGTGGAATAATGTGACGATCTTAGCCAGCAGACAGGTTGCAGTTAGCCTTCTTGATGTGGTTTCTCTATCAACAATGTTCAACAAGCATCAGTTTCTCGTAGGAGAAAAAAACGTGTGACAGCAAACATCACACACAACCTGCCTGGTCAGAACCTTTCATCGCTCTGTCAGCTGTTGCATCAGCTCTGTTGTCAGTACTGCTGTGCTGATGTCAGCCAGAGAGAGCACTGCCATTGGCTGCTGACACTGTAGGATCATCAATCATGTTACTGATCAGCACACACCTTTTGTGCAGGATACTAATATTCTCACATAAGCTTGATTTTGTCAGTTAAGAGAAGCCTTCATCGTCTCCCTTTCCTTATTTCCTCCCTCCCTCTCCCGCTCTCTCTCTCTCTCTCTCCATTCTCTTGATTTGCCTCTCTTTTACTCAGTCTCTGAATTATCATATATAACATTTGTGGAGGAGAGGAAGAAGGAGAGGGGGTGTGCTGAACCACCAGACGCCTCCGCACATGAAAGCAGCCCCCTCATCTGGTCTACATTATTGGCACACAGATATTTGAGACATCTTTTTTCGTTTTTCAAACAATAGACCGTTTGATTTATGAACTGGCTTTAGAATTTCATTGCAGAAAAGCTACAGATGAAAAGATAACGGAGACTGAGATATTTGTCCGCAGAGAGAATGAATTTATCTTCACGTACGGCTTGTGGATCCTTCCTTTCAGTCCTGTTGGGATTTGTTTTGTCCGGATTCAAGCAGGAGCCTCGACGAGTGAGAACTCGGCTTCTGTCACCTTAAAAACCCTGTCGTAGTTTTTCTGAATTTCCTGCTTTGTGTTTAGAGCTGCATTTTATCTTTATTCATTCATGAATGTTGTTAGAGAGCTGAGACTCTGACCAGTGACCTTCATACTGCTGCTTTCGTATAATTATGGTGATTTAGGAGTGTAATTGGTCACACACTGTAAGTCATCCTGGACAAGGGTGTCTGCTGAACACAGAATGTAACTGCAGATAAAAACAGTATTTTTCAGTCCATTGCATTGTTACATTAGATTTTACACCACAGCTGGAAGCTAACTTTTTTTTTCTGCCTCCATGTGCCTCAGATTGAATTTTTAATTAACAAAAACCTGCATATCACCAGTTCAGTCAGAAGACCGTGTCTATGGTATAAACCATTGTTGATGGCAACTATATTTTGACACAAATTCTGTCTTGAATTCTTGAATTATGAGGATGAGCTGCATATTTGGACATTAGTAGTAGTAGTAATAATAATAATAATAATCATAACAATGATAATAATAAGAAGAAGAATAAAGTTTTATCTATAGTTATATTAAGTTTGTTTTTGAGAAAAAAAAGAATATGTGTTTCAAAGAAGATGAAAAACAAAGCAGCAAAAAGATTAAAAAGACAGTTAAAACAATTATTAAAGAATTTAAAGTAACATATCCCCATCTGACTACCATCTGAGTCTCAGTGGTGGTGGTTGGTTGGATGTTGGCATCAGCCTCCGCTGCAGCTCGTTCAGTTAATAAAGGGTAATCAGGTTTCTGATTGGCTCCCATGTGACTGTGTGTGAATGTTGTCTCCTTTTTCATTTTTATTGCAGAAGGGGGGCCGATGCGCGTGTACTTCCTGTATCAAATCAATCCTGCCTCCTTCAGCTCACACACAGTTTTTAAATCTGATTGAGCCTGAGAAAAATGAGCCTCTTCAGCGTCCTGACGATCTGAAAGAGTGCAGGAATGTTGCATTCTGTTTGCAAATTACAAACCGTATATGGACAATACATAGAAAGGCACGCAATCACGTCTTATAAACATAAATCCCCACCAACATGTTTTAATGTGAGTCATGAGAGAGCTGTGTGTCTGTCTGTAGGAAACTTAAGGCCTTATCTGTCACTCTTCTGCTTGGTTTTGCTCTGTTGTTACTGTTTGGTTAGGTCACATGGACTTGAGTATTTATTTTTATGTCATGTATACCAGTAGATACTGCACGTCAACCAAGTTCACAATTATAACCGATAGGATAATTATGCGAAACAGGAAGATATGTGAGCAGACAGGAGCCAAGATATGTGGCTCACATCCTGTGTGAGTATCACATGCATTTGTTTGTGTAGCATGCTGAAGTATCACATTTATATTCAGAGAAATATTTAAAGCCAAGACTTTTTTGGCTGCAGTCAGATCAGATGGAATATGGTACTCATTTTCCTGGAACATGCCAACACATCTGACATGTTTGGAAATCTTTGTATCTTGACACAAAATTCCAGTTTAGTGGGTTCAGTTGTAATGGTGGACATGCTGACTGGGATCAAAGGTCAAAACTGAAACAAGATTGTCAAAAAGAAACAGAAAAGATTTATTCTATTCGACAAAAAGTGTGCTGAGAGCACCAGACTGAAATGACTGAAAGTACAAATGTCTTGTTGCCATGACAACAAACACATCTTGTCAAACATTTTTAGACCACAGTTGGCTGGATGTTTGAGGAGATGCCTCAACCCTGCAAAAAATCACCTTTGAGTAGCAAAAATATTGTGTAATCTACCCGATTCTGTACTCTGCTGTAATGCTATGAAATTAATCGTTTTATCGAGATATACTTTCTGCAGTGAGGACTGTGCTTTTAATCAATTTAGCAAAGGAAAAAAGAAAAAATAATTACCATATTGAAATAAAAAAATCAAGATTGGTTATCTTGAAACAACACAAATGTTGCTTGACATCCATTTATCCTGGTTAGGAAAATGTAGGCTTTATCCTCCTGTAATAAAACAGTAAGACCTGCCCGTTTTGCAGTCAATTCAGCCAAACTGCAAAAGTGGAAGGCAACAGCTGCAAACATTAAAACAGGTGTGACATCTTTTGTTTTTGCAGCTCTGCCATATGTGTCTTTTAAACATTGCTCAGTTTGTATTAGTATCGGATATTGGTGGCATTAACAGTCGTCAAAAAACTAACATACATTTCTTTGGGTTTTAGCAGTAAAGTGACTGCAGTGTGAATGCAGCCTGTTCGCTGTGAAACATTACCAACTAATTCCACATAGAGGGGAAATTCAAAATTAATAGAAAGGGCAAACCTGCACTGCTAATTCTCAAATTAAGCACCGACTTGTTTTCTTTTTCCTGACTTTCTTATTAGCATCTTAATACAGAACTCTCTCAAGCTCTGAGTTATGGCGGTGTCGTCAGTTTTGTCTGGTGACCGGGCTTTATGGCCTAGCGGAGGGATACAGCTCATTTGTTGGGTTTTGGTCCCGCAGCAGTGTGGCTGTATGAATGAGTGCACTGATGGAGAGGGTCCGGCCGATTAGCATGGCGCACTAACGAGCTGCCGTGGCCAGGGAGTTAGTGGCCCTAAAATAACATGGGGAGCAGGGACGGGCGCTGGTTTCCCTGGGACAGGGCCGAGCGGCATGCAGGGAAGTAAATCAAGCAGGAAGGAGAACCGTGTACAGATTCAAGATGAAACGTCACCCAGATTTATGTGCACCGTAAAAACCTGCTCCTTTTTAATGGCTCCAGTTTCCTCCTAGCAGGACTCCAGTTTCTCCCTCCCTCTCTTGCTCTGTCCTTCTCTTACGCTCTCTCAGTCTGACTCATTTACCACCAACCTCTCTCTCTCGCTCTCTCTCTCTCTCTCTCTCTTATTCACACACACACACACACACACACACACACACAAATGTTAACTAATATCACTGGCCATCTCTGTTCACCTGATCTCCTCTGTCTGTCTCTCACACATGTCAATTTCTCCCCAGTCATTAGACACACACACACACACACACACACACACACACCCTCACACACACGTACGTACACACAGTGTGTATTGATCATATATTTTATGGCCTTCAATAAAAATAGCTTTTATTTAAATATGACTTTTCTAATAAAGTATGTTAAAGATAAGAGAAAAAAATGGCACATATCTTATAACAATGTTTAACTGGAAAGAAGAGGCAACATCAGTATACAATAATTCCATCTACAGGACTGCATGAATGATGGAAAAACATATATTTCTGAAACTATTTTTGTTTTGCTGTCATTATTATTCAGTGTTGCACTTGTCGTGTCAATCAAGATTTAAGTGGAAAACTACGAGGATAACAGAATGTTAATAAATAAATAAAACTGTCATTCTCTTCGGCTCTTTATAACGGCGAGAAGGCCAGCAGTTCAGAGGGAGGGCCTCACATGCACGAACACGCACACGCGTCCAGCCCGGCTACCAAAACAAAGAGCGGGGAAGCTCGCTTTACAACACAGTCAAAGGGAGTGCGGCTGCTTTCTCTGCTCAGAATACTCCACTCTATCTTTACATAGCAATTCACGTCCAAGTCTCATATATAGAACCGCTAAACTCTGCCCTCTCCATTTCACTCTGCTCCAAACTCTCTCTCTCTCTCTCTCTCTCCCTCTCCCTCTCCCTCTCCCTCCCTCTGTGTGTGTGTGTGTGTGTGTGTGTGTGTGTGTGTGTGTGTGTGTGTGTGTGTGTGTGTGTTCATATCATCTGGTCAACACACACATTTTGTTTTTGTGTTCTGAACTCTCTCTCTGCCTGTCTGTCTTCTCTGTCAGGACTGGCCTGGAGGCAATCATGGAGACCTATGCTTTCTGGAGACCTCCTGTGAGGACCCTCACATTTGAAGACTTCACCAACATGCAGAAACAGCAAGGTGTGTGAATGCACACTCTCTCTGTATGGCAGAAAACAAAACATCAAACCTCATGTTTGTCTTGTCTACTTGTAGTTCTAATTGGAACTTCTACTTCAGTTTCCTAAGACAGTTATTTTGGCAGCTTAAACAGTCAGGGTCAGATCACTTACCAACAAAGTAAAGACTAATCTCTGTGTCTCCACTTTGATGATTTTTACTGGTATTATTGTTGCAGATAGGCACAAATTAGGGGCTGTAGAAAGAATGCCTTGGTTTCTTCTGAAAGACTGAAATCCTAAGCTGATGGTTTGACCTCCACCAGATGACACCCATTTACAACAACAAAATAAGTGATGCCAGATATGCAGGAGCATTGCTAACAGCCTTTGTCGAGTGTTCAAATGCGTTTCCTAGCCTTGCTTACTGTCAGACACCTGACAGAACATGACTTTTCTGACCTTTTTCCTTAAAGTAGACACTTTAGAGCCCAGTTATCTCATTAGATCAGCAAAAAAAAAACCTCATGTGAGAGAATCTTCACTCTTGAGTTGTAGCACCATCTGCTCTTGACTTGAATACGTGAATGTGACATGAAATTAGATTTAAATAGTCACTGATTGGGATCTTTTCCAGTGTGCTAGATATTATCGAAATTAAACTATTCCTCGTTTAGTATGTGATCTTAATCTGTAGCAGCCACTTTGAGAAACACTCTGGTATCCCATAAAACTCACTGCTGGTGTTAATGCACTTTTGTAACGTTTTCTATCACATCTCACTTGGATGTGAATGTGTCAACTTGTTGGCACGCAACATTTGATGGTTATTACAAATGAAAGTAAATATGGACCAATCTGCTCCTAATTTAGCAAATATCTTAACTATCTCCAAAACTGAGAATAGTGCACAGTGCTAATTAGCATGGCCTTGGTGCATGTGCTGTCCCAACCTGAACTCTGCATATTTTCCCTGCATATATCACCACACACTGCATCAGCTATGGTTGTCCTTCATTTGAGCTTGGCCATACACTGCTCCTCTGGCAGGTCGGCCGGTGTCTGCTGAACTTTTCACACCGTGCGCCCTTGAAAATAAAATCGTTAAATAAACCCTGTGGCTTTTGGACGCCTCCATGACACGAGTCAGAGTCAGTCGGGCCACCTCCCTTTGTCTCGGCTCCAGCGCCGGCACAAGGTCTTAGTCATGGCTCATATCAAGGGCCACGCCGCTTTAAAGCAACTCAGTTTCCTCACTGACCCTATCTCTGTTACCTCTGGAGGTCAGCATGACGTGACGCTCAGTATTTTGTCTGAGCAGGCGGACATGTGTTTGTTATCATTAAACTCCTCCAAAGTGATTAGGATTTAATCAAAGTTCTTGCACCGCCAGTGAACCCTGTGTCACCCTGAAAGGACAGTGGTGTGTGTGTGTGTGTGCGGTAACTGCATGTGTGTGTGTGTGTGTGTGTGTGTGTGTGTGTGTGTGTGTGTGTGTGTGTGTGTGTGTGTGTGTGTGTGTGTGTGTGTGTGTGCGCGCGCCTTTGCCCTTATGGCACCAGACACCCTTTTCCCTTCAAGTAATCAACTATTCCCCCTCGGCGCTGAAGCACCTCCAGCCCTTCTAACCAGAGGAAAACATGACATCACCAAACTATCTTCCCTTCTCTTTTTCCTCATATATGTTACCTTGCTTTCTCTCTCTCCCCCTTTTCTTTGTTTCTCTCCCTCCCGCAAGCCCCCCCTCATCCTCTCTAACAGAGCAGAGCAGAGTGCTGCAGCGATATTATCGAAGGCATATGGTGAAAAATCAGAACCCTGGCCAAGCAAGTCCTGGATTATTTAGTTATGCCTCCTCCTCGTTCTTGGTTCAAACCGAATTTCTCCAACGGCAAGATGAACTCTGGCCAAATTCTCATTAATAGAGAAATATGCGATTGATATCCCACAGCTATCATTTCACTTTGAAAGGCTTGACTTAGTGGATGTCAAAACTGAGAGTGCATGGCTTTTTATTGAGGAAAAGACTTGGGATGTGGGGCAGCTCTGTTGACCAGACATGGTCAAAACTCAATCCATATTTATCTCCACATACCAGCAATATATTTTACAATGCGGCCCATGATCTTGTTTCCAATAGAAAGTGTAAGGCCCTGCAATTAGTCTGAATGTAGGAGTTTGAAGAAGTCCATGTGGATGAACAAGGTTATATATTAAATTGGCAACAGGTGAATTCATAATGTAACTAACTGCTTACTTTATTAGTCTGACTCACTGCATGTGGACCACTGGGAAATGGTCCCATTGGTGATTACTACTGAATTTTGTTTCCATCTGCTCTTTGTGAAGAAAGAGACAAGGACGACACATGCTCAAACACAGAAGATACATCGTGATGATGAAGAACTTGCATAGTGCATAGGAGAATAGCCCATAGTTCATTCTTTGAACATGCAAGAACACATTAAAACAACAGTTTGGACACAACGTTAAAATATGGCAGCCAAACCAGTTTTCTTAGCTGTTTTATGTTGAATAGCTCTATCACTCTAATACAGTTAACTAAAAAAAGATGCTCCAGTTTGTTTAGAACTGATTTTAGAATAACTTAATGAGCACAATTTGAAGTATGACCATCCATCATGAACACTTGAAGCACCACTGCCTTTCTCAGAGTTTTGCCAACATGAGGAAATGATAAATGATCTGAAACTATTCTTTACTCCAAAACTGTGATGTTTAATTGTATTTCACTCTTTCTGTATGTGTCTATTTTGCAGGTGGAAGCACAGGCACTTCTCCCACCACCTCCAGCACGGGAACCCCCTCCCCTTCTGGTGCGGCACACCTCTTGTCTCCCTCCTGCTCCCCTCCGACCTTCCATCTTGCCCCCAACACCTTTAATGTGGGCTGCAGGGAAAGTCAGCTCTGCAACCTGGGTCTGTCCGAGTACCCAGCTTGTGCTCGCAGCAACATGGCGGCCTTGCAGGGCTATGGCGGTCTGGCCGACAGTTCCTATGGACGCCTCCAGGCTGCAGGGAGTGCTGTGGCCTCTGCTCAGCCCTCTGAATCCTTCCTACCACAGAGGACTTCCTCCTTGATTGCTGCTGGCATGCAGGGCAGTGCTCATGCCTCCCTGACCGGCGGAGGTAGCGGTGGCGGCACTGGAGGCAAGGTAGATGCCTACAGCGGTCAGCTCGGCTCCTTCCCAGCCTCCCAGCTTCAGTACGTGATGCAGGCTGGAGGTGGCTCCAGCTCTGCCTCATCCTCTTCATCCGGATCCTCCTCTTCCTCCGCCCACATGTTCAGCGGGAGCCACCACCACGTGCAGCAGGGCTCCTACAACGCTTTCTCCCTGCACAACCCTTACAACCTGTACGGATACAACTTCCCCACCTCCCCTCGCTTGGCCGCCAGCCCTGAGAAGCCCCAGGGAGGTTTGCTGTGCTCCTCGTCTCCTGCCGGGGCCTTCGCTGAGCGCCAGTACCTGTCCAATGGAAGCATGGACACAATGCACATGATCAGCAATACCACCAGTGGCCAGCAGGGCAGCAGCTCCTGTGATGGACGTCAATATGGCTCCTCCTCTCAGATGTCTATGCACATGGTGTAGAAACTGGTATTAAACCTCACAGTCCTCCATGTTTCTAACGTCTTTTCTAACTTCTAATCTATGAACCCGGTTTGGTGTCGATGTTGAACCGGTGTTTTCACATGAGGTACAAAACAAACCTTTCAGAAAAGGATTTCACTTCATGTTTTTGTTTTTAAAGACACTCCATGACCTACAAAACATTACAGAGGGAGTCAAAACTATTATTTAATTATCTTTGTATAAATAACGCCAAAAATTTGGACAACAGCCTGACTGTTTCTGACAGGACAGAAACTCTGATTGTAAGAGGGAAGAGGTAGGAGCCCACACGCTCTGGTTCAGAAGGAATTATCAGTTGTGAATCTGTTATGGTGCAATAATATCAACACTCTTTTCAAGTGACTCATTTTTGACTTTTGTGGGACTTAAAAGCTCTTCACTGTGATCCAGAAGTTTTTGCTTCACCCAGCACTTGTGCCGTATTGCTTTAGAAATGTCATGGGGTCAGTGGTTTGCCGTCATGGTCTGAAGTTCTGGAATTAGAGGGACAACTGGACAACTGAATGACTCACTGCTCCACATACATGCAGGAGATGAAGTATCTGATACAACACGTGGATGCGTTGTGTCAAAGAACTGTAGGTTCACTGAGGAACTCTGTCTTCATCCTGAAAACTCTCAGCAGGCGAGTACATGAGTGATCAGGACTCCACTACACAACTTCATCAACCCATTATCCTCATAGACTGGAATGGCTTCACTATTTTTGAGTGGATTATGTTTTTAAGCATATATATATAAGATGCCGAATGCAATCAATAACATAAGCTTAAAAGTTGTTGTGTGAAAAGTTATAAAAAGAAGCAATAGCAAAACAGAGTAATTAAAGTATGTTTTGGTGTGTTGTAGAGATGTGTATTTAAGTGCTGAGCAATATAACAATTTTACAGGCCAATCTGTTATAAAAATGTGTGGAAAAAGGAAAATAGCAAAGTAATTCTTTTTTGAGGCATTTAAAAAAAATGTAAATACAGGTGCCAAGCACGTAAAAAGCTCAATAAACGTTTTGATTCATGTTCATTGTTTGCATTTTTTCTCTTCGTTAGCAGTAGTTTTTTGTGTTTTCCAACTCAAGGTAAAGTGCCATGAAGAAAATCATTTGGAGCACATAAACAAGCGTTTACTGTCGGCAATCAACAAAATAATGATAATTTTACGTGCTGGATTTTTTCTATTTCACAGCAATTACAACCCCGATTCCTAAAAACATTGGGACGCCGTGTGAAACGCAAATAAAAACAGAACGCAGTCTTTCACAAACAAGCTGTGGTTAGTTACAACAGTTTTACAAAGTGTCCCTGAGTTCATGCAGTAATCTCCTTCATCCAATCATGTGTTCACAAAGTGGTGAACCTCGCTCCATCCTCGCTTGTGATCGACTGAGTCTTTCCCGGATGCTCCTTTCATACCCAATCATGTCACCTGTTACCAATGAACCTGTTTACCTGTGGAATGATCCAAACAGTAGTTTGTGGAGCATTCCACATCTTTCTCAGTCTTTAGTTGCTCCTGTCCAAACTTGTTAGAAACATGTTGCTGCATCAGATTCAGAATAAGCAGATATTTACAAAAATCAATGAAGGTGATGAGGTCAAACATTAAATATATTGTCTTTGTACTGTTTTTAATTGAGTCTATGTCCGAAAGGATTTGCAAATTATCACATTCTGTTTTTTTATGTTTAACACAGTGTCCTAAATGTTTGGAATCAGGATTGTAATTATTGTAAATAACTGATAATTATTATTCCACAAAAATGCAATTTTAAGTGGAGTTTGAGTTGAACTGCTGTCAATCACAGCCTCCCGGCTACAATAACAAAAAATGACAATATTATTAATCACCCAAGAGAGTGTTCTTCACTTATAATACACACACATCTGCTCTGCACCACATCACAGGCATGAGCTTCAAACACTGACGCAATGCATCGATCATAAACCAAACTGGAAGAGAACGACCCCAAAAAGACAAATTTTCTCCCTGCTGGTTCTGTTTATTATGAGAATGGAGAATAAAGCTTTTGTGCCAACTGCACTCAGCTGCACTGCTGTTGTGCTTGATGCACATAAATATGGCACCTGTTTAAAGAGACAGAGAAATCCCCTTGTAATCATTTGAACCTCCAAGAGAGGGAAAACATGCAGCATTTAGGGTCATTACTACTCCAGCTTTGTGGTTCCCCTCTTGTTACACAGGCACAGACTCCAGGGATTTAGCCAGGGCCAATCAGCGTCCATTACACGGATGTCTTCTGAGCGGCTCTCCCCAATCACTTCCTATCATATGTACAGCTCCAGCCATGAAATATCATATCTGAACCATCATCAGAAAATGAAGGGGGTGCAGGACCGTGGAGACAGCGACCCAGTATTGGAAACACCTGTTTTTCCAAGCATGACTTCAAATAATGAGCAGGGTGATGTACCGGAGAGAAGCACATGATTTCATAATTTGGCTCCACTCCATCTATGTGGACATTATTTCCAATAATTATTCACGTTATTTGTCTGATATACACCCCCTCTCTTGTTCCAGCGGCATTCAGAATCACCCTGTCCCCCTCGTCGCCCCCCACCCGTCTTCACCGCAAATTTACCTCAGAGCCTGTTAAATTAGGAGATGTATTTGTAAAGAGGAGCAGTGCACATGGGTCTACAGAGCAGCAGTATGACATAATGCACAGCAGGTCTGTTTTTATACCGTAAACTATCCATCAGGTCCTTAAGTGGAAAAGAATGGCTGAGCTTGAGTAACAGCCACTCTCTGCCTTTCATCGTGGCGTCTTTCATTAGAAGCAAACTATGCAAACGATCCCATTGATTGATTAATGGCAGAGTGCAGCCAGCTCGCTGTAAAACATGAAACTGGAACAATTGGAGATACAGGACCGGGTATTTTAACGAGATCCTCTGACAGAGATGAGAGGGATCTGGTGCCTAATCTGCTGCTTTGAGCCCATTTTGAGTGACAGCACGCTGACTGGAGGGTATCCCATAATCCCTGTCTCAGCCATTGATCTTTCCTTCCGAACACATCTCAGACATTTTAACAGACTCAGAATCACTCTCTGGGGAACTTTACTGGATGCAAGTCCGGCTGAGGGGGGTCAGTGACCATATGCAAAAGAGGGGGAAGCTTTCATTTCTTGGATGTGAGGGTCTGGTTTTGATACGACACAGTATGAGTTTATATCAGACTCTCCAATCAGAAATCCTGGTAAACTATTGCCCTCTTGTGTTTATTTCTCTCTTATGCTTGAGATTCCTTGGCTTGACTCATCTTCGCAGTAAATTATTGCGGACAGGAGACGTAGACCCACTTTTCTGAGGTGTTACAGTGAGCCTGACATGTGTATTGAAACACTAAATCATTGCTTTTTCACAAAGGGCTTTCACATACCTTCAGTCGCCTTAAGCCAGTTATTTTTTTCTGCTTTAAGGAACATCTTGAAACTATTTCAGGATTGATAAAGTCATGATACAGATGTCAAGCTTAAAAAAAAGAAACATACAGACTGTGGTGATGTGGCCAGGGTTTTTATTTTACTGTCACAGAAGTCCAGAACGCTGAAACATGGTGACTCTCAAAGCAGGAAGTACATGCACACTGTAATAGAGTTAAAGACTCAATCTGATAGAAAATATAATAGGTCTTGTCATTTGCTGCATGTGCATAATATCATATTGTAAGTCCTAATTATGATCACTAATATTAATTCAAATAAAAGCTGCTGGAGGAAACTGCACAAATCAATCACATTTTAGTGGAAGTGATTCCTTTTTTCTGCTAATTGTAAACAAATTACTCAGAGATTCATGCTTTTATTCAAATGTTGTAATGTTGAGATCACATATTATTATTAGCATTATTGTTATTCTTATGTCTTTGACATTAAACAATTATTGCATGTGTTTTTAAGGTCAAGATCATAAACACAATATTCTGCCATGGCAAGGAAATCACAAAACTAACACTTGTTTGCACGATTTTCATTAGAAGTCATAATGGTCAGCCAAAAGCCTGAATACACCCAAAAACTGGACACTGAAAAGAAGAAAAACCTGAAAGATGAAGCCAATTTAATAACCATAATAATAACCAGCCTAACATCAGTTATTGTCTTCTGAGAAAAAGTAATAATTGTAACAATCTTGTCATTTACTACAGTGAACTTTGAGCTGGACAGCAGAACCAGAGAGGGTATTTAGCCGATTATCTTGCTGCCTGTGTTGCACTGAAATCTAACAATCTTATACATGATGGTTTTGAATTTATATTACTACTGCATTAGTGTGTATGCTCCATTTTACTGCTGCAACTGTTTAAGGTTGAGCTAATTGAACACTTTGCTATACTGTTTGGTGGTTTAATCTATGCATCATATTC
Source organism: Chaetodon trifasciatus (assembly GCA_037975065.1). Taxonomy (NCBI): domain Eukaryota; kingdom Metazoa; phylum Chordata; class Actinopteri; order Chaetodontiformes; family Chaetodontidae; genus Chaetodon; species Chaetodon trifasciatus. The sequence continues at coordinate 751,091 of JBBMOE010000041.1, forward strand.
TATCATCATATGTTTGTAGCATTGCTGTCCTGTGAGAATCATGTATAAAAAGTCAGCTTTTCCTGAGTGCAGAAAAACAGCTTTTCAGCTTTGTGACAATGCATTTAGCACCTAATCCAAGAGGGCTTTAAAGAGTTGGTGAATGAGTTTGTCAGAAACATTCAAAATCAACAAATTTGGAGATACATGTTTTTCACTTGATAGGAAGGGTGTAAGAACTAACTAAAGCTGTCACACACGTGTGACTGAGTGAAATGTACAATATTTGCCTCTGAGATGTGGTGGAGTAGATCTGTAATGTTGAGCACAAGCACCTTGAATTTGTACTTTGAGTACTTCAGTAAATGTACTAGTTATTCTCCACAAAAAAACACAAAATCCTCCTTAACACAGACTTTATTCACACAGGAACAAAAAAAAAAAAAAAGGTTCTGTCCAAGTCAACATTTCTTTCTGCACACAAACCATTTGATAGCAAAAATGAAAATCAGACCTTGGCGAACTGTAAAACTTTTGTTCTTATCTACATGCAGTTAGTCACATTCTCCTTATTCTGTCTGGATGGAAGAAAGATGGACAGTTGAAAAGCAAATTTAGAACAGATTTGAAACGGACAGAGTGCACCGCTCAGTCTCTGGATAAGCCACATATGTGGAAACATACACCATTAATTCTGCGTGTGTGTGTGTGTGACGTGTATTTTCTTCAGGACAACAGTTGTTGATGTGGTATGTGTGTCAAGATAGGTGGCTTTAACTAACATGTTGTATTATTACAGTCATTATATCATATGTTATACTGACTTACAATGAGACAATAGAGCAGAATACATAACATCATAACATAATGTTACAACATAACATTAATGTCCATAAGGTTTAAAATTATATAACTATGACTCCCCCTTTTATTTCATTAAAATGCATACAGTATACCTTTAACGGTGCAATGTGATTAGATATGGTGAGGATTATAGTTTAAAACTTTCAAAAAATGAACTAACATTATGAACAGAATGTGAAGAAGAAACTGTTCTGATGTTCAGCCAAAGACACTGAAGTTAGCATGCTAACCACCCAGCCCCATGTCCTGTCTCAAAATACCACTTTATACCTAAAGAAGTATGGAGTGGTATAGCTCAGGCCTCCCATTGTAGTTTCAGCTGGGAGATGTATGCAAGTGGGGAGTTTGCAACACTTCACAAGCACAAAAGGAAATATTTTTTTCTCAGCAAAAGGGAGAATGTAAAATCTTCAGTAAAAAAAAAAAAAAAAAAAAGATATAACATATTAATAAACAATGTGATAAATAAAATGGGTAATGGCTGAGTTCACATTATTACACACCTCAAATGTTGATGGGTCTAGTGGGAGCAGTGCTGATTTTAGGTGTGACAGCAACAGGAAGGTAGGACCTGCAGTATCTCTCCTTCACACACCATGGGTGAAGCAGCCTGTCACTGAAGAAGCTGCTCAGTGCTGTCAGAGTGTCTCCTTTCTCCCACCATGTCCACCAGGTCGAGGGTAGGTCAATGTAGTCCATACTTTATTTATTTATTTATATATATGAGCCCTTGTCTCGACAAAAATGTCCTCATGTATACACACACACACACACACACACACACACACACACACACACACACACACACACACCAACACCAACACCAAACCAAAGCTCCAAGATCAGTGTACTGGCTAAAATATCTACAATTTTCTTCATTTTAGAGACACGCCTGCTCAGTCACTGACACACATAGACACACACGGAGAGGAGAAATAAAACACATACATTCTCACACTCTCAGAGAAAGGCAATGGCATGCAGGTTAACAGGAAACAGTCTAAATTATTTTCTTCTTCCTCAGGAGGGAAAAGAGATGTTTGAGATAAGGTCGACCCGCACAGGCAGGTGGTTCTGATAAAACCCTCGGCTCAGGCTGTCCCATGGTGATGTGCCTGCTGAGTACAAAGACGCCCCACTGGGAAGTCCCCGTGTCTAAATGAGAGAGGTCCGGTGCTGTGTGGCGGGTTGTAGTCAGCTCCTCAGAGATTCAGCGGATAGAGTGACTGACTGGGCAGGTGACCCGGATATTGAAAACCCTGTGGAGGTTTGATTTTAGAGTGTGAGAACTGGAGTGGTGGAGCATGAGCAGGGTGTGCAGAAGTAAAGGTCAGCTGGGTGGAGTTGTGCTGAAACAGAAAATTCATCAGCAGTAATGTTGACTGGGTGGAGGGGTCACAAAGCAAATAAAAAAAAAAAACACCAAAAACACACACTTAGGAGACTTGAGTTAAACTATGATCAACATCCCAGGAAGCATCCCAGGTCAAAAGATGTTGGACATCAAGACGCACAATTGTTGTTTTAACAGCTTTTATATTACTGTATTTCAAAATGGAGCAGGTCCCCACTGCACAAAGAAATGCAGTCACTGCATTTTTAACACCTAAAAAACATTTGACCTTTAACTAAACTTGGCTTAGTTTAAACCTAGCTACCACCAAATAAAATTCCAGGATCTGTGTGCTATTTTTTTTTTATTTCACAGAACAAATTACAAGAAAGAATCAACGGATTACTGAATCATCAAAAGAATTGTTAATTGCAACCCTGAAGTGGAGGCAACCACGGACTGCATGTGCTAGTGTGTGTAGAGCGAAAGCTAATGATATAACAGTGTGTCTCACAGGAGATATTTCACACGTCTGATGGAACAGATGTGCCTCTATACTTATTAAACCAGCTTTCTGCACAAGCTGTGAAACATCTTGTGTTTTATTTGTGCCATACGCACATAAATGTGATCCAAGCTGTATTGTTATGCCAGTCTAATTTCTTACATTTTATGAACAGTGATTGTATGTTGGGCCCTGAGTGCCAAATTATAGGTGATCGACTCAGTATTGAGCCTGAATGCATTGTGTGTACACACAGATGGAAGAATGAAGTTGCTTGTGCTGTCATCATATTCCTGCTGTCAATCAAAGAATGACTGAAACTAAGTTGTGTTATTGTTCATCATACAACAAATACCTAAACTTTAATGTACACATTCACAACAGCAACTGTCATTCCAAGTGCGTTTGTGTGTCTGACCCTGAAGGAGCCTCCATGTGATTATCAAGGGGCCTGATGTGGCGCACACATGCTGGTTGGGTGAGTGACTGTAGTGGGATGATGAGGAGGCTGTAGGGGGAAAAGAGAGCTGGGTCCAGATACAGTGAAACAGGTGTCTCCAGGCCTTCAGGAGCAGAACTGAAGATTAGGAATGGTGGCTCATTTCCAGCCCTCAGACATTATCTGACTGGCAGTGATAAAATGTGGATTTCTGCTTTTTCAATGCGACATCTTTTATTTGTACAATATACTCTGTCAGTGTATTGTTAGAATTATGGATGTAAGTAATCCTCAGACATTTTAATGTAAATTCATATCTTCTTCTAGTCATTTTATTTCCAGTCACACTGCAGCATTTCATCCTAAATCCAGTTCATCAAAGCTTTTACATTTTAAATTCAAAAGGCTCTGTGTTTAGCATCTTTTTTTGAGAAAAATCACATGTTGCACTAGGAGTTGTGTTTCTGTAATACACCAAAGAAGAACTGGCTTGTTACCATGAGCAGGTTTAAGTGTTGGAAAGGGGCTATTAAAATTGAAACGTGAAGCAGACACTAAAAAACATCTGGATTTAAAGATTTAATGATGGTCCTGAGGTGTCATGACTGTTTTGTCATCCCTGAACTTTGACACTTGATTACTTGATTACTGGTTTTTGAATCTTTTGGAAATACAAAGAGTTAATTTAGTGGACATTGGAAAGTCACATAGTGGTGAGTGGAGTAAGAAGACGTATTTCTGCATCTACAGGATGTATATACTGTAAATTTGGTAGAAGCAACCATTTTGGTATTACATTGCAGAAAGAAATTGGTATAAAATGTTGTGGACAAATATTAGCTCCCTGCAGGCACTTTACATCAAAGCTATGAACCATTTGCAAGCACTATTGACATTATGGTCCAGGTCTGCTCTGAATGAAAGAGTACAAAGGAGAACAAGCCAGAAGTCAGTGCCATACATAAAAGGCCATCCCATAAAAATAACAATGTTTAGAATTGTGCGCTTGCAACAGTGTGCCTCTCTTGTCCTTGTCAGGCCTTCTGAGAGGGCATTCAGAGTTTTCCATTTGCTACGCTCATTATTTTCACAGGAAGTTTGTTTAACGGTCAACGTCGGGACGATGCGAACAACCAGGCAGATTCGAAAATGCAGACTTAATACCCCTGGCTAAATATTCTGGAAAATATTCAGCCCAACACACATGCGTTCTATAAATCTCCTTTATAATGCTTGTCACATAAAATGTTACTATGACTGTGGGCTTGAGAGCGTGTCCGCTGTGTTAAAGCTGGCCTGATTTCAGGACAGCCACGCAGCTCTCGGTCCCCCCCCAGCCTCCATCAATCTATCTATGGGGGCCATACATGCCTGCTGGTGCGTGTCTGAATGCAAGTTTGAGAGTGGCAGCTGTGCTCTCTCATGGACCTCACCTGCACTGGCTGGGCAGACGCCAGGGACAGATTTGCAGAAATTTCACAGTGCCATTTCTGAAGCCGTCAGTGAGCTAAGTGTCTGACTTATTGCTCTGATAAAACAACATTCTATTGTGGTCCGGATAACACTATTAAACAACACTGGGATAATCCCCAGTAACAGGACTGTTGAAAGCTGAATCACACCCGACTCAGCAGCTTGGCTGGGGTCGCATTGCGACGTGCGCTGAGATGGGAAAACAGGAAGCTGGGGTCCTCTCTCTTTCCTCCGGTGGAATTTGGAGTGGCTGCACATGTTCAGTGAGCTCCTGAAACCTGTGTGTCAAAAACACACACTGACCAACTGCTTGAACTCTGCCAAACCCTCTTTTAAGTCCTTGTAATGCACAGCTGGAGGACAGAGGCTGGCCGCGGGAGTGTGTGCTGTGTGTGTGAATGATTGCAGCTTTTAGTCATAATACCAAAAGGCAAAGAATGAGTAGATCATTCACAGGAGTTGTGTGAGTGTATAATTGTTCAAATCAAGGACAACCCCTTCACTTACACAATCAGAATGCATTGCTTGTGGGCATTTCCTGGGTGTGTTGTGTGGTCAGCATCATGCATGTCTTCTCTGTGATGACAGCAGGTGTTGAGAGAGCAAAGAGTTGAGCTCTTTTAACTTCCTGTATGTAAAACTAATGTCCATCTGTCATACTCTTCTTTTCTTCAGTGTAACTGACTCTTGTTATCATTGTGCTGCCCTGTCGTCAACTTCTATGCAAATGTCTGCATGTACAATGTATAAAGTAATTTACGTACAGCCTCTTCTGCATACACAAAGCAGTGTGTGAGTCAATCTGTATGTGAAAGAGTTCAAGTTCAGATGTCTCACAACATGTACAGTTTGTGAGACATCTGAGCCTAATCCCTCACACCTGCTCCATAAAGGAATGCCAAGTTAAATTTACAACCAGAAGTAAAGACCCAGTGGAAAGAAGATTTTAATTGAGGATGGCTTTGTGATGTTTGGAGTGGATAACAGTTGTGTATGTAGTTTATTGCCATTACTTGCCTGCCCATTTCAAATCAAGTCTTAATTAAAGGAGTTAGATTCAAATGAGCTGTGAATCGTTAAGTGTCAGAATACCGTAAATGTCCTGCAGCTGTACTTTAATTCAACAAGCAGGTCAAATGTTTTTGCAATTAGTGCTCATGATTCTTTGTTGGAGACTGCCCAATTGAAGTCACCTAACCTGTCGAAGTCAGTTAAAAAGGATCAACGGGGATGTCCACAAATGCACAGGATACAGTATAGTGAATGTTTCAAACACTGGGGAAAACAAAACAAAAACAAAAACAAAAACAAAAACAAAAAAAACAGCCTAATGGTCAGCTCATCATCACACTTCCTGCATGGCTAACATACTTGTGTTTGTACTGTAGATACTGTAGCCAGTATTCATGACTTAACTAAGAAGCCACTTCACCTAAATTACAAGAGAACACACCTTCATACTTAGCCTCAGTGGCAAAGCCATGCAGTTCATTTTGGTTTCACATGCTAAGGTTTGAGGTACGTGGTGGTTAATGCAATTTTCATTGTGGTGTTCAAACCATCAAAAAAATCCTAAGAAATTGAACAGAAACATCTTGTTGCAGGATGGTTTTGAGAAATAAACTACAGGTCTACGCATGCACTGAACTTTCGTGGTGCTTCATACAATGCAGCAAATACGTTTTCAGCAATAGATTTTCTCATTTGCTACTGAGGCACGATCTACTGGCTTAGGTATTGCTGTTGCACCTGTTGATAGTCTCAATAACTACCAGAATTAGAGACAACCAATGCCCCCCAAAAAGCTGTTGCTGCTGTACACTTGTTTTTTTCGTCTAATAACTTGCATATTATTACTAATGTGCCAATTTCTTTAGCTCTACATGGTAAAAATCTATATTACTATATATTATATTATCTGGCCTTGTGATTAAGCAGTCAAAAAAGCTTCATAGTTGATTTAAAATGACTGTATGGATGGCATCAAAATATCATTTATTATATACAATAAATACAACAATAATACAATTAATAACACTGTGAATGTTGAAAAAAATTCTTTCTCGTTTTTATTCTTCTGGTACACACTGTTGTTCCTAAACAATAAGTAAACAGAGTGGTTGCTGTGTGACACCTTGGTATTGGTATGAGTAAATTAGCAGTTTACGGTCCCAGGTGTGTGCTTATTGGGTTTTTAACCCAAGTCTTCAAATGTGACTCAGCCAATCAGAAGTGAGGACTGGAGCAATATGTTTTATAATAACCAGCGACTTGGACGCCGCTGTGAGCAGCCATGTCTGTTGTCCAGATTGAGAGCTCATGCTCAGCCACGGCCCAGGCAACAGGTTGTGTTTGGACTGCACATCTCTGGCCAGAGCTGCTCTGCCCTGCCTGGCACTTAATCCACTTAAAGCCAATTACAAGACTATTACTGTGATCGCCCTCCTGAAAATGACAGTGGAGCCTGGTGGTGGAGGGAGCCAGAGAGCAGGACAAACCCTCAGCTCTAGTTCTCTCGGTCTGTCTCTGGCTGCTTTGTGCTTCATTTGTTCTCTTCTGCATTGCTGTTATCTCAATTAGCTGCAGCAGAGGCGATTGATATAATCACTGTTTTGGCTACAGAGAGGCGAAAGGTGTTGACAGATGAGTTCCTACTTTGGTGAAATGAGATTCAGAAAATGCTTTGTGGGACAGCTTTGAGGTCAAAGTGCAGATGGCTGGACACATCATCTGCTGCCACACTTTGACGCTTTGATTAATTTTAAACAGTTTTGTGTTGGTGCTAAACTGCTGTCACAGGATAGAATTGTGTTTTCACTGAGTCTATAATAATACGCATGCTCCTGATTGTTCAGTATTCAGCAAACCATTGAGGCAGAAGTCTGTGTTTGTCTCAATTTTCATTTCATGACATCTTACATGCAGTACTAGAAATATGCAGCCATGCTCATTTTGGTGAGCTATAGTGTAGGCACTTTAAAGATGAAATGATGTGAATAAATAAATGATGGATTCCAATTTTGATCTAAATAAGGGGATTGAAATGGACTGCACTTACTTAGCTGTTTTATCCAAAGTGCTTGACAATTAGCCTCTCATTCATACATCCACAAACACAGCAGATAGCTACTCTGTTGCAGACAGGTGCAGTGCTTTTAAAGGCAAGTCTCATTCCCAGGGTGTCAATCACACCCCTCAGCATCTCACACAGTGTCCAGTAGTATCCAGATAACAAGTAGGACAGGTACAATGCTTTTCACATGTAGTAATTTTATTTCCATAGTTATTTATTCTACAAGGAGCAGGCGTGGCTCTGTTGGCTGCATCAAATAGGCTACTTTAATGTTTGATCTGGAGTTAGAATTGATGAGCATATTCCCGCAGTTAGGACCAGGGATAATGTTACGACAGCACAACCAGCTACTCGGTGGGCTGACAAAGTGCTTCCACTATTTCTCCAACATGTGTCTTTTTTGGCTCATGGCATTCCCTTGAGGAAATGTCAAACAGGCAGGGGTTGTCAGCATGTTTGTCCTGACTGCACTCTGGAGAGAGCACCTGATTGGTCAGTGCTCAGTAACATGTCGTGGGAGATGTCACACTAGACTTCTGACCGGCCGGTCTTTTTGCTGGAGTGTTGTGGGGCATCCCAGATGCTGCATGACAGGTCGTTTAGCATGTCACACTGCACAGGTATAGATGCCAGATTGTCGTTGGCCATGATGCTGGTAATTGGTTGGCCACGAAAAAATTGTCTGATCCCAGCATTAGCATCTGTATGAGACAAAAGGCTTTCAACTAATTCCACTGTAAACTCCTCTGCAGCAATATTAGACGCTCAGAGCAAAGTGATGCTGTATAAAGAGCAAGAAAGTCTGCAATTGGAGGAAGGTGGGGTGGGTTTATGGGTAAAACAAACACATGCCTTTCACCCAGCTCACACCTAATGTTTAATAGTAACAATATTCAGTTACTCAACATTGTCACTCTTGAGGACTGTTTTTTTTTTTTCTTACCAACTACTACTTCCTCCCCCAAAATAGTTGATAGTGGTCAGTAAAAGCTTAAGTGTTTTTTATTAAGAGATATGAAAACTGTTTTATGTTCACTACGACACATTTGACTGTGTGTGTGTGTGCCATCATACATATGGTGAACACACACACAAGCATCCTCCAGCATCACATACAGTATAGCACGTTGATTTAATTACACAGGAAGTAGGCCCTGTGACATTCTTCTTCTTATTTATGATGTGTTGTGGCCATTTATGTCTAAACCAACTGAGAAGGGGAAACCCAGGCCAGCAGTTAGTCAGGAATTTAAACCACTTGTGCTGGGAAAACACTCTGTTACAGTAAAAGCTAACTATCAAAACACAAACAATGCTCTGAGAATCAATTTAGTCACAATTTTAGGTATACTGAACTTATTTTTATTTACAGGTGTGACTGACATAGCTTTTCTGCTCTTTCACAGAAGTTAGCAACTACACTAAGAGGTATCTTGGAATAAGAAATTAACGGACTGAGCAAAGTAAGTGCCGTTACCTTGTACCCTTTCTATATCAGGACACCGTGGAGTGCATTGTTTTGCTCATACAATTGCCACCAAAGATATAAAAGAAGCTTTTAAAGTCTTCATCTATTTCCTAAAAAGCTAGTTTACAGTATTAGCAAGCAGCAACTTCAGCATGTACTACTGCTAATGGTTATCCACTGTTTATTGTAATATTCCTTGTCCACTGATTTAGAATAGTGGTTAAACCAGCTTCAACTGAGATTTTTTTTTTTTTTTTACCAATAATGTATCAAAAACAATGTAAAAAAAAAAAAAAATGACCACCACATTTTTAGACGCAGTTTGAAATATACTAGAAATGATGAAACGATGGAAATAATGGAAATTGATGCAAATGGAAAAAAGTTAACATCTTTATAAATAAGCTCTGACTTAACAAACATTTAACTCACATGACTGATCAGTTGTTTTCTCTTCGAGCAACGAAGAAGAAGAAGAAGAAGAAGAAGAAGAAGCTGAATCTCTTGTTGGCGTCTTCCAGATATTACCATAATGTGCAGAAACGTGACTGGCAGTACCAACAGGTACATGATGGGAGGTTTTGTTTCATCTTCTTGGTTTTATTTCATCTCTTTCTTCTTCTCCATCTTCTTTGAGGGTTAGTGGCAAAAAAACTGTTGTTTCCGCTTCACAACCTCTACACTACTTCTATCTGTTTATTATAGCCACGTGTAGCCTGTTGCTGACTTCTGATGAAACTACACTTTACTTAGCCAAGTTTATGTACTCCATAAGACGTGTCATATCACTATTATGCTGATGATACTCACATTTATTTCTCTGCTAGACCCAATAACCTGAATCATCTGACCTCTCTTCATTTCTTCCACATGAAGATCCTGTTGATATTTGGCTCTGCGTGACTTTGCCCCCAGTTACATTTCCAATCTCCTCGTTCCACCTTCCGCTTCTCAGCCACTCCAATCCTCTAATCTGGACCTTTTATTCATTCCTCAGTCCAACTGCAAAACAAAAGGCAGTGGTCTCCTTGCTGTTTTTGCCCCAAACCTCTGAAATCATCCTCTCCATCTGTCAGATTTACTGAATCTTTGGGCCGTTTCAAGAAGCTTCTAAAAATGCATTTTTATCAGCAAATCTTTTTATAGGTCTCCACTCTGGGCTTTGTTTTATGTTGTTTTTATTGTCTGGTCTGTCTCTCATTGTGCCATATTTAATGTTGTCATGTATTTTTACCTTATTTGTTTATTCATTCCTTCTTTCCTTGTGTGAAGCACTTCATAACTGCATGTTTGGGCTGTGTCCTGTCACCTATCTTGAACATATCTTGACTGCCTATCCTGGTAGACAGATTCTCAAGTTTACAGATGACTTGGCCAATCAGTTCACAATCATTGAGGACACAATGGCAACAACTGTCGTTTTTCTGGAGGCTCAACTGTTTTGGTGTGTGTTGTCAGCTCAGGGTGCTCCTCTACAGCTCCATGGCAAAGACAGTCACCTACTCTGCAACTCTGTTAATATTTGGCTTGATCATCTCAATAGGTGACATGAACAGGGTGCAACATACAGTGAAGTTAAGGCATCCCATCAGATCATTGATGTTAAACTGCCTGATCTGTTCCACATTTTCTATAAGGCAGCTATTTCTAAGACTGAAGACATATCACAGTGTCCTCTCCATCCTTTGTGTATAGAGTTTGAGCTTCTACCCTCTGGGTGGAGATTTAGAGGGAAAGGCCACATCTAAAAGGGTCAATAATTCTTCTATCTCTCAGGCCACCAAACTGCTAACCACTCATGATGATTCATCTGATGATAAGTTTCCCGTAATACTACTGGCAACTGGTGTTTTTGGTAATGCTAAACTTGCTTGAGGTTCTTGCTGTCACTTGTATTCGTGTTTCTCATGTATTTTATCATATCTTGTTTCTTAGCTTGTGTCTTCGCATGTTCTCTGGCTGCAAGAAACATTTCTCAGAAGGGACAATAGAGTTAAACTTGAATAGAAAAAAGGCAAAAGTTGGGATCATTTAGCAGCTAAAGGTGCAGATATTTTCATTAGGAGTTGGTAGGGACCAAGTGAAAGACAGTGAATACAAGACTTATGTTTGCCAGGTGGCCAAAACATGACTCCAAATCACTTAATCAATTTGGACAAAACAAAATATTATTGTAGATTTAAACCGTTTTTGTTTCAGGTGTCTTTTTATACCTTCTGAACAGATACCTGTGAGCAAAGCAGAAAAGTGGATTGGCACAAATCTTCTAGTGCCACCAGTATAACTATATTTCCCAGTAGTCCAGTCAAGTCTGTTTTATCTATGTAGCCCAATATTAAAAATTTCCCTTGAGTACCTTTACAATGTACAGTACACCTTTTATTGTTAAACTCTCGATTCAGATAAGGTCGTTGTTTGGTTTGGAGGTCATTTTTGGGTCATAGCTATTTTCAGCCTTTACAGATGTGATATATTGTTTCCCTGGAACAGAGAGAGAGAAAAAAAAAGCACAGAATCTTCATCTGCATTTCCCCATTTTCTGGTTCAGGAGAGATTCAGGGACCAGGCTGTGGGCAGTCGGACTGCCCCATAGAATGCAGCTGGTTTGAAGAGCTGGTCTGGTGTCAGTCTTGCACTGCTTCATTCTAGTCACAATACTCAAAAAAGCCACTTCATACACATGCCATTCACTTAATTTAATGATGTTTGAAAGCAATTCAACCAATTTGACAGCCAGATTATTTCTGGTGGTATAATGAATTATAATTTCAAATGAATCCAGTTTCAGTTATAGAGTGGATTTGTTTATTATATTAATGACATGAAATAGCTTTAATGCGTTTTGAGCAGTTTGTAGCATAGCATGCCACTGACAATGAAAGGGCACTGTTGCTGTAGCTTAACTTGAATGAAGAGTATCACAAGGTAGCTTCCCCAACACTACATGGTATAAATGACTTTCAGCTTTGGCTTTCAGTGTGTGCACATTCATTTTATATCTATAGAAAAAACATATGAATAGACATTCAGATTATCAAAGCACTGCTTTCTATGAAAGTACCAAAAATATTAGCCAGCAGCTGCTAATATGCTACATAGAAATTGTAAATTTTTAAATGATTATGAACTGCATGCATTATAAAAGTATGGCCTTTGTTCTGTCTGTGCCCAGAATGCTACATTAGGTCTCAGCCAAACCATTGGTACTTGTGGCTAATGTTTGAGTGAAAATCAGCGAAAATTGATAATAATTGTTTTCAATTGAATACGTATCAGCAGGACCTCACAAAGACTTCAAATGTGCCAAAACATCCTGCAGGTCCTCATGCTTTAAAGTAGTAAAAGGTCTCATCTTGCTCTTGGTTAAAGCTAATGCAGCAGTTTTGGAACAGGGAGACATGCTCCTCAGATGCCTGGTTGTCCCAGTGTAATTTTATATTTCTTTTTTCTTTTTTCTTTTTTTTTTATCTCTAGTGAGTGAGTTGCCAGCTTTAGTTGTATAGGTTACAGAGCAGGCACGCTGGGAGCTATCTCGTTACCACTGCCTGTGTGTGTGCGGGGGGGCGGGGGGGACGGGCGGAGCGTTTGTTGAGTGGAAAATGGCCTCTAAAGCTCCTCTACTCACCTTTCGCAGTGACAACATTTAGCACGGTGTGCCGACCCTTGACTCCCTTCTCTCACCCATCACCACCCTGTGCTTCGTACCCACCTCTCCCCCCTCCTTCAAATTTCCCTTTTAAAGGCTTCAGTGCCAGTTTTAGGAGTGATAGAAGGATACAGAGATTTTGCAGGAGTAAGTGCCCTTCAACAGATGGTCAGACAAGACAAGGGATGGTGGGTGGAGGTGGTGATGGTGGTTGAGGGGGGGGCGTTACAGCAGGGTCCTCGTCCAGCCCCCAGTGTGGTTGAATGTGACAAAATGCAAAGTGGAATTCGCCGGCCCCTCCAGTCCAGAATTGGCCCACAGAAAGAGCATGTGAGAGGCACGATGGCATGTCCTTCGCAGTCCAGGCAAGCTTGGGTGACAGCTGCGATGTTTATAGGCCAGCTTCGATGACAGTCAGGGGGGGCGGCTCGGCTCTTTTCAGACAGGAATTAGGTTTGTCATCAGATTCTAAAATCCTTCTGATTTATGACGTTTCCACTCCTGTTTTCCCTCCTACCCCTTTGACCTCCGCCGACAAACCCCCAGCGGGGAGATGATGACATTCGGCAAAATTGTTTGTTTGTTTACCTCTTACTTTCACCACAAAGGATCGATTTCCGACCCTTACCAACATGCACCATGCTACAACCCCCACATCACATCTTGCTGCTGTGTGTTGCTTTGTTGGGAAAACATGGTAAAATGATAATTACTCCTTTCATAAAACCACTTAAAACCATTTTATTGTCTTGTATACTTTAGGCTTTTTGTTGAGGTTTGTCTTGTTTTGCTTGCTTCGTGAAAAGACTTCCCTCACACTTATTTTGAGATATTGGACTATTAAATAGACATTTTATAACCTGTGAGGTTTTTTGAAATTAATTTAAAATTAAATCACTTTGACTGTTAGGTGTAAAGACATGAGATGGGTAAGTTACAGCTAAAACACTCATAGATTAGTGAAGTCCGACCATTAGAGATCTCTCTCATATCCCATTCAGCCTTTAATCAGATGTGGATCTTTGGCAGGTCAAAGATTTAAAGCAGTGTGAATCCAGAAAGATTATAGTACAATTGAAACACTGGCAAGTAAACACTATAAAGAGAAATTTTAGTTTCCTGATTATAATAGAAAAAAATTTAGAATGTTTGTTTGGGATCCATTCAAAGATTTATGTGGTTTAAGTCAGTTTAGTTAGATCATGCTGTTATCAATGTTAATGTCAGCATGAAGCCTGGTTCTGCTAAACATCACCAATGTTTTCCATTCCAACAACTGAACTGGTGTTCATAATGTCTCTGCTGTGATGTTGCTTTGGTATTTTACACTTTAGGAATTAAGCTGAGTTATACTGCATAGCACAAGAATGACTAAAGGTTAAGCTTTTCTGGTGAGGCGTTGGCCTACTTTTACAGGTGAACTTTGCAGTTGTCTTGAGGGCCACCTTGATGGACATCAAGGAGGAAGGAGAAAAACATTTACATTCACATTAATTCACAGATGTATGTCCACACTGTGAGGTGTGGAAATGAAACAACAAATTTTAGCTCAGTGACAACAGCTGGCCCTACAGAGATACAGCGTGGGAATGGACAAGTGTTTGTGAGGAGACGTCATAGAATTTAACATTCTGTTAGTGTCAGAGAATCAGAGTGTGAGCAGATGCAGAGAACGTTTATGAGGCAGGGTTTGGTCAACAGTGTGTGCAGACAAACTAGTCAAAAGTATAAAAAATAGTATTGATAATGGAAAATTTGTTCTGTTGTAGGTAAGGAACTGAAATCACCTCTTCACTCTTGTTTCAATGGGCATGAAGTGGCACGGTGGTAACACTGTCGCCTCACAGCTAGAAGGTCCCGGGTTTGATTCCCGCTGTCGGGGGCGTGTCCTCCACCATGCCTTCGGTGCGTTCTGTGTGGAGTTTGCATGTTCTCCTAGTGTTCACCCCCCATTAAAAACATGCAAGAAGATCACCACCTGACCAATGGTGACAAAGAGAACTGGGTCCCCGGGTGCCGCTGTTGGTTGGCAGCCCACCGCCCCAGTCTGCCGCGGAGGAATGATGTGCCAGGATGGGTTAAATGCAGCGTGCGCAGTTTCCCCCTCTGTAACTCTGTGTGTGACTGTGACTAATAAAGGGATGTCTTTCTGTCTTTCTTTCTTTCTGAACAGAGAGGATGCAACATTGTTGTCTCGGGAGTCCATTGCTGTGGACATTACTCTGCACGTCAGTCCATTATGACTCTGAAATGAATTATCCTGTGATGAGAAAGGTTTCCTTTTCAGTGGCCTCTAATCTCTCTGATCCACCCATCCCCCACCAACCATTTACATAGAAACCTCCTCTGATGAACAGACTGATTTAGAGATTACATGTGAAGCAATGTCTCAGTTGACCAGGGAATGAAATGACAAAATATCTTGCCTGACAACCAATTAATGAGGAGATTATGTGTTGAACATCTCTTTTAATAGGAGAGTGTCATCAGTACTGGCAGGGCTGTGTGGCAGTGCAGTTATGTAGGGAGGCAGTTTTACAGGAGGGACCCAGGCAGATCATGAGGGGAGGGTGGGGGGTTATTTTAGGAGACCACATTTGGGAAATAACTGAGAAATGACTTCAGGAGTCCAGCAGCACTACCCCCCAACACCATATTTAAAAACATTGTGGCTGCTGTGGAAACCTTGAGGTTTCTGGGATCCACAATTACCCAGGACCTAAAGTGGGTGTCCATCTTAGACTCCATCATCAAAAAGGCCCAGCAGAAGATGTAGTTCCTGTGCTGGTCAGGAAGTTCAACCTGCCTCAGGGGCTGACGATCCAGTTCTACACTGCAATAATTCAGCGTGTTCTCTGTTCATCCATCACTGTCTGGTTTGGATCAGCCACCAAACAGGACAGGACTAGATGACACTTGACATCAGGATTTCAGTCCAGTCAGGAAGCAGACAGGAAGCATCACTGCAGACCCATCACACCAAACACCCTGAACACAACCTGTGCCAACTTCCCCCTTCTGCTAGGCGCTACAAAGGTACGCCAAAACCAAGACACAAGAACATTTTCTAACACTTGAATCAGTCAGGCAGTGTCAACAACTCTTTAACACCAAACATCCATTTGCTTTCATTATAGATGGAATTTGATGATATTTTTAATGTTTAAATGCACCATTTTAACATGTATGTATTGTCATGCTATGTCATTGTCAATATATATCTGATCTGCATACTGTGTATTCTGTATTTAAGAATGTATACATGCATATAGTGTACATAAGCATCCTATTCACTATTTGTATTATTTGCAATTTACTGGACACTATTTATATATAGGATATCTCTATTCTGTTCTTCACCTTTACTTGTTCAGCTTTGTAATTCTTGTTCTTAGCTGTTATGTTTAATCCTGCAAATTCCTTGCATGTTAGCCAATAAAGCTGATTCTGAATGTGAAATGTTTGGTTTCACTCTATAAAGTCTCTCCCTGTCATCATGTCAAAGCATCACACCCATTTTCTGTTTGATCTTTATGATATTGCAAGAATCAAAATATATACAGTACATGTATCTAAAACCAACTGTCATTATCTATTTTCCAGATGTACTATTTTTGTGTCCAGATAATTGTAGTTTTTAAAAAAAAAAAAAAAAATCTATTATCTAAGTTATGCTTCTACAGAAAAGACTAAATTACTGAAATATCAATGTTAAATGCTGAATCACTGTTAGTCAGTGCTCAGTGGCTTAAAAGGGTCACTGCAACATTTATACACTCTTTGAAGAGCTTGGGGGATCCCAGTTTCTCGAGACATGCTAGACGGTGACAGGACTTTATGCCTTTATGCCTTTATGCCTTATGTTATTTCGACCAGATAGCCAGCCATACGTGCTCCTCTTTGTCACCCTGTTTTCTTGTAGACCAACTGGGAAGGGACTAGCAAGAAAAAAATCTATGTATAGAATTTGTTTCAGCTTGTGCCAATACTTTCTATAAACACATTCATTAAGACAACAGAGAACTGTCCAGAGAGTGCTTCTTTATCATCATCATCATCCAAATAGAGCCTGACCTGAAAGTGTCATTTCATTCATTAAATTGGCATATTTGACAGAATCCCAACACAGATAGTACAAGAAGGGTTTCTTTTATTTTTCTCTTGTCTTACCCTGTGTGGCACTTGACAGGATTATTAGAGAGAAAACTGTACTATTTGAGCCGTTAAAAGGAGGGATTAAGTAATACCAAAGAAAATGAATCAGCATTTTACATTTAATTTTTATTCATTTTCTACTACAG
Organism: Chaetodon trifasciatus; assembly: GCA_037975065.1. Classification (NCBI taxonomy): domain Eukaryota; kingdom Metazoa; phylum Chordata; class Actinopteri; order Chaetodontiformes; family Chaetodontidae; genus Chaetodon; species Chaetodon trifasciatus. The sequence goes on from JBBMOE010000041.1 coordinate 768,172, forward strand.
TCGCTCATCTTTTGGATCATAAGATCAACATCAACACAACAAAAGCTCAATTATCTACACCAATACAGTGCATGAGTTCCATCTCATATATCTTAAGAGTGGCCGTGTTCAGAGGAGCATTACCTAGTGATAAATATCCTTGACAGGGGTCAAGGGCAAACATGAGGCCAAACATCCCACTCTGGTAAGGTGAGAAATGAGTAAAAGACTTCAAGCCTACATCTAAACACACCAGTAATACAGAGCTAGAGGGGAAATACCTCAGGATGGCAGAAAGAGAAAGCCCAAAGTGCACTCAGTCCCCTACCAGCCCCTTTTGGATTCAGTTTTGCGTTTCTAATGAGTAATGTAGCAGATGCAGGGTGTAAAAACTTCTTGGAGTGCGTCACAAACAATTGAGTGTCTCAACAGTTCACTACAGTCAGCATTTTTATATTAACAATGACTGTGTGAAACATGCATTCAATAATAGTTATTATATCAACATATCTTAATATTAATAACCTAATAACCTTAATTAATTACCTAATTTCTAGCAGCAACTGTATTCAGAACACAAACTCTGCTAAATCCACTGTTAACTACTTTGTCAACACATTACCCACAAAAGTAGCTAATGATAATTTACTTAAGAGCCTGTCACCAACTCACTAACTTTGGTAACAGATACGTCAGTTCTCCAAGAATCGTTTCTGAGATATATATATAAATATAAGCAAGAAAACTGGAAAGTTTCAGTTGGTTTACGTGACGACCCAGATGAAGGCTACAGGCCAAAAATCATTGATTTTACTATAAAGTTGTAGTCAGTATCACAAGCATCGTCTTCAACACTTGAATTTAATACTTTGAGAGTGAATTACCTGATGAAAGAAATCTGATTTGTCACCATTGCCACCTTTTCTGCACAATCAATAAAAGTTTTTGCAGCATGAGAAACTTATCACATTATCAGTGTTTCTGTATTTCAAAAGGAAATCAAGCTGGGAGGTATTTCCTCACATCTTAAAACAATGACACCAAGCTATGTGACACTTCCCCTCTCCTTATCTTGGGAATTTATAAGCTCTCCTCGAGGCCAGGTGCTCCGACTTTGGAATGTACACACACACACACATACACAGATATACACTTACACCAGAGACATGTCATTCACATGAATCTACAAATTAAAGCACTAATGTAAAGCCTCAGACATAAATATTTAAAAAATGTACACATACTTTAACATAGACCTCCCTGTGCTTATACACACACACACACACACACTTACACGCATGGTGTACATGGTATGTAAGTCATATACTTGTACTCATGTACAACCTAAAATATTCCTTGGAAGTGCATACATAAATAAATATTCACACACACACACACACACACACACACACACACACACACACACACACACACACACACACACACATACACACACACTAATTTGCATCTCAGTGGACAGGCCCATTGTTCCTCCTGCTCCACCACCACCCTAGTTCTCCAGTCCCTTTCGTCCTGCTGTTAACGGACAGTATTTCACAAGCTGTAAATTCAGAGCAGATATATAAATCACAGAGGGGACAGCTCAGGGGGGTCTGTGACAGAATCTGCAGACTTTTGCCCCGGGGGCCACTGGTGCTATTCCAAACCCAGTCGAGCTGTCCAAGTACTGATGGCAAGACAAGGAAGGTGGGGGGAGAAGAGGAGGAGGAGAAGAGCGTCACTTTATTTAGGGGAAGTCAGACAGAACCAGCACACTGCGGAAAAATAAATAAATTTCAACAAGTAATTTGTAGAATAAGCCTCGTTTTCTAGATTCAAACACTGATACCAATGTCTAGAAAATATCATGGTCAGAGCAACATTTACATTTATTTAATTTCAAACAACCTGATGAATGGAAGTGAAACATTTCTTCTCCTTTTAGCTCCATTTTGGTAATCACCAATCCTGAGAAAAATATACAGCTTTTAATTTGCTATCTATAACATTTTCCATGCCAACCAGTTGACTTGAACAGGTCATGCACAGTTGATTTACCTGAACTTGCGAAAACAGCTTCCTACACAAAATAAGAGCTGCGAGACGGAGCTATAAAATAAATATGCTGTAAAACGACAAAAGTCGCAGACGTTCTGCAGAGTTGCATGATGATATTCTGTGGGCCTGCAGTTAGAGTGACCCCTTTTGCCCTACATGTACGTATGTGTTTGTTTCATTAATACGAAAGTGCTGCTGATTAAAAAAAGGCTTATTGGCACTTTAAGTTGATTATTACAAGCAAATGAACTCTTGGCGTGTATTTAGATGTATTGACATCCCTTGAATTAAGCTCAGTGAGACAACAACACAACAGACAGAAAATGGTAAGCCAAGAATGGTTACACAAGCAAAAGTATGGAAAAGTGTGCAGACATGGCCATCACACGTTGATTACATTATAGGTCTGGAGGCAGATTTGTTTTGAATCTGTAGCCAAGATGACAATTAAGTATAACTCTGTCCAATGAACAAGCTGTTTGTGACAATCCATATGGATCCACATAAACAAAGGAAGCCTTCCATCTATGGTGCAGAGCAGGAAAACAAACTGCAGCCATGATCAGACCACAGCAGCAGTTTGGGGTTGTCCAGGGCTTGACAGACGGGCACATGGCTTGGCGGCTGAGGTTTGTTTTCCTCCAAACCTGTATTGCAATAAGATGCCCTGTCCCCCCCTCCTCCCCATCTGATCTGCTCCTCTTCCACTGATCCATCATGGGATGACAGTATGTGTCCGTAGCTGAATTTCTGCTCCACAAATAGCCTGGCCAGACAAGCCTCACTTTTTGAGCCTCCGCAATCTCCTGCTATCTACAGTAAGTCATGCGCTATGTGTGCTCGTCTGTGAATGGTCTGCAAGCGGCCACGGCGACCCCCGCTGCTTCCCTTGCCGACTCCCCACGCCAGGATATTTTAGACTCACAACCTCCTGCTCTTCCTCTGTCTGTCCTTCTCCTTTCTCCTATTTCTCCCAGTTCATGCTACCCCTCTCCCTCCTCTCTCGTCCCCCCTGGTCATTAATCATCTGCCTGCCGGGGGTGAAAAAAACAAACAGTACCCCCTCTAGGACACAAGGGGCAATTTTCGAGTGGTGGCAACAACTTTCCGACTTTTCAAAAATATTCTTTCCCCAGCGGGAGGGTTGAGTCTGCCATGAATCTGCCAGCTGACAAAAGTTAGCACTCAGCGGAGTCTGTCAGTAACCTCAGCCCCTGTCTGACGGAGAGACATCCACACCAACAATTAGAACTTAATAAATCAGTTCAGCGTTTTAACACCTTGATTCTCCACAGCGAGGGGTGCCTTTAGAGCATGATGTCTCAGTCGGAGATGTCGTCTTTGCTAATTAACTGTTCAGGTGGGTAGGACAAGAGCGGAGTGGTGTTTGGTTGAGTGAAAGTTGTAAGACAGTTGGGATGTTAAAGGAAGTTTCTTTTGAAAGCATATCAGTATATGAAATGTTTCTTATCATTACATTAAAGGTAGTGAAAAGTTAATAAAAACACCTGCAATATAAAAGAAGAATAGTAAAAAATATTTCAGTGAAAACCTAATTTGTAATTTTTGTAATATGTAGTTCTGCAGTATATCCCGCACCAAATCATTTGAGCGTTAAATATTTCAGTATCAAATATCATTGAGTTTCACTGAGGGTGATAGCATGACACAGAACCTGTGTGTTTAAGTGTGTGTTTGGTAAAATTGTTACTAGTTGGAGCATAATGAGCAAACAGATGGAGAGAAGAGATAGTGGGAGCTCTTTGAGGAGCTTTTGTGGATGTTTTGATTTTTTTTTTTTTTTTCAGCCAGACTGTTGGAATCTATAATAAAATACATAACTCTAAGCTGACCACAGCTACTGTTCTGTGATGAATTCAACAGAAAGCTATTACATCACCTATCATGAATATTACTTTAGTTTTACCAGATACTTTATGTTTCTCCTGCACTGCAATAATAAATGCTCATCTGAGGCAAGAAGACGAAGGAAGGAGGAGGTCAAACAGACAGTTACGTGTGTGTGTGTGTGTGTGTGTGTGTGTGTGTGTGTAAGAGAGAGAGCGGGGAGGCGTGTGGGGGGTGGGATGAACACCTGTGCGACAGGCAATCTGTCTCTGTCTAAAGAATGTGACAGTGACCCCGGGATGAAGGTGAGTGTGCTGGTGTGTGTGTCACAGAAGCAGGTGCTCAGTTATTGTTCACAATAATGACAGACAGTAAGTCATATCTGTTCAGAGGCTGTTCTTTAATGTAGTGTTGAGACTGCACCATATTAGGCATTAGGAATAGCAATGGCAGAGGCCTGGTGACATTACATTATATTGCTAATGTTATTACTGTCTGCAGTTTGGAACCGCTCTTCAAGTTGCAGGGATGCAAAAAAATTTTAATTTAAATGGCGATTGTGGTTGGAGTGGACCATGGTAACAACTGCACCAGGAATTTAAAGGACATCTAGATGATCAGCTGTCATATATATGTCTGCGTTTGTTTAAAAGTACAGATATCTTTCAGTTTTTTTCTCATGCATCATAGAGTGCATCCATCTTTGTTAGGTTATGTTTTATTTACTTACTAATAGTGGTATCATAGACAAAACTGATAATCAAATGGCTCTGTTAGACCTGAGTTTACTGTTGCACTAATGTAACTAATCAAACTTATCACACGTGACACCAACAGATCTCTAGAGGTTTAGTCACTGATGAACTTGCCTGCAACCATGACGTAACACAATAACTGAGGTGTGAGAAAATCATTAAGTGTTTATATATTTTGGCTCCATCAAAGGTGATGATGACACATTGTCTAGGTCTAGGTAGACTGTACTCACCAAGTTCCCTTGGTCTATGTGTGATTAGGTGGCAGTTTTGTCTGAACCCATATTGTAATAGATGCAGGTAATCCTTCTTTTCTAGGCTGTTGCATTGTCACAACCTTTTCCAAAATTCATCAAGGTCTTAGGAGAATTTGCAAATTTTATTGCATTTTATTTCAGTTTTGTATGACTCCCTCTTTGAGTGGTTTGTCAGTGGTTGTTATTTGGGGTGCTTTGACAGTGTGTTCCCCCTCATGCCTTTTTGTGCATGGAGAGCTGTTTTCTCTCCTACTCTGCTCTCTGCTGGACTGTTACAGTGCGGAACCACCCTCACTTTCATGAATATTAGGTAGGCTGATTGATTATCATGAAGTGCTTGTGCTTGTGGATACTGGACAGACCCAGTGGGGCATGGACCATATCCCGCCCTTATCCCACTAGCTCTTAAAGGGCATAGCCTGAAATAGAACGTTACTTATGTACCATATATTAAGTATAGTTGCAGCTCTCTGAGCTGTGGACCCAATGGTTCCTTTAACTAGCTGGAGAAAAAGCTGTTTCTTGTTCAGTCTCACTGCAACTTATGTACAAGGTGAGACTAAGGTGGGGTCCACATAGCAAGTGTATGTAGTCTAAAAGCCTTCAGAACTGCGCAAAGGATGAACCCACTACTGAAGTCTATACTCACAGAATCTGGAGTTATGGTATTTACCTGACATTCATGGCTAATGGGGAAACTCAAACACTTAACTGACCAACAGTGCGACTTCATCATTCTCTCACCCAGTCAATAAGTAAGTGACATACTTTTGCATTTGTGGGGCTGGCCCCCACCTTGCTGCAGTCTAAATAAAACCAATAAAACAAATAAAGCTAATTTTAAGATACTGAATGCTCATGCTTTAAAGCTAATTTTATATTCATGCTTTAATGACAGCCATGTTCCATAAATATTACGACATTTCAAGATAGTAAATCTTGGCTGAACCACTGCCGATCTAATTTTTTATTAGTTTAAATGTTTGGTTGACTGCTACAACATTAGAAGGTCTAGTGAAACTCAAACCTCCTCCCAAACACCACCTCTCGTTCTCACTTGGTATGCTCTGGATGGTCAAGTGGAACATTCCTGCAGACTGCATTTCACTCGGTTGGCTCAGATCTGCTTTAATCACCTCAGCGATGGCAGAGCTGTGGATATAGAGTTACAGTACCAGGGAAAGAGAGAGAGAGAGAGAGAGAGAGAGAGAGAGAGAGACCCCAGAATTACTTTTCCATCATTGGGCCAAGCAAGGTTTCACAGCGTTAGAGCATGTTTGTATCAGTCGACACTGACAGCACTTTTTGGAGATTTCCTTCAAATTTTTAACGTCCTGTCTCATTAATTCAGTTCCCAGTTAGTTTTTGAAAGAAACACAATACTTGCCATAAAACACCTCCACCACACTCCACAAAACAGGTTGTTTTGTCTTAACTTCGTTCCAAATTGACCCTTGAGAGGTCATCATCAAGACAGATCATCAAGACAACAAGTGGCTTTCAAAACCATTCCAAAAAATTATTCATATTGTTGTTTTCTTCTCTCACCTCTTTTAGAATCAGTATTAACTGATATTTTTGTCTACATAAACATAATACTGACATGCTATCACCTTCTTAAGTTGATATGTGTTAGTAAACCTGCCTTTTCACATCCTACAGACATAGAAACATCAGCAATCATGTAACTACCTTTCAGACACAAGTCCAATATTCACTCTTCTTTTAGCTCTGTTTTGTTGGGAAATATCTGACTCTTTACCTGCTAAATGCTCCACTTGTTTACCAGCTAGTCACTAACTGTTCAAAACTGAAAACCTCAGATGAACACACTGTACAATAGTCACCCAGCACCAAATGACTGACAGTGTCCTGCTGGAGCAGGAATTGATATTGATTGAGCGGGAGTGGGAGTTAAACAAAACAATGGAGCTGCAGGCTATAAAAGACTTAGGGTAACAAAACAATGTGCTGAAAGACAATAAAGTGGCTTGTAGAATATGGTTTTGGTCGTGGTCATGGTTAAAAGAAGCCAATATTAACAGTTGGTTGGAGAGGGGACGCAAACATCAGTTTCCCATGTCAAAGTCACATTCTATGTTAACCACATGTGACCACAAGATATCCTTCTCAGGAAAACATTAACATACAGTAGGACTGAAGTGTTTGATCAAGACTGTTGTTTTTCATTTTTAAAAATACTGGGACAATAAATTCATACCCCAACTATAACCCATACCCCCAACTGGTTTACCATACAAACAGCTGATTCCCAGCAGGAACCTGCTTGTGTTTACAGGGAAGAAGCACAGTGATATGAATAGCATGGAAGCGAGTTCAGCCAATGCTCCATGTTCAGCTCAACCTAAAATCAAACTACAACAAGACCCCCTGACATTTCAGGACAGATCTCATCCATCTCTAGTGGATTGTGTGCCTGTTGGCGCGGTTAAACTAGTCATCTGTGCATATAATGTAATATTATACACTATTCCTCTCTCTTGAACTACCCCCTCCCTCCTCCCTCTGTCATGGTGCCATGTGCCTGATCGTTTACACCGCTCATACTGTGTGTCACCAGGTCGTTATGTTTATTTCAGATGAACACCAATTAGCTCCCTTCTAATTAATCAGCACTCTCCCTGATTCCACATGTCACACAAGCTCAGTCCATCACCACTGTGGAGCTGGAGTGGTTGTACGATTGTCAGCTAAAGAGCTCGTGGTCCATCTTTGTTTTTTGGATAGAATCCTAATGGGGTTGGCTGTATTGGAATGCTGTTTATTCTGTTCCTGCTGGTGTAAACAAGTAATGTTTGATTGAGCTATGATTTATTTTAGGTATCTTTTGACATTAGAGAACACTTCTGTTTTTGTTTCGTATATGTATAGTATGGCATTTTCATCTCTTTTGCAGTATATTATTTCCATTTGTAAATGATTTTGTTACTCTTGTGATTGTTACTATCCTGTCTGTTTCGTACTTTGTGTTAAACGCTTTTATTTTGAAGTGTCTTTACTTGAAAAGTGCTATATGACTAAGCCTTAGCAACTGCTCATCATGAAATAATAGTTTTAATTGGCTGTTTGTTGCATTGTAGCAAATTACATTTGGGGTTAGGGTTAACACCTCCTCTGGAGGTCTGCAGCTCTTATGCAACAGTGGCTGTGAAGTTGGTTTCTTAGCTTGGCCGAATCAGCAGTCAGTATATTAGTCATATTTAGTTTATTTGTTCATTTTACCAGCTGCTTTTTTTCATTAGTACATTTGACCTATTTTAATGTTCTATTATAGTATTTCAGGACAAACTACTGTATATTCAATTCAATGACTGTGACATACCAAGAATTGAGTTTGCAACCTTCGTAAATCTGTGTCAAAGGATTCTGCCTGTTGCAGGCACAGCAGTCTTGTATCATAAGCCATATCAAGCAATACATGAGGAAAAGCATAGCATTAACATTGTGGAATATAGTCACAAAGCGTTTTGAAGCAGTTTTGAGTGGAGACTGTGCCACAAGGGCTCAGCAAAGATGTGGTTGGATCATTAATGGCAGGGTCAGTTTTCACACGAAACATGTTTGATATTGTTAACATACAATGAAAAATCAGGCTGATTGTAAATCAGTTCCACATTTCACAATGAGGAAAAAAATTCAGCTATTACATATAAGAATCATTTTTTGCTATTTTACATTTTGTATTACATCTTGCATTTTTTCTTTTCAGATTAGACAGGATCCTCTATCAAGGTAAATATTTGATCACATGAACTAATTGTTGGACATTTTTATCACAAAGAATTTTGCAGCATTTATTTTAGCATTAGTGGCTCTAATTTCTAATCCTGCTGGTATCAGTATTTTACATAGCTCAGTACATTACTGTACTCAAGCTATACTGTGTACAGTAGAGCTATATGTATTAACACATAGTATCCTACCTAACAATATTTTTAAATGTGAATGAAAAGTTGGCTCAATGTATGCAAATGTTTGAACCTAGATGAAAGAGAAGAAGGCTGAAGTAGTTCATGATTTGATCACTCCATCGGTGAAAATAGCTTGCTATGCTAATCATTTCAGAAGACATGATATGAGCCCATGCTGACTGATGAATAGTGTTGTCTGTAATTATATCTAAATTGATTTATGGGGATACATTTCCAGAGCGCTTTGGCTGCATGCAAGGTTGCACCTGTTCAGCCAGATGGAGATATAGATAGACCACAAGGTACAGGGCATATATACAATATAACACGAACCAGTGTTGGAGAAGCTACTTTGAGAGCTCTGCAAGCTACCAGTTACTTCAATGTGGGAGAAGTTGAACTACAGCAAAGCTACCATTGGGAAAGTTATTTTGTTTAACTAAAGCTTAGAAAATGTAGTTCAAACTACTTAGCCAAAAAAAACAAAACAAAAAAACATTAATTTGACAGTATACATGAATGTGCTGAATTAAATCACGAAGAGCTGGTGGTGATGGTGATTTTTCCTCAGGCTGAGATTCAGGAGGTTTATCCATGATGACAGTGTCGCTGTGTGAGCGCTGAGCAGCGATGGCCTTTTTGCACATGCACTACACAAAGGTCAAGTGTGTGGTGGTGGTGGCTGCCTTCACAGCAGTCAGGATGAAAGAAAGAGGGGGCAGGGCTGGTCAAAGGGGGTTCAATTACAGTAGAGAAGCCATGGTAAAATAAAAATAAAAAAAAATCATTCCTTTCTTTTTATGGCCCAAAAATATTTGTAGTTTCAGTAAACATGCAAAAAAAAAAGAAAAAGAAAAAAAAGAAAAAGAAAAAAAAAGGATTTTCACCACTTGCATTACTATTCAGTTATGAATGTAGTTTAAGTACATTTAGCAGTAGCTTCCTGGTAGTTCAACTAGTACTTAATCACATGTAGTTGACTACTGCCCAGCACCATCACATATCAGCTTCATGGTGCACTTAATCATTAGAGATTTCATTTGACTTTAAATACTTTGAAAATGTGATTCAGACACACATTCAGACAGACATCAAATTTTTAAGTTCAGCAATCTAAACCATGTCTTTTCCTTTTTAATGATATGTCAGTAATAAAACAATAAATCTATTATCTTTGTATATTTCTATTATACTTTTCCATGAAGCAACATGGAAGATAATGAAAGATTAACTGCACGGACTTGACATATTGCTGGATGGAAACACTTGCGGTTGCAATAAAGTTTATGTTACTACATTCCCGGTCGGTTGCATTTTAATACTGTACAGTCGGGGCCGCTCACAGGGTCACTGCAACCTTTCCCGTCACTAAGTCGCTTCTCAGTTTTACCAGAGCGCAAATTACAGCCGGGTGAGCTTTTCACATTAAAGGCCAGTGGAAATCTAAAAGCAGGATGGAGACCGAGCAACGGCATGCGGGTGGGCAGCCGCCTCATGTTCCAGATATCGTCACATCACATGAAGATCCCTCAACACACACATCATTCTCTCACCAGGACAACGCACTGTAACCCACAGTCCACCAGTGTGTGCGCCAACATATGGTGCAGTGTAAATTAGCAGGAGGGTGTGTGTGAGCTTGTCATATACACGGATATGATTGTCAAACAAATGCTTTGTCATGTTCAAAAGGAGCTTTTGAGCGCTAATGGAGACTTATTTGATGCTCTTTGAGGTGCATTGTTCAGATCTGTTGCGGTTTCACACAACTTTAGGATGTTGGGACTTTTCAGTGCTGTGCATTAAAACTGTTACAGAGTACCAACACTTTCTTAAGACATTCTTGTCACTCACTGTTTTTTGTCACCCATGTATATATATTCCCATCTTTATTTACTCCTTCCTGTGTGGGTTTATGACACTGTGAAAATAATCATGACAGGATGAGAATTTCAAAGCATTCTTCATGTACCTTATTTCTCCAATTATATTGTCAGACTGTGAAGAACTCTAAGAATTTTGAGGCCACTTGGATGATGTAGCAAAACTTTATTAGAAAATCTGATCTGTCTTCTAAACAGCAGTAAGTGAGCCTCGACGACCTTCTTTAGATCTTTTGGTGTCTCTTTATTTTCCATTGATATCAAAGGAAACCTGGCAGGCTTGGTTAACATGAGTTTGGGGATGTGTTGGTGCAGTATTTTGCGATGTTTCAGATTTATTTCATGTGTGACGTTACCCATTGGAGCAGCTACACTTCTTTGCATTGGCACAGTTATATACATTCACATCTGAGGTCTTCCAAGCACAACCACAGTCTGTTACTCACTGAAGCAGGTTCATTCATTTTCCCATCTTTCACTGTTCCGCTGACATTTGAACTGCTGGCCCTTTGGTCACAAGCCTGCTTCTCTAACCTTTAGGCTCCAACCACTGCCCCCCAACTCTTGAATCTCAGCGAGCCACAACGCAGGAATGTGAAAGTCAAATAAAAGTGCTGAGGAATCAGAGAGGTGTGGGTTATGGGTGGAGGTGTGTAAAAATGTGCAGCACCAAAGTTCACTCTGTTTTGGCCAAAGATACACTGAGAGATATCCAGCGCCAGAGATTACATCTTTTTCAAAGTAAATAAATGGAATTATAATGTTTTTCTTGGCCGTGCACATTGTTTATAAAAAAGCAGAGAGAGCAGTCCGTTCACACTTTAGGTGATAACTACAGTGGGCCTTTGTGAAGGCCGAGTGCTGGCCCAGGATTGATAGTTTACTTTGGAGGCTTAAATTGAGCCCAACTTTGTGTGCAAAGTTGTCAGGATTTGTACCTTGTTTACAGAGCATAACCCATTTGTGAACTTGTCTCTGTGTGTGTGCAAAGTGTGTCCGTGGTGAGCATCTGTGTGTGTGTGTGTGTGTCAGCATTTGGATGTGTGAGTAGAAATTGTACTTCATAAATTGCAGTGGAGATTCTTTTATGAGTAAGAACATGTGTATTTTTTCGGTTTGAAGAAAAAACAATGCTGACTCTGGCGAGACGCTGCCTGAATGATGGATGAATTTCTGAAGCGGAACAGAAAAGGCCTCACGTTGATACAATTGCAAAATCCTTGCTAAGAGTAATTCAGTAGTGATTCCAGTAGTCCTGTATATTTAGCCAGGCGAAGTAGCCAATAGTCGGCTAACTCCAACTGTGATCTAAATTACTGGCTGATTTAGCTCACAGTCACAGCATTGAAAATATTATTACCACAACAGTTTGTTTTATCTTTTTCAGAGGTGGAATGGCTCTTTCCAGAGCTATACTTAGATACTGTCACCACTGCAGGCCTGCTCATCTCCTCAGAGACTTGACCCTGCCATGCTTGCATGGCTGTTTACAGAGAAAGTCTCTGATAAGGACTGACAGGTCAATAAAAGCAGAAATATCAGCTCCGTCATCAACCGTGGCCCTGGCAGTTGCCAAAATATCCCCCATCATGTTGGCAGGCTCCTCTCCAAACATCGCCGCCCGTCTTTAAAGAAAGGTGCTAATTTTATGACACCAGAATGCAGATATGCTAAACAGTTCAGCGCCAATACACCCGATTGGAAAACAGGGTTGCTTGTGTTTTCCCAGCTTGCTGTGACTCTGCTGCTGAAGATGCTGACATGGGTGCCTGAGCAGGTTCCCACATATCACCCTGTTACTGACTGATAACTGTGTGCCCAGACCACCTCAGTACTGTCTCTCAACACCCTAATACACTGAGGTGTTTACTGACAGTCTTCACACGTGTATTACAGTAGGTCACACTGCTGTAGCAGCCCACTCTAGCAGCACTCTTACTATGAGCGGGCGCTAACTTTTATGGCTGATAATCTTCTTGTGTACGCACCCAAATTTACTGAACCACAGGCCTGCATGTAGACAAGATGCAGAAACATTGCAAGACAACTGACTGTCCCCTAAGTTTACTCAGTGTGCATGAGTGTAAACCCAAGTGACAGTCTCTTATAAGAGACCAAAAGCATTTTAATTTTGATATAATTTGATTTTTTTGGAAGTCATAATATTGTAAAACAGTCATAACACTTAATCATATCCTCCACAACTAAAGACACGTCACTTGATATAAGAAAGAATACGCCAGCACAAGTCTGGTAAAGATTTTATTCCTGTTTTTACGAAAAAAAAAAAAAAAAAAAAAAAAAACCACCAGACTGCGCTGTTTTGAGGTTTTTAAGCTCTGGACAAAGAAAGTTTTTTTTTTTTCAGTGCAGAATTCTCACTGGATTAATGATTATTATTAAAAGATTGCTCTTTAACTCAAGTTTCAGACAGTTTGACATTTTTAGAGCATATGTTTAACATGCTTTTATTAGGTCAAAAATAATGAAAGTGTGAAAAAGTATAAAAATACCAGGGGACACTAAAACACTCAAGTAAAACCAGATTAATGAATTTCTGTGTGTGCCAGCTCGGCACAGTAACTCTTGGATACAGAAATATCTTTAAACAGCAAGTTCACATTTCCCAAATGTTACTGAGCAATTGAATAAAATGCCCATAAAGAGAAAATCCTTTGGCTGATCCAGAACAGACAGGAATGTCAGTTTGACCAGCCAGTACCTGTGATTTAATAAAAAGGCAATATCGTTCACTGCTAAACTGAAAATTTCAGATTTGTGAAGCCAAGCATTAAGTAAAAAGCACGGCATTGTGGGAGACCTTGTGTCCTCCAGTGTGGCAGGACACCAGACAGATTCTCCTGTTATATCAGGCAGACCGGCTGGTCGAGACGATGTTGTTTTGCTGTTGTCCAAACCATTTGATGTTCTATTTCAGCCCACACTTGAAAGACCTCTCTGTCACATTAATCAGGGCTGCAGTGAATGCCAGGCAGTGTTTTGTGTCAATCTGGAGGCCTCTGCCTACACCGACAACGATTTATTGGGAAGAAAAGTGGCTATATTTGTAGTGGCAACCTTTTGCCGGACCTCACCAGCTGATGTCAGTTAATTATTTGTCCCCTGAATCTAATACGTTTTCCCGGTGCCAAAACTCTGGGCATGGAGAATCAAGATCCCCACACATACACACGCTCATATAGACAGATACTCACATATACACAAGCTCAGATGTGAGCGCACATGTACTGACGCACACAAACACACACACTAGCAGATGTCATCTCTTACTGTCGGTCAGTGCGGAAAATCAGACACTCCATCCATCTGCTTATGTTATTCCTAGCAACCAAAGTTATGTTGCTATGGTAAAGATCTCCCCACATGAACTTGTCAATCAAGCTGCAGCAACTTTTTTATTATTTTGTTCCTCCACTTGTCTTGCTAACCTCATTTGAATCTCTGCTCATTCCCACGTTACAGTTTCCGTGCCTCATCAGGTCGACGGTGTTTATCTGTTTACATCTCTGCTCTGCTAACGTCAGATGCCTCTGCTCTCATTAAAACATGGACGTGAGTCAAAGCTGACTGAATCAAAGCAAGGAGGAAGAAATTAATGTTCTCGGGACCCAAAGCCAGCAGCATTTCAGAGCCCCTGAATGAATAATAGCTTTGGTTTAAAATATGAGGACAGTTGTGCGCTTCCCATGGGTTCTGGTGGACAGTGTCACAGTAGAATTGATCAAAAAACTCAAAAGGTGCTCTGTACATGGTGTACGTCATGGTGGGCAAAAACCACATCTGTTTAGACAAATGTGTGATTTAGTGTTGTGGGTTTAAGGGAGAAAAGCCAGGAAAACTTGATAAACCACACAAATCCACCATAACCACAGAAAGCCTTGGTAAACTAGAGTAATGCCCAAATGAAGTGTGAGAAAAAGGGGGAAAAGAATGACTTTGTAATACCTTTAACGACACGGTTTACTCTAGGATGAGTATCGTGTTTCCTCAGAAATATTGCCACGTCCGAAATGTGGGGCGGCATTTGTCTCATTTTGCACGCTGACTTACGCTTTGGTATTACACTGGAAATAGTTATGCTTGGATTTCAGGCTGTTGCGCTATTGCACTGACCTTCTTCCACTTCCATTAAAAATATACTGCACCCTCATTGTATGTGTTTATTGGCAAGTGAGGATTTCTGAGGAGCAGTTAATACTTTTATTTGAAACATGTCCCTGCTCAAAGCACTTGTTTTTAGCTGTGATGACAATATTTAATTCAGTATTGTTTTCAGTCACTGGAACTTAAATTCAGTATTTATATTCAATGCCACTTTTTACCACTCCATTACATTTCAGAAAAAGATTCTTTATACATACAAACAATAATGATCTTAAAAAGTCCAATGCATGGTCATAGATAAACTCCCCAACAGCAAATAATGCAGTTGAACATGTTTAATATTATTTAATTTAATTTATTTTTGATACTTAGCACATTCTGCTGTTAATATTTTCACTCTTGTAGAATTTTGAGTGCAGGACTTTTACTTGTCAACAAAACAATATTTTTACATTGTGGTATCGCTGCTTTTACTTAAATAGTAGATTTAAACACTTGGATTCACATCCTCAAAAAGAATTCATAAGGAAAACAGAATTCAATTTGTTTGGTGAACAAGAGCTTGAAGTTAGCTCACAGTGACTGCTGATCATAATCAATTAAGCTGGCTGAATTGTGTTTGTTTTTTTTTTGTATTGATGTGTTCTCTGGTTCAAGGAGGCAAAAGAGTAACAGGTGGCTAAATCACAGTGACGTTGATGGATTTCTGGGAAGGCCTAGGGACTGCCCAGTCACACCAGCAGGATGAGTACCTCAACACATCATGGACAAACCCGCAGACCTGTAACAAAACGACCTTGCTCTTTGATTATATAAGCACGACTCGACGTGGATGGGCTCAGGCAGGATGTCATGGAAAAGTTCTCAGCGTTTCCTGCTACCCCGTTCCCAGTGAAGGCATGGCTGGTGCACACTCGGCAGCCTCTACTTTCCCTTTGTAACTTCACAGACCCTGAATCTTAGCCGGTTCAATAAAACCGGTCTTTAAACACGACGCGGGTAGCAGGTGGGGGCTCCATGCCATGACAGGAATGCCGGGCAAGGGGAAGGACTCTTTGGGGGCTTAAAGATGCCCCTTGGCACTGTGGAGGAGACCTCTGCGGGGTTGCCCTTTAAGGCTGCACAGCCAGTGAGAACGAAGCTCAGCTTGAAGTCTCTACATATGAACCTGTCACTCTTGCGATTTGGAGGCTTGGCGAGGTGGAGGGGTGTGTGTATGGGGGTGGATTTAGACCATTAGTTCTGGGCTGCTCAGGCACACACTCACATGTGTGCAGAGAGTCACTGAGGTCTTTCTGCTAATTATAGGCTGAAATCTGACAGAGAAAAATTAGAGGGAAAAGGGACAGCTGCAAGGTCTTGTGGACGACGGAGGGAAGAAGAGAAGGGAGAGGAGGGGTTTTTGATTTCTTGCTAAATCCTCAAACCCCCTCCTTGAACCTAAAAACAAAATTCAATCATCTTGGTGTCCTTCTCACTCTCTTATCCCTCTCAACACAACCCCACTGCCTCCTTCGTCCTCTCAGACAAGAGGTCAGGGGTCAGTCCCAGATGGGATCACCCGGGGTTTCACAGGACGTCCAGACTTTTCCCTGAACTAATGCCATTTCCTAAGGGGAGCTTAGCCAGCAGCTACAGAAGAACTCGGAGACCTCCCCTGTGTGAATGCGGTCACATCATCGACCACTATCGGATCACACGTGTGCATAGTGACACGCTCACACAAACAGAGGAGCATATCGTCTTTATCATAGGTCTGTTAGAGTTCTACAAAAGAACAACTGAACCAGATAAACCAAGGGTCTCTGAGGTTGGAGTGTCTCAAGTAAAAGCATCAGTATGTTTGCATGCAAAACAGATACTTGATATATTTCATTCTATAACTGTAACCATTAAGTGATCACCATGAGAGGCTACTTTCAGTGCTTAATTACCAAATGGGCAAAGAGGGCAACTGCCATAGGGCTCCAGACCCTCAGGGGCCCCATAGTCATCGTATGTCACTTGTGTGAACAGTAATTTGATTAATTGCCAATTTTCTGAGGAGTCAGACAACCACAAGAATGATGAAACACTTCCAGCCTCAAACATACATGGTATAATGCATTGAAATATAATGTAAGCCTGATTGTTGCATAACATAAGTGATCACCATGCAGGGGTATAGGTCTGTTCTCTGCAGCCTTATGTCCAGACTGGAGAAACGCTATGGCTGCATTCCAAATTGCACCTTACAAAGCACGCACTGTTGCAGCAGTATGCATAGAATTGAGACAAACTACTTGGTCATAACATTGCACCTTGAACTTTGACCCACTTGCTCATACTGTACATCCCTCATAGTCTGTAACTCATAACTAAAAAGAAAAAGTATGTGATTTGGAACAGGTGCCACACTTGTAGAACCCCTGCTCTCAGTGGCTTCTGCTGCACAGAAGACTATGGGTCAGAATAGGCAGAAAAGCATGCTGTCTTGCACACTGTAAAATGTAATTGGATGCAGTAGGACATCCTAGTATTTTAGGCACACTGCATTTTATCTACTATGTATTTCTTTTTTTTTTTTTCCTGGCATACTAAAGATGTTTCTCCTGTGTCTTTATAGGATAACACCACATGACTACTGTTGCCAGGAAGAAAAGGCTGGAGGAGTGTGAGTGGAAACATCAACCACCAGGACAAGGACAACAACTGTGTTTAATGTATCATAGGTACAGTATAGGACATACAAAGCTGAGCTTGCATGGGTGACTCATGCTCAACTAATAAAGAACTCTTAGGAACTAGCAACAAATGACAGATATTGTTTTTTCATTTCCATCATCTCACCACAATTAGACAGCATCAGGTTAATGAGTGAACCAAATAAATAAACAGGGGGCCAAAGTGGCCATTTTGTCTCTTTGATTATGCCTGATCTAGGCTGTAAAAACTCTGCAAGAAAAAAAAAAAAAGCAGTTAAACTATCACATAAAATAAGCAAAACTATCTGCCAACAGAACAGGAAAATTCTGCTTCCAAACATTAAAATATTTGGTGTCTAACAACACTTAGTTAGAAGTAGTGCAGCAAGACGAAAAACAAGCACATTTCTCTGGATACACAGAAATTCTGACTTTTGACAAAGCAAAGGAAAGTTTGTACTTGTCAGCATTGATCAAACAGCTTATAGCCACCTGGAACAATGTTGGACATAAGTGCTTTCATTCTCATATTATCCATTTGTATTGTTGTTTTTTAAGATACATACATGAATTACATTTCTAAAAAAATGTGGTGCTGGTTTTATTTTCATCCATCGCACATGCGCACGCACACAGACACACAGACACACACACACAAATTTACTCTGACCCTAACTCTAATTTAGATTCATTTCCTGGAGACTTACCCTAACCTTAATCTAACCCTAACCTAACCACTGACCCAAAAGCCAGCTGTTTTTTTAATTGGGCACATAGCTTTTGTCCGCTCTCTCTCTCTCTCTCTCTCTCACACACACACACAATAGGTAGGATGGCTCAACCTCCCCACAAAAGCCACACAAACAATCAGAAGTCTGTTTAGTGCAGGGGAGAATCTTACTCATCTCACCCTTCATAATGTGCTAGTGTGCAAAATGTTTCTCAATGTCAGTGTAATATTGTAAGATCATTATCTTGTTACAGGGGTTTCTGTGAGAATGTCATAAGCTTGCCTTGGGCTGGCTTAACCGTCTTACAGCTGAGGCACAGTAGCCAAGTCCAGACTGTTTCCCTCCCCGGTCTGATTGACAGGTGTCCAACAATCCCCCTGGCTTTGCGCCGGAGATCCTGAAGAGGCTGAGTGGAGGCCCCGGTGTGGTTGGGGCTGACCTTGCCCGGCTCATCAATAGCATTCATTGCTCCCAGGCTCTGTGTGACAGGTGCTCAGGCCCAAACCTCTGCTCTGGCCCCCCAAACCTAAATCCTGCCCATTTTATTGGTCCCTCTGCCTTTCCCCTCATTCCCACTTCCTCCTGGGACATTTAGGAGTGAGGCTCAGGTCTCCTCTGGCTCAAACTAAATGCCTGCGGTTAATTAGCTGAGGTTGCTATTACCAGCAGAGGTGGAATCCCTTACCAGTGCACCCAGGCCTGGGAACACTGGGAGTTGTGTGGCCTCCTCTCTGAAACAGGACAGAATTTGTAGTTTCTTAATATGGCCCCAAACCTTTAACATCCCAGTCAAAAGCATCAGGCTCTCTGCACTCCTGTAGGCTGCAGAGGTACAGAGGAAGACTCACAGCTCCCCCCTAGTGGCTGCCACATGTACATGCATCCCTTCAACACAACTGTGGTCCTCAATGCAAAGACAGTGTGAGGAGATTCATGTTCAGACATGCATTTATCATTACATACCACCACTGAAACTCAGTGTAGCTCCGACATTTTTTGTATAATTATGTATGTCTAAATAACATATTTAATATATTTCTAAATATTGTTTGAAGTTTATTGTAAAATTGTGTAACGTGATAAAGATTGCAGTTTGCCCGACTCAGAAATTCTAACTTCAATGAAAAGTGAACAGTGGATCAGAAATCCCTCTTGTGCTCGAGGACAGGTGGAACATTTGTGTTGCTGCCATCTGCAGTATGTGTTAATGGGTTTTAACCAGTAGCTATATATACACAATACCTCTGCAGCCTTGGTGGGCATTTACATGCCCTCACTGTTACCACAACGACTTATACTATGATGCTCATATTCCTCTGGTCCTCTGCTAGTTTGCTTTTTTCCCACCTTGTTCACGTTGCAGCTATAGAGTTTCAGCTATGGCCCATACTCACACATAGCTTTCACTATACTTAAATTTAGGGCTGCAGTGCTCTGGAGGCTGAAGTCAGGCAACTGAAGAATGGCTTGACCAGTGCATTATAGGTTACTGAAGGCTGATTAAAACCAGTGAATCACAAATGTATTAGCACCACTGAAACTACGAATAATACTATATTGTTATTATTATTGTTTCAATTAATTAATTAATTCATTCATTCATTCATTCATCTTCTATACCCGCCTTATCCCTTTCGGGGTTGCGGGGGGCTGGGCAACATATAGAGACAGACAAACATTCACTCTCACACTCACACCTAAAGGCAATCTTAGAGTAACCAATTAACCTAATGAGCATGTTTTTGGTCTGTGGGAGGAAGCCGGAGTGCCCGGAGATAATCCACGCAAGCAAGGAATAAATTAATTAATTATTACTATTACTACTACTACTCCCACCACCACTATTATTACTATTATGATTATTATTATTATTGTTATGTATTAATTAATTGTGCACAATGATGATACTAGAATAAATTATAAATCAGTAATTAATCCAACTTTATTTTAATAGTGGCTGTCATTTGTGTTCAAACATGTTTGTCTCTTCTTTCATGGTGGAGACACTGCAGTGTTTCCTTGGTTGCAAAGCAGGACTCATGTTTATCCCTAAACAGACCATATGATGTAAAATACTTTTGTAATGTCTGGCCTCAGCTCAAGGCCTCAGCACACCAGGGTTTCACTGAGAACTTTGTTTCACTCAGGAGTTGACCCCTCTACATGTACACTGATGTGATAGAGAAACAGCTCTCATCTCTCTTATCACTAGAAATCTCATACATACATCAGTGCTGCTTTATTTTTCAAATACTGTTCACTTTCTAAATCATTTATTCTTGTATGTGCTGCTGGCTCAGGATGTCAGTTTATAATGATGATAAACTTAGACTGCTGTTAAGTGTTTTGTATCCAGATGTCCCTGTGTGTGTGTGCGTGCGTGTGTGTGTGTGTGTGTGTGTGTGTGTGTGTGTGTGTGTGTGTGTGTGTGTGTGTTTGTCCTGGCCTGGGTCTGTGGATCCTGACCAGCCTCAAAGCTCCTTTACATGTCCGAGTCTGTCTGTGAAGACACCTCCATGCCTTGCAGCTGTCTAACCTAAAATCCATCGTCCTCCCGCAGCGCTGGGATTTGCTCGACATCTCTGTCCGTCCAGATTTCTCTTCTGCAGTATTTGTCTTTTCTTGTTGTCAGTGCTTTTTTTCTTCTTTTCTTCTGATATTACTTCTTTTTTTCATTCCCTCTCACATGGTTTTGTTGTCATGTTCTCAGCTCTCGTCTTTGTCCCCCTTTGTCCTTATCTACCTTTTCTGTGTCTCTGCTGAGAACATGTTATTTGATTTAGGCTGGAAACACCATTATACCCCCCTACAGAGAGAGGGGTTTCAGCATTGAGATGAACTGGATACATTGGCAGAAGGTCAAACTCTGCATGCAAGTGTGTGTGTGTGTGTGTGTGTGTGTGTGTGTGTGTGTGTGTGTGTGTGTGTGTGTGTGTGCAACACTCTAGATAGATAGATAGATAGATAGAGAGAGAGAGATTATAGGCCCAGATGTTAGATTAGATTAGATTCAACTTCATTATCATCATCAAAGTGCAACACAGAGACAACGAAATGCAGTTTAGCATCTAACCAGAAGTGCAAATAGTCAAATATCCAAAAAAAAAAAAAATAGAAATACATGTAAATAGTGTAAGTGGCATGAGGTATAAACAGTATATATACGGTATATAGCAAAAGCTTTCTTAAAAAAGTCTTATTTTCTCATGAACTATTTGCCTTAACCAATAAAAAAAACAGATTTTCATATATGGTTTACGCATGAAACCATATATGAAAATGTATTTAGAAGACATAACGCTGCGTTTGGGGCTGTAATTTTTTCTTATCTATTCAGATTGTTTGTTGAATAGTGTAAAAGCAATCATTACTCCTGTATAAAGGTACATAAAAAATGCTGCTGTCACATATTGGTCTGTAATGTTCATGCAGTACACTCTAGGAGTTGTTTTAGATACCCACTTTTCCTTGACCAGCCTTCAGTTTGGATATTCCTACATTTGTGAATTACTGATTTAACACAAATCCACCTGCAGGCACTGGGAAAGCTTATGATTTGGTGAATTCATACTTTAATGTTATTGATAAGATTCCCAATTTTGGGAAGATTTTGGGGGAGAGATATTGTCCCACACTGCATTTCACTTCTCTTTCTCAAGCCTTACAGCCTTGTCATGTCACTGTGTGTCATCAGCGCTGCTCTGCAGGCCTATGATGTGATAACACGCTTTGAAGCCAAACAATGCATTCAGTTTCCATGTGCATGTATACTACAGCCTTGTTAATGTTACTTTTCTGAAAGCAAAAAAAAAACAAAAAAACAAAGGAAATAATTCAGTGTGATTTTCTAAGATAACTGCCATCTAATTGTGGATGTCTGTATCATTACACCTCATCTTTGGACAAGTTCTGATGTCACCATTCATTTATTTAGTTATTTGACAGAGACAAAAACTAAACCTTCTTCTGAGTTTGTTATCTGAGGTAAAAATAACTCGATGCCTTCCTCACATTTCACTTCTTTATTGAGTGTCACACTGCAAAACTCTGACATGTTACATGCTTTCAGCTTTATTTGAAATGCTGAGGTATGTCTCAAGTTTCTTTTTTAAATACCTCCAGCTTCACCATCTCCCTTGTTGGGTGCAGCCAATGCTGCTGTATGGCTGTGCTGTGTGAGAAGTTGTTAACACCGTTATTCCTAACCCAGATGAAGGCCGTGCGGCTGGTTGTTCACAGCCCTGAAGCTTCCGCGGCATCCTGAGGGACTAAAGCCGAGCGACCGTCACATGACCGACAGCATTAACTCCTAACACCTGTGGGAAGGAACAAAATAGCCTCGCAGCTTGCAGTGGTTAAATATGAGGGGCGATAAGTCTTGTGACTTTGTGCTGATCAGTGGCATTCCCTGCCTCTTACATGTGTTTTGTATTGCGTGTTGTATTATGAGAACTAAAAAATGATTCAGAGTGAGTCCTTTCAGTTTAAAGTCTTTTGAATTGAGCTTAATGCGGGTAAAGGAAAATAACATGGATAAGGGACAGTCTTCACAGGTGCAGAAGTACTGTGTGTCCCACCCAGTTTAATGTGTTTTTCTGGGATCAGACTTTATTACGTGAAATGATCATTTCACCCACATCATGCAGGTTGTGAAAGTCCACAAACTGCAATTGGTCACATAGTCTAAGATGTCCCTTTGTCAAAGGATTCAGAGCTGCAGTAAAATGTGAAAGAGTAATAGAGTGGCCGGTCTCTAATGCGTTAATGGTAAAGCTCTGTAGAGATTGTCCTACAAGGCAAGCCAATTGGGTCAATCCACGTAAATGACATTAAATCCTATTTTCTCTGTTATCCCTGGTGAAATCTATTGATGTAATCTTTAAGAATCCATTCTCCGGATCAAAATTCAATGGAGGTGAAAGTCAACCAACCTTATGGAAGTGCTCTGCTACACTGCTTCATGAGCCTTTACAGTATGTTACACTGTACCACATATTTTATGATGTGTCTGGTTTTCTCCCTCAGAGTTACTGGTGTTATTGGAGCCTGAATATAGTGGACCCTTTACTGTTGATAACATTTACTGGTGAGAACATAGATTATAGAGAATTACGTCAATATATTTGACGAAAAGAAAGAAGGTCTAATCTGTTTCTCTGCCTTTTTGCATGAGTGTTGGTGCATGTGAATACACATGAAGTGAAGTGTGTTTCAATTCTGACTGCCACTGTACATGTACATTGAGTTGCTTGTGTTTCTTTGTGTGAGTGCGTGTGTGTGTGTGTCTAAGTTAGAAGTGCTGAGCTCTCCTCAGCTCATTAGAGACTCTCTGCTGGGAGGGTAATGGCCAATGAATCCTCGTTGAGCTATATAGTGCGTGCAAAAGTCCATCATCCAAAAACCACTTGCTGTCACCCCGGCAGTCTTGAGTAGATGCATATGGCAGCTTGCTGTATATGTGTTTATGTGTTTATATGTTTACACCCAACAACGTTGACTGAGTCATACTGCAATGTTGCTCTCTAAGATCTTTGGTTTGAGCTGGAGGGAAAAGGCAGTAAGAAAACATTAGATACGTGAAACTGTTTGAAAGTGATGATCTGCAAACATCATTTTCAAACCAGAAAACAGCAGAGTGACCTTTTTTATTATGACTGTGCATTTACAGAAGTACATTAGCTTCACCAAAGTGTTTTTGAATTAACATCTCATCACTGGGAGACAAGATCTTATAACTATGAGACCCACATTGTATCATCATTAGAAAACTCTCACTTTTCTTTAGCTAGTGCTAAAGAAATGTATTTTGTTTCACTTGCTTTTCCTCAACCAAAGACATCATTCCTCATCTCTCTGCCTAAAGTGTAGCAAATGAATCATCATTTTGTCCTCAAAACAGACCAAAAACCAATTTTATCCCCCTGCCATATTTTGTTTCCCTGTATGTTTGCAATGTTTACATGCAAAAACATGTAAGAAAAGTCTTAGATGGCAGAATGAATGCATGCCTGCATGTGAGTGTGTATGTGTTTGAGCACATTGTTCATGAAACTGCACCAAAGAGCCACTCAGAAGTTGTGAAGAATGAATTCTGACGGGTCCGTCCACAGGAGCCTAAATCCAAACTCCATCTGCCTCTGTGCACCCCCAACACACACACACACACACACACACACACACACACACACACACACACACACACACACACACACACACACACACACAGGTCTTCTCTCGTCACTCCTGCTTCTCAGCAGTTCTCTACCATCCAGTTCCTTGCTTTCTTCCCCTTTTTCCACACTTTCTTCAGTCTGGTCGTTTAGCTGCTGCGGCTGCTTATTTCTTCTTTTGTGTTCTTAGCAATTCAATTACAAGTTATAACGAACAATAGAAATTATGGCAAAAACTATGAAGAATAAAGTCGTAATACTATAATTTATGCTAAAAAACAGGTTAACTTTTCTATAAACATCTTAGCAGTGATTTCAAATGTCATATTAGTCAGAAAAAGTGTCCTCACATCAGCTGCTACTGCTAAGAGAGAAAGTGCAGATGATTCTTTATCAGCTTGCAGGGATTAGTAGGTACCAGTTACGCCCATAATCACACATAATCACACACTCACTCACACTAACACGTTCTCTCAAACCCACATTTGCTCTGAAGCATTCTGTACACTTGCAAATTCTCTTAAACACAGGGGCAAACACATGCTGTCACATACACACACTCACACACAAACGTGAGAGTTTTGAGAGGCAGCCAGGCCCTGAGCGCTGCGAGGCCACATGATGGTTGGAGGGAGATTTGAGAAGGCTTATCTGAGGATAGATAGAGCGGCAGACTGCAGCTGTGCTGAAATGATTTATATCAACAGAAATACACACACACACACACACACACACACACACACACACACACACACACACACACACACACGCACACAGAGTTTTTGAAGCCAGTACCCACAGACGTGTGCATGTGTCTCTGAAACATAAGTACATGTTATTGCAGTAGAATTGCACATGACACGAATACTTAACTGTAAAATCAATTTGCACATTTGTCTGTGACCAAACCTGAATGATGTCAGTAGATTATTGCCTTTGTTTAGTCACAGTATGGATATGAAGCATTTATTGTACTGTCTTTATCTGCAGATGTGCACGGCTCAAGATTTCAAAGGCCAGCTTGAGCTGACATTTCAGAATAAGAGTCAGAAAAACTTAATTGTCTGTCACAAACTGATGGAAATTTGTCTTTAACATGGCTCACACAGGTAGTCATAGAATAAAAATGCACATGCAACATACACAGTGTTTTATTGCTATATTCAATTCTGTCTATATTAGAGTTCACTGTGAATTCTTTTAGCCCATAGAGCTCCTTTAAATGTCCTTTACACACAGTGTGGTATTTCACCCAGATGGTTATGACTTTGCAGGATGTAGCGCTGCAGCTCCGTGTCAGCCCATGCTCTGAGTGCATGTTCATAAGTTTTCAGTTCTGTTAACTTTGTGCAAATAATGTAGATTACTACCTTAAATCTGCACTATCTAGTCATGATAACATTAGCATGTCATAACATGTGCCCCATATCATCTGCCATGAAGATACTGGATGAAATGACTTGTATAAAACCACTGGCAATAGAAGTAGTTAAGTGAGGAAGGTTGAGTGTACTTGGTCTGTGACCTGGGAGATGACAAAAATAAACTGTACTTTATTTATTGTAGGCTACTTGCCACTTTGTCCAACTTCAAAATGAGAAGTGGCAAAGTATGGGCTAGTTTTATTTTTAAAGTTTGGAAAATTAAGGCTGAAAAATACACGTACAATATGAGATCAGTTTAGTTGATACATGTCAGGGATGAAGGCATACAACATACTGTATATTTTTCATGTTTTCCTATAATTTGTTTATTTGGTCTCACTCTTATGTCTGCCTTGTAAGCCTGTACGATTTTTGTTGATGGATATAATTTAGTCTTAATGTCATTATATTTAAGCACTGATAGTTGTACATATTTTCCAGAGTCATTTATCAATAGCTGGACAAAAGTCATTTGAAAATCTGCTGCACAGTCAAGCAGTCTAGTTGCAGTTGCAGCCATGCCAGCAGCACGAGGAGCAAAAATCTAAGTTTATATTCTTAACTCGATGGTCACAAAAAATAAAACAGCATCACCGTTTGAAGTTACAATTAAGCGTGAGGACTCCTGTAGGTTTGATCTTGGGGTTAAGACAAAGACTAGGTTAACCAGTGACTTTTGAGATTGCGGTTTTAATTGATCCAGAAAGTGATCAGATGACCCAATGCGAGCCGACGAGAACAAGCATCGGCACACAATACCATGTGATGTGAAATACCAAGTGTTTAGGGAGTCCCCATGGTAATGGACCTGAACCTCAAGAAAAATAACTTCTGCAATTTAGTGGTTGAATTACCAAAATATATACAACAACCTCAACAAAAATGGCGAATAATAAATCATAGACAGACAGACAGACAGAATAACAAGAGGAGGAAAGGTTACGTATGCATCCTTTTCAACATCTGGGTGGAAAGGATCTCAAACCACCTCTAAAGGTCTGAACTATCAGATTTTGCATGAATGTTTCTGGGATGGTTTGTATTTAGCTTTTTTTGAGTTAAGA
The DNA here is from genome assembly GCA_037975065.1 of Chaetodon trifasciatus. NCBI lineage: Eukaryota > Metazoa > Chordata > Actinopteri > Chaetodontiformes > Chaetodontidae > Chaetodon > Chaetodon trifasciatus. The sequence goes on from JBBMOE010000041.1 coordinate 795,082, forward strand.
AGCCATCTGAGTAGCCCCGAGATGCATGAAGCAAATATAAATGTGGTCTTGCCAAACATACATGTCTATGTCTGATTTCAGCCTGGACAGTCAGTGTTTTTACTAGGTCTGTAGACATCAACAGTATATTTGCATTGACTAATGAAACCAAACAACACAATATGTCTCTTTTGGCTTTATAAGTTTCGCTGAATTTCAGGTTCATATTCTCATCTCTCCTGGCATGAACTTTCACCAAAAACATGGCTACATTACTGTTTTGACTGTCAGGACTCCACTAAAACTCCTTGTGCCGCAGCTGCCTGCTCTGTATTTGCATGTCTGATTTTACACTGAGTAACTCAGGCTATTCTGCATTAACAACAAAGACATTCACCAAAAGCAGTTTCCCAACAAAAGTGAATCAAGGCTGCATCTACACAAAGCTCACTGTCTGGCATCATTATTGAGAACAAAGCAATCGTAATGAGAGCTCCCTCTTCTGGATGCCTGCAGACATATCTAATCAATCACTAAATCAATCATAGATAATATCCTCTACCGATAGGACAATTTAGTCATTTATCATTTCTCATTTTGTCTTATGTCTTCATGAAAATTATTTCCTTCTGTCATATGGTCTTAACTTATTGTCTGAGCATTTGCATGAACTTCAGTCTATCATGTACACCTCCATGTTCTGATGCTACCATATTCTGTAAATGTATATTTCCTTAGACATGAAAGTATCATTTCTTTCTCTTTGACTGGTCACATTTTTTAAAATAGATTATAAAATCAAAAGAAGAAAAATCTGGTTACCAGTGGTCACTTGAGATGTTGTTGAGAAGCATTCTGAAGCCAGGTGTGAACTGTGTTCCACATTAACTGGATTTAGACAGAATCTGGACACTGTATCTGGATACAGGGTACAAGGTCTGAACAGCAGTCAGCCTGTCAGGGCTGATGCCCTCTTGGCAGAAGAGACTGAGCGAGGCTACAGATGGAGCTCTGTGGTGACGCTGTCAGCACACTGAGATCTGTCACGTTCACACCACATCCACACTTTCTCAGATACCAAGAAGTCATTTTGCGAGAGGCCTTCACCAGCTTGCTCACAAACACAGACAGTCCCAGCAGTCTGCTTCATCATGGAAAATGACTGCAAGAACAAACTCGACCGAGTGCCTTCATGTCTCATCTCTCGATGTCTTTTAGGTTAAGATCCCTTGAAATCCTTTAGGTTTATGCATCAGGCCCTTGGACAACAAACACTGAGGCCCTGAAACATCATTGTGTTCAAGTGGACAATTGCTGTAAATTTTAGACATAAAAATACAGGAAGAAGCTTTCTGAGCGGACACCGACACTGTTTGTGTTTCATCATGTGAATCATAGTTGAGACCAATACAAAAATCCAAACAACACAAAGACCCTTTACCCTCTTTCTAATTCAGGCAATTGGTGGCATCCAACTTGAAGCAGGTGCCTCAGATTGGGCCTCAGTCAGGTGCCTGTAAATGTCTCCATTTCATACATTTCCTTTAATATGTAAAAAGAAATCCTTATCTGGCTCACAGTTGGTTTTTCCAAATTCAAACAATAAATGATTAATTTGTGATGATTATGAGGATCTTCAATTCCTTGTGCCCCTGAATTTTACCACTAAAGAAAATACTTTCTGATTCATACAGGATCATTTTAGAGTCACAGAAAGTTTTTTTGTTCTGTTATATATATAGGTTGGGATTGTAAAGTCAATTTGAGGCTTACATTTAGCATAATTGAATGTTGGACTCTTCATGATAGTGTCAGTAAAATGATTAAATAATTTTCTTATTCTTATTTTTTATTATAAGAAATAAACTGCTGTCTGAGGTAACTCAACACATGGCAACTTAAGAAAACACAAGCAAATAAGGAAAACATCTTCACAAATCTGCAGCAGAAACACATTACAACACACACATAGCATTAACCCTGGAGACGATGAACGATGAAGACACTGCAGGCTGGGACAGAAGAGCCGAGAACTGGAAGAGCAGGGAGAAGAAGGTCGGCTATCACCAGCATGGAAAAGCAGTGTCTAGATATGAAAATATTCCAGAGACGGTTTTATTTTGTCTCTGTCAAGTTTGAATGAAGTGTATTTTATGATGAGTTAACTTGGCAAAATGCTTGTCTTAGTTTGCTAAAAGAGACAAACTTGAATTCAGAAGGTGTATGGTTGTATTTTCTTTTGTTTAGTAAGGAAAAATATTCACTTCCTTAACATGTTGTGAGTTTATATTTTGTTTATTTATTGGACTAAAAAAGCTAAGAGAGCTTGTGAAATGTAGCAGACTCACTGCTCACAGCTGCTGCTAGCTGGTTAGCATGCTATCTTCAGCACACAACAGCAACACAATACATAGACATCTTTGACATACTGTAAGGAACTGGTACTTCTTCTCATTCTAATATTAATTCATTTTATGAGTGTTTTAAACTTACATTTGGGCCATATCTTACACGTTGCACCTTTAACAATGGTTATTTCAGTTTTAGCATTCTGATTGCATGATTCCAGGATTACATTGGCTAAAGCTTGTGTCAGCTTTTTAGAAATTAAAAGCATGTTAGGCAAATTTATGATTGTAAATTTGCTTGTGTTGCATTTATTTGGGATGTTTTTTGTTTGTTTGTTTGTTTGTTTGTTTTTCAAAGCTATGAGGATGTTCTTTTCATTGGTTGTGTTTACAAAAAATCCAAATCTAGATTTCAAATTGGGGTGGGACCCTCTTTAAAAAAAAAAAAAAAAGCAGTTTTAATCTCAAGAGATTTATATCTCAAATTAGAAATGATATCACATTCTGAACTTTTGTGAGAGAACTCTACAGATATACTTTAATTTGGGAAGTCAGTGTTTTTACTATCATGTGGACTTTATGGCAGTTGTTCAAGATTTCTGTCCAGACGGCTCATGTATGGTATGATGGAGTTACAGCTTGGTGTGTGGTGTGCTCTCTTGGCAGTTGTAAAGGTGAGTGTTATATATATAGCTCTCAGTACCCGGGCCCTACAGGGCAGCGTGGCCTGCAGTTGGCTGGGGTTTGGGTTACGAGGGGCTTAAAGTGTAAGTTAATAGAAAGTGTACAGTGGCACAGAGATGAGCTGACGCGATGTGCTTTTCTATTTTCACTTCCCAAAACCCCCCCCCCCAACCTCTCGGATGGAGCAAAAGGGTTTCTGATGCCATTAGCAGATGCATGTGCGTTATTGTGGAGCAGGGAATTGGACATTCTCCATATACTGCACTATAAATATCCCTGTGACGTTTATTGTACTCACTAGGGTTCAGGTGCTAAACTACTTGGATCTCACTAGATCCTTTTGTCTTTATTCATTGTTGTTGTCAAAGAGTTCAGTCACTTCTGGGATGGATTGTTGAGATTATGTGAACGAGTGTGGGAACGCAAAATACGAAGTGACTTCACTGCAATACTCAAAATATAGGGAAGTCAGTCAGTCAGTCAGTCAGTCAGTCAGTCAGTCAGTCAGCTCCCCAAGAAGAGCCCTGAGCTCCCTTAGAAGCAACACACAAAAAAAGAAAAAATTGGGGGAGTGACAGGGGAGTCGGGGGGGAGGGTGTTCAAAAAATTGATGAATAACAATAAGCATTTCCAAAACTGCAATGAACTATATGAGAAATACATGAAATCTTATTAAATATGTCTTGTCATCAGTCTTAAGGAATGTGTGTAGCTCTGCCCTGCAGTGACCTTCTCAAAAATATGTGTGACATGATTGGTCAGGACATTTGCAGGGTGTTTTTTATGTATCATGGCTCATGGGCTGCTTTCATGTGTTTTTTCCACCTATGGCTGATTATTTGTGTTGATTTGGTGTCCAAACAGTGATGTTCCATGATTGGCTACTGGAATGAGTTCAGTTCAACAGCCTCCCACATCATTTCTGTTGTGCATTACAGCTGAACATCCCCTCTATCAGCATGCAGTAAGATATGACTGCCCTACCTGATCACACACCTTAATGAAGCAGGTTTCGTCATGTCAGCCACAGAAACAAGATTTCAGAGTAGAATGTCTGTAGGAAACACCCTCACATAACATTTTTTCCACCAAGTAACAAACTAGTAATGAAACAAATAAGTTTTGAAACTAGAAACAAGCCTTAATTTTCTTGGTGAGGTTAAGTTTGAAGAAACATTTTTCTTCATTTGATTTTTAATGAAAGTAAAGGTTAAGGTTCGGGGACAATCATGGCCATGCTTTCAACAATGTTGATTCACAGTTGAAATGAGAAACAAACAGTCTCCTGTGTTTAAGTCTGATGTTTTGTTGACTCACCCAACCACCCCGACTTCCTCCTTAAGCAGACTTTGACACTCTTGAAGAACTCCCTTCTTTGCCCTGTGTGAAGGTGTCTTATTAAAACCACAGGGGCTGGTAGCTAAAACACAAGACCCAAAAAATAAATTGCATCTGAAGTACCACTCACTGCTATTTATACATTAGAGAATCAGATTATTGGACAATGTTCACTTGATGCAGCAATACAATAGATGAGTTTTTATCCTTATGCGTCATAACACAAACATCTTCTGAACAGTTCAGAAACACGGTCATTGGAGTGACTCAACTGAATTTTGCAATTCACTTTTAATTTATTTGAACATTATCAGATGGGTTTGATTTGTCACACAGGTGCATGAAATAAGTGTCAGAAATTCAGAAAGAAAAATTACTTACTCACAGGGAAAGAGCCCCAGGCTTAGTTGCCATAGCTGCTTGCGCTTGTGGAAGAAGGTTGCCATGAGAAGGAGTACGGTAGCTAACCTCTGCTGTCTTGGCAGGACGAAGGGAAAATCTTTTTATGGTGGCATCTTGATGCATCTCATATTTGCTGTTTTCCTGATGATGCCAGCATATGGTGGCAGACTGAGGGAGAAAATGAGAGAGCCGCTGCAATGGAGCTCCTGGCCAAAGTGGGGACCAGGGCCCTGTCCTCAATCAGACACTAGGTCTCCCAATTGGGCGAGTCAGGGCCTGACTTGTCTGACTCATGTCCACTGTCTGGGTCCCTTTCTGAGATGTCTAGGAAGTTACCACAAAAGATTGGCCTCTCTGTCCCATCCTCCAGAGGGATGCCACTGCAACCATCCTGGCTTCTGTCACTGCTGCTTTCCACCTGGAGCACCATGAAGTCATCTGCTTACTGTTGGAGCTCCTCTGCAGGTAGAGTACTGACAGGTTACTTGTGGAGATAGTGCTAGCCCAGCATGCTCCACACCAAGGCAAGCCTCGGTGAACATCTGCCATCAGGATGTAGCCGGCTGACAGGGGGCACAGAAGCTGAAAGCTTCAGAGCATGGGAACAGAGCTCAGATCCTCATTGTGTTAACTAGTGTACATGAGAACCTGAGAGAGGCAACTGTACAATGTACAGTGGCAGGTAAGAAAATGTTCATGTCATGCGTTGGTTTATCCACGATTAATAAAGACTTTTATATTTACAATGAGGGTGCCTTGGATTCCTTTAGACTGCCAACAAATACCGGTTACATGGTCATTGTGAACTGCCAGAAAGCATTTGCATGTTGAATAGATGTTGGACTAGGACTGACAACAATGCTGAAAGCAGAAAAAGTGAAACCTGAGATGTTTGCCATCATCCGTCTTATCTATGGTCCGATTCAATAGGACTAAATGTACTCACTGATATCAGAACAAATTTGTTTAAGATTCCAGAACAAATTACAGTATTAGTTTTTTGACTTTCTTGTAGGACTTTTGGAAGAGTTTGTACTTTACTGTCTCCAGCATCTTGTTCCTCCATCAAACCTTAGTGGTTGTCACAACATACCAATAAACCACGATGAGTATTTATATTTGTCCGTGACTGTTTGTTTGACCCAGACAGAAGCAGCTTTCACCTCCTCCTGACTCCTGAGGGGAACTTGTACTTTGTCCGTCTGTGGTTCTGACACAGCATCCTCACAGACGTCATTAGTCCAAATTGATGCTCTGAAAGGCTGACTGATTTACCATGGCTGACCTTACCACTAATCCCCCCCTGAAAATGAGATTAAGGTGTCTTCTAGCATTTCACTAGGTATGCACATATTCACTATATGTTCTTTTCCAAGAATATCCACCAACAGATCAGTACCAAATTGAATGTGACTTCTGGCTGTGGTGAGGGACATTCTATATGAGGTGCACTGAGACCAAGTGAGCGTGACTGTGTGACTGTGTGTGTCTGTGCCCTGTGTGTGTGTGTGTGTGTGTGTGTGTGTGTGTGTGTGTGTGTGTGTGTGTGTGTGTGTGCGCGTGTGCATGCGTGCGTGCGTGTGTGCATGTGGGTGTGTGTGTTTGCATGTTCATGCTGATAGAATTTATTCATATTCAGAAAGTAAGTCAGAAACCATGTATTATTCACTAAGGCATAATGACCAATATTTGTTTTTATTGTTCAATGTGACAGTACAAGAAGGTGACAGTTTAGACATAAGACATAAGTGTAACAAAAAACTGCACCTGTTCAAAACCCGGATGACATTAGTATTATTTGTATTATTCTATTATATACACGTGTGCATGTTTGTACATTATATTGCATATTTTCTTTTTCACCACGTTTCTTCTTTTTGATTTTTTAAATGTATGCACTTATTTAATGTATTATTATTGTCATTATTATCACTATTATTGTCATTAGTAGTAGTTGTAGCAGTAGTAGTGTCATTTTTTACATTTTTTTAGTTGATTTTTGTAATGTATTTATGCAATGATTTTTATTATGCAATTTTTGAAGCTGATGGGAATTTCTTGTGGGTGATTAGTGTATGTAAGTCAGACAGACCATCCTGTACACTCTGTGTCCTTTGCACACTTTACTTGTGACATTTTGGTCAGAATACTCTACCTTCAGATTAAGTATAATTGTTAAAATGGCAAGGACAATCTATGTATATTGATCACCTGGGAACAGTTCATCAGTCAGAAACTCCTCATAGTATCCATGTGAATTCAGGTAAATGAGCTTTTCCTATGGAAAAAAATAGAATATATATACATTTGGCAAATTTTAGAATATTGAAAAAACATAGAAATGACCAACATTATGAGACAACATTGAAAAGGAACTGATGTGTTGCTATCCTGTGAAACCATGTGTCTTGAAAACATGAACTTTTGATTAGCTCCAAGAACGGTCTGTTTTCAGTTTTGTGATGATTTCATTATTTTCCATATAATGAGTTTTACATGGATTAGCTGCTTTAGGAAGAGTGGGACTTTTGTAATTCCCTATGAAGGACACTTATTCCTTCAGTTAGTCAAAAACAATTCAAACTCAGCAACTCTGCAGATACATGGTTTTTACGAGTGGACAGAGATGGTATGCGTAGACATGATGAAAACACATAAATATTCCTTAAAATGTCATCATATAGGAGAATAAAAATGCTATCACAATTAGTGTAAGTATCAAATGGGTACGGTACAAATGGATATCACACAATTTCGAGGCATCCATCCAACCATCATTAAAGGCAGATTCATCCTGTTTGAGTAGAGGACTCACCAACAAAAACAGCATTACAAATATGACTCAAAAAGTGACATCTCAACCACTTTCAAAACTTTTCATACCAGGTCCAAGTGTCGCCCTCAACAAGTCCTCTGCATTAGACAACAAAAGATGTTGTTTGAAGCTTTCTGCAGAACAACCATCATTGAGCAGTGCTTCCCAAACATGCAGATGAGGCTGGAGAGAGTGCAAAAGAAGCTCTAAACCTAAGTCAAGACATGGAATTTGAGCAGAAAGAACAAATCAGTCGTGTTTCTGTGAGATGAGGTGGTCTTCCCTCTTTTGGCTCCAATTTGTGATTCAAATTGATGACATCTTTTCTGGTGCTACTTTGGGAATTCAAAGGAACACTCATATTTCAAAATTTTTGGAGGTTTGATTCTGTATGAAGCTGGTGTTTAAATATGACAGCTGAGAGTCACTGTACGGACTGAATCCACCCACCAAAGCTGTTTTATAGAACCCTGCTAAAATGGAGGGCCCCTCTTCAGCCGAGCAGATGGTCTGAATTACCTCACTGTATGGCTTAGGGGTCCCTTGAGATTCAGAGCAAGCATGAGTTGTGTGCAGGTTTTGTGTGGTCCTAACCTTTTACCGTTATTTCTTTCTTTCTCTCCTCTCAGATAACAGTCCTCTCTCTCTTGTTAGGATCAGAGGAGAGCAGGGATTTGTTCATCATCATTTTCATCTCTCACTGAATATTCTTTTGCTCTCTTTCTCTCCTGCTGCACATTTCCACATGTTCCTCCTTTCCATTTTGTTCTCTTTCTCTCTTCGTACCTCCTTTATTCTTGTTCCATTTTATCCAGACAAAACAGACATGTTTGCAATATTCGTCTTGACAGATTGTACTTTTCAAAGAGGATGAAAAGTTGAAATTTGATAGCAGAACTTCCTTCACCAGCAGGATTTTCCTGTAACAAAAAAAGAAGGAAACTCCCTGATTTATAAAAAGTCCTTTGATGACAGAGATGTACTTATTATAAGGAATGTGAACATCTGAGGCTCACTGCAGCACGTGTCCACCACCTGTTCTCTGTAACAGACCCAACCTGAGGTCCCATAGTCTCTCTAAAAGGCCCCTCTGTGTCAGCCCAGGCAGATAAAGCAGCACACCCACTGTAACACAATCACACACTGCATTGTCAAACACATTACATCTGTATTTCTTCAGCCTATAATGCATAACATATGCAATTGCCACTGACTGTTTGCACTGATGGAGGAAAGTGCAACAAAGGCCGCTTGATAAAAAGACTGTCCTTTTAAAAAGATTGTTCCTGTGATGTCTCCTTCCTTAGGTGATGATAAAATTGGAGCTGCTCAGACATAGTGGCTATTTCTACTCCGCAATCAAGTTCCTCTTCTTCTGCTGCTCCTTGCAAACAAACTTTTTGCGCCTTTAGGAACGCAATAGTAAAACGTTTTAATGTTCTGGCCACAGGTTGAATCACTGAAAACAAATGTTTCCCAATTTATTGTTGTGCAAAATGTAGTCCATTTACTTAACATCTTCACATCACAATCATGTCAGTAAGAACCAGGGCCTCACGCAAGAACAAACAAGTGAAATTTTCTCTTATTATGAATGAAATTCAGGATGTGTCATGAGTCATGTACTGTCTATCAACATGTATGAAAAAACAAAAGAATGAAACAACCAATCAGAGCTATACAACAAAGAACAGTCCTGTCTTCTTCTGAGGTGAGCTTTGTTGCAGTGTCAGCCTGCAATTCCTCAAATGTCGATTAGAGGTCATGTATCTGGCCTTTTTGCCTGATTTCATGTTTTGGGTTAATGGAAACTTGTGTTAACAAGCCCTGAGCTGCCTGAGTCAGCCAGCCCTCTATCCCTCAGCTCTTGTCAATGGACTTTACAGACCCACAAAACTAATGCTACAGGAGTGTGGCAAGGCAGACGTAGTGGCAGCGGGTTTAATGGGTGGAAGCAGCCCTTATATTCCGCCAATGAAAATGTTTGACCCTTTCACCATGTGACACTATCAAACATCAGTCTTCAGACAGTAAGTGTGTGGTTTGGTGGCTGAAATTATCTTTCACAGTATTTCCTACCTGCAGTTAAAATAACATATGCATAATGGTCCTGTTACTTTGTGAGGCACAGTTATGGTGAACATTATTTTACAACCAACCATTTTAACTTCCCTTTGTAAATGTAAATCTTCACCAATGCTGAAAAACTTCTTCAGCTTTCAAGCTCAAACCCGAGAGAGAAAATGCTCCTTGTCCAACATCCTTTGCAATAGGCTGAGCTGAGATTTGTGGGAATATAATCAAAATTTTGAGCAACCGATTACCACTGGTGAGAGACTGAGGTTAAAATATGAATTATTTGAAGAAATTTAAATCCCTTGGTGGCATATTTCAGTGTGCAGATACTATACTTTTTCCCTTGTTCAGTTAATGTAACCTTTTAACCTGCCAGATTAAACAGAAGTCAGAAACCTCCTGATTAAAACTTTTTATGTTTACCTACAGTATTTTAAGAAGGTATCACATGACTTGTGATTGGTACTAAGTCATGTATCTGGAAATAAACTGAGGCAGCAGTCCCTGAACAGAAGAGAGAACCTGCAGGATCAGCGGTGTGCTAGTTACAGTGCTGCCCTGGCACCCTTTTCCATGCAGTTTCCTAGCAATCTGCACCCTAACTCATGTGACACCAATGTGAAAGACCCACACAGGTTAAAATGCCTGAGGCATGGTAGAAGAACTAAAGAAGCTTAGATGAGTGAAGAAACATCAATAGGACCAATAGCAAGTTCTTCAGATGACATTGTACATTTAGTTATGACCTGAACGTCTGAGAATCTTCGCTGACTGGCCTCAGACAGCAGGATGCTTGTCAAATTCAAAGTGAATCATCACGCACCAGCTTCAGTTTCTTTATGCCTTTCTGTAGGTTGCTATGTGAGCAACAGCCTAAGGACAAAAGAGGACATATTTGCCAACAAAAAGAAAGAAAAAGAAAAAATCAGGATCCAACATGAGCTTCATATTTATCCTCAAGCCAAAGTTATACATTATTCGATTACAGTTGTTTCTGCATATGTGAATAATCTCCATTTGGACAGCTACAAAAACATGCTTACATGTTAATGTACCAGTAATAATAATACATTAAAACTGACAACCTGCCTAGGTGAGTACTTTTAATGATACAGTCTACTGATAATTCTCTAATATTTGTTCTGTAGTAAAGCATACCTCTTTCACCTCGGCTGTATGATTTGTATGAGAGAATGATTAATGATTTGTGTTTTCGCCTCACTTAAACGGAGAGCAGGTATAATTTCATGAGAACTTCGGGACAGAAATATGGGACAGCCTCTGCCCAGGTTTTCAAGGGAACTGGCCAAAGTGTAACATGGTCTGTTTTCATGGCCATGTAGTGCGATTCACTTCCCTGGTGTGAGCCCCCTCACAGTGGCTGAATATAAAGCTGCAAGCTGAGAGGCTACTTTGTGAGTCATTCTCTATCACATTAAAATAAAGCAAACCTCATATAAATAGAAGGAGATGTGAGTACATATTCACCATCATGTTGTTGGTTGGTTTCATATTTCAGGTTTTTATGTGTAGACAAGGCCTCACTTTGAGATACACCACATGAACTAAATTTAGATGGTATTTCTACATGTAGCATGTGTCATTTGTTTTATCTTTTGTTGGATTAAAGAGAAGCAGTATGGGGTTTTTTTCATGGTTTGTGGACATGCTTCTTCTTAACAGGCATGAATGAGTATCAACATGTGTGCAGTTATGTGTGCGTGTGTGTGCATGTTGTTCCTCAACAGAAATGAGTAATTGTTTGCTTGTGAGAAATTGCCTCTGTGTGAGCATGTAGCACGTATGTCTGTATGTGCATGTTGGTAGTAAACTATGGGGGTCACTGAGGGGTCGACCGGTTGTCTCCTCTAGAATGTATTTGCATCTGAAACTCCAAGGTCAGGACTAATGTTTTTCTCTCTGGCCGTGTCCCTGAGAGGGGCAGGGAGATTAGCTTGTCGTATTTCACCTGTCAAACACTTAAAAAGGACCAGTGAGAGCCGGTCAGAGATGCCTGTGAGCCGATGGGTCTCCCGAGGTCGCAGCTGCCCATCCACAACCACTGTCACAGAAACCGCAGAGGAGGGGCATGGTGGGTCGGGCTAGGTAGAAGCACACCATAACTCCATCTTTTAAAACCTGATATTTGCTGATATGATATGGACTGACCTTTGAAGCCAGGACACAGTGACATCTGATATTGTTAATACATTTATATTACTGTGCATCACATAAACAGCATCAGCATCGTGACCAACCGGTGAGAGCCATTAGTGCAGCATCAAGGACACAGCCCTCGCACACTAACTACTCGTTAACACCTGCCCACCCAGCCTCAGCTCTGTTGAGTGTGAGTGTGCAGGACAAATACCTGGAGTTGAGCCCCTGGTGTATGAGCAACAATGCCAACTGTTGATTCCTTCAGTAAAAAGCGGTCTGACTTCAGCAGAGAATCTCCTATGCTTGAAGGAACAATGTGTAAGATTTAGGCAGATCTATGGCCAGAATATGGCAGAAATGGAGTATAATATTTGTGAGTATATTTTTGTTGAGTTTTTGTTACCATAGAATGAGCTCAGTGAATCCATCATGCTGCACCAGCATGTTTCTACAGTAGCTCAGAGTGGACAAACCAAGCATTAGCTATAGAGACGGCCTTTGTGCTTTGTGTGTTTTGTTTATTATTATTATTTTTTTATTCATTATTTTAGCAGCCTTGGTAGGAGAGCCTGACCTACAGTGGTTGACATCACTGTGGGATGTGCTTACAGGTGCAACAGATCATACTTCTGACCAAGCCCAACTACAGCCCAGCAGTGATGCTGGATGTGGTCAGAGGTGAGAGAGGTTTGAAATCAACGATCACAGCTTTACAGTCTGGTATATTACTTTTTATTGTTTTATTTATTTACTTTTTGTAGGTCATTAATTGTGAATTAGGTCACCACTTCTCTCTCTCTGTTTGATTTTCAGGCATGATGGTGAATATGTCTATAGCTCAAGTGTGTTTGCAACATTCTTTTGCTCATTCAGCTTCACGTCTGGCTGCAGACAAAGATGAATGTTAATTGTTTTATCTGTTATCTGCACACTTTTGCACTTTAGTGATGAGAAAAGTTGATGTCTTAATCCTGTTTCAGCATTTACTAATAGTCAAATGCTGTTTAAATATATGAGAAACAATAACTACTTTTTTAAATATCTAAAATATTGTTTAAACATGTTAGTATGAAAAAGGTTGAGAAAAAAAAAAAACTTCTAATTTGATATTGGTCCAACTTGTTGGGTAACTTGAAGGTAAGGGCATGACGAGCAAAGATAAGTAAAGCAGGGAAATCAGCAGCTCCTTAGCATCAGATTGGATGTCATTAAGTTAGAAACGCTTTCAGCATTTGTGAAATTTCAGAGGGTGACAGATCTGATTCCAGTCCAGCAAGCTGTCTGTAAGTCAGCTTCTCTCTCTACACTCCAGGCATGAGTTCTCCAACCTTCTTCTGCTGGGTATTCTTTTGCAGAGTCTGCATCCACAAAGTCAGCATCACTGAAGTCATGGACAACAGAACAATGAAAGCTTTAGGTGCCCTCAACCTCCTCAACTGTTCTCTCTAGAAGGGAATGTGGACCCATGTTGTTTTGTAGACAATTGCAATGTGCAAACTCCCTCAAAACTCAAGGAATACTAGGAGCTTGAAAATGGAGATAGACAATAACTGGCATTCATGTGAATTCAAAGCAGCACTGCAATTGTTTCATCTGTTTCATTATTTCACAAGCTGAAGTCCAAAAACCAAAGTGTCTGAAGGGACAAGTTTTAGTGTAACTTTGGACAGTTCTGAAGTTTGCTGTTGTTGAAGCAGTATCTCACTCTAAGGGTGATGGTCAGGGCAGGAATTCCACCCCTCTGTCTGGTCTAGATGCCCTTCTGAAAATTTTATGCCCATTGGCTCCTGTGGCCTTGGCATCCCACTCTGCTTTTCAGCCTATTTAACTCAAAGCCTTTCCATTATTTGCCATCACCATTTCTTGAAAATTCCAGTAATACCAGCAATACCAAAACTATTGTGTCTTTTATTTTTGGCTTCCTGGCTCTGTGGCATTGCCCCGCTGCAGTGCCGTGGGTCCTCTGCCTGCCTGTAGTTTCGGGGGCACTTGAGCTGTGGAGTTCTGACCTGGGCCGTGGGTAGCCCCCAGTGCAGATGGCAGCGTTTCCTGACCTGGTTCCTCTGTATTCAGCCACTGTGTGTGTGTGTGTGTGTGTGTGTGTGTGTGTGTGTGTGTGTGTGTGTGTGTGTGAGAGAGAGAGAGAGAGAGAGAGAGAGAGAGAGAGTCGTGGGGTGGGGGTCTGGGGGTTGGGATGGGGGGGTGCTTTTAATATGTAAAGCACTTTGTGCTACATTGTATGCATGAAAAGTGCTCTATAAATCAAAATTGATTGATTGATTGATTTATCAGCAACAGCTTTGATGCACTTATACCAGGGGCATGCACATTATGCAGGTCAGGTATTTAGGCAACGGGAGAATGACAGTTTCTGGTATGCAATGATTTGGCATTATTCATGAGGCAAATCAAGATATGTTTGTAATGAGAGCTAGGTTAGCTTAAGTTACCCACGTAAACAGGACTGTAAACAGAATTATTAACTGCCACAAAGTCACGCTTATGCAGTGATTCTACTTCCACACTGAAATACAACCTGGTTTATTCAGAGTCTCAATAACATTCTGAATTAAACATGTTTTTTTTTTTGTTTTTTTTGTTTTTTTTCCTGAGCGAATGATGGAGGCAGCTAACAAATGAGGCATCTCACTTCCAGTGAAATCAGAATCATGCCTTCAACTTACGGCCCTGATTCCCTGCCATGTGGCCATTGTGCCCTCAAAAAATTGCCCCACTGCAGACCAAGTGGCCTTGTCCTCAATCTTACGAAATTCCCGTCCAGGTGGTGGCTGGACCTGAATTTGCCCATGGTCAAGAAATTAAAGCTATCTTGATGACTTATTCACTCAGTGCTTGACAAGATGGTCCAGATGTGTCCTTCTGCTGTATTAAAAAAAGAGTCAGGAAGTGACAAATTAAAAAAGAGGAGTAGGATGATGAAGGGAAGCAGAATAGTGGGAAGACAGAAAGAGAAAAAGAGAGCGGAAGCAGCATTTAAAGGGAAAAAGGAACTGGGTAATAATTTTAGATGTCTACCTGGGGAATTTGACGTAACGACTTCCACAGATACAACATTCCTCACAGCTTCACCCCCATCTTGTTGTATCCTATACAACCCACCTCTCTTCCAGTCCCTCTGTGCGCCTCCATGAGGGGCGATGATGTCAGATCCAGTATTTCACAGCCAGAAGCGGGCGATGACATGGACAATTTGGCCTGTGAGTTCTCTCCAGCATTGGACATGGTGTTACGATTACACGCTCCACTGCAGGTCCGACATGCCAGGGATGAAGGGGTGATGGGGTGTGTAGGGGGGAGCTCAGGGTGTAGACCTTTTAAATAACTTCCATAGAGTACAGCTCCATCCTGCACTCTCCTCGTAAAACAGAATATCACTGATAGATATCCAGGTACAGTGAGGCAGAGGAAGATTACTGGAAACATGCTCATTTGTCCTGTGCAGCAGTGAAGTCCAGCTCCCCAACTTCACTTCCGGTCCAATCTGCCTCCCACAAATGAGCTCAGTGCAGAGGAAGGGTTTCTGGAGTGTGTTTCATGAACAGTATATCACTGAGAACCAGCCTCTAATCTTCTCTCCAAGCAGGGAGGGAAATGAAGGCAGAATAATATTTCTTTCTTTTTCCGTCTTTTTTTTTAACTTTTATAGCCAGTTTGGGTTTCATGGCCACAGCAGGTGAAAACCTGGGCAGGTTTACAATCACTTGCAAGAACTGAGAGTAGGGGAGCAGGGCAGCTGAAACCCCAAGTTTGGTCTTCAGTAGGGGGCTCAAGCTTGGAGTAATTCAGGCTCAGCTCAGCCTCTGAGCCAAGGAAACCCCAGGAAACCCAGAAGAGATAACTGCCTGTGATATCTGATATGGAATATCTGAGCGTGGTGAGGGAAACTGTCTGGATGTAAAACAACCCCAAGCGCGCAGGATACCCACCCGAACCTCAGGTGGTTCCTTGGGACATGATAGCTACATGTATGAAGTAAAAGACAATGTCAATGAGACACCGAGGGGATTCCCCACAGAGGCTCCATCAATACAGTTTTCACAAAGCATGTGTTTCAAAAGTCTTGGAAAATGTGTGAATGCTCTTTTTTTTTTTTTTTTTTTTTTTTTAAGTTTTGTTTCCCAATCTTAAAGTACATGGTACAAAGTTTTTTGACAGTCTGAGAAAAGTTTCAAATGAAACACCCCAAATAAGTTGTTATATTATGATTAAGACACAATATTTAAACAGAAATTAATCCCAGCTGTGATTTTTGGAGATCTCAGAGTAAACAAATATTTTTAAAGTCAATATTTCATTTTGAAACACAAGTCTTCAGTTTTAAATAAATTTCTCCACACACAGCAGAGCCAGAGAGAGTGAGTCTGACCCTGTGTTACAACAACAATAACAGATCTTTAATGGGAAAAGGTGTTTGTCTTGGGCTCACAAAGGCTGCCTGAGTGACTTTGAGATGACCTTGGCTGTCAGCAGACAGTAAATAAGGAGGAAGCTGTATGTGCTGAACAGGCTGTCATCATGTCACAAAGTAAGTTTGTCTCCCTGACTTTCCTCCTGTGTAATGTTTGTTCTTTATGATAACTGATTCAGACATAAATCTGCCTTTTACTGGTTATTTGTGGTAAAATATGAATTTTAACCACCTTTCTTTTATTTACTTTCCTGGGCATCCCAACAATGGCCAGGTTAAAGTAATAGAGCCATCACTCCGACATCATTCATTCACAGCTTTTACCTCTTCAAAATAAATACGTTCCTACCACTGAAAAAACTGAAAACTGGGTTTTTGGTGGGAAGCATCAAAAGATGCATCATTATCTCCTTCTGACATTGCTAGGTCTGTATGGTGCAGAGGTGACATTGTTCCAGTATGTGCCTCTCATGTACTCATTTTGTATCCTAACATACTACATCCTCTTTCTAAAACCCTTGTCACATGTGGACCCTTCACATTAATCTGAAGTAATTTAAGATGTGGGCTCATGTTTGAAAAAGTGCCACTAACAGATAAAAGTCACAACAGCAATCTAGCACTTTCACAGCACAAGTCTGAACTGAATGCTGTCAGATGAATGTAAAGGCTGCAGCAGCACAAGGATAAACATGCAGAGAAAGAGGGATTAAATATGCAAGCTTTGACATTACTGCCTTCTAATGGCACTGCAATAAACATAATATCTCAATCTTTTAATGTTTAATGTTGAGATGTTTATCTAGCAGGATATAACATCTATATTGAGCAATTGTATTATGTCTAAAAAACAGAGGTATAGTGCACTTTGACATTATTATCATTGACAAGACATTAATCTCATTTGTAATGATAATAATGATAATGATGATAATCATATAACAACTTTCATTCAAGAAATGCAGCCCAAAGCGCTTTACAACAAAGAAAGTTACTGTTACTGAAAGCTCCCCAGTGAGACAATTCACCCTCAACCTTCTCTGCTTTCGTTACAGCTCGGATTCAGCATCTAACTAAATAACTCACCACCTTCGCAGCCTGTCTGTCATATCTGCTGGTGACCGTCCCTCTTAAAACTGCGAGTATTAGTGGCTCCACAGGAGTCTGCGTGGCCGGGCCTTGTGTGAATTCTCGACACTGTTGTGGAAGTGTCACGTCCACGTTGGATACATCAGACCTATAACTGTGAATTATCTGGCTCACAGGAATTGGACGCCATACTTCATTCACAGGAATTCAGCAATGACAGCCCTCTCCCCATGGAGGAATAAACATGGAGTCGTCACTCACCACGTTTCTCTCAGCTCACACTTCTTCACCCTCAGCTCTGACACATCTGCTCTCTTCAACATACAGATATCAGTGCTGGGTCAAGGTGTGTGCTGACAGGGTAGGTGTGTTCAGCGTAAATATGGTACAGGAAGTCAAATTTGCAATTTTGGGGCCAAACTGTACTGTCTGTCCTGTCACTGCATGTGTTGGATGTTTTGATTTTAGCTGCCTTGAAATATCTCACAGATTCTTGTTTTCTTTTCAGTGCTGGGAAAGATTTTAGATGCTGTAAATCGATCTTCAGAAACAAATGAATGAAAATCCCTGCACAGACCCAAATCACTTCTGTTGTCTCATGTCAACTGTTTAATATATTTTCAAGACACATTCATATAACAGTGTTTATTCACCTCAACATAGGCAAGAAACACCTGCAGTGGAGATTTGAGTTGCGGCCTGCCTTCTGTGAGGATTTGTTGAGTAATCCAAAAGGAAACGACTGTTTTGCCCTGAAGCAAGCCTCCCAGGCAGCACTGCTCTTGTTTTAATAGGTGTAATACGATACGTTCTCCTTCAGATGGGTATGGTTGAGGTGAGGGCAGATGTTGAAGATAAGCCAGCTCCTTACAGACACTTGTGCAGCAATCTCAGTCCCACTGCCAGACACGTCAATAAGTAGAGATTCTAAAACTAAGATTGATCTTCTACCTTTCCACATGCACATCCATCTGATGCCCTTGTGTTTATGGAAGGTTAGTTTATTTGAAGCTAATGATAGTTTCTACTCATTCAACACTGTGCAAATAAGAATACTGTGATCACACAACTTACTTAAAAACTTACTTGTAAAAGCTGCAGTGTAATTTTGGCTGGTATCCACAGATTAAAGCTTGCATCATAGTTGAAATTGAAAATTTGAAAATTTTGCTCTATGTTGTCGCTGTAATACTCTATCAGACCTCTATGTTGCTGCATTTGGTCCATAGATCTGTGAGACAACTATTATTCTGTGTTCCCTGTTGGTAAGAGATTGACATGTGAAAAAACCTGGGGCTTTCCTGACATACATTGACGTTCCAAAGCAAATCCCACCCGACACATGCATGCCACCCATGACCTTAATGTTGTTACTTTTGTTATGTATTCAGAATGGTGAGTAAGCACTTTAAGTAATCCTGGATTTCAGGGACATCTGCATTTTATCAAACAATCCTACCAAATTATTGTTGTGGTAGTGGGAGTCACTTGGCATAGTTAGACAGGACAATACATTTAATAGAAATCTTGGCCATGTATTGATTCTTTTGTGAGGACATGTTCCAGACTTATTGTGTCTGGATTCAAATTAGGAAATTCCCTCTGAGGTTTGCATATGTTTTGGGTTATTTGGGTAGCCTTACAATTTAGTACTGTACAGAGAATGTGTTTTGCACCAGGTTTGATAAGCCAGCACTCACACCCTTCACCCACTCCAACTCAGTCTTCAAACAGCCATGCCACTCCCTCACCTCTCTCCACTGACCTGCACCTCAAGATCTGGTCAGAGGATGTGTGTCAGCTCTTTCAGAGACAGAGCATCAGGAAAGCACCTGGCCCAGACCTTCCTATCTGAAAGTCACAAGAGCAGTGTAAAGTCCCTCCTGCATCAAACGCTCCACAATCCCCCTAGTCCCCAAAAACCTTCTATTGTGGGATGAAAGGACTTTAGGCCTGTTGCCCTGATGTCTTTGGTCATGAAATTCTTTGAAAAGACTGGTGTTGACCCACCTGATGGAAATCACAGGCCCCCTGCTGGACCCCCTGAATTTTGTCTACAGGGTAAACAGGCAAGTGGAGGATGCAGTCAACATGACATTTCACTACACCTTGCACCTTCTCAACTCCCCAGGGACATGCACAAGGATCCTGTTTGTGAACTTAAGTAAACACAGTCATCCCAGAGGTATTCATGTTGTTATGTTCATCTCAACAATTTCACATTTACTTTAAGTTATTTGTCCCCTTTCTTTCCCATTTCTCTCCCAGTTTGTGGATCACTACACCCAGTGCTCCAATCATCACTGGTACCACTGTTGCCTTTTCTCCCCACATTTTCTCTAGCTTCTCTTTCAGCCCTTAGCATTTTTTGAGCTTCTCATGTCCCTTCTTCTTGATGTTGCTGTCACTCGATATCGCTACGTCGATCTCGGATCTGGAGGTCCTACAGGTTCATGGCTCGGTCATTCTCCACCACTTTAGGGGGTCTCTTCCATTTTGACCTTCTGGCCTCCAGCCCATACGCAGTACAGATGTTCCTGTTCACTATGCCTGCCACTTGGTTATGGCGTTCCATGTATGCTTTTCCCACCAGCATCTTACACCCTGCTACTATGTGCTGAACTGTCTTAGGAACTCCTTTGCACAGCCTGCACCTGGGGTCCTCTCTGGTGTGGTAGACCCCTGCCTATTGATATTGTTCCGAGGGCCTGTTCTTGTACAGCCATGATTAGTGCTTCTCTGCTGTCTTTCAGTGCAGTCTTTTCCAGCCACTGGTAGGATTTCTTGATATCATCCACTTTTTCTATTTATCTTTTGGGGCCATCATCAGGATGTAGTCCTGGATCTTAGTTGTTTCATCCTGGACAGTTGGTCTGATGGCCATCAGTCCGCAGCCTCCCTCGGTCCACTTAGCATACAGCCTTAGGGTGCTGGAGTTGGAGTGAAACCCTCCATGCATTGTGAGGAGCTTCCTTGTCTTGATATTAGTGGCTTCTATTTCCTCTGGCCAGCTGATACCAGCGGGGTATCTGATGAATGGTAGTGCATATGTGTTGATAGCCCTGACCTGCCTTACACATTGCAAGTATTTGGCTGTGGCTGACTTCCTTCCGGCCTCCTCACGGTTGCTGCTGCCTTCTGGTAGTTCAACCCCCTCAGTTCTGATCATCTTCCCTTTCTTTGATATCATCTGCTCACTTTTGTCTAGTCCAAATGACATCCCGATATTGTTGCTGTAGATCCTGGACATGTGGATCAGGGAGTCCATGACTCTGTCATTCCTGGCATACAGCTTGATGTCATCCATGTGCAGAAGGTGGCTGATAGTAGCTCTGCTTTGGAAGTGGTAGCTACTCTTCGTGATGATCTAGCTGAGGGGATTCAGGCCTATGCAGAGCATAGTGGAACAGCAGTAGTGCATAGGCCTGAATCAGCGGTAGAGTAGCAGCAGCAGCCTTGGTATATGCTGCACATGATGGTGACTTGTGCAATTAGGTTGGCTTCCAGAGTTGTTTCCATTGAGATATAGATAAAAGCTCCTAGTGTCCTGTTAATGTTGTACAAGCATTCCAGGATCCTTGTGTGTGGCATTGAGTCATAGACTTTCTTGTAGTCAATCCAGGTGGTGCACAGGTTGGTTGGCTGGGCTTGCAGTCTTGGGTGACTGCTCTATCGACCAGTAGCTGGTGCTTGGCTCCCCTAGTATTGCTACTGATTCCTTTCCTGACCCCGGTCATGTATTAGACCATGTGCCTATTCATCTTAGCCACTATGATGCCTGACAGGAGCTTCCATGTTGTACAGAGGCAGGTTATTGGTCAGTAGTTGAAAAAGGGACAAATCTGCCATCATAAATGCACCCAAGAGGTGCAGAAGCATGCTTCACCAATGACAGTATTTATACTATCTCCAGCAGTTTATCTGACATCTCCATGTTGGTTTTTTTACTACAACATGAAGACTAATGTTGCTCCAGGCACATTGCAACTGACCAAAAAGCAACAAAGTCCGTATAGGAAGCAGGTCATGGTAGATGAATGGGTCAAGCAACAGACTTTTCTCCACAAGACTGGGGTCCGTGCCTTGTGTGGAACACATCATATTGTTAGACTTGTTATTGTTAGACTTAGTTCACTTATTATTTTCAGTTTCTTTTTCTTATTTTCAGTTTTCTGTTGCAGTTTGGTTGGATTTAGGCAACAAAACTGCTTGGTTAGGTTTAGGAAACGGTCCTGGCTTGGGTTAAAATAGACCATTCAACATTAATCACTTTAGAAAGGGCAACTAAGCCATGTGCTTATGTTTCCATTCTTTTTCTGGTTTCTACATCAAAAAATTGTGACTGGTCAGTTGCATGATAGTAGGAACAACACCAACATGATGATATCAGATTGTGCTTCTCCTATCCTGAGTCATAATGTGTAAGTGATGTGTACATACTCTTCAAGTAATACATGAATAAATCAAGTGCTGAGTTTATCTGCCCTTTTGTGTTTCCATTTATATAATGTAGAGATGTTTGCAGCGTTTCACTTTCAATAAGGTATCTTATTCTGACCACTTAACTGTAGTCACTTACTTAATTTAGGGACGAGTTAATTCAATCCTGTGTGTAAAGGGTATGTGGACAATGGTAGGGGTGGTCAGATGGTCCAGGGCGGGGTGCCAGGAAATTTCATTTCTTTTCAAATCTCAGTGTTGATGGTTAGGATAGAGTAGGACAGGTATGATATTCATCTCCTAGAGATTTATCCAGACCATAACAATTACTTGCCTAAAACTAACCTCAACCTGACCTTACCATAAACTTAACCCAAGTCTTCATTTACATTATGGGGATTTGCATTTTGTTTCCATAAGGAAGACGAGTCCTCGCAATGTGACTGTGTAAACAGATTTATGTCCCATAACTGAAATAATACATGTCGACACACACAGGCACGTGTGCAAACACATGTGAGCACCCCCAGCACACGCACACTTACACACATACACACACACACACACACACACACACACACACACACACACACACACACACAATGCCACCCCAGGAAAACACCAGTGGGTACAATTTCAGACACTCTGTTTGATGAACGATCAAGGTTGGGGTCAGCAACATTTAATGCTGAAATGTTTCCCATTTTCTTTTAATGATCAAAATAATGAAAACCTCTTTCGGATTGAAATCCAAAACACATGATCCCAGATCTAAGCTTTTAACCGAACCATAAATCTCTCTCCAGTTTGGAAGGTCACGTTCATGGAGTCCACAGTCTAACTGAGACACTTGATGACTTGGCATCTTGGCAGACAGCGAGACCAACAGACAGCTTGGCTCAATAAATGCCATGTGGGTTTGATGCATGTATATTCTTTTTTTGTGTGTATTACTTTTTATATGCTCCTTCTACCACAGTGTGATATACAGTATATATACAGTATGTATACATACATGCACATATTCAATTCTATCAATTCAGTATTTTATTCCTGACCAGGAGGCCATAATTAAACAAGACCAAGAGTCTGCAGCTATAGTGAATCTGTGAGACTTTTGTCTTTTAGTTAATATTTGCTGATTAGCACTAAACATAAAGTAGGGCTGAGGCTGGTGCAGGTATTCAGTCAAGAAATTTAGATGATGGCACTAAATAAAAAGTTCAGGGGCTGCCATAGCTATTAAAATTCAAATGTTATGTCAGTGCATCCAAAAGTTGTTGCAACATTTCTCTCAGAACCACAAAATGTGACCCCCATGAACAAAGCCCTTATCCTCTAGTGAAGCTCCCCCTCTGCTCGGGATACACAGACATAAAACGTCCTCTCTGCTGCTTCTGGGCAAGATGACCAAATACATATTTCTAAAAGAGTTCAATTCAATCACACCATTGGCAATATTTAAAGGGTTAGTTTGGATTTTTTGAAGTGGGGTTGTATGAGGTGTTATTTATTTATTTTTTAGGTGGACCTTCTTTATGTCACTGAACTACATTTTGCTGCTACCCTTGTCCACAGCAGTACGTTGCCTAGCTTTCTGTGTCATTAATCCTGTCTGCTTCTCCAAACTGGAGCATGCTGAAGTCACTCCTTATTAATACAAAGCTTTGCCTGGTATCAATAGCACACACGTGAGTTGTTGATCACAATGTAAGGTAGTGTCTGCCTGTAACATTTCCTTTCAGAATTACCTTATATGAAAAGTTTAACTTTTCAGCACTCCCCTACACATACAAGGAATTACACTCCATTTTTTCCATTGCTCACAATGTACTTACACAGAAATAGACATAGAGTTGTAAGGTTGTCGATCTCTAACTTGAACTGCAGGAGTCCATGTACTGCTGATATGATGTATGAGAATCCCTCTGTCTGCCCATGCCAGCTCTATAGGAAGTAGTTTCATCTCTCTCTGCAGGGAAGACCTGATTTATGGAGCTGAAACTATACACCTGTATATATGCTTTTCCAGCTCTCACCAATCTGCACCCAATAATCAGAAAGCTCAAGCAACATGGAGAAGGAAATCTACTTATCTTAACACAAATAAACAGATAAGGATACAGTAGAAGTAATATTGTTTTTCTTCCTTCTCCTCTTCTTATTACTGGCCATGAGAACCCGATCTGAATGTGTAAATCAACCAAAACATGCCTGAAAGAACCAGTGATTGAAATAAAGGTTAAAAAATCTGAAAGCTCCACAGTTAAGTTAACAAAACTGCTTTTGACAAGGTGGCTTTGTTTGGGGTTTTCTCACACAGACACATGCACACACATTCTCCTATGCACACAAACTTTCTCACACATGCACACACTCCTCTGTTTATGGACAGCAGGTCTTCCTCCTCCTGTTTCCTCCGTCTTCCAGCCTGCCTGCCTCCTGCTGCTTAGTCATAAACTCGCATAATATGTTTAACATGCTCCGTGATCATCCCACGACTGCTGCTCAAGGCCACTCACTGCTATCGTATCAGCACAGCGAGGCCGTTAGGCCATCACAGGATACGTAACACTGATATTAAGTATCTGTACTGAAATGTCAGGTGGTTTCTGATTTCATTACTGGCTTTTATGATGGCATTTTATTTCATATCTTATATTGTTTACTGTCTCTCAAATGTCCTGTGACTATTTACTGTACGTGTGTTAATTTAGACATGCATACATTTTATGGTTGCTTTAATCAGTTGACTTAGACATCAGAATGATACATAAACATTTTTAAATCATAAAACATGCAATATGAACAGAGTCAGTCACATTTTTAGACCTTCATGACTAAAACTAAATTCATATATAAGTGCCAAATAATTCTGGAGAAATCAGAAAAAATACTTTGCCTTCCATCATCTCCAAACGTACCACATCCTGACTATGACAGAGGCATAGTCAGCGTTATTAGTAATAGCACATCAAAATGTCTGCTGTGAAAATTTTGGTAGAAGTTTGCCGCCTCACCCAACCTCAGCACAAGCTGAACGCTTACATGTCCCACCCCAGTCTGAATTTAAATGTCATGCTCCTGTCCAGCTCCCTGTGATACAGAAAACAAGCCCACCTCTCAAAATGCCAGAGGAACACGTTACTATAATACATTACTACCCATCACAACTCATTTAGGTTTCCAGGGTCTCCTGAGCAAGCTTTTGAAAATGGAAAATCAGCTAGGTTAAGTCACAAACTCCTTAATATGACTAGGCGACATTTCTTTCAGTGTATGTTCTTCACTTTGTTAGACTACTTCTGTCTTCCCTTACAATACACTTAAGGCTAACTTCTCAGAAACTCTTAGGTTCTGGCTGCTTCCACTCAGCCAGTGAGATTTTCTGCCTCCAGAGAAGCTCTGCCTGCAATGTTGGACTAAACTTCCAATCTGTGCATAAATGAAATTCAATCTGCTGCATACATACATGCACATGCCAGCTGGAGTCAGGGACAGTCGGGAAGACAAATAGACTTCCCAGTAAACTAAACTCCCTTGAAGAAAGCCTTAGAGAATAAATCTCATAGAATATATAATGCTTATACACAGGAGAGCAATCAAAAAATGGGCCTCCTTCCTACTGCCTCTCTCTCCATCTTGCTCTCCTCTTCAGGCCTTATCATTTCCTCGCCAAACCTCGCTGGATGCTAAACTGCTATAGATCAAATCCTGCATGACTCTGGGAAACGGTTCAATTCTAGATTCACCCGTCTCTACAGCAAATAATGATCTGATCAGGTTCTGGGTTTAGTATGAAACCCATGCATAACTTGCTCCATGTGGTGTGTGTGCAGTACTGTATGTGTGGGTAGGCTTATAGTAAGGGCTGTTCAACAATGCCAAATGTCTCCTCTGAAACTCTGTATTTTCCATCTCACTTTATCTTGTAGATCTTTTCCTGGACTAGACATACACAGTAGTGAGTAGCCCATCATTTACAACTCTTTTAAAGAGTGAGGCTTAGGATGCCTCATTCTCTACAGACCCAGGTTACACTGTACAGTATTTGCATATAATTCTTGATGTATGTTTTAGCCTGTCTGGAGAACAAGCTCCTTAAATATCAGAAAGATCAACGATTTATTGAATGTGTAACCACTGGATTGCATGATTAAGCCAATTAACTGGAATTGTCATTATTTATACTTTATTCCTGACTGTTTTCCAAAGCATACCATAAATTTTAAATTAATTTTTTAACTTGCAGGTAGCTGGATTTCGCTCATTTCAATACAGTACGAAGATGAATAAGTGCGTGTTTGTTTTTCTGCATGTATGTATATGATCAAGTATGTATGCATTTGACCAAGGGTAGGTACCTATTCTCATCCTTTTTCCTTATTTTTAAAAGGTCAGTGTTTTCTTTATTGTCTTTGTGTCTCTGTTTTATTATTTTATTTTGATTAATGTTGTGTTTTTGAATTCTAAAATTCCCTTCATCCTCATCATGATTTCTGTTCTCTTCTCATAATCTATTGCCTGGATATGGTATGACATCATAATCAAAATTAATTGCTTTTTGGCAGTAATTGATCTGTTAGATGTCTTAGCTTCTTTGGACGCATCCCCAAAGAAGACAGTTCAAAATTGTCCATGACTGTAATTACACAGTTGGAAACAATTTTTTGTCTGCAAGCAGAACAGAAATGTTATTGTACCTTGTGTTAGGTGTCACTGTTAGTTATTGCCTAAAAAGATGGTTAACCACTGACACAGTTTTTAGTTTTTTTTAGATTTATATTTTTGTCTGACAACCTGAAGCAGGAAACTACCTGTCTGTCGCACCACAGAAAGACTTAAACAAGCACAAAGAAGAAAACTTTTCTGGTCAAATAGCCCTCACGAGGGGGCTCAGCATCTTCTTTCCATTCATCAAATTCACCTCCGGGGCACATCACAGAGAGATGGGGCAGTTGTGGCCCAGTGGGGTCTGAGATATACTGCCCTGTGTATCCAGATAGGCAGGCAGCTTCCTCCTCTGACATATACACTGGCCTTAGGGGGCCTGAGGCCAGCTGGGAAAACTCTGGAGACTTTCATACAGGAGGATGAAAAGGGAAAACTGTCTGGAGTTTGATGTATCAGGAGAAGCTTTTATGCTGTCATATATACATGCTCTTTATAAGGGTTTTTATAAACATATGAGTAAATACATACATAGCTTTTTATAGCTTACAGTTTAAATGTATATCATGTTCTTTCTGTGCCACTGTGAGTTTCGTTCAGGTGCTGTGGTTTCTCACCACTGTCCACTGTGAACTGCCGAGTCTGAATGTGATTGTGAATGTTTTTATCTGTCCATATGTGATTGGCCCTGTAATGTGCTTGCACAGTGTAGCAACAGTTTAGATTAAAATATCAATACACTTTTCATAATACATGTCATATCATACCATTTTTTAATGGTATTATTTTCATTTTCATTTTATTCACAGGATCTGTGACACCTCTCTCTTGTATTGACAGCCATGTGTGTATAAACCATTAATGAAGAACACCGACTCTTAAATTTTATTTTTATTTTTATGTTTACTAGTTTATTTTACAGAGCAGTGGATAATACAGATAAATCAGTAATGGCTAACAAGCAAGGAAAATAGTTTGGTTTACAGTCATCTTCTTAAAATGAGACAACACACTGTTCCCACACTTCAGTATTTTATTTGTCAATAAATTACTTGGGTGTGCTTGCAGGAGATGAGCATAAGGGTGGTGGGGGCCTAAGGTGCTTTGTGGACTTGATGAACTGATTAGAGGCTGAAGTGAACTGTAGTAAATCTATGAAAAACAACAGCTTTTACATTCAGGCAATGGAGCATTTTCAGTTTAATAGCTTTATTTGCTAACAAGCAATGAGAGGAATTCAATAAATTAGACATAATACTTTGAAAGGTACTTTGACTTCACTTTCAAAACACCCCACACACCTAACATTCCACATATAACAACTGGGATTTCTATAATTTTTTTGTTTTCATATTTTTCCCTCCAGTTACCATTTTTCCTCTATATTTTTTAATTCTATAAGCTTACAAAGTGCAGACATGCATTAACACTTAAAGCTTGTTTTTGTCCATTTGAGAAATTGGTCATTTTTAACACTAAAAAAATCTACAGAATCCTCTAAAGATGTGCTATTGTCCCAATTATATTTCCAAGACTGATATACAGAGCTACAGACACAAACATAGAGAAATCTCCCAACAGATGAAATAATGAGCTGAGCCCTGTCCTCTACCAGAAAAGTAAAATGAACAAGCAGATACACCTCAAAAAGTGTTCTGCATGTCAGCATGTTTGCTTCCTTAGTTCCTGAGCCTTTTGTAAAACACAGCTGCAACACTGAGGGCAATAAGACAAGCAAAAGCAAGGATTCCAACAGCCACACCAAGTCCAACAGCAGAGTCACGTTCTTCTTCGGCAACAAGGGGCTTCTCTTTGGACTCGTTGGCCTTGATTTTGGTGATGATCTCTGGAGAGGAGATGGTGTAAGTCTTGGTTATGTCCATTGCAGATGTGTCCAGGTTGCTCCTCTTCCTCCTGTTGTTGCACTGTTTGAAGGTGCTGCAAGTGCTTTTTTCACACAGCCGGGTAATACAGTGCAGAAAGTAGGTGGACACGGTCTCGTTCTGCTGCTCGATGAAGCGAAAGGCTGGGAAGTGGAAGCGGGCACTCTGGCTGTCTCCGTTCTCGATCATGGTTGTGAACCGGTCTTTAGAACAGGGGACAAACAGGTTAAAGAAGCTAGAGTTAGAAGGCAGTGGGGAGATAGAGGCATAGCACCGGTCAAGTAGGACGTGGTACTGCCCTGTCAAGTTGGTGGCCTTGACCTCAACATACACACTGGTCCTCAGTTCAATCCCCAGCTGTGGAATGACCATTGGTCGGGTGTAGTTGGCATCATTGAACAGCTCCAAGCTCAAGGTGCTGATGAAACTCCCATTGTTGTCCTTGATTGCAATGGAGGAGGCAGACACATCGATCTGGGTGTTGTTGATGAGATATTCTAAGGGATAGGCGCAGGAGTAGTAGTACTTCAGCTCAGCATTGTAAGTGATTGTGCCTGTTGTAGGATCGATGGACCGAACAACACCGCTGATGTTGACCGTCTGGATGTTGGAAAAATCTGAGAATATACCTGTGCCAGCAGCACTGGTGGTCCTGAAAACGCTTCCACAAGCATGGGTCATATTGAGCGGGAAATTAAAGCGAGCAACAGGTGGAGTCACAGAATCATCGAGGGTTGCTTTACAGGCAGGGTCCAGCATATGGTTCAGGATCAGTAGAGTCTCATTGTAGCCAGTGTAGATGACGGGGCAGATTTCTATTGCCAGACCAATGGATGAAGTGCCACACTGCACTGTGATGTCAGTGACCTGTGGCCGCCTTGCTTCTGCTCCACACTCATTCAGATTTAGCTGACTACTTCTGACAATCATGGAGAGTAAAAGCAAAATGATCTTCATCGTTATTCTTCAGCTTTACCTTGAATTTGCTAATCTCTCTGCTAAAATCTGGACTCTGCTGCTAAAGGCTGGTAGATCTTCTCTGTTTGAAGTCTTCAGGCCGTATTCAGGGGTCTTTATAGGTAAGTGTGTCCTCTGGGATTGGTCCAAAACAAGGTCAAGCATCTTCGCATTTGTGAACAACTGTATTGTATTAAGTAGGAGAGCTCCAGCCTGGACAATATCCTAAGGGCAACTACTGAAACTTGAAGCATCTTGCTGTCTTGAAATACAGAAACAATGGCCTTGTTCTTTTGTGGAGTACGGTTTAAAATATAGACTTCCCCCCCCCCAACCCCCCATAACTAAGCCCTCATGAAGTAAGTGAACATAACACTGCCTGAGCTGAATTAATGCATAACATATACAATGCTGCAAAGGTTCTTCTATCCAGTTTGAGCCCCAGCAGCTTCAATAATGACCTATTTGGAATCAACTGGAACAAGCACGGACCCACTGGATGATTCAAGCACTCTACTCATGTGTCCTGACATTTCTTTGATAATAACAGCCATAAACAACATACAGAGGAAAGAGAATTTCAGAAAGTTCATTGTGATTGTGATGGTAGTTGTGAGATGAATAGAGAGATGGGAAAGAAGCCAGAACACAAAACTGTTTCATTTTCAGCCTTTTCTCTAATCTTTTTCTTTTGGGTAAATACTGGATGGCTTTCTTTTTCAACTAAAACACACTTTCAGATGGCAATTTATTCAACAATCTGAGAAGAAAGAATCAATCTTTGTTCAAACTTCTCAATTCATAGACATACACGCCTGTGATGATATGTTGCAGCTAATATTGCAAACATTCAGAGGCTTTAGTTGCATGTTAGCTCTCTTGTTATTTACTTAGTCCATTTATGCCATACTTTATACAGTGAGTTTGATTTGCACTGGTGTTTTGTAATTAAAAAATATTGCAATCCTGACATAAGGTATAGAAAGTTCAAATCCTTTTAATTTATTATATACATTACAAACCATATTCACTCTGAGTGGGAGGGGAGTGGGCAGATTTTGGCTTCATATTGGTGTCACATATGGGAGGTGCATCAACCTATTATGTTCCATATCTTGGTCAGCTATTGTTGCCAGCATATATTCAGAGGCCACTGATGAAAGGACAAGATGATCCTGCAGTGTGTTGGTAAGGTAACCAAATCTAAGCAGTGTCAGTAGAGACAAAGACAACAGGTCCTACAGAATCGTGACAGAGACCAGACAGAGCTTCAGTACTGCAGTGAACTGTGAACAATATAATGAAACTTCCACAAACACACCAGCTCAAAATATGGACTGCCAGAACTACATTCCAGCCTACATTACATCCAAACATCACAAAGACATTAAAGGACTGAGAGCTCACGCGCATTGCACTATATCTCTATCCAAATCCTAAAGGAACATCTCTTTACACAGAAATGCACCCAGATCCCCATAAGCGATTTGGCACTTTAATATTTCACTTAATTCCGTTGGTCAAATAAATGTAAACTTTACTCACTATGGTGTAACTTGTACTGCCCATAAACTGTACCGCTGTTTTTTCTGGTTTAATTTGGATGTTTGTCAGGAGGATTGCTGAAAAACTAGACGGCCAGTTTTTGTGAAACTTGGTTGACGGGTGGAGCATTTACCAAGGATGAAGTGGTTTCAGGGGCAAAAAAAGCATATTTCTAATATTGCAATTTTTCCCTCAAACTACGGTGTGACATATGGAAATGGAAATGCTCACATATCATTCAACTAATTGTAGTCTTCTTACATCCAAATGTGAATTGTCTGCAGTAAATTCCACCGGACATTTTTTGGAAACTTTTTTTATCTTTACGCCTCTCGAGAACAAGCTGTCATATTGACCTTAAAGTCATTTCTTCCTTGTGAACATATAGTTTTTCACAACAGCTGTTTCAGTAACAAGTTTATGATGTTATTTCACTTCAAGCAATTGATATTTGTAGATGATAACAAAGTGTTTTCTGGCTCTCACAATTGTTATATTATTTTAGCAGTATGTTAATGCAAGGCTTCAGCTAGGCACAAATATCATTTGAGATCGTTCTAAAAGTTTTAGAAATATATCCAGGCATAGTATATATAGTGGTTTCACTTGTAGACTTGCATATCATTGAAGAGTAGAATATTGGTCTAGATCCTATTTGTCTCTCTCTCCCATTGTGGCCATTTTTGCTTACATCATATAAAGGGAAGTAAACACCAAAAATACACAAACATATCATCAAGTTGTCACAGATATACAATTGTGCAATTATGCAAGTTTGAGATTTTGGTCACATTTCAGTGGTATTATGATAAATGGTGAGAAAATCTGGTTGAAAGTTAAGTAGACTGAGGAAGTGTGGGTTTATATTGAACATCCAAAGAGCACTGAGCATGTCTTTCATCACTTCTTGCATTTGCCACAAGGCAAGTCCTCATTATGACCCAGTTTTTAATGTCCCCACTATAACAGGACACCTTCTGCCTTTGTGTAAGTACAGTAGAAGATGCTGACAGGATATAATGCCACAGAATCTACAGACTTACTAGCAGCACAGATACTGAACATGTGCGTGAGCTTTGATAGTTCTTACCATCTGAAACCTCACAAGAACTTTACCTGACACGCTCAACATTTTGACTAAAAATGATATGTTTAATTTCGAATAAAATGAAACATAAAACACATACATAAGCCTAAAGAAACAGCAATCATAAAATAAACAGTAATGCAAATTTATGAAATTAAGCAAATGAACAAGCAGGTCATTACATTTCCACTGAGTACAGAAGGTAATTTCTTTGATTCATAGATAGAAGCCATTTTTTTTTTCTCTTGACTATTTATCACTCTCTTTCTCTCTCTCTCTCTCTCTCTCTCTCTCTCTCTCTCTCTCTCTCACACACACACACACACACACACACACACACACACATCTCCTGTCAGTCCCATTAGATGCCCTTGTTGTCCTTTATTAATGATGCTTCTTGTCTGTGGTGATGACATTAGACAGGAAGTGAGAGCAAGGATGACAAACAGACTCTGTCAAAGTCCTGCTGTAAATTTATTGGGGTACAGGGCTGGTGTTTGGGGGATGATGGGGTCAGGAGGGTGGTGAGGGAGGGTCACCTGCCCTCCTGCTTGCTCACCTCCGTTCTGGCTGTGTGATTAATGGTCAGAGCCTGTAAATCAGCCGGAGGGTCTGTGGTGTTGAGGAGTCACAGAGGCGGAAACACAGAAAAGGAGAAAAACGAGGAGGGATTTCTGTTCGGAGGAAAAATACAACCCTGTGTCGCTCTTTTACTGCTCAGGTCGTGACCAAATAGCTCTCTGTTATGATTGGGACTTATGGGTTATTTTGTCTAGCAGCGAGGTGGTGACAGCTTCTGAGACAGAGGAAGTGATGTGACTGTCAGCAAGACCGTACAGAGAACACAAGCTGAGTGTTAATCTGTCGCTGCGACCACAGCTTCCATTGTTTTGAATTGTAGCTTGAGCTGTTACAGGATACAATTCAGACCTCAAAGTCACAACCACCTATCAGATCTCCCATGATGCATTTGTCCCCAATCCATTTAGAATCAATACTGGTCAATGTGTGTTCTTTTAGCCTAACAATTCATCCATTATTGCTTTCTTATCAGTTCTGAAGTGTTTAGTGAATGTGCCCATACCTCTCACACCTGCTTTATTCACTAACTAGTCAGTTTAAATTGTGGCTTTTTCTGACTCATTATAGTGCAGTATTTTTGTCTCAGCTCTTTCAAACAATTCGTGCAAATTACAAATAACTGCTTACAGAAATTAAAAATCTTGAACAGCTAAAGGTACCAAATAAAATGACACAAAAATGGTACAAAAAAATGCATACAGTTCCTGATCCATTCGAGGCTCGCCTGGTTTATCTTAATTATTTGTCATTGTCATATGGTAAAAACTTGAAACTTGAGTCTCAAGTTTTGATTTCTTTTTGCCTTCAAGTCTAAAGTCCAATCAAGTGACTTGTACATCAAGTCTGTCAAGTCAGCTTTCAAGTCCAAGTCAAGTTTCAAGTTGATATTTTGTAACAGTAAAACAGAGGAGAGTATTACATGTGTGACTTTACCTTCAACGTGGTAGAAGTAAAACTTAAAACAACCTACATGATTATATACAGGAACTGCAAAACACAAGTGCTCATTTACAAAAAAGTGGAGTTTCTGGTAGAGATTTGGCACACACAAAGCCCAGCCATACTCACACACACACACACACACACATCCCCTGCTCTCCATGTATGGCCCTGTGCTAATTAAAAGCTCGTCTGTTTCATTCTTTTCTCTGCAGTTTCCTCCTCTGCTGGCTGGCTGCTGCCTTGCCATTATAGCCTTGACCTGGTTCACACCAGATAATATATCACCCTGTAAAGCTAGCCACTATAGAAGCTGACCTAGCACCCAATTGTTATGCTAAGGAAATGAAATGTCACATTTGAAATGTGTTAATGCTCCGAGGTACAACATGCTGAATGTTTATGAGCGTGATTCTCTGGAAAATACACTTATTTGGAAAAGTTGCATAAAAGAATAAAAAATGAGTGGTCGTGTGACATCTCAAATCTGTTGGAGTGCAGGGTAGGTTCACAGGCTCACCAAGGATTTCCCTGCTGAAAAATGTTGTCATGAACACAGTTCTCAGAAGTATGCAGCAGTAATACACCTTACAGCCCAATTCTGATTTTTTCATACTTGGGTGTTGCCAGTGCTAATAAAGTTGTGTTGTAAGGTCAGTAATTGACACCACATCCTCCTGAGTGCTGAAATGGAGCTTTTATGTTATCTGTACACCACAAACTGAACGAGGTCAAGATAGCAGTGACAATACAGACAACCTTTCTTGGTGGTAATTTGAGATTTCACTGACCTCTCCTTTCACTCTGATCAGCCAAGTGTCACAGAGGGGTGAAAGTGACACAGTGCTCAGCAGCATTGTTGAACAATAATGGGACATTACAGGACAGTGAATTTCAAATCCATGAAGAATAAGATGAAAATTAATAAATCTTCATGTTTCCTGTTAGGTCTTGTCGTCCTGTTCAATGCATCTTTACTTACAGGGTGTGGAATCAGATGCTTCCAAATTCACATAAAACCAACAGTCCAACAGTGACTGTCATGACAGAGTACTTTTGGCAGGGTCAAGGCCTGATCTGCTTGAGAACTGTGATGCAAAAGTTCCCTCAAGAACCTTGTTTAGTTAATCAGTTACCACTGAAGCGCTGCATTTTGTGAAATGCATTTGTAAGTATTTCTGAAATTTTCTGAAATTACTAATATTTACAAAACAACTGCTTCAATTTCGTACCACTTCTCTGATTTAGCAAAGCAAAATGATCAAAAGGAGAAATTTATCTAGAGCTTCCATGATCACTGTAAAAAAATAACTTACTGTCTGTCCTCACTATTTCTCCATAATCAAAAAAAAATTCTGTATAAAGAGAGGTGAGATGTGTACTTACCTTGAAACTAATGTGAAGACACAGTTTGGGAAAGTGCTCATAATCAGCGCAATTTGAAACATCATGCAGTATGATCTGAATGTAAGAGAAGACTGACACCTCATCCTGTCCAATGAGAACTACTTGTTGCTGGGACTTGAGAGATTTTCCTTCTTCCATTTTAATAGGAAAATAATGTTAAATTATGTGCAAGAAGTGGAGAAAACAGCTGAAACTGTGAACTTTGGGCTTATATGGCATTACTCTCAGTATTCCAATTTGATATGCACTGTGCTTGTGTTAAAGTTATTGTTTTGCACTTAACATTATCTTCTATGATGAAGAAGCACATGAAAATTAAAAGAAAAATGCAGTTTCTGCTCTCTCAATGAAAATATCAAAATATTAACCAGTCAGGGGCAGTTTCTAGTAAAGGGGAATCCCCACCAACATTATACTGTACATGTATTAATATTTTATTATAGTTTTATGTCTTGCAATGTCCCCACTTCCACTTCACCACTTGTATATAGAAAATGATTATCAGTAAAAATTTCCTTTCTATCTTTTATTTTGAGTCATACAGTTTGCCCAGAAATAACACAACATACAACTTTGTCCAGTACATGTCCTGTAATGGAAATTTAAGATGTTAATCATACATACAATACTCTAACAATTAGTCAGAACCACTTACCAACATCAAAGATACCCATACACATTTGAAAACAAGAATAGCAGCATGTGAATGATTGTTAGATAACTATAAGAATGAATTTGGGCGAAATACAGTTTATTAGATGTTTAAAAAAAGAATAAATCTGTTCTCAAGAGTTCATTTAGCTTCTCCCTTACATGACATGCACATATGAGCAAATATCCATAAATGTCATCAATAACGGCAGCTTAGAAATAGCCATTCATGAATCACACTTTCCCACACACTCACTCTCAACACACACTCAAATTGTTCATGCATCAGTGTGGCGCGATTTACGAGCCACTGAATATTTCTTAGTGATGCCTGTTGCCGCTGTTGTCTTTCATGTCTTACACACACACGCACACACACACACACGTACACACACTGAGACTGCTGCCCTTTCATGTGTGGAAAAAGGCAACTGCAGGCACCAGCTGTTAAAAACCGAAGCAGATATGCCCCTCTCCCCGGAGCAGTTGCTTTTCTGCAGCTCGGTCACACACGTACACACACATAAATGTATACACACACACACACACACACACACACACACACACATTCCTGTGCCGTTATAAAATGTCATTGGATTTGACGTAGTGCTGAGTGCCATTTACCCAGGAGAGCTTCTGGTTGGGTGGGAAGGAGTGTCTACAGTTTCAGAAAGAGCAATATCTGAAAATGAATCAGAAAATGACTCAAATCACAGGATCACTTTGTGTCTCCTGCTGTGCCTCCTCCTCTCATCTCCTTTCCTCCTTTACTCTACCCTTATTTTTCAGTTTTAACTTCACTTTTTGTTTCATTTCCTCCTCTTCTATTTTAATCTGCATCCCTTTCCATTACTTTTCTTCCCTCCTTTCTCCTCTTCCTTCCTCTCCCTTTCTTTTCCTCTTCTTTCCTCTTTTCTCCTCTCCTCTCCCCACCTGTTGCTTCCTCTCCTTTCACTGCTCTCCTTTCCTCCTCTTTTCTGACCTCACCTCTCCTCTTTTCTCCTGCTTTCCCTTCCTTTTCTCTTCACTCATTTCCTTTGCTTTCATTTCCACTACACCCCCCTCTCTTTTTCTGTTCCCTCTTTTCCTTTCTTTTGCCCTCATCTTCCTCTCCCTTTATTTTTTCTCTCTTTTCTTTCTCTCTCCTCCCTTTTGTCCTCTCCTCTTTTCTCCTGCTTTCTCTTCTCTTCTCTTCTTCTCCTCTACCTCTCCTTTTTTCTCTTCCCTCCTTATTTTTGGTTTCATCTTCCCTTGTTCCCTTTCCTTTCTTCTGCTACCCTCTCATTTCCGATGCTTTCCTCACATCTCTTCTCCTGTCCTGGCCTTTCCTCTCCTTTCCATTCTTTTCCTTTCTTTTCTTCCCCTCTTCTCCTGCCTTTCCTCTCGGGTTCACTCTTTAGTGCAGTTTTCTGCCATCACCTGCTGAATCACCTCTCCTCCGCCCCCTCTAGTTTTGAGTTACACCAGATGTGGACCCTCACTGTTTGGAAGACTGATTGATTTTAGGCCTCACCGCAATCCAGCTGTTGTATTTGTGAGTTGCTGGCAAATGAGGTGCTCTTACTTACATCTTGTAGTATCTAGCAAAGTATGTACATATATTTGTTTTTATTTGCGCAGGTTTGTATCTTGTGTGAACCGACCCTTTAAACTATTGTGTAACATGCAGTGTCAGCAGCAGAGAACAGTTTGGTGACAGAAACATGTGCAACATTTTTCTTCATCGACTCGAGCCCTTCACTGAGTTTCTTTTTTTTCTTTTCAGTTCTTAGTGGAGCTGACCCACAACTACAATAGATCACCTCCTATCTACTGCCACAGAAGTTTGTGTGTAACTCGTGTGCACTGCATGTCAGAATACTCTTTGTCTCTGTTAGTTGCACGTTGTGCATTTAACACTCTGTGTGCGTGTCAGTTTATCCCAGCCTGAATGTTTCATCATGTGTTTTTGTGTCTGTGCACGTGCACGTCTTTCAGTCACCCATACCTGTTCACTTCAGTTTGTGCTTCTACACTAGCGTTCTGTGTGTCTGAGTGCATGTAGGTTAGTGCACAAGTGCAGGTGTGCCTGTCATTATTTGATCCATCAGTGTGTGAGTACAAGTGTTTCTGTGCAGACGCCTGTGTGTGTGTGTGGGTGTGAGCACAAATGTGCACCAATTCATGTCTTTGTGTAAGTGTGCACATATGGGAAAGTGTTGGTGTGCCTGCCTGTTGGTGTGTTACCTTTAAATCACCATGTGTTTTCTCTCTCTCTCTCTCTCTCTGTGCCAGTGTGTGTGTACATGCACTTTTTGGACCTGATTCTGATTAAGGACATTTCTAGTGAGGAAGTGAGGACATTTTGAGATGGTTAGAGTAAGCATTGGAGACTAAGAAATCCATGAGAAGCAAGATGGGTCCTCACAAGCATAGAAACACTGACATGTGGGTGTACATATAATACATACTGTATGTGCAGGAATGTCTGTCAATGTGTGTTTCTACAACTGTGTATGAGCGTGTGCGTGTGTTCTGTGTTACACACTTGCAGTCCCTGAGCGTGCGTGAGTGTGTGAGCGGCGGTCTCCCGGGCCGGGCCATAACAGTGATGGATGGGCCGTGTGTGGAGGCCGTTATTATTTGTTATGTGAGCGGGTGTGTGTGACTGGGCCAAGGGGGCCATACACCTGCTGCGCGTCCAGAGAGCCCCGGCAAGCTCGGAGAACAGCTGGACGCATTGATTTAGCGGCTCGCTCCGCAGGCTGCAGGAACAAATCAAGCAACAGCTAATAAAAACGGCCTTTATGATGGCTGCTCCATTTGCCCTCCAAAACAACTGGCTACATCATGTGTTTTTCTAACGCCCGCCGCCATACAAAATTAAATCCTGGGCTAAGGTGTCGCTTCTGGATGCTGTGAAGCTCAGGGCTTAATGTCTGGCTTTAATGCAGCGGGGGTAATCAATGTTGCATGGTGTACAGTATGTGTATGAGTCTGTTTGCATGCACTTGCATCAATGAAAGTGGATATATTGCGTGTGTGAGTTATTTAGTCCGTTTTTCATGTTTGTTCAAGCACATGTGTTTTTAAGCATGTTTGTCTTCACACCTACATGTTAATGCAATCAATACTTTTCAAGGTGCCATAAGCGTTTACTCAGAGTCAAATTCTGCTGTGCAGCCGAATGTGGTTTGGACATCTCTGCGTGTGTGTGTGTGTGTGTGTGTGTGGGTGTGTGTGTGTGTGTGTTTGTTGTAAAAAACAGAAATTGTATATGTTTACATGTGTGCTTTTTTGAGGGGCAAAGGGTACTTTGTATGAGCCAGGCTGTTCCATACAGAGCAGTGGGTGCAGCTGTGCTGTGTGTCTCTGTGCTGGCAGATGATACAGTGGCTCTATTGTGAGTCTATTGTGAAGCTTTTATGCCTGCTGAGCCTGTGGATTCAGAGGAACAGATTAACTAAGCTTTTGCACTTTGTTTTAGACACATTCTGCAACCAGAGATGTGTGTTATTTATCAAGCAGGTGCCCCAGCCTGGAAGTGTCATCCAAGGTTGGAACTGTGGTTCTCTGAAGATTTGCATAAACATATCTGTGGGTCTACACAGAGAACGGTGTTAGTGGTGATCATAGGCTGCAGACGGAAGGAGTCGCACCAACAACAACACATAATGTGGACGTGAGGAACAAGCAAGCTGACTGGCTTATCTGTTGATCGAACTGTTGGGGGGTGGGTTTGAAATGGAAACAAATAATTAAACCTTATAACAACAATGGTAATAATGGATCACATTTAAATAGCACTTTATCATGATACTCAAATCGCTTTGGTGAGGAAGGGAAACTCATCTCAAACACCACCAATGTGTTGCACCCACATGGGTGATGCACGGCAGCCATTTCAGCTTGAGATGGATAAAGAGGGAAACACTGAGCCAAATACACAGGGGGATGATTAGGTGGCCAGATGGAGAGCGCCAGGTTGGGTTTGCCTGGGCATCAAGGATGCCCTACGGTTTACCACAGGATCTTAAACAACCACAGCAAACCAGGACTTCAGTTTAACCTCTCATCCAAAGGATGGCATCTCCAGCAACACAGCAACCCAACACCTACTGGGGCATTGGGATTTTTGATTCTGACCAACCAATACCACTTCCAGCAGTCTGAGTTAGGACACAGTGAAAGGAGTTGGTGACATCACTGGTTTGCAGCTTGTCACCTACAGCTCTTCAACAAACAGCTCACTGTGCCTGCTCCTTCTTGTACCATTACTGATCCAGTGTCCAAAAATGTGGAAAATGGACATTGTCTTGTTTTGGAGACACATTTTTGATGAACAATCATGAAAGTGTTTCACCAGTTAAATGCTTTTAATGTGAAGATGCAACAGCAGGAAATGTTCGGTTTGCATTAGCAGTAACTTAATACAGCATATTTTACAGCAGTGTTGCCACAGACACCCATTTCCTTATACTGAAATTAATAATACTATAATAATGACACAGCCATGCTTTCATCACTGAGCCATAGGTTCAACCATTGTATTAATTAATTTGGTCATATATAGTGACCTAACAGACACTTATTTCAATGAAAATCTTCCTCATGCCTTATAAGTTTAAGGCATGTGTCATAAGAAGTGAGGTGCTCCATGAAGTGGTTGTCATTCTTTATTCATTTGTGGGACAAAACAAATTTGAAAATGTGCCTTTGTTACTTAACAGCTCATTACATCTGTAATCTCTAGAGAAGGATACACAGCAAAGGAGGATTGCATAAATCACAGAGGACATTAAAATGGCACATTCCAATGGATAAACTAAGTTAGACACAATTTGCCCAACATACACTACTTCACCCCCCAAATAATCAGGTCTGCGAAGTACGTTCAAGAAAGTTTATGGTCGGTAATCTGGGAAATTTTTGACCACTAATGGTGCTGTTCAAATGTTGCATGTTTTCTACCAACGAAGGCATTAGAGCACACAAATGTTAGGTTCAACATGCAGGTTGGATGCAAGTCAGCATTTCATCATCTGTAAAAGAGCTCTGGTGCTCAGCAGGTGATCACTGCAGGTGCATCTTTCAAAACAAAAAAGACCTGCAAAATTATTCAACATGTCAGCTGGAACAGTCTGTGTAATCATGACCTCATATGTCAAAAGAACTGCATTGACGAGAAGAAACAGTGGCGACAAGCTTGAACCAACAAACTGGAATATGATGAACTTCATCTCAGTTTTATTCTGAGCAACGTCTGCCTTTTGTCAGTATGTGGCAGAGCAATATAGCAACATCCTGCTACTAACTGAAAGTTAAAATGCCCTGAGCTGTTGTGAACACTGACTTGCGCAGCCACGATACACACTTCAACTCACTGCTGCAGTAGAATGTAACCATGCCAGGCACTCCTCCTCAATCTTTCAGTGATCTAACAGAATCTTCCGGCAGGTGACAGCTGCTGGGTGTGATGCTGAGACACGGCGCTACGTAGTCATCGCCGCCACAATGCGAGACACACAAAGAGGTGTCACGGTGTTGCCCTAGCAGCTGTATTAAATAACTAATGTGTGATGCTGTGGCCGATGCTGTCACATTGTTAAATAGCCTGAGTGTTGGTGAGTGACACCACTTAATGTCACGCTGTGAGGCTGATGAAAACAGACAGGCTTTATTGTGCAGTGAACTGAGCCTGTCAGCTTGTTGTTGATGTGATGGTCTTACACTCTCCACTTGAACTATAAATACACCCCAATAATAGATTTGCAGGTCAACAAGCAGCAGTCACAGAACGGAGGAAAGATGAGGGAGATTCACAGCAAGCAGGAAATATTTACAGCTATGGCTCAGCATCTTATGACCTTGCCAATATTTGTAGCCACGAGTAATAAAATCTGATTCAATAATTGAAGCAAAACAGAGAAGCTGAGAGATTGCCTTTGACATTGTAGTCTCACCCACTTTTTCCTCTGCGATATCTATTTCAGGAATCCTGCAGGCCAAGCCAAGACTGTAAAAACCAAAGCTGGACTTCAGATGTTAAAGCCATCAGCTGCGTGCGTGCACATATACATACAGCGGATGAGCTTTCGTGCCTGTTCGTATCAGATGCCTGCAGCACTTGCAGCCCTTTGCTAAACCATGGAGCTTCACCATTCCATCATCTTTATTCACCCGTGTGATAAAATCCCTGGCCAGTGTCAGAGACAGTGGTGGGAGATGGAAAAAGATGTGATGAGCCTGTTTACTGTGGCCCGTCCTTCACAAGGGTGTGATCACCCTGTAAAACACTCACGCTCTTCTATTCTTACAGAGGTACTGAGGAACCTGGGAACTGTGCAGGACCACCTTTAAATACTGTTTCTCCCTTACCTACATTAGCTCTACAAGGTGTTGCATTGAAGCAAATCTCTGATAAAACTCAGTACATGCTTGCTGCGCAGACCCACATGGCAGATAGACACATTAAGTGACTAGCTAGTGAGCATAGAAAAATATTTAGCTTGTTCTAGCTTGTTTTCCGCTGCCCGCAAATGGCCAAAGCATTAGTTGATGGAGGACAGCGCTACAGACAATAGCTGTTTGACATTAAGGAGATTTGGGGAGCATTTCAGAAATTTAGAACAGAAAGCCTGCATTAACAACTGGAGGCGTGTAGTTGAAAGATGATACCGATCAGGGAGTGTCTAGCAAAAAGGGGCTACCAGTTGCCTTATGAGAAAATGTATGATTCAGTGTTTTAGGAGCTGAAGCCATATCAGAGATGGATAATAATGTATTTTGTCTCCTTTGGGTCTTCCAATTTAATTCAAGTAAAATAAGACATTTCTGGAATACCCCTGTATTACTTGTTATATATTAAAAAAAAACAAACAAACAAAAACCCATACACAAACTGTATTTGCAATGAAATGAAATACAGTATTTTTGTCATTGTTCCTTTGTTATTTGTTAAAAAAATGTCCTTCCAAATAGTGATTTTATCATTTTGCGAGAAATGGCTGAAGACTCTTCCACAGTGAACATGGCTCCTTCAGGCGCAGGTCAGATCAGGCTGTCCTTCACAGTTGTTGACCCAAGGTCGAAGTCAGACATAACCTCTCTGATATCCACACTTTATGTCGTTCACCTTTGACCCCTCAGTCTCTGAGGTCAGATGGACCACACACCTCTTGCAGCAG
Source organism: Chaetodon trifasciatus (assembly GCA_037975065.1). Lineage (NCBI taxonomy): Eukaryota > Metazoa > Chordata > Actinopteri > Chaetodontiformes > Chaetodontidae > Chaetodon > Chaetodon trifasciatus. The sequence continues at coordinate 837,730 of JBBMOE010000041.1, forward strand.
GTGAGTATGAACTGTGGAATCTCGTAATTTTTACAAGTCTGGAGGCAGGTGGCGCTAAAGAGACCAATAGTCATCACCCTGTTATTTCAACCATTACTTTCAGCACCTGTCCATCACAAAATGAGATAATAATAATAATAATAGAAACCCACTTAGATTTCAGAATCTGAAGCAAATGTCTCGACTACGACTGAACACACTCAGTGTCTCTGGAACTTTCCATCCATTTCAAGGCCATGTGGAAATGGATTGTAAGGAGCTATCGAGTTAACAGTGTTTCCATGAGAACACAGTGGTTATGAAGGTGCTATTTACACACACAGCAAGACGTCGCTGATAGTTGGACATTTATGCTCCTGAACAAGGCTTCAGTGGACGGCGGGTGATTCATACCCAGTGCCCACTGCTCCCAAGGAACAAGCCCTAAATTATTTGAAGGGGAAAAGGGCTGCCAGACTAAAAATTAAGGAGGAAAAAACTTTTCAACGTGAATTATTCACTGGACACGACTCGGGGGCCTCAGACGTCCCTTTACAGCCTGGCTCCCAGCTTCAGAATGCGTCTCCTCCCGGTTCTTTTTTTTTCCTGTGCTGCAGACCAGTCTACTAGCGCAACGCTGTTCGATCCAGCCGTCTTGTTTTATTATCACTCCTGAGATGTCAGCACAGACCGCTCTTTGTCACCTCCCAAAGTTGCTCTGGATTCTCACCGTGGCTGTTTCTGAGGAGGCGTATACAAGCCCCGGATGGTGGAAATGACATTTGCTCCTCACACAAGTCTGGCGGGGACGGCGAAAGCTGCCATTTGGCAAAGCCATCAGGAGCACTTTACGTGTCTGACCTTCATGTGTCTACATGCAGTAAATATAAACCCCTTGCTTTTGTGGGCGAGGCCTGAGCTCTCTGACTCCCAGAGGGAGAAACAGGGAGAGAAGAGCATGAGAGACAGAGGTGGAAAGAGAGGAGTTTAGCTGGGAAACATTTTGGGGTAAAAAAAAACACTGTCTTCTTAGCATGAATCACACAGCAGGGCGGCAACGTCCCATCCACGTTAGTGAAACTCACAATATTTTCCAGAATTAAGTTCTGGTAATGGTTATCATCACTTCTGTGTTCACAGAAAATTTATGACTTTCAGCTGACAGTTTGTTGCGCTTCTCTTTGGCATGTGTTACAAGTGAAATGTTTTCAAGAAAGCCTGAAAAGAAGTCTTGTAAGTTCACATAAATATACATAGACATATACATAAAGCACCTATATTCCAGGAATTTAAATTATTCCTATACATATACCTGGCACTGGATATACATGCCATGATCAGAGTTGGTTTCCTCAGTTACCTTTTGGGGGATGGTATCCATCCAATCCTAAAGATTTGGTTCATTTACGCAGGTTTTAATATTCCATCTCTGAGAGTTTTGCCTCCTGCCTTGACAGCTACAGTTCAATTTTCGTGCAATTATATCAAACTTCATTCATTACCCTAAATATCTGTGGTGTCAGAAAGTCACACCCTGGATCACCCATATTACATGTTTGGTCAGCTTTTTATCATTTGATTGCTGACTTTTCACAGACAAAAATGCAGTAAGAAATGCAATGGTAGTTCAGTAATGCAGTAATTAAGCAAAGCTATATGCCTAATCAGTGAAGTCAATGATGAAGTATGTGAACAATGCACAGAAAATACAAAGATGTTCAATAGTAAAAGTTGTGAGTGTATGAATGCATGTTTAAAGTGCATCACACGTGTGTGCACACATTTATGTGTGTGCTGGGTGAGCCAGGTTCCGGTCAGGGTCTGTGTCACTCCTCGGGTGGAAGCTCCAGAGCTGAAACTTTCCCTCGGCAGCACATCTGGAGGCCAGCAAAGACTCTTTGCCAGAGTCCAGCAGACCACCTCTTTTCTGCAGGTCACACCCTGCTGCTCCTCAACTCATCTAACCTTCAGCTTCAGCGGCTCGGTCACAGTGTCACTGTGTCTTCTTTGCAGACATTTTAAATTGATAATTGTGTAAAATCTAATCAGAGTGTTTTCAGTTTCCTTTATTAAGGGACAAATGAAGAAATCTACACAAAGGTAAAGATAGATTAATTGTATTTTAAGGGAACAGTTAAAAGAAAATGATCATTCAAGTGGCATCTCAATTTGATTATTATTTCTGGTGACATCTGGTGTATCTGCTCATGCTTATTAAGCAGCTCTTCTTCTCTTGAGAGTTGTGCCAGCTTTGCAAACACATCATTTCCTCTGAAGAAGAGCAAAAGAGACATGATGTCAGAGTGAATCGAAATGTTTTCATGAGAGACAGAGAAGCAAAGTGGAAATTAGCAGTGCCAGGTTTTTTACAGCATTTTATCTAGTCCATAAATGGTGAAATAGTAGAAATCTGCATTGAGTTCTATTGTTTGCATTCCTTGTTTTTATTTCCTTCACAGTGTAAAGACTGGCAGATGTGTTTTCACGTCAGTCTGTTCTTTCTTGTGTTAAACTCCTTGAGAAAGTGAGGCCCAGAGCTTGAGCTTGTAATGGATTTCAAACTCTTTGACCTTTGCCCCAGGAAGCATGTCTTGGTGTCGCTGGGTGTTTAAATGCACAGACTGACAGAAAACAAACGTTAGTGTCAATGAAAATGTAAATCATTGAAACTTGGTGAAAGCTCTCGCTGCCCCTGGGAGCAGGAGGGGGGTTCGCTGCAATAACACAGAGAGAAAGCTGTCATTCATGATGATTTTCAACAAAACCCCACAATCCATCGCTTCCTAACATCAACGACTAATCGCTGCACTGTCAATGATCACTTGTAATTAGGCAATACATGTCTCTTTAGTATTAACCCTATACTTGCATAAATACACTGATAGAGTGCCAGTAATGAATTAAAAACTGAATAATAATAATTATATATTGAGTATAAACTATTATTTTGCAGGTGTGATGACATTTCTTCATCTTGTGTCATTACTCAGCTGCATTCCAGTTATCAATTGGAACCTTTAACACTGACTGAACATCAATTCCGTTCACTCATAAAGAGCCATTTTTTCTTAAAATTTTGGAGGATTGTTTGTGTTCTTGGCATTTGTCATGAAGACATTTCACTCTAAGTGCATTTACTCGTATGTTTTGCAGCTTTAGACTGTATCACAGTCTTCCTCAGCACTTAGGCGTTGCTCAGCTGTAATGACACTGTAGATGTTCATTACTCTGAGTATTTTAGGGCTTTTCTCTGGCTGAAAAGTTGAGCTTCAATCTTGACTTTTAAGTCAGCATGGATCCTAACAACCAGGGCAATCATTTCTTTCATTGCAACAAACACCAGAAACAAATGTCAAACAATGTGCCAGCCTACACCAGCCTGTATCGCTCACTTGACATTATGAGCTGCCATGTTTAATTTAGGGGGAAATCAGCTAGATCACAATGTTTGGGTGCTTTAAAATGATTTACAAAATGCACAATGTGCCAAGGATATTGTTATTTTAAAATGTAACCTGATGTATCCTTGCACCGCAGCTACTTGAGAGCACATTCAGCATTTGTGGATGATTTTCTATTTATTTATTGCAAACCATATAAGATTTGGGTTTAAGTTACTACAAATGTGTCCATTGTGTCAAATACAGTCCAGTGGCCACTAAATCCTGTGTATGTGCTGTATGTGTGTGTGCATGCGTGTGTGTGTGGGGGGGGGGCACGACTGGACAGATAGGGTTACACAGTGACTCTGTGACTGAGGAGCTGGTGGATGGATTGCTATAAATTGACTTGCCATGCTGACATGCTGCTCTCTTTGAGGTCTCCTTTTTACAACATAAATGCTCGATCAGTCAGCACAGACAGTTCACCATAGATGGAGCAGATCCCAGTTTAATCCCTCCCCAGGCACAACGCTTCTTACATCTCAGCCTGTGTACAGGAAGACACCACTGACCCTTGTAGTAACCCGCAGGTTGAGAAAGTTGTTCACGTGTTCCCTCGCTGCACCTCGTTTGACCAACACTTAACTGCCTCACTACAGATTTCTGAGGAGCAGAACTAGTTAAGTTGAACCTCAGTGGGAGATTTTATAGGCTTTTATAGATCGGATGTAACTCGGTAAATCTGAGCCAGTCTCTTGATGGTGATCCTCTGTACTGTAGTTTTGTTAAAGCTTTAAATGATTTGTCTTTGGCGGCTCCTAGTGGTAGCATCTAAAAAGATTTTGTGGAGGAGGGCACATGTCTGCTATGTGTGTATTTTAACACATTCATTGTCAGTAAAGGGCTGAAAGCAACACATAGACTGAACCCTTTGCTTTTTTCTACAAATTCATTATTCTGAATATTTTAAAAAGGAAAGAATAACATTTGGTAATCATTTGGGTGGCACGGTGGAACAGTGGTAACACTGTCGCCTCACAGCTAGAAGGTCCCGGTTCGAATCCCGCTGTGAGCGCTGGTGGTGTGTCCTCCACCATGCCTTCAGTGACTGCTGCTTGAGGAAAAAGGGCCTTTCTGTGTGGAGTTTGCATGTTCTCCCTGTGTTCACCCGGGCTTTCCTCCTTAAATAACCTCCAATAAAAACATGCTAGAAGATCACCACCTGACCAATGGTGACTAAAAGGATGGGTCCACGGGCGCCGCTGTCGGCTGGTCTGCTGCGGAGGAAGGACGGACCAAGATGGGTCAAATGCGGAGAATTAATTTCACGAAGCATGGCATATGCATGTAGTGTGGGCATGTAATGTGTGTGATAAATAAAGTAGTTTCTTCTTCTTCTTCATTATCAACTGCAAAGCCAGTTTATCTCCCAGTAGTTAGTATAACCACAATCATTACATCACAAGTATAGTATTCAAATGTGTTTCTTGTATTATTACTACTTTCAATGACATGTTAGTAGCAGTTTAGGGAGAATTATGCTGAGGTATACTCAGTGTCATACAACTACATCTTCAGAGAGCTAGTCTCAAAACATTAACTAAGAGCCTTAACTGGGATTCATGGAAGAAAGACCACCTGCAGTACTGAGGTCTATCAGTTGGGCTCTTTGGCCTGCTTCTGGGAGACATTTGTATAACTGCAAAGCCAGTTTATCTCCTCTGATCTGTAATGTGTAAAAGGAGACACAATTCACACCACACATAGACAGCATTCATCTGCAGAAGCTTTGCTCTTTGTTGGTACTGCCAGTAAGAGATCAGGTGGAGAGAAAGAGTGGAGAGAAATAAAGCCGAGGGCTCTGGGAGCTTACATGCAAAAAACCGTCCAATGACCCTCTCACCCCCACCCTTTGTCCCTCAGCTCATCTCCTCTGCACCCTGTGCCCCCCCTAAATTTAGTCTGTGTATTTGGGGCGACCACTCCAACCCATTCTCCACGCCCCACCCTCCAACCTCCCTCTCTCCTGGCATTTTGACTCAATTCATCTTTGTCAGGGACGGCAGGGTGATCTGTCTGGGCGCAGACATCTCATGGTGAGACGTAAATGTTCTGATAAGCTGTGAACAATGTTGTTACACGTTAATGATCCCGCCTGGAAACGTGATGTATAAACCCTGCAAATATGCCTCCAACAAACACACACGTGTACACTCCTACACACACGACAAATGCTGCTACAGCCCCACCCTTCATCTCCACTTGGTAAACTATTAAAGATATTCTACTAACATGATTTCATTGTGAAACTGGACTTAGCAGATAGACAACAGGTATTTGATAAATCTTAGTTTATTTATCGGGAGATTGGCCTGTTGCTCAGTCAATAACAAACGTGTCCATGATACATAACTGGCTCTTGACACAAGCATACATTAGCAATGTGGAGTGATGGTAGAATCCACCTCAGTATGCAGTTGCTGATAAGTAATCATATGCTAAACAGTAACTCATCCTATATTATATGCATTTTCAACAGGTTTGTATGGGAGACTGGTTAAAAAGAATACACTGGTTATCATATATCGGATCATTATTGTCCATTTTTAAATGCATTGTATTGAATGTATTCATGGGTGTGATTATTTTTATGTTCTCTTGTGATCATGAAAGAATTATTTTAAGATATTCACAACCCAAAGTGTCTTATCATGACCATTAGGTTGAACTATCAATTTCCTTTATGGCAATTACACTAAACAGCAATAATAAACCATGGCTGATGTAAAGTCATGGTGGTAATGTCGCACTTTCTGCCTAATTTGAGTCCATATTTATAGACAAACTTGAGACAAATTGAACTTTTTGGAGCTGATGGGTTCAGAGTTGTCATCATTCATTAATCTTATTTGCACACAGGTTTTCGATTTTTTTGTCAGAACTGCAGCAGCTTTCAGGGTTGGCCTGGATTTCAATTCAAGCTAGTCAGACTGCAGATGACAAAGACAAACGAGGATGAAATTGAAAGAAGCCAGGAAGGAGGAGTGTATGTGAGTGCATGTGTTTGTCTTACAGAGAGACAGAGAGAGACGGACACATGTGGACATGAGGCAGTCAGTAAAGGTATAGAGACAATGTCAGACACAGCAAGATGTTGTCAGAAGTACTGATTCTTCTCCCTTTTTTAAAGATATAGTATATAACTGACTAACAAATTGCTGTTACCAATGAACCTGTTTACCTGTGGAATGTTCCAAACAGGTGTTTTTGGAGCATTCCACATCTTTCCCAGTCTTTAGTTGCTCTCTTGTCTGAAACGTGTTGCTGCATCAAATTCAGAAAAAAATCAATGAAGCTGATGAGGTCAAACATTAAATATATTGTGTTTGCACTGTTTTCCCATGAGTATTTGTCAAAAAGGATTAGCAAATTATCATATTAAATTTTAATATTTTACACAGCCTCCAAAGTTTTTTTTGGAATCAGGGTTGCAAAAAAAAAAAAAAAAAAAACTGGTCAGCTTTGTTTCCTGTGATTTTCATGTTTTCATATGGAAAACTCATGTTGCCATAATTAAACTTTTGGAAGGTAAAACTGAAAAATGCATGGTGGTTGCTTTTCTTTTTGCACCTGAAAAGTTACCATTTGGGAGACGCAAGAGTGATGAATGCCCATTTATCATTTTCTACCCGTCTGGAAACTTTTTCACACGCTGTGTTGCTTACTGACTGGTGAGCAGTGACATGATTTTTGTGCATGAGCATGTGCATGTACACCATATTCATGTTCACTTTCATGAGGGTACAATGTGTGTGTGTGTGTGTGTGTGTGTGTGTGTGTGTGTGTGTGTGTGTGTGTGTGTGTGTGTGTGTGTNTGTGTGTGTGTGTGTGTGTGTGTGTGTGTGTGTGTGTGTGTGTGTGTGTGTGTGTGTCTGGCCAGGCTGGGTTTGTTTGACCAGCTGTTTGGAGGGAAAGCCTGATCCCATGTGACCTTGTGTTTCTCCAGCTGCTCTCGGATCAGAACAACCAGCTCTCTCTGCCAGGAGACCCGCAGGATGGGCCCAACCCTGTTTACCTTGCTTTTTCTGGTTTTCTGTTTTAGGATTGTTATTGCTGGTAACAGTAGTAGTTGTACTGGTATAAGAATTAACCCTTTTAGAGGAAAAACTGACATAGAGGTTGACTTGCTAAAGTCATCTCTGATGGGTAAATGCTGCCCTATGGCAAACTCCTATCTGTCTATTGTATTTCATGAAAATCTGCTCCTTTATCCTGCTACTAGGCAGCTAAATCTGGCAAAAGTCACATAACTGAGTCAATGAGTGAGTCAGTGATAGAGATCATATATGAAGCTTATGACAGAAGGTAAAAGAAACTTATTGACCCATTTTAGCAAATAATGGTAGTATGGACATTTGGAGAAAAAATGCTGTAATTAATATTTTTCTATTGTGAATAGTTGTGTCTTATGACCATTATCTGAAGTTAGGTGCCAGATGCCCATGACACACGATTACAGTAATGCTTGTACTGATGCGTTGCTACACACTTTTTCCAGTTGTTTTCAAGTGTCTGTAATCAGAGATGAGCACAAATTACTTCACTCACCTCACTTTAAATGTAGGAAATGTTTGTTTTGGCTTGTTTTTGCTAATGACACACTTTCATTTTTTCATTTTCAGAAAGATGGAAACTTCCACACAGACATTGTGGCATGGACAGTGCTCCAGCCTTTCCATCAATCTCTGTCATTAGGACACATTCAGAGTTAATGTGACAGGAGTCCACCAGTAGGTCAACAGTAGGCATCAGATGGGGGTTCTCCAATAAATTAAACTAGAATATACAGTAATAGAGTAATATGGTTGTCTAAAGAAAGTTATTGGCAGAGCTCCAATAAAATTCAGTGGTCAAGTTAATTTTATAATTTTATCTTCCTGAGAGCAGGCTGTGCATGTGCATGCAAACTTGCATCTCATTGACATTATTCACTATTTTTATGCAATATTAATACAGAGAGTCAGAAAACATCCATGTTTGACTGAACTGATAGATAATTTTCACTTTAGCTGATAATAAAGGTCAAACTGATCAGTGTTTTCTCTAAGATGAAGAGTAATTTCACATAGTTGTTTACCATCATCTTCAGGGTGACAGAGTCACAGGAACTGAAGACCAGAAACGGGATTCTCCAGAGGAGAGAATCGAGCTGAGCCCGTCGATCAGCGAGGTGGTGAAACCTGTCGGCTTCACACTGACGCTGTCACACACACACACTTGCACACACACACACACACACACACACACACACACACACACACACACACACACACACACACACACAAAACACTGGCAGGGTGTACACACATTCCCATACCGCATATAAACACACACATTCTTGTACACACATGCACACACAAAGCCTGTTGTAATGAGAACATTATCATACATCAGCCATGTCTCCTGCTATTCACAGCAGGTATTTATAGTGTTGTTCACCACTAGTAAAGACTTTGATCTCTATGTGCATGTGTGCGCATGCATGCACACTGTGTGTGTGTGTGTGTGCGCGTGTGCATGTGTGTGCGTGTGTGTGTGTGTGTGTGTGTGTGTGTGCGCGCAAGTATGTGTCTGCCTGTGTGTGCACTTGTGCAGCTAGCTTTGTGAGAACCACTTCTGGGTTTTAGACCTTTTCAGACAGACCTCCAAAGGCTTGTTTGAGGGTTCAGACTTGGTTTTAAGGTTTAGGTTAGGCTTATGTTTAGTTAGGGTTAGTTTGGGTTCAGGTTACATTTAGTTATGATGGTTAAGGTTAGGGGAAAGGGCTGTGGAATGCATTATGTGAATGAATATCCTCACAGGGATAGAAGTACAAATGCGTGTGTGTGTGCACCAATTAAAATGGCAGGAGACCGATGACTGTCAACAGCCAGGTGCTGGATGTTAGGTGGAATTTGGCGCATGACCGTGACGAACCCAGATGCTCGTCTTACATGGTACAAGATAGCGAGCCATCAGATTCCCCAAACACACCAGTTTGTGTGTGTGTGTGTGTGTTTATCTATATTTCATTGTTATTATTATTTCTGTTTTACATACATGACACATGACAGGTCATAGAAATGGCCTCTTATTTTGTGCTAGTATATGTTGAACCAGTTCTTTAGATTATGTTGATTTTATTATAGATTGTATTGTTCAATTGTAATTGTGTGTTAAACACACAGGATTTACACAGGATGTTATCTATATCTAGATATGACGAAGTTAGAAAATTACTTTCCTAAATATAGAAAAGTTGTGAAATTCTTATTTGCATAGATTGCTATAATTACTCCCATATTTTTCATGTATTCTTTTAATAGTAGAGAATGGACATTTGTTAATAGACAAAAACAGATCATCTCCTCTTTGGAAATGTGTAAAACAAACACATTATATGTTGGTATTATATATGATTTACTAAAATGTTAATTCATTCCAAAGGAAAAAAAAAAAGAAAAAGAAAAAGAAAAAGAAACAGAAAGTTTTAGGACAACTAAAACTAAATTTTACTATCCATTAGTCTATTAATTATAATGAATCAAGATAATTGAGCACAAAACACTGAACATATTAATGTGTGTTTCATTTGTTACATATACTTCAGGAATTTATCTCCATAAATATGTAGAGGAAGTATTTTATATTTACTTAATTATTTACTGTAATCATGTAAAAAAGATACTTTTTTCTTCAAGGTAATTCATATTTCATATTTATACTGACGTTAATAAACAGGTCAGATGGACAGCTAGTCCTCGACATTTCCAGTAATCCCCGGTCTGTTCCAGGCTCTTGTTTACAGATGTCTCTCTCTCTGCTGCTTTAAGTCGCTGATGTTTAAAAGTGTCCGGACGGCCTTTTCAGAGCTTTCAAATGCCGCTGAGGCTTCCAGCTCAGCTGGTCTCACATGTCTGTCAACGCTGCTATTACCATCCTCTGTGTGTATGTATGTGTGCGTGTGTGTGTGTGTGTGTGTGTGTGTGTGTGTGTGTGTGTGGGTGTGTGGGGGGTATCCAGGCCTGTGACCTTGAAACCAATGCTGAACATTATACTCAACACCTTGCCATCCACATATACATACACAAAAGTTAGCGAAGTCATATTCTCAGCCAGAGGCTATTGACCCTTTAACTGCTTTTACATTGCCAACACATGTTCAAATCCTCACATTCATATGAGTTGCCTATACTGTATATACATTTTTCAAATGAGTTCATCTGAGTTCATTGAAGCCCAGTTCAGCTCAGCTTGCAGATAATTGTTTAGAACTAGACTTACTGAGGAGCTGTGAGGAGTTCACAGAAGACGGTACCACCTGTTCTTCAAGATTTCAAAATCAAAAGAAATTAAAGAGGTTATCCAAGTGCCTGTCTTATTTGAGAGTCCACACTAAATCTAGTCGGCTAAAGAGGAAAATCATTTCTGCACTAGCCTCTATCGGCCCTGGTCTTCTGACCTCACCCAGTATGACAGTTCAGGCGGGTACCTCACACAGTGTGGACAGAGCACGACAAAGCTGATAGATGGACACAAGCTGGATACACTCTGGTTTTCTCCTGCGTGTAGTTTACAGGACTCCTGTTTGACCCCTCTCTAAACTGGTGTGGTCATGTCAGGTCCAGTAGCAGTAATAGAAGGTCATTTGGGAGAAACAGAGTTTGTAATAAAGTGCATTATGAGTAATAGACTGAAGTATTTATCTTTAAAAGTGGACAGAAAACTACAGAACAGAAGAAAGCCTCTATAACAACACATACTAGTGGCTGTTGAAATGGACAAGCTAAGAAGGAACTGCACTTCACAAAGATGCTGAGCAAACAGTATTGACAGCACTGTCCCTTGTTCGTCTCTGGATGTTCTGATGCATTTTCTATGGGAGGCACTCCTTTCCCACCATTCACTTCATGACAGAGACCTGATACAAAAATGTTTCCTATAATTCATGCCTCCATTATGCTTGCTTTCTTTAGCTGCCTTCCCAAACCACTGAAATTCAGTAAGGAAAAATTCATACAGCTGTCACATTTTGAGGATGCCAAAGACATTTTATATGCAAATGTGTTTCCCCTCAAGGGAGAAATGTTTGAGCTGGAGTGCCATGGTGCTAAAGTGAAGAGGCTCAGTGGCCATGACAATGTGCTAATGCTACAATGGGTCTCTAACGAGTGAGAGCCAGCGCTAATTTCCCTGTTTGACAAAAGGACTCTGTGATCCTTGGCTGTTAGCAGTTTGCTGCACTAGCAGGTGTGTGTGTTTGTGTGTGTGTGTGTGTGTGTGTGTGTGTGTGTGTGTGTGTGTGTGTGTGCGTGTGTGTGTGTGTGTGTGTCCACAGAAAGAGAGACTAAAGACTTTTAAAAAAATATATTAAGTGTCAGCTCAAAATGAGCAAATTTAGGAGTCTGAAGCCTGCTATATGTGTGTATGTTCACTTACATGCTTATGTTTGTATACACACATGCGTGCAGCCCTCTGTCTGTTAAAATGTGTGAGTTTGAAAGAACTAGTTTTTAGTGCTCCGTGACAGTGTGTGTGTTCACATGCGTTAGCGTTTGCTGAGCTTATGGGGTCAGCAGTGGCCTGCTGGGGGTTATTTGGCACAGGTCACAGGGCAGACAGGTTGAGCGACAGATCAGTTACATCTCCCAGCATGCTCGGTGTGTTCTTGGAACAGGAAGTTCCACTGTTGCTGACGGCTCATAGCAAAAGCTCTGATGAAGACGAGCTGTCAGCATCAACCTGTCACGCAGGACACCTACAGCAACAAAATTATGTTTGGTTGATTTTATTTTGAAAGACTATGATATTTCTTCTTTATGCATGTGTTTCTGTATTAAATTATTGCAACAAAAATAGAAGAAAGAAAGGAAGATATCAGGAGGAGCATGCAGAGGGTATAATGTCTCTAATACTGTAAATATCAGTAGTTTAAAGTAGAGAGAGACACTAAACTCAGATTAAGAGGGTGTTTGGAATAAACAGGATGTTTGCATGGAGAATCGTGTTCCCACCGGTCCTTTTCCTACTAAGGGAAACCATGCAAACCATGTACACAGCCATGAAACAGCAAGGATCATGGGATAAAAGTATCCACCAAATGCCACATGTAAGAAAAAGAGACATTGCTATGTGAGGAGATGAAGAGGAGATGGAGGAGGCACTCGGATGATGATGAATGATTGGACAAGTGGAAGGAGTGAGGAGGGGAAGGAAGAAGAGACAGAGAGCAGGGCAGGAGGACGGTGACAACTCTGACAGCCTCAGGCCTCGTCCACTCCCTCAGCCTCAGAGATAAATTTAAATCTGATGATTGGAAGCGCTGTCCTGGACCTCTCGTGGCTAGACCCTGCATTTTTGAGTGTCTGTGTGTAATGACTGTCTTTTCTCTATCGGGGCCCATGAGTTCAGAAATATGAGCAGATTATATCCCTCCACACCAAAAACAACGATATAGGAAAACCCTTTGTTTAGCAGTTGTGTAAATGAGTCAGGGCAGGGTATTCAACAAGACCACAGCAACAGTCCAATATATTATAACTACTCTGACACATTCACCCGGCAATAAAGCTTTGTTCATACCTCAGAACAGACAGAATGTCTGCACACTTGCCTGCATGCTTTATTAAGTGCTTCATTGCATATCTTTGGCTATGCCTCTAAATCCCAGTCAAGAAGGCTTTGTCCTCGATTTGTCCACTATAGTGTCTTGTTTCCATTTATATTATTAATTAAAAGCTGTTTTCCAAGATACCACAAGTAGAATATTCACCCTATAGTATGTTAAGGCCCACATGGACGATACTACAACTTTGTGTGAATTCAAGTGTTTTGCAGGATAACATGTGATGCTGTGGCACGCCCATTTGACCTCCTATTAGAATTGCGACTCCCTTTAGATTTCTCCAATTCAAACTTCATCCTCTGCTGTCTGCATCTCAAGTCGCACATAAATAACATCTGTTGGTATACAGACAAACAAACAGCCCTGGGTGGCAGGCTGGCATTAGTTTCTGACCATCAACCCTTCTGTCTGTTCTCCATACAGAAGTCTCTTTGCATTTCTCCCTCTGTGTCTCCCCTCTCTGTCTGTCTCTTACTCTTACTCACATGTACACAAATGCTAAGTGGGTGTTTGAGTGCTTCAAGAATTAGTGTTGAGCATTTTTTTTTTTCTTTTTTTGAGGAGTTGTGGGACGAATGGCTGTGCACCTGTCTGCCACTCCCAAAGTTCATTCATGATGAAACAAATACAGGCAGGGATTTCAGCATTTGCTTAGCTGGTTCTTAACCATTTGTTGCACGTCCTTAGCGTGTGTAGCACCACCTGTTCTTACACGTTATTTCCATCCCAGTTACCTAGTAGGCCTAGAGCATGCTGAGATGGTAACAGGCGAGACGAGAGAGGGTAAAGATTTAGCTTGGCGCAGGACAGGACAAGCTGATGAAGCGGGACACTTTGCATCCCTGGGGAGGGATCATAACGTCGTCTGCATCAAGTTCTGCTTCCTCTTGTTTCTCAAATAAGTGCTCTTAGTTGCTTTTTCAGGCACTCTTTAAATATCTCAGGCACCATTTGAGGACACACCTTTTCCTATGAGGTGAAAGTTCATCATTGACTTTGGAAATAGCATGTTGATAGTAGTCAAATCATTTTAACTCAAGTTCTATTTATCAGATTTTTGTACAGCTCTGTATCTCCTGGTCTTCACAAGTGGATGAAGTTCACTTAGATACCACTGAGCATAATCATGAAATGAATTTGAAAGCCTTGGGAAAAGTCAGTAAGTAGACAGTGACTCAAGATTGTTTTGTCAAGCTTTAGTTGAGATTAGGACTATATTTAAGCAACTAAACACAACACAGCAATTGTGAGTCACACATGGCTCAACAATTAATTAATCCATTTGTATCAGGAGGACCAGAATGACTATTAGACCAGCTTTTTAACGGTTACCATCTTCACTACATTCCAGTGGCACCTCACCACCAGCTCAGTGTTAACACAACTGGAACAGAAAGTTATGTGTCAGATCACAAAAGTTCTCTGCATGAGGGTGAAAGGTGTTTGATTTACACCAGTGGACAATGAATTTGAGACATTGCTGTTAAGGACTTGATAAAACGTGCATTTGTGCCTAATTTTGCAGTTAGTTAGTTCATTTCCATCTGCAGGTCCTTTCTGCTGTTCAATCAGATAGTCAAGCCTGATAGCTGTAATCAGATGCCACAAGTGCAAGCAAATCAATTTGTATGTATCTTAAAACGAATTGTCTCATTTTCACACTGCTATCAGATAACAGACTGTGATCTACCAGCACCGTGTAACGGCTGGTGTGGATTTGAAATTAGGCCACAGCTGTCCCAGCGAACTTTATCACGCCTCCATATTCATGTTTCTTGCAGAATGGGATAACCTTTCCATCCCTTGGGAACCAAGACAGAATGGCTGGGACCATCTGACACCAGATCACCCGTGTGGAATTTGGGGAATGGCGCTGTCCCTCCGCCATGCCCACTCCACAGGGGAGGTGTCATCTCTGAATTGTGTTTATTTGTTGGCACCCTGTCGTGAAAACCTTCCCATCAACTGCATGTTAATCTTGTCAGTAAATGACCCAATGATTTTTTTGTGGTTGTCTCTTTTCAAACCCCCACCTCAATCACTTGACAAATTTATGAACATTGCCACTCCACTCCTAATCATCCCATCCTTTTCTTTCAGGTGTTTTTTTCCTCTGCTGTTCACTTCAGTCTTCTTAGCTCTGCCATGGACTTAGGCCTCCAAGTCCCAAATACACACGCATAAACACATAGCACTGCATGGGTTTGGTGACATGTGGTGGTGGCAGTGGACGGCACTAAAAAGGCTCCAGTGATGAAAAACCTCCCAGCCGTTCTGGGAATCCATCTTCTGTTTCACACTAGGCAAAATTTATGAGCTCAGCACTCAGCATCTCTGCTCTCCTGCTTAGATGTAGAGACTTTCAGAGAAAGACATGTAGAAAGCGAGACAGAAGAATGGAGGTGAAACAGATGTAGATAAGCAGTAACTGGTGGAACAAGATGGAGTGAGTGATAAGAAAAAGAAAAAACAAGAATATGCAAAAGAAAATACAAAAGTGGGAATGAAAATGAGCAGGAAGCAATGTATGAGAAAAACGACTCACTGGGGGTCCATTAATTCCCTCTAGAGCTGAGCGACCAGAGAAACTACAGGTTTTTTGGCCTGGACAGTCAGCTACATCAGACTTACGATGTTTCACGTTTCCAAAATTAGTCTAATGAACAGTGGTGCTGGTTGGTAGCACACAACTGATGTCAGCCATTCGACGTGTCCCTGCTGTCCAAAAGGTTTTTTTAAAAACTGAGCTAAATGTCACACACAATGCCTGGACTGATCAGGTTACATCCATCATTTGGATCAATGGCAAAAGTTAGAGTAAGAGGGTTTTTATTATTATTTTTTTATTATATTGAATTTGCTAGAAAGCTGCTGATTTGTTAGCAAACGAAAGTTGTATAATATTA